>NW_004624750.1:9609887-9741185 GCF_000247695.1 Heterocephalus glaber | reverse complement strand
AAATAATATCACATACTTCAGTTAAATAGTATCAATACCACATTTGGTAAAATAAAAAGAAATTAAGACACAAGTCCTTTCTGTTAAATAAAATTTTAAAAAATCATGGAACGAGAATACAATGATCGAGATTTTTGTATTAGTGGGTTTTAGTTGAAGGTCCCATCTCAAACATTGGCTTTCTGGGAAACATTTCTATCTTTTCACTATGTTTTTGTTTCGAATTTTAAAATTCTTTAAGGTGCTTTAAGCAGACGTTAATCCTGAAATAACATCAGACCAGAGCTGAGCTATAAAGCATTTTTTTAGTCTTAGCAATGCTTTCCATAGTGTCCAAATACTATTTTTCATCAAACCTGTAGAAAAGTTTACAACCTGCCCTAATTTTTACCAATGAATCTAATAGACCTGGATTAAACTGTAGGGAGGATGAGAACATAAATTTCATTCCTTTCATTCCTTGTAATATTAGGGTTTGTATTCTTTCCTGCTGTAATAACCTCTAGACTTCAACAAAATTGAAAACCTAAATAGCCTTTCACAACCTTTCAGTGGAGTAATGAAGTTTTAAGTGCTCACTGGGGATTTTTCAGTTCAGAAAAATCTAAGCAGCAGTAGATATTAAAATCTAATGTTTACTTCAACTCTTTTACAGCCTAATGGGTTTTTCTGACAGTGTAATTTTTAAAAGGTTGGGTTTCATTTATTAATATAGTGTACTCATGCTGGAAATCTTTCTTCTTTAAGGACTCTGATGGGAGTCTTATGGTTAAACCTTGGTTGAAAGCCAGAGGGATCAGCAGGAAGAGGGAAAACAGAAATCTGCAAAAGGGCTCAGGAAAGCCGGAGCCAAGCAGGTTGTTTTGGGTTTAGAAAATGGGAAAAAGTTCTCGCTTTATGACTTAAACACTACAGGAGGTGCAAAAACAAACGCAGGATGTGGAGCCCCGGTGTGCACATAATTCTGGGTATGTGAGACGCTGGAGTTCACGCAGCTGCTCACCAACCCAAAGGTCTGCCTAGGCATCCAGCTGTTTGCTAAGCTGGGGGGAGCAATCCTCTCCTTCTGAAGCCGCTCTGCCAGGGGCCAGTGGGTGGGTATTTGGAAACCAAGGAGAAATTGCAGGGTAAGCAACAGGCAAATCTACACTTAAGCAGAGAGAGGAAGGATTTGGAGAGGTTCCATTTACATATCATGTGCTAAAACCACTATGCAGGGAAGATAAGGAGCTCCAACCAAGTGGTAATAAAAAAAAACAAACCAAATGCCACTTCACATATGCACAACACCTCACTGTATTTAACAGAGATTTGCAAGAGAAGTAACTAGTGAGGAAAGGGGCAGAATTTATTTCCATTGACTATGATGTAGCAAAGCTACTCTCAGGTATATATATTATCCAGCATACTATTTTAAATGATAAAATGAAAGTGCCACTTGAGGATGTAATTGAAAATAATATTGTGAAGGGAAGGAGCTTGATGGTCATAAAGGATAGATAGTTCGGCATGTTTTTCATCTTTGCATTTCACAAGTAGATAGTTTGGTTCCTCTGTGTGTATATATAGCTCTAAAATTGGAATCTTGCCCTAATAGGCAAGGCAATTTCAGAAAATGTAGAACAGGTACTAAATTATTCTTAAACAAATTTATAATAGATTCAGGACTCATTATTACTCCTGGAGACATGTTTATAGTTTTTAAGAGAGCTTTAAAAATCAGATAAGCAGAACCAAAGATAAAATCTTCTATGATCCCAAACATTAGGGAAAAATACTATTTGGCCCCTGACATTTTAGTGAAGTTTAGCATTTTATCATAAAGTCTTTTAATTATGTTCTCTTCTGTAATATAATCATTTCATAATCTTACCTTGGTTGTTTCACAGTAAAATTTTGGTAAACAGTCCAAATAAAAATTATTGAAAATTATTTTTATTTTGCCCAAAAAGCTCTTGTTCAGATGATTAACTTTAACCCTAACTTCTCAGTGAAGACCTTGGTACTGTCTCCAGAAATCTTGGTGTCAACCCATTTGAGGTTATCATAAACTTGACATGTCTCAAAGAAAGCTCACCGTCTGCCTTTCAAATTCTCATTTCCACCTGCAGCAAGTTCTCATCCACTTGCATCTGCTTTTTATTTTTCCTCCTTATCTAGCCTCCATAGTCTATCCATTACCAAGGTGCATCAAATGCTTCCAAACATTTCTAGTACCAGTGCCTGTAGCTACTCCAAGTGTGCACCTTGCCATGTCTGGTCTATTGTCATTAACTCTCTGATCTCTAGTCTCTCTTCTTTAGTAAACATTTAACCCCTGATAACCAAGTGATGTATTCACGGTTTGATTCACCTGTCAGTCATTCCATAAATATTTATTACATGCTCACTATGCACTAGGGACTGAAGATGTGCAATGAAATTACATCCTTCTTTACTCAATGAAGTTACAGTCTAGTAGGAAGTAAGAATAGAAAGGCAGCATTTTTGTTTGTATTGCATGTGTCTTTCAAAGGTACACGTGGTAAACTCTGGTCCTCCGTTTGGTGCTATTGATAGGTGGTAGACTTTAAGAGTCGAGGCCTATATTTTTTCCCTTAAATTCTTTTATTGGTACATTTTAGGGATACAATACATTTACATTTGTCATTAGGAACTTGTACCCTTACATGATATATCTTGGTTCATATTTTTTTCCCATTCCCTGCCCTCCCTTCACCCCCTCCACCCCTCCCTATTAACAAAGACTTTTTTTCCATTTTTTCCTTTTTGCATATTTTTTTTCTTTCCCTTATTTCCTTTCCCCTACCCCTCCCTCTTCCCCTTCCCCTTTGCCCCTTTTCTTCCTATTTCATGTTATCTATTATACCTTTTAGTCCTTATTTACACTTTCAGTTTCTCATACTAGAGAAACTATTCGGTATTTACCCATGTGTGTCCTATTTATTTCACTTAAGAGTATCGCCTCAATGTGCAACCATTTAGTTATAATGTCTCTAGTTTCTCATTCTTTATGGCTGAGTAGTACTCCATTTTATTAAACAAAACACATCTTCTTTATCCAGTCTCCAGTTGATGGGCACTTGGGCTGTTTCCAAGCTTTAGCTATTACAAACTGTGCCGCTATAAACATGGGTCACATATATTGCTGTGGTATGATTCTTTTAATTCTTTGGGAAGATACCCAGTAGGGGAATAGCTGGGCCAAATGGGACCTCTAGTCCTAGTTCTTTGAGGTATCTCCATACTGATTTCCACAGTGGTTGCACCAGTCTGCACTCCCACCAACAATGGAGAAGGGTTCCTTTCTCCCCACAACCCTGCCAGCATTTGTTATTGGTTGATTTCTTGATAGCAACCATTCTTTCTGGGGTGAGGTGGAATCTCAGTGTTGTTTTCATCTGCATCTCTTGAATAACCAGTGATGTTGAACATTTTTTCATAGGTTATTTGCTGCTTTCACTTCTTTGTCTGAGAAATGTCTGTTCATTTCAGAGGCCCATTTTTGAATTGGGTCTTTATATTTGGGGGGTCTGATTTTTTTAAGTTCTTTATATATTCTAGATAGTAGACCTTTGTCTGAGGTACGGCTGCTACAAATTTTTTCCCACATTGTAGGTTGTCTCTTAGCTCTGTTGGTGGTTTCTCTTGCAGTCCAGAAGCTTTTAATAAGATAAGATCCCAGTTGTTGATTCTTTATGCTAGTTCCCGTGTTACTGAGGATTTGTTCATAAAGTCTTTTCCTATGCCAATGTCATCAAGAGCTCTACCTAACTTATCTTCCAGCAAGTTTAGTGTTTCTGTTTTAATATTTAGATCTTTAATCCACTTCAATTTTAGTTTAGTGCCTGGTGATAGATATGGGTCTAGTTTTAATCTTTGGCAGTTTGAAATCCAGTTTTTCCAACACCATTTATTAAATAGGCTCTTTTTCCTCCAGTGATGATAGTTGGCTCCTTTGTCAAAGATGAGGTGGCTGAGTGCCTCTGGAGTTTTTTCTGCATCTTCTAGTCTATTCCACTGATCCTCAGGTCTGTTTCTTTGCCAGTACCATGCTGTTTTTATCACAGTGGCTTTGCAGTATAGTTTCAAGTTGGGGATTGTGATACCCCCTGTCATGTCTCTGTTGCCTAGATCTGCTTTTGCTATTCTAGGTCTCTTCTGGTTCCAAATGAATTTTTGGATTGTTTTCTCTAGTGCTGTGAAATATACTGTTGGGATTTCAATTGGGATTGCATTAAATCTGTATAGCAGTTTTGGAAGTATGGCAGAGCCTGTACTCTTAAGTGAAATATATAGGACACATGTGTGCAAATACCAAATTGTTTCTCTGGTGTGAGTAACTGAAAGTATAAATGAGGACCTAAATGTATAATAGATATTGTGAAAGAAGAAGAAAATGTTCAAAGGGAAAGGGGAACTGGGGGTGAGGATGAAAGAGGGGACAAAAAAAGAATAAAAAGTGGAAAACAGGAACAAAGCTTATGTAAATAGGGAGGGGTGGAGGGGTTGGAAGAAGGGACAGTGAATGGGAAAAATTAAGAACCAAGATATATCATGTACAGGTACAAATTCCCAATACTGAGTGTGATCCTAATTTATACCTAAAGTAAAATTTTAAAAAAGTCGGGGCCTAGTGAGAGGTTGTAGGTCATCAGAGATGTGCCCCCAGAAGACACTGTGACACTAGCCCTTCTTCCTCTTTTTTGATTCAGAGCCTTGAGCAGATTTGTTCAACCATAGACTTCTACCATGAAGTGCCACTGTGTACCCAAAGCAATATGCCAACTCACCATGGACTCACATCTCTAAATCATAAGCCAAATATATCTTATCTCTTACAAGTCGATTATCTCAAGTATTTTTTTACAATGATAGAAATCTGACTACCACTCAACAATTGTCAAATCAACATTATTTGCAATATTCCAGGTATATACAAACTGCATTAGAAACATACAGCAAGGATCACGTGGGCCTTTCTAAAAGACTCAGTAAAGATTTTATCTTTTAAAAAAATATTTTAAGACACACAGACACAGACACACACTTGCACACACACACACACACACACACACACACATTTTTTTTTCATTTACCCAGAGAGACTCAGAGAGACTCCTGGGCAAAGAGCAAACAATCTATGATGTGATAAATACTCTGTCCTGAGAGACTGTGATGCAAAGAAATACAGCAAGCCGAGTGAAGCCCAAGCCCAGGAGATCAGGAAAGCATTCTCAGAGGTCATAACATTTTAAATGTATGCTGGTGGGAAATAGTAGTCAGCATAGTAAAGACAAAATGGCAGGTGATAGAGGAAACATCAAGCCAAAACTGGACGGGCGTAGAAATCATGTCATAATCAAGACCTTGATAGAATTCTGTGTGGCTGGGATATAATATAAAATGGAGGGAATGAAAGATGGCACTTGGGAAGGAAATGAAATAGATGAGAGTAAAGTCCTGTTGAAAGAATTAAACCTTAGCCTAAGGGCTTCAAAACTGTGGGTGACAAGAGCACTTCTGTACTTAGCGGGCTCACTTGACCAAAGTGGAGAATGGTACAGGAAGCAGCAAGAGAGGAGTTAAGCAGATAAGTGAGGAGTTCACTGCTGCAATGTTGGAGGATGATGAAGGCCTAAACTTGACTACTGTGGATCACATTGAACTGGAAAGTAAAGAACTATTTTGGCAAAAGAATGGAGAAAACATGGTGTCAAAGTATAAGAACAACATACTCAGCTGGCTTTGGAAAACACAGGAGTTCTGGACTCAGGCAGATTGGGTTCCAGTTTTGGCTCTTGATGGCTACCTGACATGCATGAGTTATGCAGTCCTTGCTAGGTTAGTTTGCCTCTCTGTAAAGTGGTGATTACAGCTGCCTCGCAGAAGCTGGTGCTACCATTTGTGTCTCCTCTAGTTCTTATGTTGAAACTCTAACCCTCTATGTGATAATGTCACAACTTGAAGCCTTTGAGAGATAATGAGATTATGAAGGAGATTAGTGCCCTTACAAAAAAGGCCCCAGGAAGATCTCTTCTCCTTTATGCTATGTGAAGTTAGAGTAAAAATGCCGCCATCTACGAATCAGCAAGTGGCCTCTCATCACAAACGGAATCTGCTGGTACCTTGATCTTGGACTGTTCAGCCCCAGGACTGTGAGAAATAAAGTTGTTCAATTTTTGAGCTACCTGATCTATAGTAGTCTGTTGACAGTTGGCCTGAGCATTTCAACTGGTGAGATGCAGCACTTCACTAAGAGAACACAGGCAAATCTACTTCACATAGGATGTAAGCTTAGTCCCTAGAGGATGCTCAGAAATTCTTTCTTTCTTCTCTCAACCACTGGAGGGTAAATTTCATCATCACGATTATGCTAATTTTTCAATAAAATCATATTTGATATGGCCCTTTATTTGAAGACTTTGCAAGAGAACTCATTAGCTGTATTCGTCACAGTATCTACCTATGTGAGAGGAGGAGCTTTTCAGGTTAAATACTCGTGATAGGCGTGTTGACATAAAGCAAGAGAGAAGAATGGGGGAAAGTGGGGAAAGCAATGAAAAGGGGATATGGAAAGATAGGAAAACGAAAGAAAAAGCATAAGCCCCAGAGTGTGCATGCCATTCATCATTTAGATGATTTCTTCAATTCTGTCATAAATTTGCACAAGAAAATTTGCTCTGAGGAAGATATAAATTTACAAAGTTTCAACTTTCCAGCAATTTGCAAAAAGAGTGTTTTCATCTTTTGTTAAATTTATTTTTATTGGTACATTTTAAATATACATAATGGTAACATTTATCATAGGGAATTTGTACCTGTATGTGATTTATCTTGATTCCTCTTTTTTTCCCATTCTCCTCTGCTCCTTTCCACCCCTCTTTCACTCACTTACAAAAGCTTTGTTTCCATTTTTTCCCTTCTATTCTTTTTTTCTCTTCCTTTCCTCCCCTTTCCTCTCTTGTTCCCCTTCCCATTTGAACATTTTCTTCCTATTTCTCAATATCTAGTATGCATTTTAGTCCTTATTTATACTTTCCATTTCTCACAACAGAGAAACAATGCAATATTTACACGTGTGTGTCCAATTTATTCACAAATTTATTTTACAAAATTTCACAATTTATTTCACAAAATGTTCTCAGGTTGCATCTATTTACCTATAAATGCTTCAAGTTTATTCTTATTTATGACTGAGTAGTACTCCATTGTATAAAAAAAAATCTTTAACCATTCATTGGTTGATGGGCATCTGGGGTGTTTCAAAGATTTTCCTATTACAAATTGTCCTTCTTTAAACATATATGTGCATATCTTGTTGTGGTATAATGCTTTTAATTCATTGGGGAAGATATCTAGAAGGGGAATAGCTGGGTCAAGTGGAACCTCTAGTTTTAATTTTTTGAATAATCTCCACACTGATTTCCACAGTAGTTTCACCAGCCTACACTCTCACCAACCATGGAGAGGGTCCTTTTTCCCCCACATCCCCTCCAGCATTTGCTATTGGTTTATTTCTTAATAATAGCCATTCTTTCTGGGGCTTTCTTCCAGTGAAGATGTTTGTCTCCTTTGTCAAAGAAGACAAGGTGGGTGAGTGTATTCTGTATTTTCTAATCAGTTCCATTGACTTCAGGTTTATTGTGTATTTTGTTATGTTTTGTTTTGGTTTTTGGCAGTACCATATTGTTTTTATCATGGTAGCTTTGTAGTATAATTTCAAGTCAGGGATTTTGATGCCCTCTACCTTACTTTTGTGGCCCAGAATTGCTTTTGCTATTCTAGTTCATTTCTGGTTTCAAATGAAGTTTAGAATTGTTTTCTCTAATTCTATTAGGTATCCTGTTAGTATTTTGATTGGATTAAATCATTATTTAATTGCATTAAATCTGTATAGTAATTTTGGAAATATAGCCATTTTCACTGTATTGGATATCTTTTCATTTTCTAATAGGAATAACAAGGGATATCTTTCAATTTTCTGAGATCCTCTTTGATCTCTTTTTTTCACAGTACTGTAGTTTTCAATTTAAAGGTTTTTACTTCCTTAGATTGATTCCTAAGTATTTCATTTTTCTGGTACTATTGTAAAGGGTGTGGTTTCCTTAATTGCTCTCTCAATGAGTTTATTTGTGTACAAGAATGCTATTGATTTTTTTGTCATTACCAACAAGATTACATTTTGTTAATTTTTAATTCATTAGGTTGATTGGTACATTTTAGATATGCAGTATGACATGCATCATTGGAAATTTGTACCTTTACATGATCTGAAAGTATAAATAAAAATTTATAATAGATATTGTGAAATAGGAAGAAAAGGCCAAAGGAAAAGGGGGAGGGGGAGGAGGAAGAAAAGAAGGGAAAGGAATAAACATGAGAAAAGGAAGAAAATGGAAACGAAGTCTTTGTAAATAGGGAGTAGTGGAGGGGTTGAAGGGAGGGCAGGGGAATGGGGAAAAAATAATAAACAAGATATAGCATGCTACTGATTTTTAAGTATCAACTTTGTATTCAGCTATGCTCTGCTATATTTTCTGTCTGGATGTCCCCCCAAAACCTCATGTGGTCATCGGTGGGGCTTTTTCAGAGGTAGCTGGATCCAGAATATGTGACACTGGGATTGATTCATGGTCCACTGCTATGATCAAGGACACTAGGATTAAGGGTGTGAGTGCTACCTGCCATAAGTAGTCTTGTTGCCTTTTCTGTCTTCTTCCCACATGAACTTTCTCCTCTACAATGTCACCCTGCCTTGGAGCCAACTGATTATGGACTGAAATCTCTGCAAACTGAGCTAAATAAACCTTTCCACCCTTAATTTTGGTCATCAGGAATTTTGTATCACAAAGAGAAAAGTAACTAAGACAGAATTTGTAACTAAGGAAGTAAAGTCATTTCTGGGACTATATTTTGACGGTGTGGATCAGGACCCTTTGAAAATGGCTTGTGGGAAGAATTTGGAAAGGTTTGTAAAAATTAGAGCTGTAATGTCTTAGGCTGTACTTGATGGAACATTCTGGTCAAGCCTTAAAAAAACAGAATGCTGATACAAATGCTGCTGGTAAAGACCAGGCTTGGGAGGGTTCTGCTCTGAAGAAGGACTCCATTGGCTTTTAGACTCCAGACAGTGTGTTTTATACCTTGGCAGAAAGTTTGTCTGTATTTTGCTCCATCCAGAGACTTGGCCTGAATCTGAGATTGAGAGTGGCAGACAGAGCAGAGGAGATCTTGATTACTGAGAAGGAACTGGCCTATAGAAAAGATGGCCTGAGGCCATCACAAGAAGCAGCAGGACTCCACCCTTTTCAGTCTCAAAATTGCAAAAGTGAAAGACTTTGCTTTAAGAAGAGAGTTGCAGAGCACCATTTTCCAGAGTGGCAGTGGCCTAGGGAAGTTGTTCCTCAGGATTTTGCTTATTGACTTCTAGAGCCAAGAGAGAAAGAAACCTAGCTACTGCTCCAGCTGGTGGCAGACCTTGATGTCATCCTCAAGGCGCTGGTTTTAGGTGCATGTAGAATCCAAGAGTCTCAATTGCATTAATTTTTGTTCTGATTTTTATACTTTTTTTCCTCATATGAAGTTTAGGCTTGACTTGTTCTTCTTTTTCTAGATGCTTTACATTCAACATCAGGCTGTTTATTTGAGCTTACTCTGTTTTCCTGACATGGGAATTCACCACTATAAATTTCCCTAGTAGTATGGCTTCCATTGTGTCCCATAAGTTCTGGTATGTTGTACTGGTATTATCATTTAATTGTAGAAACTGTCTAATTTCTTCTTTAATTTCATCTGTGAGCCATTGGTTGTGCAGGAGGATGATATTTAATTTCCATATGTTTCTGTAGTTTTTGTGGTCATTGCACTATGGTCTGATAATATGCATGGGATAATTTCAATTCCATTGCATTTACTTAAGCATGTTCTATGAGCTAGTATGTGATCTGTTATGGAGAACATCCCATGTGCAGCTGAAAAGAATGTGTATTCTGATATTATGGGGTGGAACACTCTGTAGATATCTACTAAGTCCATTTGGTTCTGTTCTGGTATTTCTTTCTTGACTTTCTGTCTAGTTGATCTATCTATTTGTTATAATGGGGTATTGAGATTCCCCATTACAATTGCATTAGTGCTTATTGGATTTTTTATGTTTGTTAATATTTGTTTTATATAGTTGGGTGCACCAGTGTCTATTGCATGTATATTTATGATTGTTATCTCATCCTCATGAATTGTTCTTTTAACAAGTATGTAATGACCTTCTTTGGCTCTCTTGATCAGTCCTGGCTTGAAATTCGCTTTGTCTGCAAATAGAATAGCTACCCAAAAGATATTTTCCAGTTCCTCTTGCATGAAGTATTATTTTCCACCCTTTGACTTTCAGTCTATGAATTTCTTTTTGACCCAAAAGTGTTTCTTGTGTACAGCATGTTGTTGGATCTTGTTTCTTGATCCATTCTGCCAGTCTGTTTCTTTTGTTTGGTGAATTGGGACCATTTACCTGGATGGTTATAAGTGACATGTACTAACTTATCCTTGTCATATTATTTTCCTGTTGTTTGTTCCCTCTGTTTAATTGTCTGCCTTACCTAGTGGATTCTTTATATTGGTATATTGGTGTTCTTTGAATTGTAGTCTTCCTTATCTCTTTCTAGAATATCCTTCAGAACATTTTGAAGTGCTGGTTTGGTCAAGAATTTCTTCAGGTTTTCTTTGTCATGGAAGTATCTTATTTTTACATCAATTTTGAAAGACAGTTTTGTAGGGTACATCAGTCTGGGTTGGAGGTTGTTTTCTTTTAGGACTTGAAATACTTCACTCCATGATCTGCTTGACTTAAGAGTTTGTGTTGAGAAGTCTGCTGTGATTCTGATGGGCTTTCATTTATAGGTGATGTATTTCTTTTCTCTGACAGTTTTTAATTCTGTTCATGTATTGAATTTTTGGAATCTTGACTATTATATGCCTTAATGTAGATTATTTTGGTCATGGCTAATTGGAGTTCTATATGTCTCACTTAACTGTATGTCAAATTCTTACCATGCTTGGGGAAATTTTCTGCCATTACTTCAGTGAACAGGTTTTTTTATGTTGTTTGCACTGTTGCCTACTTTTTCATTGATTCTGATCAATCTTACATTGTTCTTCTTTGCATCATCTTGCAGCTGTTGGATTGCTTTTTTAAAGAAATCTTTCTTTTTGTGTTCACTAACCACAATCCCGTCTTATAGATCTGATATTCTATTCTTACATTGGTTCATTCAGCTGCATATATTTTCAATTTTAATCTCCTGGATATCTGTTAGAATATTTTTCATGGATTGCTTTTATTTTCTGTTGGGCATTCATGGTTTCCATCATTTTCCTAAGGTCCTCTATTTTTTTTTATTTGTGTCTACTCTAGATTCCTTAATCAATTCCTTCAGTGTGATCATAATCTCTTTTTTTAAGCTGAGAAATTATTTCTGATCTGATTTTTTTTCTATAGCCTCATTCAGCTGTTTTGTTACTTCTGCTGATACTCTTTCAGACTATTCAGGTAGGTAGTTTCGGATTTCCTCCACCTTGTTCCTCTCCTGGATTTGCCCTGGGTGGGCTGGAGGTCTGGGATTGCATCTTGCTTCTGTGTATTGTCATTTTCTATTTTTTTAAATTTGTTGTCTATGTCTATCCTTGTAGATTGCTTATGTTAGATAGCTTTATCACTAGTATGGAGGCCTCCATAGGCAATGACTGTTCCTCAGAGATGTCTTCTAGGTGTAACTAGCTCTTGGCCTTTGAATCTGCCCCAAGATCCTGCTTTCCCACTTTGTTAGGGATGAGAAGTTGCTGTTTGGCTCAGCACCCAGTCCTTTGGTACTGGATTGTGGTAATAATTATGACTCCAGTCAATCACAGTGTTGTCATACAAGGAAGTACAACTGATCACAAGAAGTATGAAATCCTGGCTAAAGTATACAATTTGCAATAACAATAGCATGAAGCATAGCCCAGAAACTGATGACATGTGGTAATTATTAATTTGGTACCATTAATCATGGGAGCAAGATCTATAGTTATATAACAAAATCCAATACAAACCAGGAGTTTGTATTCCTCTGAGTGGAGTGATTTTATGCTGGGGGGTGGGATTTAAGAGGGATAAGGGGAAAAATAGAGAAATAAATGAAGAGCAAAATATTAGAAGCAAAGCTGAAGGACAAAGAAAGTCACCCAATCTTTGGGACACTAGAGAAGAAGATAGGAGAGAAAGAATGAAGGAGAAGATAAAAGAAGATCAAAGGGAACCAGAAAAACTAAGGACATGTTTACCCAAAAGAGAAAATCCAAATAAATAAATAAATATAAAAGGACAGTTGAGGAAAAAGATAAAATTAAAACCAATGATGAACAAACCCAAACCAAACCAAAACAAACAACAGAGATAAAAACCTAAACAATCAAAAAGAAGAAGAAGGAAGGAAGGAAGGAAGGAAGGAAGAAAGAAAGAAAGAAAGAAAGAAAGAAAGAAAGAAAGATTGATTAAGCATGAAATTTCTCTGACCACAGGTCTGCATCTGTCTTCTGGTGTCTGCAGTTCTGAGGTAGTGTCTAAGTCAGAGCCCAAATCTGTATTGGGTGAACCTACCCAGTGTGCAGTAGGGTTAGTGCTGGGTGCAGGGCACTCCTATCCAGCCTGCAGTAGGGTCAGGGGGCACCAATTCTGCTCTTTTAGGTTCACAGACTTGCAGGCTGATCTTGCCCTCTGGCTCTAAGGGCTGGGGCCTGAGTCTTCAGCCAGCCACTCTTTTGGTGTCCCTTGGCAGCCCTCCCATGTAGTCTCCTTACTCTGTATGTCTCCATGGCCACCACTCATGTAGTTGCTGTGGCTTTTCAATACTTAAACAAAGACAGCCCAAGGCTGGACCAAGATGAATGTTCAGCTGGCCCCTCCCAGTCCTTGCACAGCTTGCTCTGTTCCACTTCACTGGCACACCTCTGTCCTCTCTTGCACCCCTGGGAGCAGGTGGACGTGGGAATGCTATGGTCAGACTCATTACCCCACCGACACTCTGGTCCTTCTCCTCGCTTTCTATAGAGGTTCCTATTGGCTGCTACAGTACACAGCCTTAAATGCTGTCCTCCATTGGTGTTTCTCCATAGACGACTCTGGGCTTGCTCACACTTGGTGTGTCACTGATAGTTCCCAACTTAGTCAGAGGTTGCTTTCTATCTTCTCGTAGTCTGAGGACAAACTGGGATACCATCAGAGAGGAAACAGCTTCCTGGTCACTCACTCCTGAGTGCTGGAAAAATATGCTGGCATGCTGCAATGTCCTCTGTTTGGAGGAGGGCAAAAAAGCCAAAGGGGCTCTGTACTCAAAGTCTATACTGTGTGGTTTGATTCTACTATGCTATTTGGGTTCCATCTTCTTTTTGGGAACATCCCAGAATGGCAGTTCCTGCACTGCATCCAAGTGGAGGATTGCTTCGCTTTTTAATAAACTACTATGCCTACATTTTGTTTGGTTTGCAAGTCTCTTATTTCCTATTAATTTTGGCATTGGGTAGTATGTTCCTACCTTTCTTCCAATTACCTGTTTTTAGTTAATTTTTTTCTGGGTACATCCAATGTGGTTCTTCCTCTATTCAGTCATGTTGAATCCCCAAAAGTGTTCTTTTCACACAAGTATTTTATGGCCTGACCCAGATAAAGCATATGTTAATGTTTGAAAAGCCTTTTCCAACATTTCTTGTCACTCCAGTGAAAAGCTAATCCCATATAAATTTTTCAGTTTTTAGTTTCAGTTGAGTGGAAAACAGTAAATTATGTGGCAAAATGATAAAACAGTGAAATTACTGGAGTGACCACTTTAATCTTTTATTCTGGGGGTTAACTGTAGCTTTCTTTTGGTGAACTTTGTTAAACTCTGTCACCTTTTGCTTATTCTCTGTATTGAGTAGCTTTGAACTTTCCTAACTATACGGGATCCATTCTGTTCTAGCATCCTTTTTGAGGGAAGTACTTAGATATCTAGTATTACATAAAAATACAGCACAGCCCTTAAAATCCAAGTATGCACATAACATAGAATCACAATGCTCCAAAACCCCCTCCCCCCGATATGGTGGACACATGACCCAGGCTGACTTGAACACATTCTTCTTCAGGAACTTTAACAGAGCCATAAAAAAGAGGTTCTCATTTCTATCAAAGGGAACAAGACAGCCACAAAAAAAAGTTTCTTCCCTGTAATTGAAACCAATGGAGAGGAAGAGCAGAGAAATAGATATGACAAGATTAAGTCCTGCTGCTATTCTTTCAGCATCAGAATCCAGGCACACTGGAATCCATCAATTCTTCCTTTGTTTAAAATATATGAACCAATATGAGTTCTTTCTTTTGGCTTAAGCTTCTTTTTATTTGCTTTCAATCATAACCCCAAACACCTCATCATCACTTTTGCATTGAATAATACTTAAATGCTAGTATATCTATAAAAATATTTGCCAAGAGATATTTAGAAACTTTTAAAATTGGAATTCTATCTAGATCAGCCTTTTATCCTACTTTCATATCATACCTTTCTCAGAAATGACAATTTGTAGAACTTCAAATAACAAGAAATTTATTCAGCATAAGCTATAGGCATTCATAAAAGAAGACTTACAACTTTACAGATTCAATATTTTGAGGAAACAGTGCAGAAAGAACACGGTCTTAGACACGCTTGAAGTAAGATGCCACATCAACCACCTAATAGTTACATGGCTTTCCATAAATTGTTATATTATAACTCAGACTTCTCAAGAGTAAAACAGGACTGATAATCTTTCCTCACCTTTGTAAGATTAAATAAAACTACACTTAGGATTAAGGGAAACTATACATGCACAGGTTCAATACATCCCTAATAAAAAAATCTAAAATGCTCCAAAATGTGAAACTCTTTTAGTGTTGACATAATGCCACAAACAGAAAGTTCAGCACTTTACCTTATGTGGCAGTTCACTGTCAAAATGCAAGCACACTAAAAGTATTGTCCAAAATTATTTTCAGGCTATCTGTATAAGGGATACATGAAATATAAATGCATTCCATGTTTAGAGTTAGATCCATTCCCCCAAATATCTTACTGAGTATGTGCAAATAGTCCAAAATCAAAAAATATTCAAAATTCAAAATTCAAGACAATTCTACTCTCCATCATTTCAGATAAGGAATACTAACCCTGTATTTCTTTGAGGGTAAGAAATCTCTTTTATACACTGTGATATCCCTAGGCCCTAAAACAGTATTCAGCATACATTAGGTACTTATTAATTATTTAGGTCAAGTAGAAATGTCTATACATTGTGTGTGCAATACACGATAACAAGTGTGATGGTGATAATGAGATGATGCGCATGTGAATTTAGTGAACTCTGTCACTCCCAGGGGGTACACTACTTAGTAATCTGTTAGGAAATTTGTTGAAACTATTCTATCTAAAACAACCTTCTGATGATGGAGTAGAAAAATAGATGGCAGAAGAAAAGAAACAACCAACACACTGGAAAAGACAACATAAGGAATGGGAAATATATTTTGCCAGCCATGCCTTGAACGAAAGACTCATATCTAGAATATAAAATTAGACCTCCCCAAGTAAAAGACTCAATCTAAAACTGGGCAACTGAAATGAATAGATACTTCACAGAAGAAGTAGAAGTGGCCAATAAATGAAGAAATGTTCAACATAGCTGGCCATTACAGAAATCCAAATTAAAACAACACTGAGATTCCATTTTACCCTAGAGAAAATGGTCATTGTCAATAAATTAAATAATAACAAATGCTAGTAATGCTGTGGGGGTAACAGAATTCTTCTACATTGTTGGTGGAAATACAAACTAGTACTATAGAAGCCACTATAGAAATCAGTATAGAGTTTCCTTAAAAAAACTAAATCTAGAAATCTCATTTGACCCAGCTCTTCCCCTTCTAGGTATCTTCCCAATAGAGTTAAAAATATTATATTACAGTAATACATGCACACCAATGTTAAAGAAGCACAATTCATAGTAGCTAAATTTTAGAAGCAGCCTATCTGTCCATCAACAGATGAATGGATAAATAGCATTGCTGTAGGCCCGTAATCTTAGTCCTGGAAATGTAACATTAATCAAAAGGGACAAAGAACCTACTCTCTGGTAATTTTTATCCTAATGAAGGGAAACAGTAGGTAAATAAAGACGTAAATTTCAGAGAGTGGTAAGTGCTATAAAGACAAGAAATCAGGATAAAGCAATACAAGGTTAGAGCAGATGTCATTTTACTGAGTATTCAGGGAGGCTATTTCTGTGTGGATGATGTTTGATCTCAAACTAAAAATCAAGCAGCACCCAACCACGTGAAGATCTGAGAGTTCCAGCGAGAGAGCTGAGCAAGTACCCCAGTATTCAAATGCTATCTGTTCTTTTTTTGGTACCGGGGATCGAACTCGGGTCCTTGCACTAGCGCAGCAGGCGGCGAAAACACTGAGCTAAATCCCCGGCCCTTCAAACACTATCTGTTCTTGAAAGTCTGGTTCAGATGCCATCTCAGCTTCAAACCTTCTCTGATCTTCCCACCTGAATTCCAGCTCATAATCTCTTGCAGTCCTTACCACTTTACACCTTGGATGTTAGTTGTTTATACATATCTTTCTAGCCCATTAGAACTGCCTATCTTGGGGATTCATTCTTTTTACCACCTATCATACTTAGTCCAACATTAGACACTGGACTATTTCTTGAATGAGAGAATAAAGGGATGAACGAATGGACAAACAATAAGTGGTGGGCTCTTATTTCACTTGCAACTAATACGAGGAAGACAAATATTGATGATAGGAGTCCTGAGGTCCCTCAAAAAGTGCCACAAATCCCATGAATGAGTCAGAGTCTCCTCGGAATTTCTACAATTTTCAATTGGCCCACTTTGGAGGGGAAGGTCCTAAATTTAAAATTTTCCAGTGATTGTTTGGAGCTTCTGTTCTTTTACCAGTCACATTGAGTTATTCTGATGGGGCCAACTCCAAAGCCATAGGGACATTCTTCAAAGATCTGGCACAGTCTGAAGTCTGGCCATGCTGTGATGAACTTAATCGTATAGACCTGGAGGTAATTGTTGTACCAGTTTCTTAGCAGAGTTGGTATTCAACAAAAGTGACAAGCCAGACAACTTCATTAACAGCATTGACATTAAGCAACATTGACGGTCTTACAGTTAAATAGGGAAGAAAAAATTACAATTTTAGTACATTTTAATCAAACTCTGCTGGTAGTCTGTGCCGGATGTGCCCTTGTTATTTTGTCTGCTGGTTTTCCAGCATGCTCCTCCTGTAAGTGTTGCTGGGGAAATGTCTCCCCTCCCAACCCCGCTTCACCAGTGAGGGCGGGAGCTTCGGGAGGACTGGAGCCATAGTGTTCAGGGTAGATTTTAGTTGTGGCTTTCTCTCTAGCATGCAAGCTGCCACTCACAGCGTCCGGCAGACAGTTGCTAACTTTCATCTGTGGAATGCTCACAGCCAGGGAGAGATGCCCCATCGCAGTGCTTATTACCTTTCTAGAACCACTTCCACCTTCAAATATTTTCCTGCAGACACAATGCCTTTGTTTGTGACTGAGAAGGAATAATGAATAAAAATTAATCTCATTTTTCCAATTAACCCAAAAAAGGAATACTACAGGAAATATCCTATAAGATAGAGAGATGATGTGCTTGTAGTGCCATATTTAAGCAATAAATGCAGTTCAAAGTTCAAGAAAAATAGTTGAATTTGGATTCAAATGTGTTCTTGAAATCATATCTTTTTGAAGTGGTATTAATTTAGGTCTTTTAAAATATTACACAGGAGTTTTAAATTTTCTTAATTCCTATATTTATGTTATACATATGATAACACATTTAGTAAGAAACCACTATTTTGACAATTTCCTTTTGAAATGTCTTTATTTCATATATTTTTATTTCATTGTCAGTGCTATGGGTACTTTGTTATCAGTGCTACATTCCTCTTTGGTTATACTCCCAGGGTATATATGTGTGTGTGGTATTTAACAAACAGATCCTAAAGGAGACACTGGAAAATAATTGGAGACCCTGAGTTAATTTTTAAAGTTTTCCAATAAGATTTTTCTAGGCAGTTTCAGGTTCTATTTCTCTTTTATTATCCTTCTGCAGCCCAGCTGTTTTTTCTAACACAGAAGTAGCCTTTGACACTGAGCTCTGTCTGGGCCAGATCACATAGTCAAGAGTGGTAATAATGAATCCATCCTCAGGTAGAGATGAGCTGTCACTTCATTTCCCAGGGACACAGTGTCAGAGG
Organism: Heterocephalus glaber; assembly: GCF_000247695.1. The sequence continues at coordinate 9,722,847 of NW_004624750.1, read as the reverse complement.
GATAATGCCAACATGTCTACAATGACACGGTTAGGTCTGTTCTATGGGGATATGGTATATTTTTAAGACTGTCTATGTCAGAAGGATAGTGATTGGCTTCCATCAAGAAAAGCATACTCTTACATAAAATATAAATTTTGTGTTCAAATAAAACACAGGAGAAGAAAATGTCTGTGTGAAATTTTAGCCTTTGTGCATTTTTCCTCTTACCTCTCAAGAATTCCCACAGGACTAGCAGTAAGCTTCTCTTCATTAGAACCCAGATTTCAATTTAAATTTTAATTAGAATAGATGACTAGAATACTTACCATTCTCTGTAGTTTCTGCATAAAGCTAATCAGCAACTAGAAGCATGCCCCATGTTTTCATAAAAAGATTAAGATCTTATTCCACAAAGATTTACAGCTACCCATAAAATTATTTTATGTTCTACCATACCGCTTTTTGGTGGATGAGTTACTTTTGGAAGTAAAGGTTGTTTTTGCATTTATATAGTAACAAAACCAGGCAGAAAACTTGATTTTAAATTTTTTCAAGATCATTGCTTTAAGAGTAAACATTCCATAGAACCCTGGTCTTTCCCTTAGCATTTCAGGTATAATCTTGAACACTGCAATAATGTATACAGACTGAAATAAATGTCTGTGATAATATGCCACATGGTATTCCATAAGCAAAATTGATTTTGTGATACCTGAATGATCATTTTGTGACAACATAATCAACACCTAAATTACGGCTATATAATCAACACCTGAACTCTTGGTGCTTACAAGTTTACAAAGCAATTGCACTTGATCAGTCATTCATTCAATCAACAAATATCTAGAGTGTCTACTCTGTTTGGGGAAATAGTCTAGATTGGGAGGGTGAGGAGGTGGATTCAGCAGTGTGGCTGAAGAGTCCTGATTGCGCACAGCTTACAACTTCTCAACTAGTTAGGACTAGAAGTAGGAAAAGTACTATTATCCACATTTTTAGATGGAAGGGACTGAGGCGCAGGGACTGGTGAGCCTACCATCATCACATAGCTGATGCGTGGCCAAGCTCTGACTCACATGAGGCCAACCTATTGGATGGCAGTAAGAGTAACTAAGAAATAAAAGATCTTCCTTAAGATAATCATTTTTTTTCCTGTGTGATTACTGTAGGATATGTCTATCTTAAGATCATCTTAACAAACGCTGGCAGGGACTGAAGTAGAAAAGAAAATTAAAAGAAAATATGGGTTGTCCTTTCTCTGCACACAGGCACCACTGTCTCTTCACTTGTTCTATTTCCCCCAAAATGAAAATGACTTTGTTATTGTTTTTATTATAAAAATTAAACACGTTGTTACAAAATAAACATCAAATATACTAAAAAGAATGGATAAAAAGGTAACAGTTACATATTCTCACCACCTAGAGGTAAATATTACTGCTGTATCTAAATATATATTTAGATAACTTTTAAAATTTTCATACTCTGCATGTCCTAGAATGCAAGTGTGTTCCATGTTGATAAACATAGCTCCGAGTGATCATTTTAATGATTGTGTGACATTCCACTCTTTAGTATGTATCATAATGTATTGAACAAATTTCCTTTTAGTAGACCTTTTAGTAATTTCCATTTTTACCAATGTAATACAAAGCTAAACTTAATATCCTTGCACAGAGAACTTTATACAGTACTTGTCTGTTTCCTGCCATGGGATCAATCCTTACTGATAGAATTTCAGGAGTGTAAAGGTAGATACATTGTAATAATCATATGTTTTTCAATTTACAAGTTCTAGTAACAGGATAAAAGGGTAATCATTCCTCATGTTCTTGTCTTTTTAACCCTTGACAGTACAATAAGCCAGGGAAAACTACTATGCCCATGTTGTCATTTTTAAGTTTTCATGTTTTCCTGACCAAAAATTAATGTACATTACTGAGAATTAAGAAAATATCTGAACTCACTGTTTTTAACTCCTTTACCACTTTAATGATGTTGACATCACTGAGACCTGATTGTCTATGATTATATTAGGAAAAGCTCCACAGCAACAGAATCAATAGACTACATAGAGATTTATAATTATGGAAAGTGAGTCCTATCATCTTGAAAGCCAGAAACCTTATAATATCCAGGATGCATACTGGAGATCCAGCAAGGCTGATGGTGTGATTCAGTCTGAATCTATAGACCTAAGAACCAGGGGAGATGATGGTGTAACTCCTAGTCCTGGCTGAAGACCAGATGTCTGGAAAGCAGATGGAGAGGAGAAACTGCTAGTATAAATCCCAGAGCCCAGATGCCCATGAACCAAAAAAGAGGCCTGGTGCAGATGGATGTCCCAGCTCAAGAAAGAATTAGCCCTTCCTCTGCATTTTTGTTCTCTCTGGACCCTCAATTAAATAACACCCACTCTCCTTGGTGAGAGCAGATCTTCAATGCAGTTCAGAAACACCCTTGTGGACACACCCAGAAATATTTTACCAGTTTCCTGGGCATCACTTTCCCCAGTTGAATTGATGCAAAAAATTAACCATCACACTGCTCAAATATCTCCTGGTTAATTAGGGAAGGAGTTGTCACCTGGCTGGTTGGAGTAAGGGAGTGAATCTGAGATGGCTAAGCAATCCCCTTGCAGCCACTTCTGATTTTGTTCAGTTCCGTCTTTAATTCACATTTAGATGTGTGTCGGACAGCTCCAAATCCTAAGGCTTTCAGAGGATTGGAGACGCTAAGGGTCTCTTCCTCTGACTTTCTGTTTACTCATGTTTCGGAGTGTTTCTGTTTTCTCATGCTCTTAAATCAGTACCCACCTGTCCATTTGTTTTTGTTTTGTTTTTGCTAGAGGATTTTGTCTTACAGAATTGTTTACATTCTCAAATGATGTTGTCTTGTCTGTTCTCTATGTCTTGGGGATTTAAAATATTTTCTTCTATTCCTTTACACATCTGAAAAATCAGTCTTTAGTTACTCAAAAAGAGTCATGGTGGCTCTGAAAGAGTCACCTTAGGTTCTGTGTCCTTTCCTGCTGCAGAAATAATGATGCCACACTGTGCTCCTGGACCCACAGGAGTCACATCAGTTCAGTTCCTCCACCTGCCCACATCATCTTGGGAAAGTCATTCATCTTTCAATTTTCCTATCAAAGTAATGATGTGAGAATATCTTCCTCAAACAGTGTTGTGAACATCAAGTCAGATAATGCTCATAAAATATTTAACACATTGACTGCATGTAACAGTAGCTCAGTAAATGTTCAAGCGGTTATAATTATAATCATTATTATGATTACATCATTATCACAAACTGCAAAAATGTCAGGAATCTTCTTGGATTTCATCTTACATCTCTTTGCAAAATGACTTACTCTAGATGTTAAAATGAGGAAAGATTAAGAATCCAAAACATATTGTCAAGGATATATCATTTAAAAATCTCATCTAAGTTTTATGAGAACATTTGTTGAAAGTTAATACAAACTCCTCTTTATTTATGCATATGATAGAATTATATGAATTATAGTACATGAAGAGGGCTAGATAGCAAAAATAAGATTTATGCGACATATATTATTCATTTGTGAGAGGAGGCATAGGGAATTCATACATGTATATAGCTGTTTTCCAAATAAAACTTTATTTATAAAACCACATCTGCATCAAATTTGACTAAGGAGGATCATGTGAGATTTCTCAGTGACAGGCCACATTCTAGTGAACCCACATTTTATTGCCCAAATGCAACTACAAGAGAGGCTGAGAAATACAATAACTCCCTATAAAGTTTCCTGGTAAAGAAAGAAATGAGAATAATGAACATATAACCAATTTCTACCAAAACATGGACTGATAAGTTAAAAAAAAAAGCAAGCCGTTTATCAAACTTTGGGAGTTGTATTTTTCCTCTAAAACATCTGAATTGTCTTTAGGGAGAACTACATGATTTCTTTGGCACATTACAAAATGAAAAAGTGAGTTCCTGTGTAAAAAATCTGGTAAAAAGTATTTATCTTCTTTCTGTAGACTCTCTCCACCTGTCATGATACTTTAATCTCACATCCCCTTCATCACAGATGTATTCACAAGGAAAATATGCGGAGCATACCCTGCACGTGACTCTGTCTATATCTGCACCAGAGCTGCCCCAGCCATTCCTGGATAGAGGCAGGTGTGGCGAAGACCTCTTCTAAGGCAGACAATCCTGCTTGTAAACCAAGGTTTCACCACATTCCCATCACACTGCCATCAAACTTCACACATAAACCGGAAGTTCAAAGATTCAATTACTAGGAAATTCAGAATGATGACCATAAAACATTAACTATCCCTGTGTAAATATGGGACTTATGCCATTGCTCTGGTCACACATCCTTGAAGCTGTCCCTCCCTGTTTATCAGGTTGATTACTTGCTGAATGGAGGAAGAGATCCCACTTTAAGATGAATAATAGGGGGTCAAATGCTTAGAGGCAAGCTGAAACGTTTCTGCATGATCTTGTCCAGCTATTCCCAGCCATCTTCCTCAAAAATACACACACAAAAAAACTGGACTCTTATAAAATTAAGCGAAGACTGAATTAGTCTTCAACAAGACAATTATTGTTACTGTTACCTCTGGGTTTTCTACATTTTTACAAGTTAAGGAAACATAAAATATTTCAATATTGAATCATTCTTCTATTTTTATATGCAACACTTATTGTCATTGTAAAAATTGTATAGGTGAATTTTAAAAAGTTAGCTATCCATTCATTATTTATTCTCTACTCCTAGTACTAGGACAGGCAATGTAGAGACAGGAAGAAGAGTTTTGACTTACTATCATGCTTCTTGAATTTCTTAGATGTGTGGCCTTTAACAAGATGCTAGCTTTCCATGAATCTCCATTTCATCAGCTGCAAAATGAGTTGTACGGTATCTACCTCACGTTATTGTGGTGAGGATGGCAAAGAGAGATTGTGTACAGATCTTGACACATACCAAGCATTCAAAACATGGAAACCTTTACTGGCATGCCTTGGTGATGATGCCAGTCAGCACTACTGAGCCGTGGTTAGGTGGGAGGGGACTCTTCAAACACAGTTTCTAAGCTCTATAACATTATGAGTTTAGAGAAAGAGAAAATTCTGAACAAAAATTGCAAAACTATGCAGTAATCACTAAGCGACCTTGGAGCAAAATGAATCGCGTCAGTCACAGAAGCAATAATGGTGCTGCTGAAGTAGCTTCTCATTTGGGTTGGAAACTGGTAAGAGAGTACAGTATTTGCAGGCCTTTCTTCAATCTGCTACCTCTAATGGTAGACTCTTTTCTTTGATGGGGGAAAGGCATAATTTAAATATATGGCTCTTTGGTGGCTTGGGAATTTACAATGGTGCAATTATCTATGAAATACGGATGCAAGTAAATAATGTGATGCATGTACCCATTGTAAATAAGATCAGGAAGTGTGAGTAGTTTCTGGATATTGTCCTCATATTGCAATTCAGCCAGCATTAGCTATATGCTATAAGCTCAATGAGGAAGGAGAAGCATCCTCATAAAATAAACATTTGTCGGCAAATTTTCTAGTTGAAGGAAAGGCTGGCTCTTAACACCATTTTCTCCACTGTATATGATGATTGGACATTAGTGAATCACACCACCTGGGTCGGACTGAAATTGTCCTATGATAAAATTGAAATATAATAGGATGTTGCATTTTTTTTTATTTCCAAGGAAGTGCTCTCGTACAGCTGTGCTCCTGTTGAAAAGTGACCCTCAAAATCAGAAAATGATACAGAACAATCTAAACTGTGAGATTAAAAGAACCAACAAGACAATCTTGTTTCTGTCTCATAAAAAGATATTCTTACCATAGAAATACTGCTATGGTTACCAGTAAAAAGAAAAGATTAAATCAGCTTGTTTTTCCTGAACTTTGGTGATCTTATTCGTAATTTTAAATATAGGAGCCCTACTTTCATCATCAGGCTGATTTTATTTTTGACTTCAGAAATATCTAACTATTTTTACAGGATCTGTGTACAAAAATATAGAAGTCTGTTCAGTTCTATGATATTCTAGTAGAGGACCAGAATTTTGTGTCATTTTAGAAGATTGGAAAGAATAAAGCAAATCTCTCAGTGACTCACAAGGCCTTCTGTATATTTAAGTATACTCTTACATAATATATTTATATTTGACTATGAAGCATATATGTTTGCCTTACATTATCTCTAAAAACATGTCTAAACCTCTCTGGTTTCTCAGCAAGAGAAGAAACAATTATATTTTAAGTGGATATGCCAAAGTTATATTTTTAAATGTCATAAATTCATACCTAAGATTGTGTTATTTATTTATGGGTGCTGTTACAATTGTCACAACTTTGGTATGGAAACGACACAAATTTATTATCTTACGGTTCTAGAGGTCAGAAGTCTGCAAGTGTGTTCACGTGAAAACCCTTATGAGGGCTCCAAGAGAACCCCTTCCCTTGCCCCTTGCAGCTCCTACAGGCTTTCTCCTCAAACAAGGAGTGATCAAAAACTACTGTGAACATTTACCTTTTTAAACATTTATTACAATGAAAGACACACTGCCATCAATCCTCACTTCAAACACACTTATCTCATCATTCTGGCCACTTTCTGAAGCAGTTCTAGAAGTCCTCTTTTGTAAGTGTCTTTAGTTGCACTATTGTGGCTGCCTCCATGTCCTGAATCAATTGAAAACAATTACTTTTCTCAGTCATTTTGACTCCGAGGTAGAGTCAGAAGTTGCATGGTGCCAGATCTGGTGAATAAGTTGATAAGAGGACACCATAATTTTTTATGAACTTGCCTTTCCATGGAATGGCATGAAGCAGCAGCGTTCGCTGTATTTTTGGTCACATTTCATAAAGACATTCACAAGAGAGGGCTTCCAGAACTGCTTCAGACAGTGGCAAAAGCAATGGAATAAAGGTGTTTGAAGTAAGGAGAAATATTTTGAAGGGGGTTGAATGGCAATGTGCCTTTTACTCTAGTAAATTAAAGATTCACTGTTTATTTTACAGCTTATAATCACAATCGCAAAATAGTAATTGTTCTATGTACAGGATCAATAACCACTTGAGAATCCTTTCCAGGCAATAGTTATAGGTAGAGTCTTGATGAAATCAGGTGCTGGGAAAAGGGTAGGGAACAATAATCTAATCTTCATAACCATCTTCTAGTAAATATTATCAATGTGCAAACAGGAAGCCCCACCCAAAGTAATTTAGAGGATTCACAGTCTTTCCTCTATGGAACAAAACTTCAAGTTTAGAATTTGTAACTCAGAGCCCTAGGTCTCAGAATGCCTCCTGTGTAATTTTCTTCTCTCCCTTACATGTCTCACCTATCACAGTTGCTTGGAATCCTTTTATGTGAGCCTTTTGCTCCTGTGACAAAATAACTGAATAATCCATTTAAAAAGAGGAAACCTTTGTTTTGGTTTCAGTTTCAGAGGGTTCAGTCCATGGTTGTTGGGTCCTGTTGTTCCAGGCCTGTGGTGGAACAGTGCATCACAGCAGAAGCATGTGCGAACAGAAGCCTATTCACCTCACAGTGCACAGGAAGCAAAAATGAGAGCCAGGAAGCGGCAAGTTCTCAACATCCCCTTCCAGGACAGATCCCAGCAATTGAACTTCCTTCCATTAGGCTCCACCTGCTCAAGCTTCCCCCACCCCCTAGTAGTATCACAGGCTGGAGATGAAGCTCTTAACTTGGGGGCCTTTGAAGAACACTTACTTACACTGTGGCACCCTGTCTCTAGACTCCCTCTCCCACCCTCTTGCTTCCAACTGCTTCCTGACCCCTGGCCCAAAACTCTTGTGATGATTTCCTCCCCACTTCTTCCTTTGCCCTATCATCTTCCAAGTCAGTGAGGATCACTGGTCCTCTACTACCCTTCCAAGTACCCAGGAAAGGAGGACAAAGGAGATTGTGTCCACCACCAATTTCCTCCACTCCTCCATTCTTTCACCACACAGTGCCAGGAAACTCTAGAAATGTGTGGTTCTTCAATGCCAATTATTTCCTAAAAGGATACCTCATTCACTCATTAAATTGGACAAATATATTTGGAACAACTTGTGCACATGAATCTACTTTTTCCATTGCTAATTTTACGAAATCTGAATACAAATCAGCTGTTTCATATGAGCAGTGCTTAGCACAAGCACTTAGAAAATAACTGTTCTTGTAGAGTTTAAATCTTAGTCGAGAGACAGATAACAAACAATAAACACAATAAATAAGAAAATTATACATTGCACTAGAAAGGGATAAGTACTATTTTAAGAACGAAAAGAGCATTTTGGAAGAATAAATATGAAATGTGAGGAAAGCTTTCAGAAATTGCCCAATTAGTAACCGGTCCAGAGCAGTCTTTTTCACTACACCAAGCTGCCCTAATTAATACAGATTACAAAGTCATTATATATTAATGGTAATGTATGATGGCTTTTAAATTACCATCATGTTTCTAGAATACATATTCAGAATAATTTGAGAGTACACATTCCTACGTAATTTTCTGTAAACACTAGGCAAATCTGAAACCTGTTCTGGCAGTAATTTGGATTTTTAACCTAGCTTTAAATGTACACACATTTAATTGTAGAAAGCACAAGCATTCTTTATTTTCTTTAAAAAAAATGCATGGGATGAAAGAGAGACTCTTAGGGCTGAATTATTGTCTCAGCTTTACCATTAAGAACATGTTTGATCTTATGCAAATCACTTGTCTACATTTCATCCAGGCTTGGAGCCAAGGATGACTTTGGCATTTTGTAAAAGGTCTACCTAAAATGATAATAGTAAATGAGATGCCACAAAACATATACATTCAACACAGAAACAAATTATTTGCACCTATGTAAACTACTTGCTTTCTAAAGTTGTCATAAACATGTCTAAGAGGAGAATTCTAATTTGATCTCCATAACGTTGTTGATACACAGTGGAATATATCCTATATACGGCTATATTTACAGAAGGTATCTGTGTTTCTCTTCTAATTTTAAAGGGATCAAAAGGTGACAAACATTGTTTTCCTTTGTCCATTAAGTCCCATTACTAACTCTAAAGGTTTATAGTATTGTGCCTTTTGGGGTTCAAACTAAAACACCAATTATTATTACTGTAAGGAAGAGTCCCTCTTTCATGTCAAATACGTGCGTTTTACCCATTATATATTTGACCAGGATTATTATGACTTCTTTAGGCTTCTTTCTTTCAAGTTGCAAGTATTTTCGTTTATCCCAGCTAGAGACTCTTTCTTTTAACTATCTTCCTCTTTGAATTCCACTCACCAGTTAGTGCAAGGAAGGATAAAGCCAGCTTAGTATTTCAAGGAACGTTTCACCACTCTGCCAGAGATCAACTTTTGCTGCTTTCCCTGAATTAGCAGCTTCCCCATAGGTCTCTGAAGCTTTATAGATTTCATTTTTCTATCTGAGAATAAGATTTAAGAAACAAGCAGTCTCACAGTTTATTCCTCCCTTTTATTGTCTGTTTCAGGCCCATGGCCATTCCCTTACTTATTACCAACAGTCCATGAACAGAGTTCATTGTTCTAGGTAGCAGTTCAATTGGCTGAATAAATAAGTCTATTGGGTTCCAAGCAAATCTTTTGAATATCAGTCCGGTTTCATGCCTTCTTCTTACCACCAATGACCTGTGGGATCAAGGAACTTGCTCAACATCAGCTCTCGTCTCAAGAACCTCACAAAAATGGTCAAGGTTTCATGCTCTGTCTCTAACCGCTCCAGCAACATCTTCAGCTCTTGACCCAAACTCAAGGACAGCTCCAGAGTCCCCTAATGATCAGACAGAAGAGAGAGGAAGTTCCTGCTGCTCTCTTTCCACTCCATTATGCCCCTTACTTCAGGGAATCAAATTACCATGAACTCCCATGCTTTGTTTCCAGTTCAGTGTCTGGGATTTTTGTTGTTTGTTTGATGTGTTATTTGTTTATGTACTGTATCCACCATTTGGGTGGTTTTTTTTTTACCTTTCTACTATTTCATATCTAACTGGTGTTTCCCCGAATACCAATGCCCAAATTAATCTTCAGCCCAAATCATTTCCCTTTAATGTTGCAGATGGGAAAGTTTAACCTATCTTTGTGATTCCCATTTTCTTATTATAAATAAAGAAGTAGTTCCCAGAAATTTCCCTCCAAAGCTTTAGCTAAGTTTACCTCAAGTAGTAGGCAGCACAAAAAACAAATGAAGAGCTGACCCCCTCAATGAATTATAATCCTATCTCTCAAATTGTGTCATGTTCTGACTTAGGTGATCAGGCATGAAAAGCAGGAGTCAGTAACACAGACCCTTGCTACAGACTCTCAGCAATGAAAGTTGCAGATGCCAACCACAGCCTGCTGTTAGAAGCAGAATGCTGAGAGAGCCCAAGAACATTGCTAAGGAGGAAAAACAGATGTTTGGCTTGTACTTTTCTCCTTCTGCCTTTTGTGGCCCTATAGAAATCACTGGTGAATCCATTCCAGTAATAGTAGCAAAGAAGCCTTAGTGAGCTACCCATACCCAAACAGGGCATGAAAAAATAGTCATTAACCTAATTATGGTCTTAAAAATACTTTTATAACTTATAAAGTCCATTCACACAATCTTATAGCTGAGCCTCAGAGATACTGCAAGAATGGATGTCACTCCTTCTCCTGTCTGCTGTGGTCACCACTGTAGTCTTTGCCACCTCCACCTACTTGAAGCAAACTCTGTAAGTGCAGAAATCGTTTCTTTTTTCCTCCATGTTGTAATCTCAGCACACAGTCTAGTGCCTGATCACCAAGTGGGTGTTCAATTAATAGGTGACCTATTGAGTCTCACTGATGATCTAGAAGTCCCAGAGGCAGTATAAGCACGGTGCTTGGTGACATAGCATACTGTGGGTAGTGCTGGCTCACCTCACCTGTGCCTGCTTGCAGATGGCTCTGCTCCTGAACAAGGAACCTCGTTCTTCACAGAGGAGGGACCTTTACTTGTCCCCTGTAGATGGCTCTGCTCCTGAACAAGGAATCCCTTTCTTCACAGAGGAGGGACCTTTACTTGCCCCCTCACCTTTAGGTCTGGCCTTTCAAATGTATGGAAATGAGGCTTCAGAGAATATCAAACCTAAGCAAATACCATGGTTAGTGAGTTGGTCTGAGCCCTATGGAGTTGGCAGGTGAGAATACTCATTATCAATCCTGTGAGCTGGACTCACAGAGTATAGGTTCGAGGTCCCTTTCATCACACAGTAAAAGTGTCTCACAACTGGAAAAACACATGAATGATTATACATCCATCTCTACACTGCATTAGTGCCAGAGCTGAACATTTGCATTCATTTTTTTAAATAATAAAATAAAGCAAAGAAAAAAAGTAAGATGAGGAAGGGTTCAGAATAGCTATGTAGACTTTGGTCTCCTACGGCGTTAAACACAACACTTTTAGGGTGCACGCAGGCGCTGCCTTGCTGTGAGAGCTAGGAAGGACTCATGCAAAAGGAAGGTTAAACCCCAGGAAGCAAGGAAAGGCATGAACATCTAATTTCCTTTGATTTGGTATGATGCAAAATAAAGCCCAGCAAGAGCCAGAGTTCTCAGGACCACACTGACAGCGAGGGGTGGGGTGTACAAAGCCAGGATTCAGAAATCTTTGCTTTAACACTTTGTAGTCAAAACTTGGAAATATTTAATTGTTTTTTATGTTTAAATCCATTCTTTCAGTTGTTTTAACAAACACAAACCACATTCTGTGTGCTGGGCTATGTTCAGAATGTAAAAAAGGACTAAGAACAGATCTCTTCTAGGAATCCACCCTGTCATACGGGAGAGACCGTGCCAAGGGCTGCATGTTTGTGTCTCTCCAGAATCTCTTTTGAAATTCTATTTCTCAAGGTGATGGTTTTAGGAGCTGGAGACTATTGAGAAGACACTGGGTCACCAGGGTGGGACCCTCATGGATGGGATTAGGGCGCCAGAGACCAGCTTTGTGCTTTCCACTGTGTGAGAACACAGGGAGAAGCCACCTGTATCTGAGAATCAGGAAGCCTTTACCCACGTGATACCTGCCAGCACCTTCATCTTGGATTCCTGGCCTTCAGAACTGTGAGAAATAAATTTCTGTTGTTCTAAACCACTCAGTTTATGGTATTTTCTTATATAGCAGCCTCCATGAACCAAAACAGTTACAAACATAACTGGACTGAAAAATCAGTCATAAAAGCTTGGTTTCCTATGGTTCCTTTAACAAATTGCCATACATTTTCTTAGAACACCATAGATTTGTCTTTTCACAGTTTGGGAGATTTGAAGTCTGAAATAAAAATGAACTATAAGGAGGCACTCTTTCCAAAGGCTCAAAGAGAGAACTTTTCTTGCTTCTTCCAGCTTCCAGTGACTGCAGGTGTTTCTTGGTTTGTGGCAGCATCAATCCAGTTTCTGCTTCCCTTTTCTTGCGTTTTCTTGTCTTCATCTATCTCTGCTCTGTGCATCTCTCATCTCCTGTCATTGAATTTAGTGCCCACTCAGATAATCCAGAATGATTCATCTCTAGATCCATAAGCTTACTGCATCTGCAAAGACTTTTTCTTAATAACATTACATTCACACGTTCTATGTGTGACCATGTATCTTAAGGGCCAACATTCAACCCACTATAGATATATGGTGAAATAGTGAATGTATGATCAGGAACACTTGCCTATAAAGGACCATATTTTAGTTGCATTTGAAATGATATATACAATACATAGGAGTTTTACAGGCAAAGGCGGAGCTGAGGTTCATCCTTGTAGGCAGAGTGACAGCAAGAACTGAAGTAAGAAGATACAATAGTTGACCACAAAGCACCAACAAGTAGCTCATTATCCCTGGAGGATAATTTAAGTAAAAAGAACATAAAAGGAAAAAGTGAATACCAAAGAGGTGCCAGGTCATGATGGATTCACATGCCAGGCCTTGGAGAATGGGTTCTATCCTGGTGGCCAATGGTTCTTAGCCAGTATGCGAAGGCACAGGGTGGGTTGCCCACATATCTCATAAAAATGTAAAATTTTAGGTCAATGTGAATATTGTATTTGTCAGCACTGGATTTGTCATGGTTATGCATTTCATAAAAGGCAGAACTGTTGTGATACAGAGCAACAAAGAACTTTGACATAAGAGGTGCAATATAAAGTTGCACTACCTTATCATCCTGGCCACACAGAATGATGGCACATTGCTGAGACGCATGAGTTCATGGGAGTATGTGGTAAGGACAGTGAAGAATTCTATGCAGAGAGTAACACGGTACCAAAAGAAAAACCCATGGCATTTTTGTAGATACTGTGAGATACTGTTTAGTTGCATAGCAACTATCATGTCATTATTTAATTATGCTTTGAGTTACCAGATCTTATCAAGCATGCTGCCCAAATGTCTAGTGCTCAAAGTTACATTATCTTTAGAAAAAGATTGAGAATCATTGTTCAAGGTGTTAGGAAAATGCTACGGTGTTTTAAGTAACAGAACCAAATTTCCTTTCTTCATTTCATTTATTTAATGTTCCTAAGGTTATTTTTATATTTGGGGGGCATGTGGGGGGAAATATTTTGAAGCAGAACTAGAGCCAGGGAAGTCAGTTAGGAGCACAGTGTATGATAGAGCAAGTGATGTCCATTCAACTAGAGTAGTAGTAGCTGGGTTATTGAAAGGGGGCAAATATAAGAAAAATGCAGAGAGCCGGGGATTTAGATCAGTGGTTCCACCGCCTGCTTCGAAAGCGCAAGGTCCCTAGTTTGATCCTCATACTAAAAAAAAATGTAGGGAAGTAAAATTAGTGGGATGTAATGACTGATATAATTTGGGTGAAAGTGACAAAGAGAAAGGGAATTCTAACTTATGCATAACTCTGAAAGTGGCTGTCTCCAAAAATGCATAAAAACATTATTTTCTACTCGAAATACACCCCAACCATACTGAGCTATTTCCAACTCCTCAACTGGTGATGTTCACCTCTGAATCTTGTTATTCACTTTGTTATAAATGTTGAATGCTACTAAATAGAAAAACAAGGATCAGAATGTACCTCTTGACATAATCCCAGATGTTTTGCCTCCAAAATCATTTATTTGTTCAACATACTATATTGTCAACCCAAAATAAAACACTTCTGAGATAAATAGTAGGTCTTATATCTGCATTCTATGGAGTATTTGATAAAATTAGGTTTGCTCAAAGCAGCAAGAACTTTAAATAATAGTGATTTAAAAAAGAAAAAATGTATTTTTTAAATCTAAAGTAAAAGATGTTCATCTCATGCTAGTTTAAAGCTAGCATGGAGCCTCTGTTGTCTGAATGCCTCAGGAACCAAGCTCCTCCTACTCCCTGGAGTACTGTTTTGTCCTCATGATCCCAAGGTGGGTTCTGGCAACCCCATCATTAGATCTCTGTTCCAGGCACAAGGATGGAGGAAAAGATAGAGTTGAAAGGACAAGAGTACATGCCAAGTGTGTTTAAGGGAATTTCATGGCAGAGCCTCATGAAATTTATGCATCTTTCATGGAGACATGCTCACCTTCTCCTACAGCTCAGGCTTGTAGTAGGAATGAGGCAGAAGCTTGGTGTGCTCCACATGAATCTTCTCCTGCCAACCCCTACATTGGCAGGAGTAAAGAGAGAGTTCCAGAACTCTACACTCTGGTTAAACCTCACCTTGCCTTTTTCTCAGTGCTTATGACCTCACCACCACCACCTGCCCTCCTTTTATCTCACTAAGATTTATCCTTGTTTCCTTTTGTTGCCAAAAAATTCCTAAATCTCAGGCCTGTTTTCAGCTCCTGTACTCAGACTCCTGGAAAACTCTATGGATGATGAGGCAACACTTGCCTTCTTTGTCACTTTTTATCCTCCTTAATTTTCCTCCTTAGCATTTATCGTCATCTGAAATAATGTATTTGCAACTTGTCTACTTCCTTCCAGTAAGTTATAAACTCTAGGGGGACCAGTGATTACTAAAATTTTGGTTAATTTTATCCACTGCTATATCTGTAGAGCCCAGAGCATAGGAAATTCTCAGTAACTATTTATTGAATGAATGGACCTCTTTGGACAGGACTTAAAGACATGATAAAATCTACAAGGGAGCTAGGGAATATTGTCTTTATGCCAAGTGATCCTACGCTTGGGTACAACTTGGGAGGAAGGAGGTACTGGTGCTGTGGGACACCCGGAAGCTTTCACTATAGAAGACAATTGCTAAGTGTCAACTTTATGAAATGTTTATCTTCACTAAGACAAAACTATTAAGATGGGATGGAAAATATGTAATTTGGAGTTTTGGTGACACAAAGCTCTTCTAGGAAAAATATATACACATTATGATATTTTACTGTGCATATGATCAAAGTGGTGCTCAGGAAGGGTACTCTAATAAAAATCTAGTAAGTGTCAAAATGAAGGACAAACCTTTTGATTTCATGTTCTAACAGGTAAGCCGTGACATGCTTTGTCATACTGCACACTTCTACAGTTCTTATTGTTGCTTTTCTACAGAGATATGTATGGAGGGAAAGGCAAAAACTTATTTAAGTGGTCAGAAAATCCCATATACTCTAGACAGGGATAAAGAATAAGAGGTGAAGTAAGAAGTGAAAGCAGCTCATGGGAAATGAGAGGCCGAGAAATTCTGAGTTAGCAAATTGATATATTTGGCCAAAAGACATTTAAGTTACTCCATTACTGATTCTTGGAGTCTGATTCATTCTAGAAATCTCTTTGGTAATCAACAGCTTCTTTTTTTCCCCAAAGCTGACCTGAGTTTTACTAATCCCAACTCATTCTGTTACCAATAAAATTCAGCATTTAAAATATCCCATACTGTTTCCTTGAATCACATTCTTTTTTCCAGTATTTTGAAATTAGCATGTTTGCAGTACATAATGTTTACATTCCTTGTGTGGAGTTGGTGTATACACACAACACACTTTAATGCCCTTTTTCATTCTCTTCCCCTCCCCTCTTCATCTCTTGATCCTCTTCCCATTTGAGAAAGATTTATTTTTCTACTTCCTATTATCTATCTTTATTTTGCACATTATCTATAATTTGGGTTTCCCATATAAGTGAAACCATGCGATATTGAAGCTTGTGTGTCTGATTTATTTCACTTAGCATTATGTTCTCAAGGTGCATTCATTCTCCTATTTAATGTTAAAACAGAGATGCTTGATCTGCTGGGAGATAAAAATACAAAAAATTCTTGAAGACTAAGGTGTAGGCAAGAACTTTCTGAACAGCATTCCTGTTGCATAAGAAATAATGCAGAGAATCAACGAATGAGATCATATTAAATTAAAAAGAACTTCTGGACAGCAAAAAAAGTAGCCAACACAGTGAAAAGAAAACCTACAGAATAGGAAAAGTTTTGGCAGGTATGCCTTTTACAGAGGATTAGTACCTAGAATATATAAAAATTCAAAAATTTGGCCCTCCAATAGCTTCTATGTCATATTATTTATTCACTGAATATTGCATATGTGTATTTACATGGAACATTTTCAATTAAAATCATAGATAAACTTCCAGATTAATTTATGTTAACTTATTCTCTACATATGATTAAAACAGATTAATGTTTTAAAAACTGTTGATGTTATGGCTTGTGTCTAGATGGTACCCCAAAGCCTCACATACCATAGATGGAGCTTTTCAGAAGTGGCTGGATCTAGAGTGTGTGATGCTAGGTCAAGGGTGTGTGTTACAAAATTAGTCCACTGATTGATTTGACAGTTCTGGGAGTGGATAATGGGAAGGCCCACAGTGGGTGTGAGTGCTGACCACCCTAATTGTGGGTAGCCTGGATAGAATACATTGGACAAAAAGAGGGCTGCTGTGTCCACTTGTTGCTGGCTACTTCACTGCTTGCTGCCTTTTGCTTTCCTGCCCTCTGCCCACCATGAACTGTTTCTCCCCTGTGATACCCCTCTGCCATGCTGCTCTGCCTTGAAGCCAGCCAATTGTGGACTGAAACCTCTATAATCTGTGAGCTAAATAAACCCTTCCTCCTTTAACTTTGGGTGTCAAGTACTTTGTCTTGGCAATGAGAAAAGTCACTAAGACAGTTGACTTTCCATTTTCTCCAGCTCTTCTCATAGGAGCTTCATATTCCAAGATGTTGATAACTTTGTTGTTGATGGATGAGACTGAACCAAATTCAGTTTTCTCTTGAGATGTTATGTTTAAAGAAATGCTGACAAGCAGGATTTTTTTTTGAGTTGCACTTAAGCAAGATGGCTTCCTGCGATGGTCCAATCCTCTCTGCCTCACCTCATCCCCACTACACATACACACCTAAGATCATCACCTTGGTCCTGAAGCCAACCAGTAATGCAGAACAGAGTCCTAGAAGTGCCATGTCCTCATGCTGTGGTTTTTAAAGTAAGAGGGAAGGGGAAAGGTCCTTCTTCCCAGGCATCTGATCACACCTCATCAAGGGGCATGAGTGGCTCTGCCATAGCATTGTATTGTTTCTATCAATAGCCCTAACTTCTTAGACTGTAATTCCTCCTTTGTTTATCTTCACGTACGTACTAAGTGCTCTGTGAGAGCAAGAACTGTCTCTGTCTTTCCACTTACACATTTCCAAGACTTCCATAGAGCTTGGAATATAGTAGATACTCAATAAATATTATTTAATTAAATAAATTCTGTTATCACAGTTGAAAAGGATGACATGAATATTTAATGAGTGGATAAATGGATAGGGTCAAGATTAAATCAATATTAAAGATGGGAAAGAATTAGTACATAGAAAACTGCTCAAATGAAACCCAAATAAAATTTGAATATCTGCCCTCTGAAACTTTGATCTTCAAAATCAGGTGATCTCAGTTTATTTTTTAAAAATTTTAAGTCAGATTAATACTCAAACTACATATGAGAGTTTGAATAGCTTCAATTATTGTAAAAGATGGCATTGATTTGGGTCAGTGTCATTTCGAGCTTCACAGGAAATAGAAAGAAGCTTAAAGTGGTTGTCATAGAAATTAGAAAATGATTCATATTTGTTATGAATCTTATTTGAAGTTTGGACTTTACTTGCAACTCCATATAGTTTAGTTGATATTGAAATCAAACTCAAAATGAAATCCTCTATCAGTTAATTAAGTGTGTAGAACAGTTTTTAATTAGATTTCATCAAAAGAATTGCTCTGATGAAATAATGGTAACCTATTTAGCACATTTGTTCCAAATTTTCTCCCATGCACTAATTCTGTTCCACATTTACATAACCACACACTCACACAGACAACACACACACAGGCACACACACACTTTTATGAATAGAACAGAAACTGTCATTTCTTTCCTTACTTTTCTTAGGATACTAGAGGTTCTTTTTAGAAAGAATAATTTGAAAATGAAACCTGTTAAGTTAAATGTGTGAATTCCCTGGAATTAATATGAGAAAATGAAGAAAAGGAAACAAAGTCTCTGTAAATAGGGAGCGACGGAGGGGTTGAAGGGAGGCAGAAGAAGGGGGAAAAAATAAAAACCAAGAGAGTATGTAAAGGTGCAAATTTCCAATGATGAATGTCATTATATTGTACACCTAAAATGTACCAATAAAAGAATATACAGTTAAAGAAAAAAAGACTGGAGGTTTGAATGTGAAATTTTTTAAAAAATGTGTGAATTCTCACACCAACTACCAGGGTTAGAACCTTGAAATTCTAAGTAATAGGAACAAAATAGTTGAAAAACTGAACACATTTTTGCACCTATAAAAATTATGATGGTGTACATTTTTAAAATATACTGAAGAAGAAATTTCAAGACTGACCCTATGTAAACTTACCTCATAAAATATAAATATTTATCTTATGAACATTTTACCCTAACTAAAATGAAACTAATAAAACGAGCACCCTTATAAAAAGACTATCCTAACATTATGTACATATCAGTTGGGTCATTACAGACCTTCTGCTTCTCAGTTCATACCTACAACTGCTTCTTCACTAACTAGTTTTCAGTATAAAAATGACTTCATCATGCTCATGGTGCCATACTAAATGCTAATGCATATTATGGCATTTAATCCTCCCATCAACTCTACGGATATACAGTATATTCTTATACTCCTCATTTTCCCCATAAAGAAATTAAGCATAGAAAAATTAAATAACATGCTAAGTAAATGGTAAAGTATTATTTCAAACTCCAAAGCCTTTATTCTCTCATGAGGTTTACTTGTAAGTTTGTTTGGACTGGATGCAAAAAATATTTATTATAAAAAGCTTTTAACCTCTCTTCAAATTTGTGATTTATGAAGTTTAGGATGTTTCTTACTAGACCCTAAATCCAATGCTTGTCACCTTCTCCATTGTCCCAGATAATAGTTCTAAAGGTCTATTTTACTAACGTGTAACTTTCTGGCAAAAAAAAAATATTCCTTATTTATTATTCATTTTGCCTCCCTTTCTCATCTTCATCTGAAAATATATCCCTCAAGCAAAGATTACTAATTAGTAATTAGTAAGGACAGTTGACCAAAAGCGCAGGACCTCACCCTGAGAAGAGCAGCATCCAATAAAACAGAGGATCTCAGTTAGATACTGAGTGACTTCATTGTCCTTCAGAAAAGGAAGTATATTAGAACTTATGCTTGCTCCTATTTTTAATTAAGTGCTATTTTGAAAACTTACACAAAACATTTTATATTGGTCACTGAAAGAAAGAATGGTGCACACATTTCCATCACTGGATCTGCTGCATCACGTCGCCTGGTCTGTGTAATGTTCCTAGACCCTGTTGATGATTTTTCATCTTAGTTTGTCTGTGAAATAGAAGCAAATATGAAAGCCAAGAACAAGGTAAGACTTATTATAAAATGCATCTCAAAAAGATGTACAATGAGAAATATCCTGAAAAGCAATCACTTCTAAGTATGTCTTTTGATTTGAAGAGATCTCAATGAAATTTGAAAGATATGGACAGGATGGCTAACTTTTGCTCTGACCATAGTAGACATAAAATTTAGGAAGTATTACACTCTAATCCTCCCTTCTGCACAAAGCTGAATCCATTTTATGAAGAGATGCATATACCTTGCCAAATTACAAATTGAGCTAGAAGAATTTGAAGAGGATAAGAACAGATTTGGAGACAGCACATCTGAGCAACTCAAGCCAACTCGAAAAGGAAGAATCCATCATATTTTAGGAGATTTCACAAAGGGATTTCAGATTTCTGCAGGCTCTACCACGTTAAACATTCTCACTAGTAGTAAATGGTGTCTTCCCTCCAACAGAGACCACTATGTGGTAATTTCACTGACCCTATGTTCTCAGAATTCGAAAGTATTATTGAAGTAAATGAATGAACAATGTTTCTCTATTCTCTTTTCAAAACTCTTTTAAAAATTGAAGATTTTTTTCATGAAAAATTTTCAGGATTTTCTTTCCTTCAAGCAAAAAATTCTATCCCCTTCAGTATTTTGCTCTTAGATCTTTTCTTTGTGTATTAGAATAAGTGGATTTGGAAGCAAATTTAGACTTAAATGTCAAGGTAGAGTGTTTTACTAAAATGTTCTGCAGTTCAGAAAATACTGTTGTGCTTTATTTATATTTGAACACCCTTGTAAATTTAGTATTTTTTCTAAAATGGCTTGAAACTTTTATATCATGAAATGAAGATCAGTTGATTGGATGATACTCAATCGAATATATTTTAAAAAAGCTTCTGATAAAAGCAGAGTCAAAGAAGCTTTCATAAACTATAACTATAAAAAAGTCCATTTGCCTATTTAGTCTGCTATTGCTGAAAGAGAAAAAGATATAAATGTCATTGAAAGCCAGATTATTTATTATATTTCCCCATCTGCTTACTGAGCTGGTTATTTGAATCTTTTCTAGGTGTAAAATGCTTTATATTAATAAATTCAAATGAAGTATGTTGTCTTGCACAAACACAGATGTCATTTTTGCAGCTTGAACTTGTTTAAGTACACAAGACTTTTAAAAATAAAAAATATAAATATGAATTATGAATTCACAGAGAGAAAAATTGTAGTAAGAACAAAAAGCCATGTTCAATTTTTACACATTCCTCTTTAACTCACCAATACAGTATTTCACCTTACCACTCTATTTCACTACATGAAGCACTTTGATTTTTTTGTGATAGCATCAAATGTAGTATTATTTACATTTCTTCTAGATGTTTATACTTACCAGGACTTCACCTACTGAGGACTGGATTCATAAATGCAGTAAACTCTGGTTTTGTTTTTTTTTTCCTCATTGGTGTTTATAAAATTAAAAACAAGTTACAGCATTGGTGAAGAGACTACTTGGTCTATTATCAGCATTTTGCTTCACAATAATCAAAACAATGATTCCATCAGAAAATGAGATGAGGGTTGGACCAATCAACATAGCCTGGGAGCACTTAGAAGACAGCAGTCTCGCCTTTTGTTTTCAGAGCAATATATTATAATAATACTTCAATATGACTGCAGGGAAAGTTTAGTACCGACCCCACTTTGGAGTCTAGCCCCAACACTTCACTACCTATTTCTGTGAGATTCATATATGCCACATTCCCACTTACCTTCAAAAGCCATGACTAACAGTCAGAAATGGGAAGCATTTGTAGGACTGCAACTCTTCAGAAGCGTTTTTGGATGCTGTAGCTTCATTATCATTTTTATTTGGCACTTACCATAGGCCACGGATTAGACTAAGAACATTTTATTATTTAATCTATATAACAACCCTTTGAAATATATTTCATTATGATCTCCATTTGGCAGATGTGAAGATAGAAATTAGAAAGTCTTAGCCTTTCTTGAGACCATACCCTAATTATATGGTAGAATTGGGGCTCCAACATAGACTTAGGTGAGTCCAGACTGTGATTTCTTAATTGTACATAATTGTTGTCATTATTAAAGAAATATAAACTCATTTTTACTAAAGTTCAGAGGCACTTTTGTTTGCTCCATTTCTGACTCCTGTATCACATCTTGGTACTACTGACTAAAGTACTAAAGTCAAAAGCTCTGTAGTTGCTGGAGTCTTTGGAGTTAGGTGCTCTGAAATTAATGGAAAGATAAATCCTGGTTTCTCTTGGGTTTACTACAGAACTTGATAGAGAGTCATCAACCTTTCTCCCAGGATATTTATCATCTTGGCAACTCTACAGGAGGAGATGATTTTTCCTGCAACAAATAAGATTGTCTTCAAAGGTATATATTAGGTAAACACTAAGTGTCCCTAGCATCATTGAGATCTAGTTCAGCACCGCTGGGCTTACATAAGAAAGCCCAGAAAACTTCAGACATTAATCTCTGACAATGTCTGAAACCCTGGACGAAATGGGAGCCCACCATCCCCATGCCACTCCAGCTTCCAGGCACCTGAAGTCTTCTTTCTACACCCTGAGAGCCACAGCTCTTCTGCACTGTAGCCCCCCACTAAACACAAAAAAACCTCCTGTTGTGACCTTAACCAATAACTTTATCTTAGAAATATAATATGTATTATGTCCTTTTAGATCTTTGTTTTCTGTTATTAGTCATGAAATTGTAAGTTTCAGAACTGAGTAGGATTATGAACATCTTATCTGCAGTATCCTCTTGATGTACTCAAGAGACCCAGGCTTAACTGCATGCCCTAAACCTCCCTGCTGATGAGTAGCAAGGGTGAGAAATTTCACTCCCTGCTGACTCACAGTCCAGTGCTCTTTGTACAGCACCACGCTGTCTCCTTCTACATCATGCTGTCAGCAGTTAATGCACAAAGTTCATCTGCAACATACAGCCTCATTAACAACACTACCTCCTCCTCTCCACTTAGGCATTTCAGCAGGGAATCCTTTTGGAGATGGGCGTCATGAGTAACTTCAGTGATTTATGGAGCTCCAAGGCTAAACTAGACAGAGCCTTCTGGACAAGTAACATTTCTATTTATTGAGGAGACATATTCATCATGGTTGTCATTGCTTAGGCCCAACCAAGACTGTTCAAAGTTCTGGGAAGACACAGCTAACCAAAGAGTGAATTATAAAATAGAAAGTGGGCCCCAAAAGAATAAAGTCTACAGAATTTAAGATTACTTAGCCTGATAAAAAAAGAAAAGGCAATGAGGCTACTTTCAGATTAGCCTTCTAGTCAAAGAGATTTATAATATAGAAAAGGTTACTTGTCTTCCACACTAAGATATAAATAAGACACTGGGGTTAAATTGTTGCAATATAAATGGGTTGCCCCACTGAGAGTCAATATGGTCAAGTGGCACCCTCTAGAAGCTTTCTGTAGGCCTAGAAAGGAGGAACTTGACTGGATTGATATGTGGAGCTGTCTTATTAGAGGCATGCTGGGCCAGAGGTGAATTTCTGAGGGTCAAGTAAGGCTTTTTGCCAAAGACAGAGATGTGCAGTGCACATGGTCTTGAGTTTCCACACAATCACATCACCCTAGAGTTGATTTTGTTTGTTTTATAGCTGCTAGCAATTTTGAGGAATCACCTACCACATACAAGCTCCCATTGTGTGGGCAACGAACCTTCTATTGGCATTGACAAAGGGATCAAATTTCACTCTCTTTCAAAAAAAGCACCCAATTTTTGACACAATATGGTTAAAGTGGCTCTCTGAAAACAGGTTTCTAAATCAGTTTCCTTCCTAGCACAATGGAGTAAGATCTGTAATTCTCTTCTTTGAATTACTCTCACTGCGCCATGAGAAGCACGAAGTCAATCTTCATTGCTACCAAAATCTGAAAGTTAAGTTTCCTGGCAAGGAGGAGGTGGCTCTAAAGCCACGATCAACCAGTGATGTCCACTTGCCAGAAGTAACTTTCCTCAGTGAAAGTGCTGGATGTTTCAGTTGAAGTTTTCGTTTTTTCTTCCTCTTGAGATTCTGACATCCAGTCACTTTATTTTTTCTAAACTTCATTGGAAGAAAGACACAATGGAAGCAAATTTATGATCTCCTGACATTGAAGTACCTTTTTCATTACCATCACTGTTGATTTCTTATATATCAGTCTTATTAGCATTTTACCATGTCCTTTTGAAAACACAATTGTTCTGAAGCTAATAGTGAAGGTCACAGAAATATGTGGGAATCACTAATCATAGTTTTTATTGAGAAGTAAACTCTGCTTTCAAGGTAGAAAAAGATTTTCTCATTATTAGTTCCAAATGTGAAATGACCATTAATTAATTCTATTCTTATCATCATTTTTATTTTAAAATGAAAGTCATCTTTTCAACATCTAATTCCTTGTTGGTAGTCACCAAAGCCTCTTGTGTATGGGGTTGTAAGGGTATTAGGTAGTTAGCCTTATCAAGATTATGTCCAAAAATGATCTTTCTAACTAAAAACCCAATATTCACAAATCTGAATAATATGGAGTGAATTGGTATATTTGTAGTGTAAAAGAGGACAGAGAAGAGAATTGAATAATGGAAGACTTTCCATTTAGGAGATGACCCTAAGAACAGAAGATAAAGTTATGTCTGTCGAGTTTTCTTATAAGTAGCTATCTTCCATTGAGTTTCTGCCATATTTGAGAACAAATATTGTGCTACGATTGGTTTCTCCAAAATTTACCTGACTTCTGACAGTGTCTTAGTCTTCAGGGGCTGCATAACAAAATATAGTACGTTGGTAGTTTAAGTGGTAAAAATGTATTGTTCTAGAGGCTGGAAGTCCTAGATCAGGCTATGGTATGCTTAGGTTCTGGTGAAGTCTCTCTTCCTGACTTGTAGATCACTGTCTTATTTTGTGTCCTCAGGAGGCAGAGAAAGAGAACAAGCCCTCGGGGGCCTCTCCCTGTGAATCCCATCAAGAAGACACCATCCTCATGACCTCATCCAACCCTAATCGCATCCCAAAAGCCCTGTCTACAAATACCATCACATCAAGTGTTCGGATTTCAAAATATGAATTTTGAAGGGCATAGTATTCAGTTCATAACAAGCAGTAAAGCTGGTGTTTATCTATGCTGTGCACCACACTCAAGAAAAGCTATGAACAGGAGCACCTTCCTTTTATACTTTCAGACTTTCAAGAATCCTTCAGAAATCCACCTCCTTGGCTCCTCTCAGTCACATCTGCATTATTCTGAGTGGCTGGAGTGCTTCACCCTCTGTCTTCCCTCATCAAGTTGCCCCTGCTCATTGTGCCAGATGGGAAAGGCAGGAGTGCATGAGGTCGAAGGAGTGAAAGTGCTGCATTGCCTCATTCCAGGGAAATTCGCCTCCTTCTTTTCCTTATTGTATATCTGTCTTGAATATCTCTCATCTACTCTTCATGGTTCATCAAAAACAGAAGTCCACACTGTTCCCAATGCCTTAGGAACTGGGGAGGAGAGGATTCTGATTGTGGCTTACATGCCATAAAGTGCTCTATGCCTTAAAGTGATTTCATATGTGCCAATGGGTAAGGGCTTCAGTTTTAAAAATTATTATTACCTTCATCTTACAAATGGAAAAATAAGATCAAAGTGGTTGAATCCCTTGCCTGGGTTCCATGAACAAAAGCAAAGGATTGAAGATCAACCCAACTGTGGCTCTAGGCTCTCCCATGACATCGCATTTATCCACCACAGAGCATCATGTGGCCAGCAAACCCACCCCAACATGATTCAAAAGGTTGTCTCCGCCATCTTTGAAATTATGCTACAGTAAACTTTCCGCTATCCCATTATTCTGAAATTCTTTTTCAACATAAAAATGAACAAATATTGGGCCAGAGATTTAGCTCAGTGGTTCTGCCACCTGCTTCACAAGCGCAAGGTCTCAAGTTTGATCCCCGGTACCTGCCCCCCCCCAAAAATTAACAAACGTTAATAATAAATTATATAAAAATACATATGTATACATATATTTTTTATTAAAGAGTGGAGAACACAAACTACCCTACTGATCTTCCACCAGATGCTTCTTTCAGTTTCATCCTTTTCATATCTAGCTTTCTCCAAAGAAGAAGCATTCCCATCAAACTCCCAGAGCCCAAGAGACTCCCAGCACTAACCTCCATCTCAAGTGAGAATCAGAGTACCTATGAGCCAAGGCATGCACCTCGAAGCTGGACAAATTCTAGCTCCAAGCCACTTAGCCTCAAGACCTGACCTTCAACTAATTCATTCCTTTTTAGGCCTCAGCTTCCCCACGTGTTAAACTGTAACACAAGTGACAGCTAATATTGCAGTGAATATTAAATAAGACAATATGTATAAAGGCCACAGCACAATATCTGGCTTCCAGTAAACATTACCTGTTGTCATTTTTATGGTTAGCGTGTATTTCTGAAAAATAAACAAGACATAGTTCTTACCTCAGAAGACTCACAGCATAACAGAAAACACAAAGCGGTCTTGAATTGCACCACCGTGGGCAGATTCTGGAAGGGACAGGAGTGGAGAGAGACGTCCTTTTTCCCCTGGGGCTCTCTCCCTAGTAATTCTCAAATGTCGTAACTCTCCTGCCCTAAGACAGCATCATCCTAACTGGCTTAAACCCCGGTAATTCTTTTCCCTGGGAAATAGAAATCTCAACACATGAAAGTATGTCTGCAATAACGCTAAGCATATGGGGCACAAACCCAAAGCAAGAAAAAAAGCATAACAGCTTAGGACTCCAGCTTGATGCAGTGTTGCAATTCACAGCCTTGTCAGTCTGTTTTATAACACCATTGCTCAAATTTGTGACAAACTCCCAGCCCCAGAACCCTCGAAGGAAGAAATCTGGCATGGGATAGACACATTTACATTTTCTTCTTCTGAACATTTTCATTTAGAAGTTTCTCTAGTTTGTGTTTCTGGTATAGGCATTCCTGATTACAAGTGAAGAGGTAAAAATATCAAGGCTAAGTGGGGCAGAAGTCCCCTTGACTCCCAGCCACAGGCCAGCCTTCTAAGATGCTCACTAGTAAGACAAAACTCACACAGAGCTGGCTTTCCAGGCATGGGAGTAATTTTTTCTTTGTCTAATACTTCTCATGGCCAACAATAGTTCAAGAAAATTCACACCTGTATATATAACCCTATGAGGTAGACGCTTATTATTCACAATTTACAGATATGGAAACTGAGAAACAAAGAGATTAATTTACTTAAGGGCACAGAGACAGAAAATGTGAGACTTCGATTATAAAACCAAGAAGGGTCTGGAACCCATACTTGAACTGCTATTGGAGAGTTATTGGCAGTTGGGAGTTGCCGGGGTTCTTGTGACTGCAGGCTAGCTATGAAGTTGAGGTT
Source organism: Heterocephalus glaber (assembly GCF_000247695.1). The sequence goes on along the minus strand of NW_004624750.1, from coordinate 9,695,596 downwards.
TCAGATACAGACTTTGACTGGGTAGGATTTGAGTCTCTTTACAGCAGCCTGGCCTGTGGAATTTGAAAAAGCTGATGTTCCATATTAAGGGTTAAACTTAATTCTTATAAGGATTATAAGGTTTATAAAGATTAGACCTCACATACCTGGAAAATGACAGGTTTGTAAATTCAAACTTTGCCAAATTGTAGTTCTACTGAAAGTAGGTAGTTCTAATTTTTACTGGGTTTATGATTTATCATCTTAAAGTATGGTCTTAAGGATGTAGGAGGGAGGGAACAGCGAACACCAGATATAGAGCATATGGCTCCTTTTTAAAACAATTTAAATTGAACTTTTTCTGTAACTTTTCATTTCTCAAGTCCCTTTTTCACACTCAGTTTGCAGAGCCAAATTCCACTTTAAACTGGATTATGAGTGGACATATATTAAAGTTTTTTTAACATTTGTTAGAGGGGAAAGTGATACATTTACTCAATGTCTTCTTTCTTCTCCCATGAAATAATGTATCTGAATCCAACCAGAAATCAAGAAGCACTTAGCCCCTATTGGAAAACATGTCTACATATGGACAGGTGACAAGTATTTGGTAGATACTTGATATAGTGTTGATAAACAAATGGTTCCAGAGTGTTAAAGATGGGTACGATCTGCCCTGACTTCTGGTCCAGTGATGGCAAATCTATGACACGTGCTACAAGGGGCTGTTTGTATCAGTGAAAGTTCTAAAAGGTTCACCATTATTGGTTTATGCTGTAGTAGTAAAACTCAATCATGCAAACCAACTACTAAAGTGAAATCTGATAGATTTGGGGAACAAGACAGACACATAGTATGATAGTTAAGCTTAATTGTCATGGTGATTGGGAGCCCTCATGGCTTGGGGGCCCTCTAGGGGATTAGTAAAACATATATCTGGGTGTGTCTGGGTGGGTCATGGAGGAGGGGTCTTGAGGTACTGTATCTGGTCTTTCACCCTTTCTTCTCTGACCCTGTTCCCCGGCCCTGCTTCTTGGCCACCATGAAGTAAATAACTTTGCTCCACCTTGCTCTTCCACCATGATGTTCCTGCCTTGGAGCGAGCAGACCATGGACTGAATCCCCCAGAACAGTGAGCTAAAATAAAACCATTTCCTCCTTTAAATTCTAGGGTTGGATAATTGGTTCTAGCAATGGGAAAGCTGACTGATACATATAAGCAGTACAAATGATTATTTTTAGTAGTAGCATTAAAAAGAGAAGCCCTTCAGAATGAGGTAGCTTTAATTTTCATTTTTCCTCCTTAAATTTTATTAGTTTTTTGATTGAAAAAGAAATATATGATTCTATACAAAGATGACAAGTGTATTCATAAAAAACACCATAAGCTACCCTGTTCCTTTCCTTTAATTTCAGCACTCTCAAATAGCAAAAATTAAGTCTGCTTCTACATACAGAATTTACTTTTTCCTAATAATAAAAGGGGGTTCTATTTAAATATCACTTTGGAATGCTACAAAATGTTATAAATATATCTCCAAAACAATAATATGGATTCAACCCTTACAAAACTATGCAATGTTTTACATGTTGAATGTACCATACTGTGATCAAGATCTATGATAGATGGTCAATCAGGTAATAGACATGATGCTATCTTTGTTCTTATTTTTCATTTTGACTTTAGACATCCCAATACAATTTTTGCTTACATGAAAGTGCTTTTTATTTCTTTTAATCAATTTGACTGAAGCTTGGTTTATATCCATTGAAAATCACCCATTTTAATCCACAGTTTAATGTTTTAAAAATAATGTTTATAAAACATAGTTGTGTAAGTATTATAACAATTACAATATGGATTGCATCCATCACACTCAGATAGGTAATTTCCTTGTATCCCTTCTTCTTTATGTTGACCTTGTATCCTATAATCATGATAAAGTTGGCTAGGTTTATTTTGTTTTGTTTTTTTGGAGATTCTTTAAGGTCTTCCATATAAAACTCATGAATTTAGGAAAAATATATTGTCATTTTTTTCCTTTCCAAACTATATGCTTTTTTGGGAATCATTGTACTAAGATTTCTGTACATGTTGAATATAATTAGTGAGTGTTGATATCTTTTCTTTTTACCTGATCTTGGAAGAGAAGCATTCGCTTTCACCAGTAAGTACAATACTATTTGTTTTTTTCATAGATATCTTTTATTAGGATGAGAATGTTTGTTATAATTTCTAGTTTGTTGAAATTTTTTGAAAAAGCTTTAAAAGGGTGTTGGATTTTTATCACATACATTTGCTTATCAATTGAAATTAACACTTTTAAAATTATTTTTAATAAGTTAGCCTGGTGAATTTTATAGATTGGTTTCAAAATGGCACACTAACTTAGTATTTTTAGAATCAACCTCTGTTGCACATGATACTGCATGTTACATAATTTAAGTCATCAGAAGTAACTGTACTGGTCTGCCTGTATTCTTCTAATGGAATTGGCCTAATTTTGTACACAGGTTATACTACTAGCTGCATAAACTGAACTGGGAAGTTTTCCCAACTCTTCCACTTTCTGAAAGAGTATGAAAAATTAGTATTATTTTCCTCATTGCTTTATGGATTCACCAGGAAAGCCATCTGGGCCTGGAGTTTTCTATGTGGGAAGATTTTAAATCTAATCTAAATTCTTTACTAGCTCTCAGGATATTCATGTTATCTATTTTTCACCTTAGAGAGCTTGTAGTTTGTCTTTGTCAAGAAATTTGCTTAAATGAGTTGTTCGATTCATTTCAAGTTCTTTACAGTTTTCCTTTATTATTCTTGAATGTTTATAGACTCTGTAGTGACACTCCTCACCTCTGCTTTCCCTCTTGACATCAGCAGTTCCTGTCTTCACTGTTTCGTTTTGTTTCATCTTGTTTTCTGGATTAATCTAGCTAAAGTTTTATCCATGATATTGATTTTTTCAAGGAATTAGCTTTTAGTTTTGCTTATCTTCTGCATTGTTGGTCTAATTTCTATTTCATTATTACCACTATTATTTCTTTCATTCTGCTTACTTTGGGTTTTGTTCTTTTTATCTTTCTAGCTTTCTGTGGTGGAGATTAGATCACTTTCAAGACCTTTTCAAAATTTTCTAATGTAAAATTTTCCATGTTATGTCATACAAATTTTGATAAAATTTTAATTTTATAGATGAATTTTTATTCCACTCAAAATATTTTCTAATCTCTTTTGGGATTTTTAGTTTGACCAGATATTTAGATGTGTTTCCCTTTAATTTTTAAATATTTGTTTATATTCCTGATAAATTTCTTTTGTTACTTTTTAATTTAGTTCATTTTTGTCATCGAATATATTCTATGATTTCAATTATTTTAAGTTTATTAAAGAGCTGTTTTATGATCCAGAATATGATCTTATGGTGGTGTTTTTTATTTTACAAAATTGATCCCCAAAGTGAGATTGTTGTTCCAGAAACTATGTCCATTTTTATTGTTAGTAGATACTGCCTAATTACATCCCATAAAACATACAATTTATTCTGTTATAGTCCCATATTCTCCTAAAATGTTATGAAGCTATTCTATTTTCTCATATGTTTTGTGGAAAATAGTATTTTATTTTTCAATTTTGCATTTCCCTGAAAACAAATGAGTTGGGGAAATTTTTCATAAGTATATTGTCTATTTACACTTCTTCATTTATGACTTGCTTGTTAATAATCTTTGCCCAATGCTGAATTTTAATCACATAAATTTTCAGTAAGTTTTTGAGTCTTGAATTTGATATCATGTTGATGGAGATAATACATTTTTGCCCTTAATGTTTCATATATAGTTAGTAAAAAATTAATATCTACATTTTATAGAGTGATTATAGTGGGTTAAGCATTCCACGTACACTTTTCCCTAACCCTTAAAACAACCCCAGAAGAACATAATTCTCTATCCAAGTACCATCACCATGTACCTGATACTAGCTTCAGAGCTTTAGTATGATGGTTGAGGAAACTGAACGAGTTGAAATTACTTGCTGAAATTTACACAAAAAATGAAATAAAGAACTGGGATTAAACCCAGGTCCATCTGTCTCTAAAACCTGTGACCTTGTCATTCTTCCCTTGAATGAAGAAAAAGTTCAAAGTGCCAATGCCTTTTTTATGGCTACTCTAATTTTATGCCAAAGTAAAATAATGATTCATTATGTTCAAGAGTTTCAGGTGGTCCTACTCACTTATCTCTTTCAGTTCAACTAGTCTCAAAGGTGAGTCTCAGGCAACATCTGACACTCGGGTAGTTTTCTCTGGCTGCACTCTTACAAGGACAGCAGGAGCAGAGTTGTATCAGGAGGCAGATACAGTAAACGGACAGGTGCAATGATAAAATGATCAGGAGAGTCTACAGAGAGACCACCCTCAGAGTTTGGGGGAACTTTCCCCCTTTCTTACACCTTCATTCAGTCTAGGTGAATTACCAGTTTCTTTCACAAAGAGAGATTAAAGTGTTTCTTGCAAAGGTAAGCTTTGTTCTAAGACCTATAAATGCTGCATCTGTTGAACTGGCCCTGTCTCTCAAAAGTCCCTAGGCCAGATTTCGTCATACTGCTAAGTGACATGAGATGCTGAGAGCCTTGGAGAAACTTGAGTAAGTCTCCTGGCTATTAATTAATCCTATAGCTATTATATGTCTCTTATAGTATACCATATCCTTTTATATATAAATTTTGAATTACTTTTACTATAAGGACCATAATATTATATAGCCAAGGAACAAGGTCATGGAATCTCATTCAGAAGCAAATTCCATCCTCCTATCACTGACCAAAGACCAGGCCTTACTCTATACCTCTATAGTGAACATGTTTTCCCTCTGTGGACTCAAAACTCCAACTACCATGCCAATACCTTCCTCTCTTAGCCAGCTTCAATAGAAAACATCCCGGAAACTATTTACACAAGTTCAAGGTCCAGAAGCATGCACTGATTCATGAAAGACCCAATCACAGTTTCCACCAAGGGCCACGATCTGTGCCCATGTAGCTGACCCACAGAAGCCAGAGAGTCGAGGAATCCCATTTGGCAGAGTGAAAGTAAGTAGTTCTCCAAAATGTTTTGCATGCAATTACTATTACCATGAATTCTGGAAGCAGAGAGTGAGTACAAAAGATGCTTTTCCATTATCCTTATTATCTCCACAAAGGCAATCTGTGAGGATTATCATTTCATAGGACCATGCACTGCAAATGCATCTCGCTATTGCTGTCTCTCTCCCATTACGTGACAGCAGCTGACCTCTGCTCACACTAACCACCCTCCACCACTTTCCGTCCACTGCACTAATGTGGCCTTCAGAAGACAGACTGGCAGGCCCTCTGGATATGTGGATCTGCCTTGATAATTCATCCTAATTAAGAATTTTATCTCTTCCTCCAAACTATTACTACTAGTGGAGGTCGATGGTAATTTTGATTTTTAAAGTAGGTTTTTAAATTAACATGGTTTGGCCCAGTTAGGTGTGTGGAGTGACATATAATAAATTCTGAGAGCTTCTTACTTGTAAATCCACTCTGCTGGCTGTGACAGCACACAGCAGTAAGCGGACACACAAAAACCATAACCCTCCTATAGCTTGTAATCCAGAAGAAACTACACATACCACTTTTAAAAATGCCCCTCAGCTCTATTTCTTATAAGCACACTTATAAATTACTTAAAATACATTACTTTTAAATTACTTGTAAATTACATAAACTCATCTTCCTTATCTAAGCTATGACAAAACTAAAAAAGAGGAACTATAGCTACATATAGTATTTAGCACAGGGTCTATCTAGCTCATGATAAGTCCTCAATATAAATGAGATTTATTATTATCAGTATTGCTATTACATCTGTGTTCGTGCCTATTTTCAATGACCACATACGCATTTTTTTTTGCACTTTATTAAATTCTTTTATTGGTACATTGTAAGTATACAACACAATTACATTTCTCATTGGGAATTGTACCTTTACATGATGCATCTTGGTTCTTATTTTTTCCCCATTCCTAGCCCTCCCTTCACCCCCTCCACCCTTCCCTATTTACAAAGACCTTATTTCCATTTTTTCCATTTCTCATCATTTTTCCTTTCCCTTCTTTCCTTTCCCCTGCCCCTCCCACTACCCCTACCCCTTTGGACCTTTTCTTCTTATTTTGCATTATCGATTATTCATTCTAATCGTGGGTACATTTTAGGTATACAATATAATGACATTCATCATTGGAAATTTGCACCTTTACATAGTCTCTCTTGGTTCTTATTTTTCACCCTTGCCCAGCCCTCCCTTCAACCCCTCCATCCCTCCCTATTTACCAAGCTTTTGTTCCTATTTTCCCATTTTCTCATATTAATCCCATTCCCTTCTATCCTTTCCCCTAGCCCTCCCACTTCCTTCCCCTTTGCCCCTTTTCTTCCTATTTCACATTACCTATTATACATTTAGTCCTTATTTACACTTTCTGTTTCTCACACCAGAGAAAGTATTCGGTATTTATACATGTCATACACATTATTTTTAAATTGTATTTTCTCTTCTTTCAACCTTAACAGTTAGATACCACAGAATTTTGTATTATATCAACAAAATTCTGCCCATGTGCCCCCCTATTATCTGCGCTCAAACTCACTGTATTTCTTTATTTTGTTTAAATCTCCATTAACTTAAAATGGATTAGGGATGTCCTCCCAAATCCAATTTGTTCGGCTCAAAGTTAACTTCCTTCAGCCTATTAAACTGGGTCTCTTCCGAGAAATATGTTGCTATCTTGAGTGATTCATGAAGATGGAGGTAGTCATGAGGATCAACCAGGTTATGAAATCTCTTGCAGACAATAAGACAGCTGTGTGCATTGCAAAGCAGGATGCTGAGGAGCAAATCAGCTCAGAAACATTGACTCTCTGTCACTTCTGCTGCCGGGGAGAGACGAATAGCAGAAATGGGACCAATAAGAAAGAGTGCTGATTTAAAACCCTATGCAAGTGTATAGAGGGCAGGGAGAATGCGCTATGGGGTGACCTTTTGAGCATGGAGCTAGAATCAGGCGGGCTGAGGTTCTCATCCATTTCTGTCCCTAACCTGATACCTGGCACTGGAAAAGCCAGCTGAAACTCTCCCTGCTTTTCTCATCTTTTAAAGCAGCCAACCCCCAGCCCTTAAGTTTCCTCACTTCTGAATTGCTAGATTACTAAAACGTGGCATTCTCGTGCTTTCTCCGCCTTGAAACAATAGAGGGTGATCCTCAAGATGTAAAATAATCAAATAAAAAAGACTATCTTTGAAATAAACTATCATGGGAGAGAGAAACATAGAAACTACATTGATGGCTGGGCAGTAGGATTGTAGTATGTTTGCTTCCTGCTCTTATTTCAGCATCAACATGAGGTAGTAGTTTGATTCACAACTTTTCTTGACATTGAATCCTGAATCTGACATCAGTTGTGGCTCTAGACAATTTTACAACCTCTCTGTAAGCGAGGGTGCTAATAATACTTACTCTTTAAGAAATTAGTTTACTTTTACAAGGCACACACGAACCACTATGTATTTGTTGAAATGATTTCCAAGTCTCTTACCATGAACATGGACACTCATAATGGGAATGAAGGGACCTTTCTTGACAATGCATTATCAGACTCGACGTAGTAAGGTCTTGCCATGCCAGACCCTACACTAAGCACTTTATATGAGTTGACTAAGCCTCCCAACAGGTATGTGACAGTCAGGTGTGAGGCAGGTACTCTTGTTATGACAGCTGAAAAACAGAAGGAGCTGTTTATGGGGTCTGTCCAGCCTCATCCAGGCCTGGGGCCAGAAATGTGTTACCCTGATTTGCTGCCCGTACAGATAGAACAGGGTGAATGTCATGTTCTCAGACCCTGAGCGGCTCGGACTAAGCTGGGACAAAAATGGACTCATTTTATTTCCTTGTCTTTTCTCAGCCAGGACCTCATTAAGAAGCAGATAGCATTCCCCCTTGGCTGGTCGTCTTCTCAGCACTCACTTTCATTCCCAGGAGAAAAAGCCAGTGGAGTTAATGGTCAGAAGACTTGGTTTGAAACTTGTTCTGTCTTCAATGCTGTCTAACTTTGGATACATTACTGGATTAAAGCCTGCAAATCTTATGGAAAACTTTGCGCATTTGGAGTTTCTAACAATTATTTCCAGAAAGGAGAGACAGGAGCAGAAGAGCCCAAGAGATTGATATCCACTGAGGCACTGAATTCGCACTGCTTGTAAAAAAAAAACCAAACTTATGGATAATGGTTAAAATACAAGATTCACTCTAGACTGTTGTGCTGGACCCTCGGAATGACAAAAATCTCTCTGAGTTATCCTCCTCTCCCCACCTCTTATCGTGTAGAATAATATAAGGAAACATATGAGGGTCACAAGAGGTCCTCTGATTCAAGGTCAGAGTTTCTGCCTTCTTGATTTCCTATAGATGGGAGGTGTAATGTTTTCATTAAACATGTTCTCTGGTGATTTATACCTTAATAAAAGTATGCAGTTCAAATTTTCAGTGTCTTCTGAGTATTTGCTGCTAAGTGAGGAGTAAGAGGAGGGAGAGAGAAAAACCAGCCACAAGGTGATATTTGTTTACTTACATTTATTCTTATTATTCAGCATAATTTCAATGTAAGAGTCTTCAACTAAAGGACTAGCAAATGCTATAATAAACATATCTTTTCTGCTTTTTCAGAAATTGCCCATTTTGACACTATTTAGTGTAATGTTAGTGTTTTCAGAAAAATGCTACCAGGTGGCATGCATGTAATTTGGCATACCTCTTTAAAAATTACTCTAACTTCTAGTTTAAATTTATGACATGACTTTTTAAAAAAAGAATAAATAAAAAGGCAGTGAAAACTCCAATTTTATTTCTACCCTAAGCATTTTCACCCTAACCATTTTAAGCTTGAGAAAGAAGAGGAGTACATTTGTTATTTCAACCTTTTACAGACCTAATTGCTTGCAGGTTGTATGAGTAATTCTTCAACATCCACTAAAAATTGCTAGGAATTATGTTGTGCCAAGAAACTTCTATTCATTCATTTTTTTTCCCGAGCCCTTTTGAAGGGGACATTCTAATTTTCTGGTTCAAAATATTAATATCAACTACGGTAACTTCTAAATGTCACCAAGTAAATAGCCACTCAGTAGAACAAGAACAACTGCCTTTTGTTGAACAATTCACCAGACACTCTTCTGGACTAGTTGCACCTCTTATTTTACTAAATTCACAACAACCCTACAATGCAAATTTTATTCCCATTTTACAGATAAGAAAATGAGGGCTCGCATGTCAAAGATGCTTGTTTGAGTTCACAGAGTTAGTATGTTTCAGAACCTCAATTTAAAAGCCAGATGAATGTTCTTTCCAATTCGCCATAAATTATCAATCCTCTTATAATCAAAGAATACAGAGAGTCATGCACAAAAAGTATGTGATCAGTGTAGAAATTTCTACTACAAAGCTGATTTTACTTACATTTCTCTATAGCTAGAGGGAACTGGAACAGTAGAGTAAAAATAATTTGGGCTTTGGAATCTGCTACACCTAGACTCAAAACTAGATCCCCCACTTGGTTTTGGAAGAGTTATTTAATATCTGTAACAACTTATAAAACTGGAAAGATTAAATTAGATAAATTTGTAAGTACTGTGTATATTACCTGAATTTGGTCTGGACTTGGTAAGTGCACATTTCTTTAGTCTATTGTATTTTAAAGCAAGCATGCATGCATTTCTAACTGTTTAAAAAATAAATATTCAAAAGTGGTTGTCCTGTAACTTCCTAATGCCACAGTTACTGTATCTCTTTTGTTTTGTCACTTAGCAACGGGGATATAAACCACCTTCTTACTGAGAGTTACAGGATTTGTAAGAGAAACTGCTTCCCCTGATACATGTGCGAGAATGAAAAGTTCTTTTTTTCACCACCAGAAAAATAAAGGCCACTTTCCTTCCTCAGATGCACAAGGTTTCTATTATGTGAAAGCAGACTGAATACAGGTCCGACAAGATTTGGCATGGGGTTTAATAGGAAGTGAAATGGAACTGAGACTCAACATGATTTATCACAGTAATTTTTATAAATACCAAAATGGAAAACTTTTTAGGTGTTGGAATGAAAGGATGAATTGACTATCCCATTAAAGATGGGTCAGTACGTTTCATAGGTCGTTTGAATTGAACCAAAAAGACGTTAAAAGGATTTGAAATGCTCATGTCTATCGCTACTAAAGGAAGTCTGACCAACAGCCATAAGTGTAATGGGATTAGACAGCAGTTGCTTTGAATGGTAGATAAGAGTTGTTTTCCTAAAAGATCATGGAGAATTATATTTACTGGTTCCAGCAAGAAGTGACAGTTGATTTAAGCCAAACAGCTCCTGAACAAAGAGCTCAACAGGAAGAAAGCCTAGCAGGGCTGATAGGTTACTCAAGCCAAGACCAAAGTGCTGTTTGCAGAAAGAAATTGCAAGGGGTAAGTCACTAGTCTCACCCAAATGGATAAAAGCCCATGAAAAGCCCTTCCTAGACCAAAGTTTCTTTTTTATTTTTTCCCCCTACTATATTTTCTGGCTGAATTGTAATGTTCTTCTGCATGGAGTTTTTAGTTCCATACCTTTTGTCATAATTAAATTCTGTAATGGCATCGCTCTCATGTGTGTCCCACTGGAGTGATTCTTTGCTCATGGTTGATTTTAAGGAACTCAATACCATTAGGAAACAAACTCTACTTGGATTGTACCTCAGCATTTATGAGTTGATATAGCATCTATAAAGCTGCAGAAATGCAGTCATTCTTGGGTCAGCTGCTCTACAGGAATAGCAAGGATACATAGCCCTTCTGAATGCCTAACAGTTTACAGAGGACTTTGCATACAAGGAAAGAGAAGGAAGATGAGTTTCCTGAATGTGTGGTAAGTGGGGTTCAATACTGAGTGTTTCATTGAGTCCTCACTATCCTCTGTAAGACAATCACTACTTACATTTTTCAGTTATGAAAACCAAGGATCAAAGAGGTTCAACAGCCTGTTTACACCACATGGCTAATAAATGGTAAATTCTGGGCTAGGAACTGGGTATTTTGCATCTAAGCACAGACTATTACAAGAAGATAGAGTTGAAAAGGTAAACTGGAGAGAAAATATATAGGACGTGGAAATCCAGCTAATGAATTTCAGTTCCAGGTTTTATTTTGTTGGTGACAGAAAATTACTCAAGATTACAGTAAGAAAGTGTCCGGAGTCTTACGTCTTTATTCTCTCAACCATTCCTGCTTCCTTATCCTGCTCATTCCTATTGACATTCTTTCTGTGGAACTACCTTGTCATTCATTTATACTCTTTCATATTATGAGGCAGATTCTATTATTAACTCCTTTTTATAGATCTGGAAGCAGAAGTTTAGAAACATAAAGCTCGGGAACAGAATTAAACCTCAGAACTCTCTGAGCCCTCTCTTAATCACAGTATAGAGCTCCATGTACAAAAATATGAATGATAATAGGTATTTGAATATAAGATCATATAAAATTTCAGCTTAATGTAAATCCCACCATTAAGAAAAATAGGTCTTGGGGCCGGGGATTTAGCTCAGTGGTTTTGCCACCTGCTGCGCAAGCGCAAGAACTGAGTTCAATCCCTGGTACCAAAAAAAGAAAAAACAAAAACAGGTCTCAAGCATTGCACATTTCAGGGAATGGAATATTGAAAAAGCAATCATAATCTGTAACACAAGGAAAAAAGAAAAAACTAAGGATTACAAATAATTACTGCAATAACAAGCTGAAGTCATAGGATGCTAAAGGTTATTGAACTCCTTCACAAATATTTCAGAAAACACTGTACTGATGCTAACTAATCATCATTTTTCTTGGCTAACATGTTCCACAGAATATCATAAAGTTTAGCAACAAAGAAAAAAATTCTAGAATACTCTACAGAAAAAAGGTACATTTCAAGGAGAAGTGGATTTTTCTCACACTTGTTTTTGCTTTATCATAACACATTAACTTGATGAAAATCTCTCTTGTGGATACAAGGAATGGTTTTGAGCCTCTGTACTTGTATGTTTATTTTGATGGTTCTAAATTTAGCAAAGCATTATTGTCATCATTGATCCTAGAGAATTATTCACCTGTTAGTGAGTCATTAATTTCATGGGTTTATGGGATCATAAGGGATATTGACTCTCAAGTTTATTTACAGTAATAGATGCTTTTTTAATTGTTCTCCGTCCCTGCTCCTAAAATAACGAAACCATGATGATCACTTTGGGGGAAAAGTAAAAGGTTCAAATCAAATGGGAAATGGATTCTGGGTGTATATACTGGAGGAGAAAAAGAGCATGCCTGAAGAGTCCTTGGAATCATTCTAATACCGGCCAGAGCTTTGCCCCTCCCCACACACATACACACACATGAACTACAGACTGTGTCTCCCAAAGGAAGTATCCCCACATTCCCATGAAGAGGTTCCCTCCCTCTTCTCTGTCTCCATCCTGACTTACCCTTTACTGCCTTTCACAATGGGTAACCTTCTTCCCTTACAAGGGTCTGACACATAGTATGCACCATAGAGTATCAAATTACTGAAGTCATTCATAAGACTGTCTCTACTGTTGAGCCATGAACTCCTTAAGAACAAGAACTGTGTATGTTGAGGGACTGTGCATCCTTTGAGTCTGGCTTTATCTGAGGACCTTCACATATGCTCCATGGAAACTTGGTGAGACACATGTGGACAGTGGCAAAACTTTGGAGCCAGTCAGCTTGGTTTAAATTCTAGCTTTGCCAATCCTGGACGAGCTACTAACTTTTCAATACCTCAGTTTCCTCATTTATAAAAGGGGATTATAGAGAATTTATGAATGAAAGGATTAAATGGGTTTCTGCATGGAACAGAGAAATATTGAGAACACTGCTCATGACAGTTGCCAACCATCTGCAGTATCAGTTGGTTTTCAATATGGAAAGTAATTTCTCCAGTGCAAGTGGTCCTTGCCCAGTAGCTGTTCTCAGGGTGAAGACTCGAGGATCTAGTTCTTTCTATCTTGCCAACTCATTGCCTTTCCTAGATAGTACCCAAGCTTCCATGGACAGGGAATGGAGCAGAATTATATCTGGGAGGTTTTCCTAAGGATCCAACCTGGTAACTGCATTCATCACTTTACCTGGAAGCCCACCTAGATGAAAGAGGAGTGGCCAACATAGCCTTTGTTTGTGCAGTGACACAAATGATTGAAACTCCATTAAATAGTTGTTACCTATTTTTTTTGTAAGATCAGAAGGTCTCTGAACATGTAAATAGGTGTGTAGCCAGGTAGTTTAGTTTCAGTTGCTTAAGAACTGCTGTTTTACTTTTAAATTCAACTATATATCCCTTTGTTCCTGGCTGTAAGTGATAACACCAGCTCCTCTGAGACATTTAAATGAGGGGTCTCAAAGGCTTACAAGGGCAGATGACACACATGAACACTGCAGTTGCCCTGGGGGCAACTCATTAGGACACTCCAATGGTAGTCACCAGAGACACCATCCCAAACTTACTCAGGCCTTCAGATTTCTGAAAAAAAAAAAAGAAATCAAGACTTGTATGCAAAATCTCCAAAATTTAAAATACTGGCACCTCACTTCAATACTTTTACAACTCTAAATGAGTAAAATATATGTTTGTCAAAGAAAACAAAGTCTTCTCAGAGACGTGTTAAGGTAAGGTATTGGACATATTACCTTAAAGTAACCTGATAAGGTAACATGTGGATTATAGTTAAGAAGACACTCATAGGAAGATGCTTGAGGAAAACATGTGCAAGTACAGAAATCAAAGGTGGACTTGATCTGTGAGTGGGCTACAGAGCCTGGGGTCATTGTGCCATCTTACCCACTCCCCCAAGTGTGTTCTCCCTGATGGTGGTGATTAACTCTACAGTCATGCTAAGTTTGATTCCTAATTCTACAAATTAACCAGCTACTGCCTGGTTTTCATTTGTAAATAGAAGATACAAACAATATCCCTCTCCAAAAATTGCTGAGTGGTTTCAGGGAGTTAATATATATAAAATATTTAGAATGTGCCTCACGTGTAGAAAGTATTCAATAAATGTTAATCATTACTTTTATTATTGTTATGGCTTATGTCTAGATGTCCCTCCAAAGCCTCATGCAGTCATAGGTGGGGCTTTTTCAGAGATGGCTGGATCTAAAGTGTGTGATGCTGGAATTGACTCATGGTGCAATGCTAGGATCAAGGGCACTAGCATTAAGGCCGTAAGTGCTACCTGCCCTAAGTAGCCTGGATAAGATTTAAAGGATAGAAAGGGCTGAGGTCAGCCCTTGTTGCTTTGGAACATTTTGCCCACCATGAACTGTTTCTCCTCTGTGATACCAACCTACCTTGGAGCCAGCCGGCTATGGACTGAAACCTCTACAAACTGTCAGCTAAATAGACCTTTCCTTTGGGCTTTAGGTATTTTGTCTCAGGAAAATAAAAGTAACAAAGATAATTATTATTGCCTCTGTCCTGTGGGCTGAATTTGACCTGTGGGCCTCCGGTTTGCAATTTCTGTTCTAAATCATAGCAACCAAGACTCATCTCAGAAAGCCCTGAGCATTCTATAAATCCAAGCATTGGATATCATTGCCTTGGCCATGCTGAAACTCTTAGAAGGAGCAGTTAAGCTCATCATCCAGGGTGACACAGCCAATAAGTCAAAGGGCTAGGATCTGAAACAAGTTCTGTTCGCAGCCAGGGACCCCAAGCTTTGCAACTATATCACACCTTTCTTTTGCTGAAGCAGAAGTTTGTATCTCTGTTCACTGGAAGCTAACTTCTGAGAGCAAACAACTTGGCTAGGAGTTGAGTTTCAATAGGCATTTGCTGCTGTTGGCCCATTGCCAAAAACATGCACAATCCCTATGAGATGATAAAACTTTTGTTTCTTTATGACACAAGACCACACAAAGAAAGGTGAAATTTTAGTGAAAGTTAAAAGTGCTATCAGCTATCGGCAACAGAGCTGCCTAGGAAGTTGATGAACCTCAACACAATTAAGAAGGTATTTATGAAGATCTAGATGCTCCTTTCAAAAAAATCAAGGTTTTACATGCAGAGGCACAACAATAATGGACCACGAATTCAATCTGGCAATTTGAAGGCGTGAGAAGGATGTTGTCAAACAGCATTTGAATACTGTTAAAAGGACTATGGAATCTCTACTATGTATCAGTTACTGGCACTCAATATCAGAATATCATCTCACTGATGTTTTATAAAGAATAAATGAAAATTGGCATAGCGGTGCACATCTATAATCCCAGTGCTCTGGTAGACTGAGGCAGGAGGATCACAAGTTCAAACCCAGCCTGGGCAACTTAGTAACCTAGAAGGATCTTATCTCCAAATAATAAAGGGCCTGGGATATTGCTCAGTGCCAAGGGCCTGGATTCAATTTCCATACCACAAAAAGATTAAATGAGCACAAAGAATCAAATTTCTATGTACAGTGGACTCTTGACTTACAAACTCAATTCATTTGCAAGGTCTGGTTGTAACTCAAGTTGGTCAATTGAAGGCTCGGGGTCCTCTACACAGCCTTCAAATTCTCTCTCCTGTACACAGGCAGATCTCAGTGTCCTTAGACATTGGCCCAGGATTTCTCAATTAACCCCACACAGAAAAGGATGTTGTAATGTTCCTTCCAGAACTCTTTAAAAGTTAAATCTGTATCTCAGACCATCTAGAAGCACAAGTGGCTTTCATTCGGGTTGTAACTCAAGTCTTTTGTTGTAAGTTAAAACTAAAATTATGGTCATAACCTGAGTTGCTCGTATGTCAAGCTGGTCATAACTCGAGGTTCTGCTGTATAATATTTTGAAATCGTGCTATAGTAGCCAGTTAATTTTGTAACTTTTTCTTACACAATGCATGATAGCCATTAGAAATGTTTTAACAAAATACCTCCTTTTTCCTGAAGCTATAAATGAAGTGGAAAAGGCCCAGACTGGGAAGAATGTCGCCTGAGAATCAAGGAAGTATCTGGGTTCAGATAGAGGCTTCCATCTGCAGTGTTACACAGCGTGCGACAGATCCGCTGCAGAGAACTTTCACACACATGCCCTTACTCTTCACTGTCACCCAGTGCATTTTAGTAATATTCCCTCCATTTCACCATTCAGGAAACTGCTTCTAAGAGCTAACTAACTCACCTCATCTCCCATTTCTGGAAAACAAGGGTTTTGGAATTCTGGTGCAAATTTAATGCTTTTCACCATTTCATGCTGCCTTCCACTGGCTTGATTCAGCCCTTAGAGATAATTATTTTTTAAAAATAAGTAGTTTAGAAAAATATGTATCCAAAAAAATTACTCCTTTGTCTTCTCCTGTCCCTTGCTGTGACTGATGGAGGTGAACATCACTTGTTTGAAATATTCAGTAACAATTCCTTGGACAGTAGTTCTAATTTTAGCTTCCTGGGGACCCAGTTTCTTCAGGCAATGAATAATTTGCATGGAAAGTTTACTTCTGAGCAAGACATGAGAGTTGAAACCAAGGACACTTAGAATAGGTCATAGGAAAAGTTGGTCTCAGAACTGCACTAAAACTTGCTAAAATTTCAACATTGTTGGTACACTATTGATCATGTACTTAATCTTTTTATAGTTTTCAAGTGTCTATTAAATTCTACTTTAACACAGTAACCATTTATATCTCCATAATGATAATGGTAAGACCGTAACTTTTAAAAGCTCATTTGAAACCGTATTTTTATGTCTGGCAATAATCTTTACCACTTCTCTGTCATTCTCACCCAAGGTTTTCTAAAAATATTAAGAACCGTGTTCAGAGAACTAAGAATCTACATTTTAATTTCATGTCATCAGACTAGTCCATCCACTACTCTTTGTTTCAGTTAATGACTTATCCTTAATCCACTTTCGCTGACTATTGAAGATTTCCTCTCTTTTCTCACTGCCACTCACTCCAACACTATTTTATCACAATTCTTGGTAGATCGAGGTTTGGTCAGGTAGTAAGTCTTTTATGATTTGGAATTCAAGAGGCAAAAATAAGAATACAGTGTAATAAGCCAGGCATGGTGCTGCATGCCCGTAATCCCAGCCCTTGGGAGGCTGAGGCAGGAGGATTGCTATGATATATTTATAATATCAAAGCAGAAAATTCTTCTTCCCCATTCTACCCACCTCATTTTCCCAAAGTGCTACCATGGTGAAGGGTCTCAGCCCCAGTGACTCAGATCCTAGGATGCTTTCTTATGGGGAGCCCAGTCATGGCAACTTCAGCAGAGGAGAAATGAGGTGAGTCATCTAATCGCTGCCTCCAAGGCTGAGATTCTACAGGTTAATGCCCAACAGGATTGATGGTGGTGTCCTCAGCAGGTAGGTGTGTATCTTTCCACAAAGCCTATCTCTCTAAAGCAAGTCTTCTAGTCACCTAAATGCTCCCTTTGATCTGTTTCCTTGCTAACATTCTGACCCCAGACTTTAGTGCTGCAAGGGCCTCTTTGCCACTGTTGAAGCCATCCAGCCCTATCCCATTGGAAGTTTTATGGAGCCGAGTGCTTCAGAGAGGTAGGACTCTTTCCTTCATGTCTATGCGGTTTTCTCCCTTGTCCCCTTGCGTGTCAAGTCCTTGCTCAGATTCTGTCCTCTCACTGGAGACTTCTCTAACCATTCTGGTTAGAATTGTCTAGCCCACTCCTAGAACGTTCTTATGTTAGTCAGCTTTCCTGAAGGCTGGGACAACGGCAATTTAAAGAAAAAGAGGTTTAACAGGTTTCAGTCCACAGCTGGCTGACTCCTAGGCAGGAACACCGTGGTAGAGGGGTACAGCCGGAGAAAGCTGCTGACCTCATGGCAGCTGGAAGCAGAGTGGAGATAAGCATGCCGAGGAACCAGGGACCCCTAGGCCATGGCCCCCTGGCTGACCCATACACACCCAGAACTATACTTTACTGGACCCTGTGGTTTCTCTCAAGCCGATCAAATTGGCAGTCCACATTAAGTATCACTATCCCCAGCCCCTTTACATGCTTATTTTGTGAATAGATAAATTATCATGTTATAGACCACATTTATTTTTTTAAAAACTTTTGCTCCCACTGTCATCATCACTACCCTCTAAAAAAACGAAAGCTCCACAGAGTTGAGAGATTTTTGCCTGTTTTATTCACTTCTATGTAATCAATACTTACAAGAGTAATAGCATATAATAATAAATTGTCAGTAAATATTTTTATTTGGCCAAATAAATGAATCTATTTCACTTGGTCTTCTTTTCATTTATTTTTTATATAGAATCTTGGATACAAATCTCAAGTGTACACTTTGATGATCTTTTGGACAAATATATGCCCATGTAACCACTCTTCAGGTAATAATCTAGGGCAGCGGTGGTGAACCTATGGTACGCGTGCTGCAGCGGGCTGTGTCATTGAAAGCTCTAAAAGGTTCGCCATCACTGATCTATACCATTCTTGTCACCACAGAAGGTTCTCCTGTGCTCCTCTGTAGTCCATACCGACTCCATGAGGTATTCTGGTTTTCACCACGGTAGGTTAATTTTGCCCATTCTTGACATGCATCATGTGCTTCGCATCTTTCGCTGAACATAATGTTTTCTGTTATGTAATTGATAGACAATTCCCATAATATGAAATTCACCTTTTAAAAGTACAATTCTGTGACTTTTAGTGTGTTCACAGAATTGGACAACCATTCTGAAACATTTTCATTTCTTCAAAAAATAAACCACTTACCCATCTGTACTTATTATCAATTTGATTTTCCTCTCAGCTCCTAGCAACCTTCTCCTTTTCATCTTTATAGATAATTTATGAAATACAATTATATAATATTTTACTTTTTGTGCCTTATTTCTTTTATTTAGCATAGTATTCAAATTTTATACATGTTGGAGCATGCTTTTACTTTTTTCCTTTTAGTAGATGAATAGTGTTCTGTTGTATGGCTATACAACGTTGCTTATGTATTCATCAGTTGATAGATGTTTGGATTTTTTCCCCTTTGGGCTATTATGAATAGTACTACCAAGAGTGTCTGTATACAAGTTTTTGTGCAATTTTATATTTTCATTTCTCTTGGGAGTGTGCCTAAAAGGAGAATTACTGAGTTTTATAGTACTTCTATGTTTAACATTTTGAGAATCTATCAAACTATCTTCCAAAATGACTGCACTATTTTCCAGTGCTTTTAACAATATGTGATGGTTCCAGTTCCTTCATATCCTTGCCAAAATTCATTGTTTGTCTTTTGTTTATTGTGTTTCTAGTGGGTGTGATCCAATGCCATCCCATTATTGTTTTTATTTACATTTCTCTAATGACTTCATGTTGAGCATGGTTTCATGTATATATTGGCCATTTTATATCTTTTTAAAAGAAATACCTATTTAAATTATCTGCCCATTTCAAACCTGTACTCATCTTTTTACCACTGAGTTATAAGACTTCAGTATATATTATGGATACTGGGCACTTATTGGATATATGACTTGCTAATATTTTCACCCATTCTGTAGATTGTCTTCATTTTCTTCATAGTATTCTTTGAACTGGAAAAGGTTTTAATTTTCATTAGGTTGCATTTATTTTTCCTTTGTTGCTTATACTTTTGATGTCATATCTAGGAAACTATTGCCCAATTCATAGTCATGAAGATTGACACATCTTTATTTCTGAGTTTTAGAGTTTTACTCCAATGATTAAATATTTGATACATTTTGAGTTATTTTTTGTATGTGGTGTAAATTAGGAGTCTAGCTTTATTATTCTCAAAAATAGCTGTTATGAGTATCTTTGGACAAGTCTATTATAAACATATGCTCTCATTTGTCTCACTATGTATCTGGATTGAAATTGTTAGGTCATGCGCAGGTGTACGTTTAACGTTAGTGGAAACCGCCAAGCAATTTTCCAAAGTTGCTGGACATCTTTTCCAGCAATTTGTAGAGTTCCAGTTACTTCATACTCTCATATTTGTTGTTGTCAATTTTGTTTTAATTTCAGCTTTTCTGGATAGCAGTTTCTGTCAATGATTCCAATTGGCATTTATTTAATGATTAATGGTGTTGAGCACCTTTTCATATGTTAAAAATGGAATTTTAATAACTTCTTTTATCAAGTGATAAAAATAATTACCCATTTTAAAACGTCTTTTGACTTTTGATTTATTTAAATTCCTTATTCTAGATGCAAGTTGTTTATCAGATGAATGCATTGTGAACATTCTATCCCAATCTAACAGGCTTTTCATATTTTTAAAATATTTTTGTTGAATTGAAGATTTTAAATTTGATAAAATCCAATTTCCTTTTATTGTTAATGCTTTTTGTGTCTTATGTAATGAATACATTCCTACTTTAAGATCACCAAAATATTATCATGTGTACTAGTAAATGTTGTATGTACTTTGCTTCCACTTTTAGGTTTATTATCAATCCTTAATAAATATTTGTAGGTGGTACATCATAATATTTTTTCATAAAAATATCTACTTATTCCAATGCAACTTAATGGAAAACACCTCTTCTTATTGAATTGCACTGGAGATTTTGTCAAAAATTAATTGATTGCCTAAGGGTGACTCATTCTAGACTCTTCTCAGTTCTATTGCTCTTTCTATCCAGGTGTATGCTAATATGCCAATACTACAGTCTTAATCACCATAATTCTATGGTAAGTATTGCTTTGGGTACTATAAGACTCAATTTATTCTTGACTATCTTTGGCATTTTGCATTTGATATAAATTTGATGATTAATCTGTTAATTTCTATTAAAAATCAGCTGGGATTTAATTGGAAGTCCTTTGAATATATAGGAAAATTGACATCTTATCAATATTGTTATTCATAATCTTCCCTTGTTTGTTTAGGTCATCTTTAGTTTCTATCAACTATGTGGTGAGCTTTTAGGTTTTCATTGTAGAAGTATTGCACTTCTTTTAATAAGAAAATCCTTATAGATTTTATTATGTAAAAGCTAATTAAAATGGTAATTTTTAGACTTATTTTTAATGTGCTTATTTCTCTAAGATTAAAACATTAAATTGATTTTGTATGTTAATCTTATATCCAGTAACTTTGGAAAATTCAGTCCTAGTAATTTGCCTGAACATTCCTTTAAGCTTTCTGATCACATTTGCTTTTACCTTTAGTAGTAGTAGTTTTACTAATTTAACATTACTCATATGAGGTAATCTCTACTGCACTTTGTAATTTTGATTTGCTGAGGAAGAAATTGGAATAGTGTGAGAAATCCAGATGAAGAAACACACCAGACCCAGGGACATAAAATAGTCAAAAGATTATTCTAGTTGAGATTTTGTTCTCATTTTATTATTCTCATTTCACATTGTGAACCACATGAATGCTTGAAAATTTCTGGCATTGTCCAAAAGAAAAATCAAAATTTCTTGCATCTGGAAATTATTCCAAAATTCCCTTTTATTTTTCTTTCCTCTCAGTTGTGTCTTATACCTAAATTCTGTGAACTTATAGATTAAACCATATTTTCAAACTTTTTACCTTTACAATAATCAAAAATTATCTGCATTGAAACATAAATATACTGAAAGGTCAAAACTATAAAATATATTCAGGTTTTATTGAAACATAGCATTAAGAAATGAAAAGAGTCTAAGCTTTAGCAAGAACTTAGCTTCAGATCGGCTCTCTTCCACTTGATAAATGAGTGACCTTGAATAAATTACTTTTGTAAATCTTGCTTTTTGCAATTTTTAATAGAGATAGTGGTTGCATCTTCCCAGGGATTTTGTGAAAGTTCAGTGAGATGACGCACATAAGGCACTTGGCAAGCATCAGGTGTTCAATAAGTCATTCAATTATGATTTGTTCCTTCAGCTCTGCTGTTCTGAAAAAATATCACACTTAAGCCTTCCTAAGAAAACTTGGGAGATGAATCATTGGAAATTAATCTAGGATCATATTAAGTGTGCTTTTTTCTTTTCTATTTTAAACTGCAACCAAATTACAAAATATTTCACAAAAATTTAAAAGTTTGAATGATTTGCTATCATCTCACGTAACAGTGGTGGTAGCAACCAACAGAAATTTGCAACATTCCTCTTTTTTAGAACCTGATGCTTTACTCCATCCCTAAATACCATTTTCGCCTCCATGTACCAGCTCTTTCAAACTTTTTCTATTCTTTTCAATTTCTCAAGTATGTGTCAAATCCATAACCATCAGAATATCTAAAAAAAAGTTGAAAACCATCAGCCACAAAACTTTCTAGAGCCCTATCCTCCAGCATCAGTATCTCTGTCTCTTCATTTCTTATTTATTTACCTTCTCGTTTTAAGGATATACTCCCTGTCTTTCTAAGGAAAGATCCTGCAGTTTCATCTTTGCTTAATTATTTTTAACTCCACACTCTTGATTTCTTTATTTGAACAAGCTTATTTCCTTGTTTTACAAACAGGCTGAGTTTTACCCTTGCCTTTCTTCTCAATCTGCATGAGTTCTTAGGAATTCTCTTGTACTATATCCAGTTCACTTTGCTAATGACTCAAATTTCTAACTCTGGCTATGATTTCATGCAGAACATCCATGTTCCCTAGTGCTCACTGCTTGGCAATTTATTAGGATATTCCACCCAAAATTTAAATCCAATGAGATCAAAATGAAACATAATACTCTTTCTTGCACCTAACCCTCATTTGAACTTGAGGAATGCTCAACCGTCCATGCTAGACTAGTAGGAAAAAGGAGGAATTAGATCAGCAGACTCCGAGTGACAGGAGCAAACTCAGCTGTGAAGCCCATTCAAACATGTAAGGCAAATCAGCACTGGGATGACTTATACAAGAGAAACTAATACAGAGGTAGCACGGGCTCAGAGGCTAGAAGGATGGAAAAGACAGGTGGGATATCCTGCCACCTACTGAGTCATCCTCCTGATTCTATTCCATGCTTGGTCATACGACTTTGGAACTTCCAGGAATAAGCATTCTGGAATTCTTTATCAGTGATCTAAGGCCCAGCTTAGTACAAAAGAAGCAACCCAAGATAATTTTCCTTACCTTATTGATATAATTTAGTGAAAGTTGACAGACTTTAGTACAAGGCTGGGATTGAGTCATAATAAGACAAACGTGGAAGGTATGGGATGAAGGTTCCTTGGATGTTAGCCTTATGAAGTCTGTATTAATTGAGCAAAATTTATTCTTTCCATGTATCTTCATTGGGTACTTTCTGTGTCCAGAGCACTACTAAGCTGGGGACAGGGAACATAACTGTAAATAAGAAAGTGTCATACCTCAAGTTCCTTTTTCTCATGGACAGTCTGAAGAGAACTGTGAATCTGTAAAAAGCTAATTAGAATACGGGGATGGGATAATATGCCATGATGAAGGAGGGGACACATAACTTACAGTTATAAAAATAAGAAATGGGTAATGAATCTTTGTCATGTTATGTGGTAGCCCAGAATCTTCAACCCCTTTTCTGAGTCAATGGGAAACCTTCAGGCTTATCCATCCCAACTCTCCAATGGAGAACCTGGGAAATTTGCCTCCTCAGTATCCTTTGGAACTGGGGCAGGGATAAGTTCTTTAAACTACATTAGTTATACTCACCTGTGTGAGGCTTTAATAGTCCATTGAGACAGTTAAGTCTAAAGGCCCTGCATAGAACCATTTGGGCTTCAAGATACCCACCTTCTAATGTTGTGCTGGCTGGAAACGCAGGTCATTGGCTCAGGCTTCATATTCATGCTGGTGGCACCTGTAGTCCAGTCAAGTCAGGCTCCTGTGGTCCATATCTAGCACCCAAGTCTAGGTGATGTCAGTGGTGGCAGTTCCATGATTGGATAAGTCCCACAGCATGGCATGGGACACAGTCCCTGGAAGTGAGCCTTGAGCTTGATTAGCCAGTTTGCTCCACAATTTTGTGAGCCATGTAATATCCTTTTCTGCTCAATAAGGTAGATTTGGTTTCTATCATTTTAAAAACTAAAAAAAACTTTAAAAATCCAACAAATACAAAAAGCTTCTCAGAGAAAAAAAACGTAACTGGGAATTTTAGAGGGATGGAGTTTAATTATGGCAAAGGGAAAAATAATGGAGGCAGAAGCAACAGTATAGTCCAATGGAGAGAGAAGAGGATATGTATTTAAGGAACTAAAAACTATTGCATGGCAGAGGAAAGGGTGAGAAATGAAGAACAGATAAGAAAGGATCTGGTCCTACAGGATCTCACAGGCCAATTAAGAAGCCCTTTACCAAAACTGAATCAACAAAGGATCAAGCTTGAGGTTATGGTTGAAGGTATCAATGCCAAGAACTAAAAGGCTGGGACAGACTTAAACCAAGTTTACTATTTTCCCAGCCTTAATTGCTGCCTCAGTAGTGGTATTTCCCTAAAACTGTTCAGCCAAGGTGAGTCTCATTACCTACATCTCTAAATTAGGCATTGAAAAATAGAACAACTACCACAAAGTGTCAATTATGCAATCAAGCAAGCTATAACCTATGATGATACATGAATTTCAACTTTGTAGCAATCCTGATATTGACAATTTCAATGATTATCTTAGTGAAGTCTCAAGAATTTTGCTTGGTGTTCAACTCTCTGTGTACTATAATAACTTACTTATTCCAATAAATCTGTTTCTTGTGGAAAATAAATCATGAAATACCCTTTGGCATGGACCAGAAAACTACTTATCAGAGGTTCCTCCAATAGAAATGTCCAGTGGATAGATTTTTCAACTCAGCACAAAAATGTAAGAAAAACTTTTAATCATTCATTTTTTTCAATTTCTCTGTCTCAATGAACATGGTTCAAATTCCATACACCACACTTATAAACTCCAGACAATTAAAAATCCACTCTTCATTCCAGACAGTGGGACAGTATGGCACCAACCACCAATTTATGTCAATTTATGAGATGGATATGAAAGATTGTTACCTCCACAATACTGGCCTCAATGTATCTAGGACCATTCAGCTCTCAGCCCCAAAGATCTTAGAGCAGCATGTCCCAGGATATTAAGAGATATTGTTATAAAAATGGTTCTAAAATCAAGTAAGAACTTATTGAAACAGAGCTTATATGCTGAGGTACCTCTGAGTGTTACACACTGAAACTTCCAAGATGCAGAGAATATGCAGCATTTTTGTCTGATGGAAGTGAATTCATCTGCAGAATTGGATCAGCCAACCAGACCCATAGATCCCTGCTCAGGTAATTCTTTCTACTTGATATGGCCCATGAGCTCTTTAAAACTGAGTCTCACCCTCGGCATTTGCCTGAAAGAGGAAGGGGCTAACCAACAGAAGCATAACTCAGGACAAGTCACTTGTGCAGTGACTTCCCAGCTCACCAAGATGTGGTTTTCATTTTTATGAGAACCACCCAATTCCAAATGTCTAATATCTTTCTTTATCACTGGAGCATTTTACTTCCTTTATTTTTATGATTAACTTCTCCCCTGCCATGTTGGTCTCCTTCCATCTTCTGGAGAAAATTCTTTCATTTAGTTGACCTTGAAAGTCTACGCTTCCCAGGATCCTATCAGAATTTCTCACTCTAATTGTGGATTGAATACATTTTCCATTAAGATACGCACATACTTGAGCATAAGCAAAATCAGCAACTTAAGAAAGGTAGAGAAAAAGTCTTAACAATGTAATATGTTCAAAAATGCAGATGATATAAATTAAACATTTTAAAAATTCAGAGACCAGAGATCAGTTGATTCAGGGATCAAGTGTGGTGTAGGCAGTAAAGAGAGAAATTGTAGATTCTCAAAATCCTAGGAACCTTACAGCTTGAATAATCTATTTCCTGATTTTGCTTGGCCCACCGTAAGGAAATGAATCACTGCCTTGCTGTCTGAAACTGGCAGGCTCCTAACAGAGAGAGGGCATTGCTGTCCTATACCAGCAGTCTTCAATGTTTAACTGGCATCAGAAACATCCAAGGGTGTGTTACAAGTCAGATTGCTGGGTCTCATGCCAGGAGCTTCAAATTCAATTCATCAGGTCATGCACTTTATCAAGTCCCCAGGTGATCCTCACAGCATAGTTATGGGGAACCCCTCTTTGAGAATCAGATTAGAAAATAGCAAATTAGAGCTTTTGTGTTATGAGACACTTTTTTTTTCATTTTCTGACTCTTTTTTTAATTGATATATGAAAGGCTTTACAGCAAAATGCTCGAGAGCTGACATTTATTTGATCAGAAAGACGGTGTATTCAATAACGTATTTCACTACCTGAGGTCCTGAAAAAATTTACTAATTTTCTCTATTCTTCCACGCAAAACAGGGTAAGGACACAGCCTGTTATGAAGATTAAGGGGGACAACATCAACAAAGCTCTCAACAGAGACCTTGGTGCACAGCAAGGCATTCATAAATGGGGAGATTATTTTGTCGATTTAAAAAAATTCCTGGTGATATTCTCCCCTAAATTTTGCTAAACAAAGAAGGGCTGAGAGTTTTGAATAACATTTATCAAAAATCAAAGGGGAAGTGGGAGGGATAGGGGAAAGGAAAGAAAGGAATGGAATTAATATGAGAAAAGAAAACAATGGAAACAAAGTCTTTGTAAATAGGGAGGGATGGAGGGGTTGAAAGGAGGGCAAGGGAATGGGGGAAAAATAAGAACCAAGGGAGAGTATGTAAAGGTACAAGATCCCAATGATGAATGGCATTATATTATGTAACTAAAATGTACCAATAAAATTAATTTTTTAAAAACTCCAATGGGCAAAATGTATTAAAGCTCCAGCCCTTGAGGATATAAACCCAGAATTATTTATAGAACTTGTTCTGAAATCACTAAAGTCGCTCTTTGTGTTTTTGTTACAGTACTGAGGATTGAACCCAGAACCATTGAACTGAGTTATATCCTCAGCCATCTTCACCCAATTGGAAACAGGGTCTCCTTTAGTGACTAAGTTCACTGTGTCACCCAGGCTGGACTTAAGCTCATGATCCTCCTGCTTTCCTGCTTCAGTCTCCCACATACATAGGATTGTAGGCATGTGCTACTATGCTTAGCTTTTTTGTTGTTTATTTTTTTATAGGGGAATATTTTATTCAACTGCTTTTGCCATTAGGATCAACAGTTAGAGTTTGGAGTTCCCTGGCAAAATTCCAGAAAGATCTCTTCACCTATCATTGTTTGAAAAATATTTAGTCAAACAATAGGCCTATAAGCAAGATGAGTCCTATATTTCTTGGGCATGTGCAGTTCTCATTCTAAATCAACTCCTTTAGGGTTTTTCTGCCTTATCTGCCCTGTCACTCCCTTCAGGCTCCGTGTACTCGGGCACTCTGCCATGCTACCTCAGGTATTCTGCACAGATACAATCATTTTATGAGTTATTTGTTGTAACCTGCTTAATGTCTCTTTTCTGTCATCTAACATGCTTTGCACGAGAGGTCCATGTCTACACGGTCCCCCACTTCACCCCCAAGAACAAAACCTAGAACTGAGATAGCTCATGAGGATCACAAAAAATGACCAAATTGCTAGGAATTTTGAATAGTAGAGTCAGAAAACAAAGTTAATTTTGTTGTGTGTATGGCAACCGATATATTTCAAGAATCTATATACTTTGCAAGAAAAATTAAATGACCCTCTTCATACAATTTTTTGATAGATATTGGAATTTCCCAACAAACTCAGAAGTTTATTAATCAAGCCAAAATCAAGAGCCCTGATTTGGGAATTTTTACTTAAAAGAAAGAAGTAGGCTTTAGAGACCATGGGTGGCCAGTCTTTGGCCTTGCCTGGGATGCACTGGGTGAACCGGAACTATCTTGGACTGAATATAAATTAATTAAGAAAACTTAAGGTGTCTGTTCGATAACAATAAACACCTGTCCTCACCAGTGTGCACACATGGAGCTAGGCTGGAGTACTACTCTTGGCAGTAGCTCCATTCTATTCACACAGGCTCACAAGCCCATGTCCTATTTGGCAGGGGCATTAGCACTGCACTGTGCCCTCCCTGACACAACCTTCCCTGGTCCCTTATGCAGTCCACGCTAAAGCACCCTGCAATCGAGTCATGAAAAATATTTCTAAAAGTCCACACTAATGTCAGATGCACGATACCGTGGGGCTGCTTTATAGCTCCCCAGGACCACATGTGGCCCGCAAGTGCTAAGTTGCACACACCTGCTCTGAGGTTTTGCACAAGCTGGAAAGTCAAATAATGGTGAAGCCTCTACAAAATATTTGGCAAAAATCATTCAATTTATTTTTTGTTCTCAAAAGCACTGAACTTTTTCTTTATTACTTTGCTTACACCCTCCAATATGGATATAAATGTAAATGCATTTCTGCATCTTTGCTTTGCTTTTCTCATTTTAAATTACCTCTCTCCTTCACTATAAATTGTATATTTAGAGCTTCATTTGTGGCCAAAATGCAATTGTTTAATTGTGCAATATGCAGTTTGTAATATAATTATGCTGGTCAAATTATTTCCTGGGCTGCTCAATTACTGTGATTACATTTGTTAAGTTTACAAGCCACATGCTGTTCTTCTTTCCCTCTGGATGGCAAATAGTTTTATTTTCCTTTTAGTTCTTGGGTTCAGAGCTTTGAGTGGGTGTCATAAGGGGGAGTGGAATTTGATATCTTGTTCCTGCCGTTATAGCCCCACTTGTGTTAATGAAGACAGAAGCTGAAGCTGAAAATCTCCAATGACTTTTACTGTTCTGCGTCCACTGCACACTTAGCAAGAGAGATTGATGATAATACATTTCAAATTTGTCTTCCAGAACATTCCACCTCAGACACAGACAATAGATAGCATCTATTGGGTGCTTTCTATGTGCCA
Organism: Heterocephalus glaber; assembly: GCF_000247695.1. Next base: position 9,666,704 of record NW_004624750.1, on the reverse strand, counting down.
GGCACTAAACTGAGCACTTCACATACATTTAAATATTTATCTTCAGAACAGACCTGTGATCATCACTCTATTGTAGCTGAAGTTCCCCCCAAGAAGAGCCTGTGAAAGGAGATCGTGTGCAGGTAGTTTACTATGGGAAGTGATCCCAAGGAAAAGAGGGGAAGACTGGGAAGAAATCCACCCCACTGACACTCTGACCAGCCAGTTAACTCTGTGGCCGTGGTGTAGTAATGGCAAGTGCAGCTCAGAGGAGCTGTGCAGAAAATGCCCCAGAATTATTTCTGAGACCCTAAGGAGGGGTCATCTTCTCCCTGGCTCTTTGCCCTGTTAGTCAAGTGTTGTCCCATAGGAGGTTGAGCCCTGACACCTACAGGGCTGCAGAACTTGAAAGTAATGAGTTCTACAGGTGCCCCATGTTCCCGGAGCATGTGTGTGTGTGTGTTAGGAACACTTAATATGAGATCTATGTTTTTCAGGTTTTCGGTGTTTAGTAGCATATTGTTAACTACAGACATACAATGCAGTAGATCTCTAGAACTTATTCATATTGCTAACTAACTTTATAATCTCCATTCCCCCAGCACCCATCACCTGGCAACCACCATTTCAGTCTCTTTTGCTGTATATCTGACTACTTTAAATATTACATATAAGTGGAATCATGGTTATTTGTCTTTCCAAAATTATTCTTTTATTTAGCATAATATCCTCAAGGATTGTTCCTGTTATCACAAATGGTAGAGTTTCCTTCAGTTTTAAGGCTGAGTGGTACTCCTTTGTATGTATGGATCACATTGCCTTTACCCACTCAGCTGTTGATGAATAGGGTTACTTTCCTCATTGCTAAGACAAATACCCATCACCTACAACTTAAAGGAGGCAGGATTTGCTTTGGTTCATGGTTGTAGTCATTGGTCGGCCAGCTCCAGTGCAGAAGCTTCATGATAGAAGGGCCCGAGAGGAGGAAGGCTGCTCATATCATGGTAGACAGGAAGTAGAGAGTGACCTGGGAGGGAGATATATCCTTCCAACTAAGATCCCCCTCTTCCAAGCAGACCCCACCTCCTAACAGTAAGCCAGCTATGACCCCATCATAATTCAATCACCTTCCAAAAGTCCCACCTATGACCACCTGAGGTCTTTGGGGGGCATTCTTGATCCAAACCAAAAGGGCCATTTTAGATCCATAACAATGGTTATTTGTATTGTTTCAGTATCGTGACTATTGTGAATAATGCTGCAGTGAACATGGGAGTGAATATGTCTCTTCAATAACTCTATTTCAGTGCTGTTGGATTTATAAAAAGGAGTGGAATTCCTGAGTCATATTGTTCTATGCATAATTTTTGAGGACCCTCTATACTGTTTTCCCTGGCAGCTGCATAATTTCCAATTCCTACCAAGAGTGTACAAGAATTTCAATTCCTCCACACTCTTGGCAACACATTTTAATCTATTTTTTATAAAAGCTATTCTAGTAGGTTTGAGATGATTGCTTGGATCATTGAGGTGTTGATTTCCGATTCCCTGATGCACCATTTTAGATTCCTGCTGAGTACTTTTGCACATGCTAGTTGGCCATTTTGCCTTCTTCTTTAAAGAAATGTCTCTTCAGGTCCTTTGTCCATTTTTAATTGGCTTATTTGCTTCCTTGTTATTGAGTTGTTTAAATTCTTAATATATGTAAATATTAACCTCTTTTTAGGCTTATGTTTTGCAAATATTTTGTCCCATTCTGTGGGTTGTCTTTCATTCCACTGGCTGATTTCTTTCTGCAAGAAAGATTTTTGGATTGAAATAGTCCCAGTTCTCCACTTTTTGTTTTTGTTGCCAGGGCTTTTGGTGTCATCTCCATGAAAACATTGCACAGGACTGATGACATGGAGCTTTTCTGTAATGTTTCTTCTAGAAGTTTCAGTTTCATGTTTTATGTTTTAAGTCTTTAATCTATTTGGAGTTGATTTTTGTGCTATTTTGTAAGATAGAGGTCCAGCTTCATCCTTTTGCACATAGACACACAGTTTTCCCAACACTATTTGTTGAATATGCTATCCGTTCTCTCACTGTATATTCATGACAGCCATATTGAAGGGTGACCATAAATGCATGGATTTTTTAACTGACTCTATTCTTTCCCATTGGTCTATCTTTTTCATATGTCTGTACCAAATTGGCTTAATTATTGTAGTTTTACAGGTGGGTGGGTGTTCTGATATTCATGGTCTTTGGACTGAGCTACAGGGTCTTTTCACTGAGCTACATCCCCACCCCTTTTTATATTTTATTTTGAGACAAGGCCTTGCTAAATCACCTAGTTGCCTGGGCTGGGCTCAAACTTGAATTCTTCTGTCTCATCCTCCCAGAGTGCTAAAATTACAGGCACATACCACCATGCCTGGTTTTTGTGATACAAGTTGAAAAGAGGAAATACAATGTCTCCAAGTTTGTTCATCTATCACAAAATTGTTTTGGCTATTCTGGATCTTTCGTTGTTTCATATAATTTTTTATTTTTTTTCTAAATCTGTAGCCACTGTATTTGGGATTTTGATGAGAATAGCATAAATCCACAGACCATTTTGAATAGTATGGAAATTTTAAATATTTTAGCCAATGAACTTGGGATGCATTTCTATTTATTGTCTTAAAATTTCTTTTATCAACTCTCTCTCATTTCCTTGGTTAAGTATATTCCTGAGTATTTTGTTCTTTTTTAATGCTATTGTAAATAAAATTATTTTCTTACTTTCTTTTTCAGATAGTTTATATTTAGCATATAGAAACTCATAAATATATTGCTATCTATAAGGTGATATCATTTGCAAGTGGAGATCATTTTATCTCTTCCTTTCCAGTTTGGATGCCTTAGGGAAAATTTTTCAATTTTTTAAAATTTTTCAATATTTTACTGTTGACTATAGTATTAGCTGTGGATTTGTTACTTATAGCTTTTGTTATGTTGATGCACATTCTTTCTATACCTTGTCAAGTGTTTTTATTGTGAAAAGGTGTTAAACCTTATCAAATGCTTCTTTTTATCTATTGAAATAATCACAATCATGTAATTCGGGGAGGGGATGGCGGAGATTGGACCCAGGGCCTTTGCACTGAGCTACATCTCCAGCCCTTTTAAAAAATTTTTTTTTTTTTATTTTGAAACAACAGCTCATTATGTCTGTAATTGCCCAGCAGCTGTGCTCAATCCTTGTAATCCTGCCTCAGCTTCCAAGAGTGCTGAGGTTACAAGTATGCCTCACCATGCTTGGCTTCCTGTGACTCTTTTTTAACTCTTTGTTTTGTTAATGTGGTGCGTCACACTCACTGATTTGCATATGCTGAACATTCCATGAATCTCTGCAGTGAACTCCCTTTGATCATGGTACCTGACCCTTTTAATGTACTTTGAATTTAGTTTGATATTGTTTTGTTGAAGTTTTCTTTTTATCTGTGTTCATGAGGAAAATTGACCTGTAATTTTTTTTTCTTATACTCTCTTTATCTGGCTTTGAGATCAAATTTTTCAAATAAAAAACTGACTTTGAGGAGGTTGACAAAGATATGGAGCTAGCTAGTATCTGACAGAGCTCATGGTCCTATACTCTGATTCCAACCTGTACCCATTTCCTGAAGCTACTATAACAAATTATCACTAACTGGATGTCTTTGAGCAACAAAAATTTATTATCTCTAAGTTCTGGAGGATGGAAGTTTAAAATCAAAGAACCAGCAGGGTCATACTTTCTCTTCAGACTCTAGGAGGAATTTTCTTCTAGTTTCTAGTGATTCTTCCCAAGAGTCTTGATATCTCCTTGGTTTGAGGCTATGTCACTCCAATCTCTGGCTTCATCCTCATATGATTATCTTTTCTTTATGCCCTTGTGCCTGTCTTCAAATGTCCCTTTTCTTATGAAGACATCAGTCATACTGGACTTAGGAACCACCTTAATTCAATATGACCTGATCTTAACTTGATTAGATCTGCAGTCTCTATTTCCAAATAAGATTGTACTTACAAGTTCCAAGCACACATTTCTCATAAAGGTGCACTGTTTAAACCAGTAGATCATACCCGTTCCTCTCCTTTACAAATATGATCAAAATGTGTTTTAATATTTTCCCACACATATCTTTCATCAGCTGAACATTAAGAACCTTTGAATATTCATTCCATAGACATGTCAACTATTTGTTATTCTCTTTTAATAGAGAAGGCTTATGTTCTATCTGCATCCAGACTTCAGATGTCTCTCCAAGATGATGAGTCCACCAGTTGATTGGGAACCATTGTAGTTCACCATGTTTTACTGCTAATCCAGCCCCAATCTGAGTTCACCTTGAACCTACAGCTGTTGCAAGAGTGATTGAAGTTACTACCTAGAACAGACAGGCAGGCACTGGAAAAAAAGCCCAGACATTTACATTGGATTCATCAATCTGAGAAAATCCTTTTTTGTCATGTTCTGGTAAGTTTGGCTGCTTTAAGAAATTGACAGGAGTTCCACCAGCATCATTAGGCATGTCATATTTGTTCATGTTGACTCTGACTGAGTTTTTGTCCTGGTTGAATGAAATAGACCTAGTGTTAAGATATTTTATACAGCTATGACTAGACTTCATTCCTTGACCTTTGTATATGTTATATTTAACCCTCATAATACTTTTGTCATAGTTAGTATCATTCTTATTATGTTAGAAAACTATACTTCAAAAGGATAAGAAATTTATACAGAGCCAATTAGTGGTAAATTTGGAGGTTAAAACTAGGATTTTTATGATTCTGGAACCTGGAATGTTTTTCAATATCAAGCTGCTTTTGACCTTATTCATAGACATCAAATGCCTTCGATCATGTCACTTAGTACTCATTTCTCTTGATTTCAAATCATTCATATAAAGATACTTTGAAAATTTTCAACCAATGTAACAGTAATTATCAATCTTCAGTAAGTCTCTTATGTATGAAGCATGACATACAAATGAAGCAGAAAGCATTTTTGCTGATGTAATAGAATCAAAAGTCAGAGTTTGTTTGCCCAAGTAGATCGCAAAGATGACAAATGCTGAATAAAGATTCAAATCAAGTCCTGCTTACTCTTAACTATACCCTAACTATAGCATACATTGCTTCTCAACATCAAAGCTTTAAACAAGACAGCATACTATCTGAAAGTAGTGGTTCATTTCGAATATAGAGAAGGCTTTGTGCTGGGCTGATATTGTGCTGAGATTCAAAGCACAAGCAAGATTATGATAGTTAATGGTTGGAAAAGGAGTCCAAATATTTACTCATTTATCCATCAATTTAATATGTATTTTATAGAGAATGTATGTTGCCCCAAGACTCATGTTGGCAACTTAATGAACATGGGTAGCCATGGTCTCTGCCCTTGTGGAGCTTGAAGTCCACCAAAAAAGAGTCAATATTCAAACAAGCACACCAATCACTGAACTCATGACCAATGTGAGCCCTATGAGAGATATAGATAAGTCCTGGAAAAATAACCTTACTTGGTGGAATTCACAGAAGACCTTGCTGAGTGGGTCACATTAAAAAGTAAGCCCTACATCTGAGAAAGAACAAACCCTCCGAGAATGGAGGGGAAATCACTCAAATCAGATGAATCTGTGTGAAGAATGAAGCTCTATGTGAGGGAGCCTGGAGACTGAGTAGGAGAGAAAAACCTCACGGGGCCTCAGAAGCCATGCTGAGAAATTTTAGTTTCCTCCAAGGGCAGTGAGAAGCCACCAGAGGAAGGAAAGTCACCAATTTATAGATCCAGACTGTCAGTCTGGCCTCTCTATGGAGAGCAGATGTGGGAAGATCAAATAAGAGACTATTGCTATAACCCAAGCAAGAGATACCAGTGGATGGGCCAGGGCAATGGTTGTAGAGAAAATGAGATGGAGAGAGAGGTAGTTCAGGGATATAGTTGACAGTTTATACTCATGAATTGTATATGAGAGAAGGAAATGTAAGAAGAAATGAACAAAATGAAAGACGAAAGCCAAGTTTCTGGCTTAAACAATTAAGTAGAAGGAGGTGCCATTTACTAAGATGGGAGCAACAGGAACAGGGGAGATGGGATGAGTAGAGTGAATGCATGTTGAGGGATGAGGAGAAGAAAGAGATCTGGTACTTACGCTGATTAATTTCTTTGGATGGAACATAACACACCACATCTAAGCTATAGGCCAATGAACTTTGTTGAATGGAAACTGGTCCTAGCAGCATGTGTCAAATAATGAGAAAAATATGACTGAGAGATTTCCCCTCAAACATCAGTTTCCCACGTGGCTTCCCACTGAGCCCCATCCACCTCACACCTCCATTCAGCAGGCTTTCTTCAAGCATCCACTGAGGGCCAAGCTGGGCTCAATTCTGCTGACAAAGTATGAAGTACATAATAGCAATACAGCTAACTCAAATTCTGTGTGATGAGTGAACACATTTGACAAGAGAGAAACCCAAAAGAGGTAGCAACCTCTGAAAGGAGAAGAGAATGATGGGAAAAGCATTCTGTAGAGAGTGACATCTGTGCTGGCCTTCAAAATGAGCAGAACTTTACCACAGGGAGGTGGTGCCATATTGCATTCCAGATAAAATAAAGGCTAAGGACAAAAAACGTCAGCACAATGGTCTGTGACATTCTCAGGGGACAACTAGTCGCTCGAAGACAGAGAGATTTAGGGTGCCAAGGGTGATATATTTGTGGTCAGGTTGCAGATTTGAACATCATTCTCTTTACACTATTTGTAGACCAAAAATGCTTCACCACACTCATATGCCAACATTCTCTGCCTCTCTGTCTCTGTTTGTCTCTGTCTTGCACACACACACACACACACACTCACACTCACACTCATACACACAACTGTATAATGCTGTTTCTCATATTCATGGTGCAAATTCTTCCTCCTCTGTACCTGGGGGAAGAGGAGTGAGGGATAGAAAGGTTATGTAGAAAAATTATTCCCAAATGCAGCTAAAGATAGCTCTGAACAGGTGGATCTCAGTGACGACAGCTTTTGCAGTTGAGAACATAATTTCTTTCCCATTTTCATCAAGACCACCCCACCGCCCATCTTTATCCTTTCAAATCATTGTAACATCATTGCCAGATTCACCTTTTGGGGAATATCAACTGCATATCCCATCAATCCCTTCTTAAAATTCTTTCCTTATAGGGAAGGGTTTAGGGGTGAAGGGCGCACAGGTAATAGGGCAAAATAAGAACCAAGATACATCATGTACAGGTACAAGCACCCAAAAATAAATGTAAATGTATTGCATACCTAAAATGTACCAATAAAAGAATTTAAGAAAAAAAATTCTTTCCTTAGTTTTTTGAGCCATCAAAGCACTCCTGCTGTTCTCTACATCTATAGAGCCTACCAGAGGTTAAATTGCTACAAGGGGGAAATGTCCCTCTCAAAATTTTAAGTGGAGCTAGAAATATGCAGGAAGGAGAACTGAATAAATATGTTCACCTGGGAATGACTCACATAGTATTTATAGATAAGAGTGACATGGTTGATTGTTTCTGTCCTAGTGATTCGGGAATGTTGGCTTGAGAGACAATTGCCTATCAAAACTGTCATGTGATATGTTTGTTGTTTTGAAAGATGGTATGTATAAGGAACTCTGAGACAGGTGGTTGCAATATATTTACACGTTGCTGCTTTTGTTCCCTCATAATCACAAGTGACACTACCAGGGATAACTGTTATCTTCTGGTGCAGGTGTGAGCGAAAAGATAGATTTGAAGCCAGTGGTCCCCAAGCATGCTGTTTGCCCATAAAGATGGAACCTTGATTTGTAGCTCTTAAAGCAATTATCATCTAGAGCATCACAGTCTGGTAGGACTATCTGCAGTGATCGGGATGTTCTCTGTCTGAGCTGTTCCATTTGGTAACTGTGTGCTACCAGGTGTCTACTGAGCATTTAAACTGTGGCTAGCGCAACTGAAGAATTGAACTTTTTATATTATTTAATTCTGATGAGCTCATTGAGTATATGTGGGTGGTGTTTCCATATTCTAGGCCTACTGATGTCTCTTCTCTTAGTGTTGGGTCTCTACTTTCTGTGTGTTTGTGTGGGTGGCTGTATTCATTTCCTGAAGTTGCCATAACATATTAGCACAAACGAAGAGGTGTAAAACAACCAAAATGCAACCCCTCATAGTTATAGAGGCCAGAAGTTCAAAATTAAGTCATCGAGGTTGGTTTCTCTGGAGACTCTGAGGGAGAATCCATTCCATGCCAGGCTCCCAGCTTCTGGTGGTTACCAGTAATTCCGATATTCTTCGGCTTATAAATACATCGCTTCAATCTCTGCTTCCATCTTCCTATTGTTTACTTCTCTGTGTTTCTCTGTCCCGAATCTCCCTCTCTTTTCTCTTATAATGACACCAATTTTAGATTTAGGATCTACCCTACAGTCATAATAATGGCATCTTGAGATCCTTAACTTTACATCTGCAAAGATTCTAATTCCAAACAGGATTACATCTGTAGGTAACTAGAGTTGGAAGTTGGACACGTCTTTTGAGGGGACATAATTTAACCCAGTATAATGGGTTTTCCATCATGTGCTTTCACAAGCACACCCTCTCTCACATCCAAGCCAGTGTATAGGGTCAGACTTGCCTAGGAACACAGCTCATCTTCCCAAACAGTGATGTGAATGTCTATCTCTATGACGTCCAAAAAGAAAAGAACACACGTGGCTTCTCCTCAACTCAGTTCTCCTTTCCTGTTATAGGTGTCATACTTCAAGACATTTAGACTTCTTTATGGTCAGTCAATTACAAATATTGTTATGTGCCTTCTTATATTAGGGGTGACCACATCCTTAGAACCAGGCCTAATTTTTGTTCTTGAGAAATAAGCAATGTTACAGGAATCTTGGAACACTGTGAAAGCAGTCAAAGAATACATCTACTGCCACTCTAATTCTTTAATCCAAAAAATATTAAACAACCCAGATAGTAAGCCATCTGCTTATGAAACTTCTTTTCTCATGGGTGGAAGGCCATATGACCACCACCTAGAGCCTTTTGTGTGAAAAGGCAGCTACAGACCCGGGAGACTGTGGCTCCAGGGAAGAAAGACAGCCTAATCCCATTCCTAATTCCCTTGGGGTAGAAGCAGTTGATGGCATAAGATCCAGCATAGTCGCATTATCTCATGTGAGGTGGGTTTAACAGGTGGGCTGGTTCTGTTCTTCATAGCAACTCTATATTTAGTGAGCTGGCACAATTTTTAGATGAAGATTTCTCACAAGAACTTGGCAAATGTTCCATGTTTCCTTTACTGCAATATGTAGAATTTATATTTCTGACAAAATTGCTCACACATCTTAGCGTAACTTGCTTAGTAGTCACACTTTGTTAATTTTATTTTTAGCTCAAGAAAAAGAAGAAATGCTTAATGGCAGAATGTTTGGGGTTGGCAAGGGAAATTGGGCCACAAGTTCCTCAAAAGGCCAAGGCCCATCAGCTCTTCATTAAGAGTGTCCCTCACAGGCACCCAGCCAGCCTTCCATCTCCTCTTGAGTCCTAGTCTTGATCCATCCCAGCAATGCCAGAACTTAAATACCCCAAGTGGCTTCCCTTTGGGTAGCCATTCCACTTTTTAATTCACTCTTTAAACCCTACCAATTTCATTTACTAAACAAAAAAGGGGCTTGATATTAGTCTCTGGGGGAATAAGGGAAATTCTCAGTGATCAATATATTATTTTTCTTCTGCATTTTGTTTTATACTTAAATATTTCTTAGCTATACATTTTTAAATTATACGAATTAATATCATAATGAATCAAATATAATTTTATAGACTAACACTGCTGTCACATAAAACTAAAAATTTATACTGATAACCAAAAGTCTGTTTATTTACATTTTTTAAAGTTCTTCAAAATCCCAAATTTCTCTGCCCAACATTTGAGATTCTGTAGCCAAACTTTCCCCTTCCATTATGACTTCATCCCTCATCTCTTCCTTATAAAAACCATATTAATCTTGTGTTATAAAAAATACAGTAGCTACCACTTGTTGAAAGTCAGTAACACTCAACTTACTTTTTAATTTAATCTTCAAAGCTATTCTATAAGATGGGTATATTTTCCCTATTTTATAGACCAGAAATGTGGACAGGCTTTTTGCCCAAAATCACATCTTAAAAGCAATGGGGCAGGAATTTGAACCCACATTTACTTGATTCTTAACCTAAGCATGGTGCTTGGCACAATGGCAGTGTTCAAAAACTGATAGGTATTGAATCAAGTACAGAAAAATCTGTTCTGTCCCCTATGTTGAACAGTCCTGTCTAACTTTAATGATCATTGAATGAGCTGCACCCTCTACAAACCAATGGCAAGAGTACTGGTTGCTACTGCTGCATAACAAGTTACTCTAACCAGTAGTAACTAAAACAGCCTCTCTATGATGCTCACAGATTCTGTGTGAGAAGTTCAGACAGAGGCCAGCAGGCATTATTTGTCTTGGCTCCATGATATCTAATAAAACTCCAGAGCTGTGGTGGTTAGCAGCTGGGGAATGGAACCCTCCCAAAGTGTACCTGGATGCCCTCCATGGCTCACTAACAAGGCTATCATGACCCAGGACCCTTTCAGTGACAGGCTGAACTCCAGTATTGGAAAGGTCATCTACAGGGATGTCAAAGTCACCATGGTGATGGCAGTGTTCCGAAGCAAAGGTAGCATGTGGACCAGGTGCCAGAGACTCTGAAAAGGAGTGTGAAGGACTTACCAGGAGGGTGAGGACATGGGACCAATGGCCAGAGGGTAGTCATTATTAGGCACAATCAAACACAGCCACAGTCTGATTCCCCTTGCCTTCTCAACAAAGAAGGCAGGATTTCTTTTCCCTTGTGATAGGAAAGAAGACCAGTTACCCATATTTATGATTGCAAGTGAAAAAAAACAAAATAGAAAATTTAACCAAAAGAAGTTGTTATTACTTAATAAGAAATTACACAGAAGTCGGTCCTAGGTTTCATTGATTCCACTAATCTGTCATTTACCACATGTCAGCAATGTCTCCCTTCATGGTGCATGTATGTCTGCCCCAGCTCTGAGCATCATCTCCCAGACATCAGCATCTACCTGTGAAATAAAGTGGAATGAAGCAAAAGAACTTTCTGCTCACTTGTCTATGCTTTTTTTAATCAAGAAGGAAAACTTTCCCACAAGACTTCCTCTGACTTTTCTTAAATCTCATTGTCACACTCTCATCTCTGTATCAATCATTCACATGAAAGGCTGGGATAATCATGTGTAACCTGATCAAGATTCATCCCTCGGGCTGGCCATATTATTAAACAAACAACAAAATCTTGACAGCCAGGAAAAAGTGGTAGCTGCTGGGAAGGCAAGACACAGAGTGAGTCACCCTGAGGAATGGAGTGTCAAGTGATTTGAGATGGAAGGATCCAAGAGAAAAGGGAACTTGGAAAGGCCTCAGTTTATCCATCTGTAAAAGCAAACATATCAGTTCACTAACCTTGAAAGTCCCTCCCAATGCTGAGATCCAAATCCCCTACCCATAGCATTTATCATACTCATATATTTTCTTTTGTTATGTCCATTTTCCCATACTTATGGCCCCACCTAAATTACTGGTTTACTGATGGCAGGAATCCAGTGTGCCTTGTCATTGTATTCCAGGTGGCCAGTAAATATGCCAGGGTGAAAGCAATGCCCAGCACTCTTAAAAGCTGTCTGGTTTTCTTTGTAAACCCAATCTGGTTTTCTCCCTGTAACTCCCCAAAGTGAGAGATAAATAAAGAAGACTATCATTGTTTCTCTATTGAACACCCACCACGTGCAGCCTGCTACTGTGGGATCTGAGAAAAATGTAAGAGCTATTGGCATAAACAGTGCTTAAAAGGACCAAACGTGCATGTGGAGCCCAATGCCCCATCTTTAGCCAGGAGCAGCTGCGTTTCTTCCACTGCATTCCAGAAAGAAATGTCAGGACAATGGCCTGGATATACTGGAAAAAAGAGCTGCCTCTCTCTCTGTGGTCTGAGCTGCAAAGAGTTAGTGGGTACCAAAAGAGAGCGACTGAAAGACACCCACAGCCCTGAAGGAGGACAGAATAGAGGTGAGGCTGGGTAGCTCCTTTGTGTAATATAAGAAAGCCATAAGTTTAATCATGATTTAAACATGCCTAAATTGTCATCATTCAAAGGATCTTGAAAGTTACAGATTACATTGTTTCTAAAAACTTACTGGAGTTCCTTTCCAATTGGCCAGTTTCCTATGAAATTCAAATAGAAGTGATCCGATAGAGTGTTTGTTACATAAGAGAGCACATGTACTTTTAAATTTAACTCCGAGTGTTTGAAACTTAATGTATGAATTCCTAAAATGTATAAGCACAGTCGGACACAGAGATAATAGAACCCTATAATCTCAATAGCCTTAAAGTTTGAAAGGACCCTAAAGATCATCAACTCCAACCACGCTTCCAGTGTTCAGATCCTATTTACAAACAACCCTACCACATCCTTCAGTGAAACATGGTGTACCCAGTGATACAAAATTCAGAACCTCCCAATGCAGCACATTTGGGGAGAGGGGTGATTCTAAAGGCATCTTCTTCATATTAAATATATGATGTGATACTGTGAAGTATCCACCTACTTGCTCTGTTAGACTACTGAGCCAGTTTAATCTTTTGTCTTCATGACAGTTACTTGGTTTGGAAAAACAGTAGCATGACCTTTCTGAATCCTTTCATATGAAGGGGCCTTTTCTGTATTTTTAATGTATAGAGTACACAAATGGCCAAAATTTTTATGAGAGCAAATAAGAGCAAATTTTCGTCTCTTTTCTCTGAAATACTGATAATGGTTATATTGATGAAGTATGACCTGGGGCACAAGTGAAATGCAATGTTATTTTTTTCTCCTATCTTTCCTTTAAAATGTGATCAGAGAAAGTAAATTTCCTTTTTCTTTATATAACAGAAACCATATTTTTCTCACTCAGATAGCAGAGATTACTGAAGTAACAAGAATAGACTTTTGTCAGTAATTAAAATGCCCAGTCCAGGATACTAGTCAGAATCGCCAGTTTCACCTCACATTATAAGTACTTCTCTTCCCCAGTGTGGGTCAGCTTCTGGCTAGAAGCTTGCCACAGGAAGAAGAGCCTGACAGCCTGAGCGGAAGGTGGTTGGGGGGGACACGGTGGCGGCAGTTGGCTTCTTGTCTGAGTCACTACTTGCTCGCTAATTTCTGACCTTTCCAGAGTTGGAGACAGTCTTGAATCATCACCTGGCTTTGCTGCCTCTGGGTCTGGCAGATGTTTAATGTTCTTTTTTTCCTTTATGGGTCCGTTTGTGTGCTTTTGTGGAGTATTCTATCCCCAGAGACTTCAGTCCTGAAAAAAATCTCGTGATCCTATCATATACTTCAGATTGCCATCTCAGGAGTTGTTGTCTAAGACCCCTTCTCAACCCTTAGAATTCGGTATTCTTTCTATGATCTTGCTTATGAAGTAATTCCTCTCTTTCAAGTAGAGAGACTCAAAATAGCCTCCCATCTCTGGGTCTCTTCTGCATGACCCATCACTATTTCAATGAATCAGGTGTATCGGAGGGCCTTATGCAGTGACCTCCGGCCTCAGGTATGTCAGGCCACAGCTCCCAGACTGTCTGCTGCAATGAGCACGCACTGAAGCTTTTCATAAGGCATCATAGAAGTGTCCCTCACTAGACTAGAAGAGGTTACAGCTTTTCCCCAAGAAACTTTCCTGCCCAAATTTCCCCCTCTCTGCATTCATTCCATTACAGCTTGTAGTTATCTCCTTTGCAGTTCTGCATACAGTGATTGGTCGAATCCTCACTTTGGTTTCTCATATCCATTATATTGAAGTCCAAGATGAAACTGAGGCAGGAAGTATCTCATTCCAACCTGCTATTTCAGACTCAGAAACACGTAACCCGAAATCTCATGAGTCATCTCATTCTTTCAAGCCAAATTGAATGTATTCTTCACTGACACCTCTGTAGCAGACTGCCAGTGTTCTCCAAAATCTGTTCTTCCTTCTTAATAAAAGAGTTTTAGCTTTCCCCTTTACCATCAGCTGGGGGATGCATTTGTCAGCCTCCCTTCTGTGGAGTGTGACCTCGTTTCTCTAAGTTCTCACCAATGGAAATGAGCAAAATTAGACTGTCACTGCAGGCATTGAAGAAGAGATCATGAGGTTCAACTCTTGTTAAGGTGTAACAAGCACACCTTGTCCTATCTCTCCAGTTATTACAACTCAGAACCCTGGTAATGAAACATAAAGCAGCTATCAGAGGGCTGAAAACTGAGTAAGGACCGGAGGACCACGTAACGAACTCAGACTTGAAGGAACCCAGGAGCACTGTTGTTGTTCTCTGTTGGTTAGCTGGTGTCTCTAATCTACATCAAGGTGGGCTCTGGGGTATGCCAAAAGTGGAACTGCACAAGAGAAGCTCATATTTTCTGTTCAAAGAATCAAGTGTGATGGTTACAAAATTGTATGCATGTGTTTAAACACACAGGACCACGTTCTCCAGAAAAAAAATGAATTTTACTGTATGCAAATTAAAACAAATTGTATAAAAGGAAATCACTTTCTCTGGACATTCTAAAATAGTGACATAAAACTGGGTCATTTTAACCATGCAGACAAGGATAATACCCTAGCAGGCGGCCACACAGTGGTACATGGAACACAACTGAAGAAACAGTCCGGGCTATCATCATCTATGAGTCTGCATTTTTGTAGCAATTCATTTTCACCTTCACTTACCAAATCCTCAATCCTTTGCACCCAGGCTGGGCTACAACTGAGCTACGTCTGCCACATCTAAGATGGGTCCAAGATAAATGTATTAATTAGGAGCATGGAGAAAGCCACAGAGTACAATCGATTACTACTGAGAGGAGCATAGGAAAGAATGGACAACACTTGCCAATCATGGAGAAGCAATTAAGACTTTTTGAGTAGAATTTCTATCTAGGCTGATAGCAATCATTTTAATTGCTAAACAAACCATTAATCCATCTAATTATGTGAGATCTAGCTTATTTTTCCTCATTTTATCCATAAGAAAATAATGGGGTATTTTTTCATCAGTGACTTGCTAAAATGCAAATATACTCTGTCTGTCACATTTCTCTACCATTCTATTTTTCAACAAGGCAAATAAGAAATTAATTTAGTTCAACTTGTTCTTCATATACTGATGGTTCCTAGCTTACAATGGCTCAACTTAATGATTTTTCTACTTTATGATGATACAAAAGCATTCCCATACAATCAGTCTGTTTTTCATTTTCAGTACAATATTCAATAAATTACATGAGATATTGAACACTATAATATAAAAAGAGCTTTGTTTTGGATGACCTTACCCAAGAATAAGTTAATGTAAGTGTTACGAGCATGTCTAAGATAGTCTAAGCCAAGCTATGATGTTCCGTAGAGTGTGTTAAAAGTATTTACAACACAAGTAAGTACATAAATGTATTTACAATAGTTCCAACTATGATGGACTTACATAAGCACAGATGCTCCTGGAGGTAAACTTCCCTTAGGAGGCAGACACAGATTATAATGATCAATTCTAAAATCTGGTTTAGGATCACACATACAAACTAGAGGTTTTTCTGAATCTATGCTTTATCCTGTTCTGAAAGTCATAATAACATTTTTAAAGTCTAAGTGCTCCAGCTCTTATTTTGTTCTCCTTGATTCTTCAGCAATAATCAATAACAGCTCAGTGACCTGATTTACAAATTCTCAAGGACCATGGAAAATACCACACATTCTTTATCAGACTTAAGTGGGATGAATCAGACACACAAGCTTGCATTTCACATGGTTTTGCTTATATGAGAAACCCAAAATATAAAGAATGGCCAAAGTAAAAGATAACAGGAAATAAGGAGATAGAAATTTTTCAAAAAGGAAGGAGACCAAGAGCTCTTGGGAGGGGGAAAGGGAGAGGAGGAAAAGAGGATGATAACAAATTAAAGTGTGTATTACATTGTACGTGTACCAACTCTTCATGAAGAATGTAATCATGCACCACGAACGTGTACTAATAAAAAAATAGAATTTGGGGGAAAAAACCATTGAAAATACCTGCATTCATGGCCCAAAAATTAAAAGTCCTTTTCAGTTGCTGAGATGTCTGCCTTTCAAACTCTTATCCAACTGAAATTTGAGTCCCTTTGTAATAAAGTTCATTTGTCCATTACCTCATTCACGTATTCAATACACATGCACTGAGAGCCTCCCATGCACCAGGCATTGATGGAAATGCAGCTGAGTCTGCAGAAAACCAAACAGACAGAAGTCCCTCAAGTAGTTTATGCTTAATCAAAGAAAAATACAGTGTGATAGAGTGTCAGATAGTTATCAGCTTTATAGAGATTGATACTTTAGGGAAGAGGAAAAAGGAGGCTGATGGGAGTGTACATTAAAATGTTTAAGGGAAGGATCATGAAGGAATTTGTAGAAGAAAAAGATTTGCTTAAGAAAAACATTAAAGGGGATGAAGGAGCAAATTATGCTGACATTTTGGGTAAGAGCGTTTCTGGCAAAGGACGGAACAAGTACAAAAGCCCCAAGACAGAAATGTGCCTCCCTTGTTTGACAAGTCTTGAAAAGCACAGTGTTGCTGGAGTAGAATGAGAAGGGAAGAGAACTAGGAGATGAGGACAGAAGGTAATGAGGGAAAGACTAGAAAGGAGAGGCTCAGTCGCCAATAAATTCTTCATCTATTTTAGTCACAGGAGTTTCTGTGCAAATATAAGATGTTATTGATATACAGTACTATTCTGCCGCCCTTCTCCAGGAGGCTGCTTTCTCATTTATGGCTTTACCAAATAGTTATCTATCCAGCACTTACAAGGTGCCAGGTGCCATTGAGGCACTGAATAAAGTTCTCAGAAGCCTTCCAATCTGAAGGGAATAAATCTTTTAGAGTTCACTATGAGGACTTCCACTTTCACTCTAATCAGGAAGGTAAGCACTGGTTTGAGCAGAGTGGAGGCTTCGGCTGACTTATGTTCTAAAAAAATCGCTCTGGCTTGATGCTAAAAATAGACTAGTGGACAGGAAGGAAGCAAGGATACAAATTAGAAGAATATTGAAATAACCATGACAAAAGACGATGCTTCAGCCAAGATAGTAACGAAGACATTGTTAGTGTATGTTAAAAATGGAACCCACAGGATAGATGCAGATGTTGAAAGAACGACAGGAAAGGGTTCATGATGGATGCAGGATTCCAAATTTCCCCTATTTCCTAACAGAGAAATTATAAAGGTAGAGTCACCATTTTCTGAACTGAAGACAACAGTGGTGGAGAAGATTTGAGTGGGAAAAAAAATCAGAAATTTTGTTTGGGACATGTTAATGTTGAGAGGTCTTTATAGATCTAATTGGAGATGGTGAATAGGCATGACTTGGGAATTGTCCAGGCTGGAGATAGAAACCTGGGGGTCATCAAAAGTACAGGTGAAAGTTAAAACCATGAAATTCTATGAAGTCACAAAGGAAGTGAGTGGAGATAAGAAAGGGACTCAAGATCTGCTTCCCGAGGCACTTCATACTTACAGATGAAGAAAATTGGCAAAAATAGGTAGAAAACAGCAAAGGAAACTAAGAAGCAGTCAGGAAAGGAGGGAAGAAGGGAGGAAAGGAAGGAGAGAGGAAAAGAGAAAGAGGGAGAGAGAGAGAGAATTGGAGGCCATATGAAAAAACCGTATCAAAGAGAACAGAAAGTGATAAAATTATTGCTAGCAAAAGTGAGGCTACAGATTCACTAAGTAGAGGCCACATGTGACCCTCTGAGGGCGCTTTTGGTGCTGTGATGGCTGTTAAATCATAATCGGACAGAACCTCAAAGGAATTGGAAAAGAGGAGTTGACACAGCAAAAATACACATCCCTTTCTATAAATTTTGTTCTAAAAAAAGAGCAGAGAAATAAAAGGAGATATTAGATCAAATTGAGTTGTTATTTCCTTGTTTTTGATGTTTTTAAGAAGGAGGGAAAATCACAGTAGCATTTCATAACGTTTGGAATGATCCAGCAGAAGCATGAAAACGTATTATTTTGGAGAGAAATTTGTGGAATGTTGTTCTGAGTAGGTGAGACCACGGGGTCTCATGGGCAGCTAAATAGGTTGACTTTCCTTGGCACAAAAGCCATAACCCTAACCCTAACCTGAACCTGAACCCTAACCCTAACCATTTCCCTTAAGTAAATCACCATGTCCCAACTGCTGTAATCTTATTATTCTTTCACGTCATATATCCTGTTGCTACCTATAAACAATATGCAAAGTTCAACCTCTACCCCCTCATCCCTGCCTCTTGTCCATGTTATCCATGTTATTGGATCAACCAGTTTCTTAATAAGTCTGTATATAAAACCCCCTGCATTATGTCAATCTAAATAGTAATCAAAGTGAGATTCTCCAAAGACGGATGGTTGATGATATTTCGGGAGAGAATAGTAGTAGAGTGTTGCAGTGTGAAAACACGTGTGATAGTCATCTATGGGCATATTCAAGGAAGTGGAGATAAGGAAAAGTTTTTATTAGCAAGGAAAATGGAGAGGTTTTATTCAAGCTGATTGAATACAGAGTCATTACTTTTGGAACCCTAGACAAGAGTTGGTGCTAGCTTATCGGTGCAGGCACTGCTGTTGGACAAGTGGTTATTCTGACCCCTGTGTGGAGAATGGAGCTTATTAAAGAATGGGTGGAAAAGAAGCGGGTACAAGGTGACTACAGCCCTCTAGGCAAGAGAGGGAGGGGCTTGTTCAAAAATAGAGGCAGTGAAGATGGAAAGAATAGTGGATTTGTTTTCTGTTTTAGAAGTTAGACCAGAATGACTTGCTGGTGAATGGATGGGAAGAGTAAGAGAACAAGAGAAATCATCAATGATCCCTAAGCTTTTGGCCTGAGTCACTAAGTCAACTTGCTATTATAAAGGTGGAAAAACAACTCAGGGAACATTGGCTAGGGAGAACAATAAACTTTCAAGTCCATTTTTGAGTTTATTTAGAAATAACTACCAAACATTCAAGGTTTTAAATGATTAACTATAATAAAAATAGCTGACCTGTCTAAGATTCTAAGCATGTTATAAACATCTGTAATCTAATTGTGATGTAGGAGCTTGATTTTAGTAAGAACCACCTAACAGATCAGTAAAATTTGAGTGTATCTGCGGATGATCGACTTATAGTCCAGAAAACTGAAGGGCAAGACCCACGCTGATTGTGGGTGACCTCAACCAATCGAGCTGTAGTTGGGCCAGAATAAAAAGGGAAATGAAGGAAGTGTTATCCCTTCTTTGGAAGAGCTCCAGTCTGCCATTGCCTTTAGACATTGTTCTCCAGTTTCTTCTGCCTTCCAGTACAGATTTTTCAGGCCTCCAATGCAGACTCACACTGGTGATGCTAAAGTGAGTCTCGAAGTCTTCATCCTTCAATGGCTTCTTTAAGCTCTCCATGCACAGAGAGCCATTGTGGATTCTTCTGTCTCTGATCAAGTAAACCTAGCCAATAAATTATTTTATATAATTATACATATATTTTATACTGACTCTGTTCCTCTAGAGAATCCTACCTAATACAACATCCTGTCAGCATAGATCATATTTAAATAGTCTGGACTAGGTGGACTCATATCTAGAGAAAGGATAAATGAGAAAGAAACTCAGGTAAAAGCTTTGAACACACAAGAATTTAGAGGTCAGTTAGATGCTCTTCTTCCCCAGATACCCAAGTAAAAGTTGCTGCTTCTACATAGTAGATCAGAATTTCAAATCCTATTTGTTGACAACATCTGTAAAGACAGCTGCTTATCTCCTAAATTGTGGTCTGTCTTCCAAATTCCCAGGCAGCAGTCAGAAGAATTCATGTAAATACCAACTTGTAACCATGCCTTCCTGTTTTCTATCTGAAAAAAAAATGTTCATCTCTAAGGATTCTTCCCTTGACTTAGGTTGCTGTTGAGCTCTGTTTGAACTTTTATCAAAACTCTACTTTCTAGAAAGTAACCTGCTCAATAGAGTACTCGCACTGATACATAAATAGTTTATGTTTCCTCCACTTGGGAAGTAAAGAAAGGAAGTCAAAAGTTGCCTTGAGAAGAAAAATAGTAACAAACACCATCGATCCCTAGGGAAGACTGAGTTAGGAAGGGCTAATGGTGAGCTCCAGGCAGGCCTACCATCACTACTCTTGGGAAAACAACCATAAAGAGTTCCTTATTACTAAAGGACCAGCAGTTGCATCTGTACAGGAAAAATACTCCCTGCTTCACAAATTCTGGCGCACCACACCCTTAGGACTAACGCAGTAGCATTTACTTGAACTATTCCAATTGATGTGGTCCAAATGTTTCAATGGTGAGATGCGTTATCTTTTTCTCCACTATGTTATTATTTGGAGAGACCAGACTTGGGGTTCTATTTATGATCAGCTCCAAAAGACTTAAAAGGAGCTTTGATTCCAAAGAATACATATAAATCATGTTCTTGTTTTTTCCTTTTGGAGATGATGAAAGGCTAATATTTTTCTTTTATGTTTCAACACTTAACAGAAGTCCTTCTGAGATTTCTTAAATAGCAGTTCTTATTAATTACAAGTGAAGGCTTAAAGAGAGTTTAAATAAGAGGAACCAAAATGATCGTGTTGGTGATGATACTCATTGTGTGATTTTTTATACTGCATTGTGCTCCCTTGCCTTGCATGTGAAAACTCTCTCCTTCTCTCCCTCCCTCCCAGTCTCTCTCCTCTCCCTGACTTCCTCCCTTACCCTCCCTTTCCCTCTTTCATTGTTTCCAATTTTCAGTCCTCGTCCCATGATATTTCTTTCTCTGATACAATCATTTCTGAACTCTTCCCTGGGGTTGTCCTGCCGACTTCTCACCATGGCATCCAGGATGTATCCAATGGGGAAATCACACTGAAAATGAATCTGCAAGCAAGCCTTTAGTTCATCAAGGAGATAATATGAGTCAGAAAAATGTCTCATCTAATTCTCCGGATCCTGCCTTATAATCTGCCATAAAATATCAAATCTCTGATTTTAAATCAGAGCCTGAAATGAATCCAAGATGTAGATATTTAAATGTAACTCTCTAGAGGCTTTCCCTCCCATATAAAATTAATATCTTGATTTTCTGCCATTTTGGTATATGAATTTCAAATACGTTAATGAATTGACTTTTTTAAAAAAAAGACTACAGAAATAAACTACTGTGGTAGGCCTTTATTTGGGGAAACAGTTTCTAATTAGAAAAATGCTTCATTATTATTTATAACATGTTATAAATTAGGTTTGTTCAACAGTCTCTTTCCCTAAATATTTTACAAACTTGCTTCTATATTTTGAGGTGGAAATATAATGTGCAGAACTACAACATTTTATGAAAAAGCAAACAATTCCCCCCAGATTAAGTATTTTAAGTAAATGTAAATTTTTAAATACAGATTTAGGAGGATGTTCTGGATAGGATAATATGTTGGTGGAAAGCCTTCAAGGCAGAAAACTTCTCTTTTGAAGAAACAATACAGCTTTTGGAAAAAGCTAGATGTGAAAGGCCTCATGGATGAACATGAAGCATGTTTTGACCAATCCTAAAAGCTGCTAGGATGGGACACCTAGAGGGCAGACGGGATGTGATTGTACATGAGTGGAGGAGGATGGGTATTTCTGATAAAGAAGGAAACTCCTGTAGAGAAAACTGAGAAGCAGTGTCATACTTTCATATCTAACGTATTTTATCAGTTCCATTTTCCTAATGGTCTGGCATAGGATTTCAAAACTCATGAGTTGTTCTGTTTGCTATAAATAAGAAATTTAACATCAAAAAATACTTTTGGTCTCCTGTTCTGAATCTCCTAAGAAAAACACTTGCTTCATCCTTTGCAGACTCACAGGGGAGGAGAAGAGGGTAAATTCGACCCATAAGACCTTACACAGTGAGAACTCCTTTTTCATCAGTTTACCTAGACCTAAAAATTTCCCCTTTATCACACTCTCAATTAATTCACCACATGGCCATTTTTGTTCAGGGGCTCTCTCTGCTCAACTGCTCCAGGAATTCAGGGTCAGGGTAAGTCTTTCTATTGTGTGAGGGTGTTCTACATTTAGACAGTTTCCAGAATACTTGTTGTATTAGTCACCTCACCTAGAACGTAATGCCCAACTTCCACAACTTAAAGGAGAAAAGGTTTAATCTGGCTCCCATTTTAGGGGGATGCAGCCCATGGTCAACTAGCTTCTAAGCCAGAAACATCACGGCAGAAAGGAGTGATGAGCAAAGCTCTATAGTTCATAGTGGCTGGAAGCAGAGCAGGAGAACAGCACCAGAGAGGAGGGGTGAGTGACCAGACACAGTATCCAAGGTCATGCCTCCATGACCTACCCAGACACATCCAGAAGTGCACTTCACCTGTCAATCAAATTGATAACCCACCCCAACCATCACTCTTGTGGAATTGGAAAAAAAAATTATATTTTTGGTACTGGGAATTGAACTCAGGACCTTGCGCTTGGGAGGCAGGCGGTGGAACCACTGAGCTAAATCCCCAGCAAGAAAAAAAAAATTTTAAATAAAAACAACACTCTTGCATAGCCACAGGTCCTGAAAAAACTGACCAGGTGAGAATGGAGCTTCGTGAGAATGGTAGTACGATATCCTCATCGACAACATCAGGCATCACCTGTTAAATGCTTACATTGAACAGTATTGCCTAATAATGAAGAACACAGGCTCAGTAGTTCATCTACTCAAGCTTGAAACCAAGTGTCACCACTGGCTGATTGTGTAATTCGAACATAGCATTTAAGCTGTGTGTGTATGTGTGTGCATTTTCCTTTCTATAAAAATGAAGGTTCTAATATTATTGTATATCTTAAGACCATTGAGAGGGTGAGCTGAAAGAATCCTGAGAAGAGTTTCAGTCCACATCAGGCCTTCAGTGGATGTCAAGCACGAACCACTGGGCTCGAGCTCAGGGCTGCTTACAGGAGAGCTGTAGAACAGGTGCTTCTGTCACCACTCTGCCAAACACAGACTCTTGAAGCTCAGCAGGTTCTGTCTCCTGTCCCAGGTCACCAGAGGTAAGTTGCAGGCTATGTTTTGGATATGATTTGAGTGTGTCCCCCAAGGCTTCCTATTTTGGGAGCTTGGTCTCCAGCATGGTGGTATGGAGGTGGTGTGGAACCTTTAAAAGCTGAGGCTTCATGGGAGGTCCTTAGGTCATTTGGGATATGTCTTCAGAAGGGACTAAGGTGGCCCTCCTGGGACCCCTGAGTTGGGCCCTCACAAGAAGGCTGTCATAAAGTCAATATAAAGTTATAAAGTCAAAAAAGTTATGAAGTTATAAATATAAAGTATAAATACAAAGTTATAAAGTCAAACGTGGAAACTCTCCAGCTTCTTTGGATTCCTGTCTAGCAATGAAGTCACTCCCTCTTGCACTCCCACTTTATGTCACCTGATGTGAAGTGATGTAACCAACAGGATCTTCTCCAGAGCTTGCACTATACTATTTGGACTGTCGGTCTCCAAAACTTGGAGCTAAACAAACTTCTTTTCTCTATAATTACCTACCCTCAAGAATCTCACTGGAGAAATGAAAAACTGGCTAATACATTGAGGATGTGCATTCATACTAGGACATATTTGTCTCTTAAAGTATGGTCTTTGCACTATGCTTCAACGGCTCAGAGATGGCCTCACCAACTACTAACTACCATGATAGTTCAGACCACTGAAGCAGATATTCCAGCTAGTGACAAGGAGCCATGGCCACACAGTGAGAATTGAATCCCATGCTGAAAGCAATCATCTGGCAGGGAGCTCCAGCTTGCTGGCATGCAAGAGAAAAGATGCTAGAGGCCTTGTTTGCTGCTGAGATGGCCAGTATCCCACTCAGTCAGGGAACACTCTTCCAAAAGATTTCACACACCTCTCCACAGCCTCTAGAATTGGCTAGGGACCAATTAATTGCACTACCAACAAGATACCAATTAACTAATAAACCAATAAGTGATTTAAGGAATGAACGGGCTTTGGGTGGATTAATTAAAATAAGAGCAGAACACTCTGAAAGGCAGTTATCTCCCATTCAATTACGAAAAAGACTGGAGTGAATTAGTGAAGTTACAGAGATACAGACTATACATTTACCTGCAGTTGAATCATTAAGCAAGATGTCTCATAGTTCAAACTAAGCTACAGTGTGCTTGGTTTTTCTCCTGTGGTCAGTGTGAAATTTTCCCTCCACTTGGGTCACTTTCTCTTCAAATGTGATTATGCTGGGCTGAAGGTACAAATGCTGGGTGGCTCTTAGTGACTCCTAATGAAGAGACTCACTACTGTGTTCAGAGAAAAGGGATGATGTTTCTTATGAAAAATGCAAGGGTTGTTAAGGTAACCAGCCAGGAATGGGTTTGTCTTCTGACTCTGCCTTGCCTAGCTTGGAAATGGTCCCCAATGTCACTGAATCTCAATTCCCAAAATAATGAACATGTGACTTCAAAGTGACATGACAGAGATTAAATTAGAAGATGCATGCAAAACTTAATACAAAGAAATAAGCATGCCCTGACAATTTATAATGCTAGAATTTTCAGGCAATGATCTACCAGTGATTGTTACTATGAACCTATATGGCACTGATTAACAATTCCATTTATAAATATAGAATATTAATTTCTGACAGTTTTGCAAATTGTCAAAATTCAGCCCACTCAGTAAGTGGAGGAAATAGGGTTTTCAAATTCCTCAGTAAGCCTAGAATCAAGGGAGGTAGCATTCTCTCAGAACATAAACAAAGGAGGTAACTGACTGTTGATTACACAAAGCCCCTCTATTCATGAATCCTTCCAACAAGGATCCCTCTGAGCTCTTATGTCTATCTTGCTCTTCTTTTCTTGTCCCTGCTGACACTCCCATCATATGAGAAGTATGACTCAAAGAGCTCATGTTGAAAAAATTCCTCCTTCCCTCAACAAATTTTTACTATGGACTTAGTGTATGTCAGTCCTTGTTCTAACTGGGGATAGAACAATGACGCAGCAAGGTCCCTTCCTCATGATTCTTAATAAACAAATTTACGGGATGTATCCGTCAAGATCTGATAGTAAATCGATGACTTAATCAAATGACTTAACTAGAGAGGGTTTAATGAAAGAACCATTGACAAAGGTGTGAGCAAGGTAAGAGAACTGACAAAAGATGATAAAACACTCAGGGATTGCTACAGCAGAGAGTCATTACCAAGCCCACCCACCTTTGCTTAAGAGACAAGAGGAGGAAATTGATAACAGAACACAAAAGACAGAGAGGAAGAAACATCCAACAGAAGCCCAGCCATTGCCAAGTCCGTAGCAATGCCAGGGAGATGAGAGGGGAGAATATCTGGAATTCTCCAACCTCCTTCCTTTCAACCTCCTGTCTTTGTCTCCTCTTGACTAAGTCCAACCAGAAGCCAAAGGACAAGGGAGGCTGGGTGATGCAATCTGTAGAAATAAACTTCTATGAAGAAAAGGGTAAGAATGGGTCCAGAGGTGAGATGGCACTAGAGAATAATCAGCAGTTTGGATTATATACGTTAGAAGAAAACAAAACAGAATTTGAAGAGGAGGGAATGCTGACACCAGAAAAGGAGGGATCGCTGTTATTTCATAGAAGTGACAAGAAAGGGCCTCAGTGATAATATGGTATTTGAACAGACATTTGATGAAAAGGGACAACCCAACTCAAGGGTAATCCTTGAGGCAGAAGCGCATCTGGCATGATGGCTGAACAGTGGGGGGGGGGTGGCAGAAGCATGGTACATAGAAAGAAAAATCATAGCAGACAAGATCAGAGAGGGAGTAGGGGACCAGACCATCAAGGGACTTACAGGACATTATACTTCTCTTTTGAAAACTTTCCTTTAAGTTAGTTGGGTAGCTTTAAGATAGATTTGAACAAAGGAGTAGTATAATCTGGTTTGCATTGTGAAAGAATCAATGTTAGATGATACAGAGGCAAGGCAGAAGCAAGGTATTTGGGCAGAAAGACTATGCAGTGATTCAGGGGAGAAGTGGTGAGGGAACTGATCAGGTCAATAGAGATAGATCTGAAAGCTCTATAATATAGACATTTGGGGGACTGGATGGACAAGATTTAAATAAATTTTTATAGTGTAAACTAGAAAAGACTGAAAGATGAATCTGTGATTATTGATGGAGCATATCAGAAGATACTATTATAATGAGGGTGTGATCATGAAGCATAGGTTCAGTCTTAGACATAACATGTTTGAGGTAACTATCAGGCAATTAGTTGGAGACGTTGTACAAGCAGTTAGACATAGGAGGTATGGAATTTATCAGTCGGTGAAAGTCTGGCCAAAAATATAGATTTGGGTGTAATAAGAGAATGATGGTGGAAAAGGTTACAAAATGTGGCCACAAATTCTTTTCATCTTCTTCCATTAATGGAGAGATTAAACTGAGCTCAACTTGTGCTTGCTCTGACCAATCAAATGCAATAGAATGGAATGGAAATTTCAAGCAAGTCTCAACCCTAAGACTCAAAAGGCCTTGGTGTTTCTACTCTCGAGCTGGGAATTTTTGTAACATCATGTGAACAGGCTTAGGTCAACCTGCCGGAAAATGAGGAACTGGGTGAAAAGGATCCCAGCCACACAACATTCTTCCTGGAGCAGAAGATGTTTGAGCAAGCCCAGCTAAGAACTGAGCTTGAACAGGCCACAAGGACGCTGACCACCCAACTGCATCCAAACCAAATGACAGCCCACAGAATCATGATCTAAACAAGAAGACAGTGATCTTAGGCCACTAAATGTGAGAGTGGTTTGTTATCAACTATCTCAATCACTTTCTTATTGCTGGGACAAAATACTCAACAACAACAACTTAAAGAAAAATAGGCTTATTTTGGCTCGTATGTTCAGTCTGTGGTCAGCTGGCTCCATGGCAGGAAGTGCATGGTAAAAGGGTCTGGAGGAGGAAAGCTGCTCACCTCACAGCAGCCAAGAAGCCAAGAGAGAGGGGAAGAGCTGGGGAGGGAGATACACTTTCAAGTCCCAGTGACCCACCTCTTCTGACCACATCTCACCTCCTAACAGCAAGTCAGCTATAGCACCCCAATGCACCAGTCACCCTTCAAACTGCCCCCCTAAATATATGAGGCTTTTGGGAGATAGCCTAGGTCTAAACCACAACACCAGCCACAAATAATTGATAACATATGCATTTAAAGTCTTATAGCTTGTTGAAATACATCAGATAAGCAGCTTCCTATCTTGGGTGCTATATTATTTTTAGTTGTGTAACAAATTCAGTGGCTTAAAATAGCGTAGACTTATATCAGAGTTTCTGTGAGTAAGACGTTCAGGCATGACTCATCTACATCCTCTGCTGATAGTCTTACAAGGCTACAATTTAGGTTATCACCTGGGCTGTGTTCCCATCCGGAGGCTCAACTGGCGGAGAATCCACTTTCAACCTCATTTGACTGTTGGCAGAATTCACTTCTGTGCAGCTGCATGATTGGGAACCTTGACGTTTTTGCAGAATGGCAGATGGAAGCTGCCTGCCGGCCTTCCAAGTTGCCTACAGTTTCTAGGAACCACTTACAGTTCCTAAGGGCCACCTGATTTAGTCAGCTTTCAGTACTTGTGACAAGTACCTGAGATAAACCTGTAAGGAGGAAGAGATTTATTGTGGCTCACGGTTTCAGAGGTTTTAGTCCATGGTCAATTGGCTTCCTTGATTGGGGTCCTATATTGAGGCAAGGTCCCATGATCAGGAGCATGTGGTAGAACAAAGCTGTTCGCCTCATGGCTGAAAAGGAGAGAGCAGAAGAGGCTGAGATCTCAAAATCCCCTTCAAGGGAAGTCCACCCCCAGTGTCCTAACATCCTTCCTCTAGGCCCCACCTCCTAAAGGTTCCACTAATTCCTAACAGTATCACACATTGAGGACCAAGCTGTTAGCCTTTAGGGCACGTTTGAGATACAAGTCACTGCACTACCCCCAAGAGCTCATCAAACCAACAAGGAAATCCTCTTTAATTTGCTAGGAAAGGGTCACACATAACATAATATAATCACAGGAAGGACGTCCTGTCACTTTTACCATACAATGTAACCTAACCATAAGAGTGCTATCTCATCACCTTTCCCATACTCCATATATTAGAAGTCAGTTACAGGTGCCTCCCCTACTTAATGGCAGGGTAAAATATAAGGGACATGAAGATGCCAGCAGGTGGGAATCATGAGAACTACTCCATAGGTTGTCATAGTTTCATCTCAGAATCATCTGGGGAGTTTTAAACATCCTGAAGCCTAGATTCTACTCCCTAGGGTTTCTTATTTAATTGGCTTTGGATGACACCTAGACAGCATGAGTTTTAAAAGCTCTGCAGGTGATTCTGTTATGCAGCTAAGGTTAGGAATTAATAGGGTAGGTCAGTTAATGTGCATATGAATTGCTTGGTGTGGGGACTTGTCAAAATTCACACTCTGATTTGGAAGGTTTTTGGGATGGAGTCTGGGATCTTGTGTTTGCAACAGCCTCCCAACTGATGCTGGTACTGCTGGTTCCATAGACTGCATAGGAGTAGCAAGAATCAACATTCAAGGACTAAGCTGGAGGGTATTCAAGAGGCTGCTGAAATCAGGGAAACAGAAAAGAACTAGAGATGGTCAGTCAGAAAGGAGAAGAAGCAAGAGGCTGAGGGGCTGAAACATAAGTAAAGAAAAAATTTCTTTGTGTTTATCAATGATGCTCATCAGTCAAGTAAAATGAGAGCTGAGAAATAACCTCTGGACTTGGAACTGTGGTGGTCACTGGAGAGTCATAAAAAAGCACTTACAGTGGAATGGTGAGAACACAAGCTTGTAGGATTAGGATCAAAAGAGAATTTAAAGGTAAAACCTGGAGAAAAGAATGCAGTTAATTTTTTCAAGATGGTGTGGGTTAAAGAGGAAAAGAGAAATAGTGGTAGCTGGAAGGCAAACAGGCTCGAGGGAGAGTTTTGTTTTGTTTTGTTTTCCTGAGCTTTTGTCTTAGAATTAAAACATAGCAGATAATTTGTATGCTGTTGGAAATTATCTAGCAGAAATGAGGAAATAATAATGCTGAGAGGAAGTAAGTTACGGCTGGAGCTATGACCTTCAGTGAGCACTGAAGATGTGATTTTGAGCATGGAAGGAGGGGTTGGACTTAGATGTCCATTCTGCCATGACATCTAGAAAGCAGACAGTGTCTGGATCCAGATGTAACTGGACAGGAAGCTTGGGTAGTGGGAACATTTATAAGGTGTCTTCTGGATGTTTCTGGTTTTTCAGTGCAGTGGCAAGTAAGTTTCAGCAGGGAGAGAAGGAAGGTTGTTGTAAGTGTAAGGCAATAAGAGATGCTGTGAAACAGGTTTCAAATATTTCATATGCCTGAAAATCACCTGAAGATCTTGTTCAAATGCAGATTATAGTTCGACTAGTCTGGTATGTGGGGTAAAATTCTGCATTTCATTAAGATCCAACATAATGCAGATGTAGTAGGCCTGTGGGCCATAGTTTGAATATCCAGGCTCTAGATCAGGGTTTATCAACAGTGTATTTTAGACCAGATAATTATTGGGGGGGCATCCTGTATATTGTCAGATATTCAGCAGAATTCCTGGTTTCTATCTACTAGAAACCTGCAGCACCCCTTTTCTATTTTTGACAGTCCTATTGTGTTTAAGATATTGTCAAATATCTCCCATGGTGCAAAAGCAGCCTTGGGAATACCATTGCTATAGGAAGATAGGAAAGTGAATGGATTACAGAAATCCATTTAAGGCAACAGCAGCATTAAAGACCTACATATGCTTATAGATTTCTATCCCCATGGCGTGTTTTCCCCAGTCATGTTCTTATACAGGTGCAGTCAGGGAGCAGGCTGAGAGAAAGAACTGAACAGGATTTGATGTTCTAAAGTTGAGGATGGCAGAGGAATAGGTAAGCTAGGGAACTGAGAGTATATTAAGAATTTCAGAAAAGATGATAATGATGATTATGATAAGGAGGAAGCTTAGAACTTGAGGGGGTGAAGAAATATCATGAAAGTGAGGAGATCAATTGAATATGGACCTCATTGGCTCAAAGAACTGTGAGAGCTGAGATACAAAAGGAAGAGAGCTACAGCAATGATGGGCAGTAACGATAAATACAGAAATAAAGATCCAGAGTAGATATGATTATTGATAAAATACATGAGGAAGACAATGATGATCTAGGTTTCTTGAAAGACATGATTACTAGATAAGAATAGGACAAAGAGCTTAGAGGTCAAGACAAGGGCACTAACATTTCCAAGAATTTTGTTGAGGGAATGTTAATAAAAAGGAATGATGAGTTAAAGTCTTGAGGAACAAAAATTTTGAGTGTTCTGGGAGTCAGTTGAAATCCATGATGATGAGGAGAAATACAGCATGATGATATGAATTGGGTCAATGTTGGGTGTTTTCAGGGAGCAGAAAAGGCAAAGACTCTGTAGGCAGCAATTTGGAGAAAGGAGAATGTCATTCCACCATGTTGAAGCCCGGTGAGAAGCAGACTTCTCAAAGAAGAATCAAGTGTCACTTAGAACAAAGGGCCTGAGGGAATATTCAGAAGAGAAATTTCCTGCTTGAGAGAGACTGAGCTTCAGACAACATGGAGAATACAGTAGATTTGGGGTGCTGAGAGAGAATGGAAGATGGGATCGGATACAGAGGTATATGAGTGTGAGAATCCAGGGGACGAAGAGGAGTAGCCCGTGACCTGTGAGTTTCCTATAATGCCTGATCAAACTGCACAAATGATTATCCAAACCATGACATTTTGAAGGGTGGAAGAGAGTGTCAGTACTAAATAAACCAGGATCTGTCATTCCCTTTTGAGTAATAGGATTGATTCTGACAATTTTTGGCAGATAATGATGATGAGAATGTGCACTGTGGATTGAGATGGGGAAATCTCAGAAAACAGAGCTCTTCATGACCCTTTCTTTACTTCTGCTAAAGGCAAAAGGAGGCCCTGAGAGAGGCATGCATTGCTGAGGACAGCAGAACTGCCCAGTTCACCTATAAATTAGGACTGACAAAGAAGAGACTGACTTTTATTGTTTTCAACATGGTAAAAATATTTTTAACGCATTTTCAGCAAAATAATCAAAGGATTCACACGGGGCCCACACCCAGAAGCAGTGGGACTCAGTGACGCTCTGTGCCTCCTGTCTGCTATTGGAGTTTTTCAAGGGAGGAAATCATGAGGCCCTCTAGTGGTCGGAATGTTTCCAGGAAGTCAGTTACATCATCATGGAATAACTCAAATGGAAAGAAATGTAACCATCATCTGATCAGACTCTTGCCTCTAGTAAAGTACGTATGCAAGAGTCAGGGCTGCACACCCCACACGCACCCCGTAAAAGCTGCAATAGATTCTGCTATGGATTGCATGTGTCTTCCCAAAAGTTCATGTGCTGGAAAGTTAGTCTCCAGACTCATATGTTAACAGTATTTGGAATTGGGGCCTTTGAGAAGTAATTAAGATTGGATGAGATTCTGAGGGTGAGACCCCCATGGTACTACTAGTGGCTTTATAAGAAGAGGAAGAGAGACCTGAGCTAGCATATTTTCTTCCTTACTATGTGTTGCCCCCATCATGTTATGCATTTACCCAGTGCTAGCACCATGCTCTTGGACTTTCAGCCTCCAGAACCATGAGTAAAGCAAACCTCTATTCTTTATAAATTACCCAGTCTCATGTATATTGTTGTAGCCAAAGAAAACAGACTAAGACAAACTCTAAGCCTACAAGTCGAATCTTACGCAAAGAATACTCTTCCTCTGAACACTGCCACTAGAGACCACGCCCCATCCATCTTTCTCCTACCGCCCCACAATCTCTGTCCAACCCTAAATGCAAAATTTGGAGAGAGCTATTTGAGAGTCAGGTCATTTAAAATCTTGTAGCTTAATTTGAAGATCTTGGTCTTTATCTAAAAGCAATGGAAAGCAATTGATGTATTTCAAGCTGAGAGATGGAGGAGAGAGCATTTAATGTCTTGCTCAAATTTGCATTTCAGAAAGATTTCTCTGTCTGCTGGGTGGAGAATCATTAGTACAGGAGCCAGAATGGATGCTGAGATATTGATTAGGAGGTTATTATAGTAGTAAGATGAGGGGCAGAATTGGCATGGACTATGGTAGTGGAGGTGATGGAAAGACAAGAAGCAAACAAATTCAACTGAGGTTAAGAAGTGAACTCAGAAGAAGCTAATGATATAAAAAAGGTGAAGGAAGTTGTCAAGAAAAAGAGTAGATTTGGAATATCTGATGTTCACAGAAATGGGCACCTTTGGAAGAAAGACACAGGAGGAGAAAGCAGAGTAGGTTTAGAGCATGAGTTAGATTTTGGACTCATTTTGTTGGCATTTCTTTGACACATACCATTAGAGATATGGAGTAGACATTTGCCTAAGCTGATCAGAAGCAGGAAAGAGGCCTTGAAGGAGGAAGATAGAGAGTCATCTGCAAGTGATTTTATCATTTTAGGGGCCTCCTTGGAGAACAATTATTTATTAGCTTGTTTAGTTTTGGCTATTCAGAACAGATATTCCTTCCCATCTGCTCCCTGACCTGTTTTTATGAAGTGTGTTGAGCCTTCCACTATGGAAACCAAAAGTCTTGGTCAAAGTTTCCCTCAGGTCAGCACAGCAGTGGGACCTGCCATGGTGTCTTTCTCAGAGCTCACCTATGAGCGAAGGCTGTGGATGGGCCAGGTATAGGTCACTCATCTGCCCCGCAGCAGCCCGGATGCCCTTGAGTCCAGCTTTTCTTCTTCACAGCACTGCCTATGGCTCTCGATGCCCAGCTGTTAGTTGTTGTCCATAATCCAAACCTCCAGCTGAGTCTGTGAGCCGCTGTGTCTTCATATCATTGCTCTTGTTTTCCTTAAATTGAGTAAAGTGAGTTCTTAAAATAAGAACACTGATAGATACCTTCACTTTTTATTTCCTATTTATGTTCCTTTCTTTTCCTTCCTCCAATTTCCCTAACATTTCCCCTTTTCTGTCCTTAATGCTCTTTCTTACTGGCTGTCTCCCTACTGCCACCATCCTTTCTATTCTACATACCCTTTGCTCTTCTTTCTCTGCACGTACTTTTTCTCTCCTCCCTTGCCCAGTCATAAGATCAATATATGGATGCAAGGTTGAGGAATAAAGAGATAACATCAACTTCATAAAATCAAGAGTTTTAAACATGTGGCAAGTTAGGAGTAGCTAAAACCAATAGGATGGAATTTAACTTAGAAAAATGATAATTTCTAATTTTTTAACATCTAGAAAGAAATATAAAAGATGAGAAACAATGGTTTAATAGCAAACTTTATTAAAATACAAAATAAAAATCTTAAGTAGAATTGTCAGATAAAATACTGGGAACATACATACTTGTCCTCCATATTCATTGTTTTATCTGAAATTTAAATCTAACTGGGTGTCCTATATTTGGCTAGTAAATCTGCATGCCCTACCCCAGAGATTCTAGTTGCTGGATGGCCTTAAAACAATAGTGCTTGCAATCAAATTAACTTTGAAGTATATGAATGGAAAGATGGAAATAAGGAGGAAGAAAATTATTTCACTGAGCTCTGTAGGTGATGTCTTGATTGCTATATGCCTTTCCAGGACCCACTCTTGGAGAGATGCTGGCAAGTACAATGCTTTCCATACCAAACAGTGATGATAGAAACCACTTCTTAGGAAGCAGATATGAGAAAATTCGAGAGAGGAGATCTTCCTGGATTATAATGTCAAGAACCAAGAACAACTCTGATTCCTGTCTTTTCTTTTGAGTCTGTTGTCCAAATCTCTTTCCAATTCTGTGAGCAGTTTAATATCTTATCAAGAAATTCCTTTTCTTCTTAGGTTTCCCTGAGTCAATTTCTGTTGCTTGCATCTAAAGATCTCAAATGATATGATGGTCTTTTTCCTATATCTGAAGGGATCTTTGCTACAGAGAATTTGGTCATATTTAGAGAGCAAAGCTAAGACACAAGGATAAAAATCAAAATTTCAGCTGACTTGAAAAAGAATTTTCTGTTATTCTGAACAAGCCTGAATTTTAAAGGCCTGGATGAGTAAAAGCCCAGTACCTGAAAATGTTCAAGAAGGGCCAAAATAACTAACAGTCAGGGATGAGATTCCCCTGTGTTGTAGTTTGTGTCTCCATGTCCCCTCAAAGCCTCATGTAGTCATAGATGAGGCTTTTTCAGAAATGGCTGAATCTAGAGTGTGTGATGCTAGGATCAAGGGTGTGTGATTACTAAATCAGTCCACTAATTGGCTTGGCATAGTTCTGAGTGCAGATAATGGGAAGGTCCACCCTGGGTGTGAGCACTACCTGCCCTAAGGGCACGTAGCCTGTATATAATATA
Source organism: Heterocephalus glaber (assembly GCF_000247695.1). Next base: position 9,632,180 of record NW_004624750.1, on the reverse strand, counting down.
AGGAACAGAAAGAGGGCTGCTGTGGCTGCTTGTTGCTTGCCTCCTCACTACTTGGCTGTCTTCCTGCTTTCTACCCACCATGAACAGTTTCTCCTCTGCAATGCCCCGCTTCCATGCCACTCTGCCTTGGAGCTAGCCACCTATGAACTGAAACCTCTACAAACCATGAGCTAAATAAACCTTTCCTCCTTTAACTTTGGATGTGGAGTATTTTGTCTCAGCAATGAGAAAAGTAACTAAGATACCCTGCTAGCTGGCAAAATATACTGGACCAGATATCTTACAATAGCTCTTTTTTTTTTTACTTGGAAGACTTAGTTTGAATACAATTTTACATAGAAATAAGAACAAAATATCTGAACACTGAGCAGCTTTTATGGTTTGAACCTAAAAATGCCTGCACAAAGCTTATGGATTGCATGCTTGGACCCCAATGCAGCAGTGTTAGAGGTAGCATTTTTGGAAAGTGATTGGATCACGAGGCCTCTAACTTCATCAGTGCATGAATCCATTGATGGATTTCCATGGTCCAATGAGCTGAATGAGGAGGCTGGGCCTAGTTGAGGATAGCATCATGGGAGCTTGACTTTGGGTACTGTATCTTGTCCCTTGACACTTCCTAACAAGCTCTCTCTTCTTCACTACTTCCTGGCTGCCATTAAGTGAGTAGCTTTTCTCCTCCCTGGCCTTCTGCCATGATTTTTCTCCCTCACCAAGGCCCAGATCCAAGTTAAGATGAGCTGAAACCTCTGAAACCATGAGCCAAAGCAAACCTTTCCTCCTTTAAATTGTTTTTCTTATTTATTTTGTCACAGCAATGAAAAGCTGACTGATATACCAACTGTAGTGGTTGCAGACAGGGACCAAGGGCTCCATGCCTATCCTCTTAAATTTATGGATATTCTCAGATGAAATCTAGGAGTCACTCATGAAAACATAGTTTTAAAATCACTGGACTAAAATAGCTAATATTTATTGAGCACTTTCAAATTTCAAACACTGGTGAGCAGTCTTTAATGTATTCGTTTCATTCAGGGCTCCCCAAACTATAAGAAGTACTACTATTTGCCCCATTTTACACATGACAGATGGAACCACAGAGAGTGTAACTAACTCATCCGAGGCCACCCAACTAGAGGATGCGAGACCCAAGATGCAAATATTGGTGGTCTGACTACTGCACCTGAACCACCACTCAAGTTTTCTTCTACAATCTCATGGTAAAAGGTTCAGTGTTCATCATTGCCATTGACTTCCATGTTCCCGTTCCTTTATTTATTATCAAGTTAATTTCTGCTTGCCTAGGCTTTCCTACCGTAGCAGCAAATCAATTTGTTTATAACCTGCAGTTCACAGTTTCCCTTTTAACTGGCTATCCTCAATCAGGGCATTTAAAGTATGTTTTATGTTCCTCTCTAAGCTAGCTGTTCAAGGTGTGGGAGCTAAGAGTGGGCTGCACAGGATACGTGCCTGGATCCACGCTCTTTCCTCCAGCCTGGGCCCTCCTTCCCCTCTTTTTGTTTTTTCACAGTGAAACAAAGGTGACCAAGAGTGTGGTTTGTTTGCTGGCTTCATGTGACCAAATGATAATGGAAGTTTCTCTGGCATCACATTCTGCAGAAGGGGGCTGGCAGTGGAGGAAAGCCAGGGCATCGTACATTAATTGTCTTGGTGTTCGCTGTGACCTTTCCTGCCTCCTGCCAAGCAGCTTCAGGCAGGTGGGTGCGAGCCAGCAGGAGCAGCCTAACCCAATCAAGTGCTGTCCGAAACATTCCAAGGAAAGTCACCAGCTGCACTGCAGCTGGCAGGGGTCAGTAGCCAGCGTGAGCAGCCTGGCTGTCACCCATTCTCCAGGACTCAATGTAGCCCTTGATTCTATGCTGCCAGCCCCATCTCTCTATTTTCTGTCCCCATCTGAGAAAGCAGATTCCTAGTAGCACAGGCCATGGGGACCAGACTCAGTGTGCAGGTCCTGGATTCAGAAAAAAGAGGTACAGAGTCCAGAGAAGACCTCTCCTCCTTCGCACACTTGCAGCTTCTCTTCCCAAGGCGGGTCCTCTGTCACCCTGGGGACCCAGCCCTGATACTCACAGCCATCCCTAGACAGTCACTATCTCAGCTTTCTCTGTGAGCTACTTATCTAAGGTCCCCTGTGAACGCCCGAGGCAGGGGCTGCTGTTTCATATTTTATAAAAGACTGTGTAAGTTCAGCACTCCATAAATATAAGATGGTGAATAGAAAATTCCTCCCATACTGAAGCCATTTCATTTTCTTTAGCAAAACAGCTCCTTTTACTTCCATGCAGAAAACCCAAAGAGGGAAATTTCTTTAGCGCTCAGACAGCTACAAAATGTGATCACATTTTTTTCCCACAGCCAATGTGCTCTTATGTATAAAATTTAAATTTGAAAGTCTGAGCAGATGGCCTATAAAGCTCTTGTTTTCCCTCTGAATTTAATTTCTTCCTGCCTATAGTGGGGTATTTTCTTTTTTAAAAAATCATTTGAAAAGAAACAATAAAATGTTTTTATAAATTGTAATAATCATTATGATTGTTCTCTCCTAAAGGTATCCCGGGGGAAGTATTGGCCACTCCGACCTTGGGTCAGGCATCTTACCTGTCCGGCCACATTCACGAATGACAACCAGCCCCACCAAGCCTTGCCAGTGAGTCCTGCTCATTTGGGACTGGTGATAGTTCCCACCTAGACTATGCTAAAGTTCATCTTCGAAAGGTCAATGGGTAACATGACCTTAGCACGTAAGCTAAATACAAGAATACAGATGAAATGTTAGGCTCTTTGAAGAAAATTTTATTTTCAACTGCTTTTAACAGCTTTTCGTTTCATTTCATTCAGAGTCGTTAAGGAGCTAATTATCTTTCTACTAAAGGAGGCCCATAGGACTTCAACTTAGCAATACTTAGTTGATCATCAGTTTTGGTGATTACATGTAATGAAATTATGTTGTTTTTTAAACTACTTTGTAAGTCAAATTTGTCCCTAACTTACCTAACACTTCTCAACACTGAAAGAATGGAGAGAGATTGGATGTAACTTCTGGTCTATGTGAGGAAAAGTATCTCTGGAAAGACACACATAGATTGGCTTTCCGTCTTTCTTTGCTGTTGTTTACTACATTTAAACATATCTCTCTGCAGGAAGTTTAAATAAATCATTGATGAAATGTAGTACTTTTCAGAACTGGGGACTGATCTCAGGATCTCTGCACTGAGCTACATCCTCAGCCCCAGTTCTTTTTGTCTTTATTTTCAGACAAGTTCTCTCTAAGTCCTTAAATTGTTCAAGCTGGGCTTGAACATGTGGTCCTCCTGCCTCAGCCTCGCAGAGTGTTGGGATTACAGACTTGCACCACCACAATCAGCTTGATACCAGTTTTTACCCCAACACTGTTTTGCAAGTTGAATTAATTGATAAGAGCCTGCCCTTAAAATGTGCAGGGCTCAAGACTGAGAATATAAATGGGAGACCACATACTATATGTCCACTTTTTTAAAAGTTATGTCTACTTTGCAAAATACTATATACTGCCATGGTCTAGAAAATTAAAGTTTACGTTTAAACTTAGAGCCCTTGGCCCTCCTCCACATGGCTACACAGAGCACACCAACCCCAGCTCCACCCTGCACCTTGAGGGGTGGCTGGCCAGCGTGGTGCATGCAGCTCCGGCTCACATTTCTGACCCCCAGCTCTCCTTTTCCCACCCCTCCCTGCAAACAGTTGCCCTTTGGCCACCTTCTAGGTCTAAGGATGCAAATACTAACAGATTAGCAGCTTGGTCTTGCCTTGGGGCACCAGGGAAGATGGCCTTCCCTTGGGAGAGGCCCATTTGGGATCTGGAAGTAGACTCAAGATTAGAGATATGAGGGAATGATCTAGAAGGCAAGAATAAGGAGAGGTCCAGGTAGAATCTTACCTGTGCTTCATGGTGTGATCAGAGGTGGCCATGGATTTAGTAAATCTTGGGACTCTTCACCCCAGCAATAAAGCTATAGGCACATGTGGACCAGAGCAGGGTTCCTGTAAAGGCAAGACAGACTTTTGCCAAAGCATTATGAATGAGGCTAGATGTTTATTTTACAGTCATTCACTAGGGACTGATACGTAGCACAGAAAAAGATCTTATTAAATATAAGGAAGACAAACTTCTGTATGCATGTTCCCTGTCCTCTAGGAGCTTATAGTCTAGTTGGGAAAACCAGAAACAGAAAAATAATTGTGCTACGAAATGAAAGTCTCACAGGATAAAGAAGAGGTGAAATTCAAATTGGTGGTTAGTTCTTCCCCAGGAGGAATTAGGCACCAAGATGTATTAAGTAAACAAGTCTTCAACCACGGCGACAAAATATCCTGCTGCCTTTCTGAATCAGCCTCCACCACACTATTTGAAGTAAAGTTAGCTTAACCCTATAGAACACTCTGGAGATGAACAGGTTCAGATTTTGGCTTCCATCCCCAAGCAAATCTGATGCACGCAGGATTAGGAGTAGAAAGGTTTAGCTCCCAGTTCAGCACATTGCATGCCAATCCATCTGCCCACAGCAATGTCTATTGAAAAGCAAAGCCAGTAGCACCAGCCCCATCTTCACCTGTCCTGCTGATCACCCAGAGCAAGGGAGGGAGAGAAAACCCACAAGTTGGTCTGCAAAATTGAGCCCCTCTGTGATTTCCAGTCGGGTGTCTGCTTGAAGGCACACAGCCAACAAAGCCATCAATCTGGCAGTTTTTTAACATGAACCCAGGATATATTTGCTAGGCCATTTGAGCCATCTGCCATGCAAATGTCCGTTAAGGAAATAGCATAAAGTCCTGGGAAAACCAGGGTTAAAATGCCATTTAGCTGGATGCAGCAGTTCCAGCAGCAATTGTCCACTGGAGAACAAAGAGCTGAGCTAGGAGAGCCAAGGGCAATGAAAAGGGAATAGAAATGTAACCAGCGAGGCTCCCAACCTCGCTTTCTCCTCACTCCAGGATTCTTTCTTTGCAGCACCTGCAGAGACATGGGCCAAAGACTCTCTGGATGAGTCCATTAAATTAAAATGCTTATTACATGCATGAATATTTATGTAAACATATAATAAATACACATATGTAACTGGGAGAGCTATGTTAGATGGATGGAATTATGGGTGCTGCATCTCTCTTTAAAATATATATATCTATATAAAATGAAAATTCTATATACAATTATGATTTATATAGAAATAAAAATTTAAAGAGGAAATTCAGCACCTATAATCCCATCCCCATCCTGTCAATATAGCTTCCCCTCATCATGAACATTGCTTTCTGGTTTGTGTCCACATATTAGCAATTCTGTAACCATCTATTAAGTTCTTACTATATGTTGAATGTATATTTCTTTTATGTTTACATCAACACTAAAAGGTTGCTATTTCCTTCCAGTGTTATAGATATAACAAATAAGGCTCAGAGAAGTATTGTTTTGATACCCCAAGGACACAGCTTGTAAATGAGAGACCCTGACTCAAACCAATTCACCCTAATACCCACGCTCTGGTATAGGGTACCCAATTCTCCTGTGCATGTCCACCACATTTGTTATGGTTAACATTCAAAACTGTAAGTTATTTTGTGCTTGGCTTTCTTCAATTAACAGGAAATTGTGACTATTACTCCTGTCTTTATATGGGGTTCATGCTTATCACTTTTCTGTAGTATCTAATAATTTATATTAATGTAATCAAATGCTGTATTTAAACAATCTCTGTTATATGCTCATTCTCATTTTTCCTCCCTCCTAGACCATTAATACCAGAACATGTTGGCATTACTGCTTTTAGCTTCTGCCATACTACTTCCTTAGAAAACTACTGGCTCAAAGACTGTGACCATTTTTATGGCACTTGTCACATATTGTCATATTAATTGTCAAAAGTATCCCATTGAAAGAATATACGTGTTTCAACTTCCAACAGCCACATCAGCACCATATGTTTCATTAAAATACTTTGACTAATTTATTAAATTTTAAATGACACCTCAAGTTTGCTGTGGTTGGCATTTTTTACCCCATAGTAGCAATGGACCCACGTCTTCTTGGTTACTGCCCTTAGGTTGTAGCCCACACCTGTTCTCCATCTCTGGCCCAAATCTTTCAAGGTGCTTGCATAAATAAATGTGTACTCTTTGTGTGGATTAACACTTTGCCCCGTTTTCTTTATATCTGAGGAAATGCCTGGAAAGAAAATGTTAACTTTACATACAAAATATCAGTGAAAACTCCTCCAGAATGATGCCTAAGGCTGAAATTATCAGGAGATAGAAATTTGAGCAAGTTATTTGGAAATATGTATGTAAATATCAAGGGAAGCAGCTGGAAAGGCTTTACGGTGGTATTTTCTGAGGGGAATACCTGGTGGGGGACAGGGCAGGAAGCTGCCTTTTATCAATCTTGTAGAGATATTTAACTTTTTGTGTGGCAATTGCAACTGATGAAAAAGATAAAATTGAATTTCTAAATTCTCCTCAACAAATGAATTGAAGGTTAACATAACGCTCTGTGCCCCTGTTTGAGAAACTCTTCCAATTAAGCTTTCCTCTCTCAACAATTAATTTAAACTTTGCATCCCTTTCCCATCGCTCACAGCCAGAGGATGCCCCAAGGAAGGGACAGAATCTGGCCAAAGTGTGTTCAAGGTTGCCATCAGAGTCACATCTTTCTGAATTCCAGATTCTCATTATTTCCCTTTTGCTAAAGTATTTTGCATAGATTTAATTAGAGCTCCTACATTGCAATGAGGATCCCTAATAGGAGGGGTTCTCTCTCTAGAGAAAAATTGATACTCATTAACAAAGGAAAAAATGGATTAATTTTATTTTAGAAACCCAAGATTCAACTGGATGTGAGCAGTGAGCTGTCATTCTGCTCTCCGAGTGCAGCAAAAAATAAATAAATAAATAAATAAATAAAAATAACCTGAGATGAATCATTTCCCCTAAAGCTGGGATGATTTTTAATCTGAGTCCACCTGAGCTGAATTTTCTATTCTGCCACTTTTCAGGTGTGTAACCTTGGGCAAACTATTTCACCATTCTTTATCTCAGTTTCTTTATCTGTGAAATGGAGATAATAAGGATATTATAATAATATATTACACAATTATGTATAACAACATCTGCTCCTTATTGTTTTTATGAAAATTTCATGAGTAAATGCATTTAAAGGGTTTAGAACAATGCCAGTGACACAATGAAATTTGGTAAATGTTTTCAGTGAGCATTGTATTTATTATTCTCATCCTTACAGTTTCTCCTGGCATGTAGAAAACCTTGTCTATGATCACACAGCAGGACATAACTATGAATAGAGATTCCCACAGACCTAGACATCAGGCATATTTAGATACTAACTTTGGCTGTGCTATTTATTAACTGTAGAATTCTGCCCAACACACAAATTTCCTCATTTAAACATTGGCTCCTGGTATCTCATTCTTAAGATTGACTGGGCAGATCAAAGAAGACAACGTGTCTGAAATCCGCCCTTCTCATTTTTGCCATGGATATGTTGTTCAAAGAAAGCAGGAATACGGGACGAATTAGAGCAGTTACCTGAGATGGTTAGAGCCTAACCATCTTCTCTTGTCCTAATAGTGCCAGTTATAGGTGATGCATGGCTGGGTAATGGCAGTAGAGAGGACGGTAGAATAAGTGTTCATTGCTTCATGCACAATCATTGCTGAGCCAGCATGCTAGGAGGTAAATCAGGTCACTGCCCTCAAGGAGCTTCATGTACAGCTGCAAACATAATTAGAGTACTGTGTTCTTAGTACAAAAATACAGCTTTAAAGGCTCCATAAAGGAGAGGTGCCTGGGATACAGGGTTTGAAAGGGAAGTGTATTAGTAATCTACTGCTGCATAACAAATCATTCCAAAACTTAGTGGCTAAAAAGCACACATATACTGACTATTACATTGTTTCGTCACTCAAAATCTGGACATGGCTTAGCTGAGTCCTCTGTTATGTGCTTTCTTCCAGAGCTGCAACCAAGGCATCAGCCCATGCATGTAATTTCATGTGAAACTTCTGCTGGGTGTATATCTGCTCTCAAGCTTTCATGGTTATTGGCAGAATTCACTTCTTAGTGCACTAGGGGATTGTGGTCTCATTTCCTCACCATTGGCTGTCATCGCTTTGTGAACTTCTACAATAAGGTAGCTGCTTCACCAACGCACACAAGCTGAGAAGTCAAAAGAGAGCGGTTTGTGATCTTGCCATATAAGTGGCACGCTGTCATGTCTGCCAATGCTTGGCAGATATCTAGGTTTAGCCTACTCGAGCTGATTTTTAAAGCCAGAGAAGGAAATCCATCTACTCAGATCCAAAGTAGAGGGTCATAGAGAACATGGGTCAATACAATAAGAATCAATGAAAAAATAGATAAATAAGTCATATTATATCTTCGGGTGTATTGTTATTGCTTAAAGAGAAAATGGGAGGAAAAGATGAGCTTCCACTAATGTCAGGAAATGAGGCAATTGATATAGGGAAGGGAAGAATAGAGGTGAGTTTGGAAAGGGGAAACAAATCCGGTTAGCCTGCCCTGCAGAGTGGTGTGGGAGCCACGCTGCTGATGAGGGTAACTTTCCTAAATTTATTTGGAATTGATGAATAGATGCAAGGTCAGAGTGACAGAGGCAGGCAGCACTCCAGGGGCGGGGGCTGAAGTCCTCACAGCAGATGCAGTCTGTGCCCCTGGCTTCTCATTTTTAACTTATTTATCCAATAAATAGACCTGGCCTTCAGACTACACTATGTGATGGCCACTTAATTACTTAATTAAGCAGTCACTTAATGTCAACCCTTTCTGTCCTTTTTAGTTTTTTATATGTTCTATGTTCTCATGTCCTTGTGAATTCCAAAAGTGTTGTTCTCGATGTGATGCTTAAAAAATTAAAAGAATTTTCTATTGAATATTCCAGGCTACAATCTCATTTTCAGTCATCCCCTTTACTACAGACAAGCCAGCACACAATCTGTGTCTGTGGTTATTATAATGAGGATGGATGATTTTTAAGTGCAACTGAACTTGATCTGAATTGGTCACTGTCCTCTGTCTCTACATTCCTAGTTATAAAGTGGAAATAACAGGACCCACTGCCCCTACCTTTTTCAGCTTGACACCATTATCAAAGGAGATCATGTAGTAAAGGCAGCTTGAAAAGAATAAATTACACATATAATTCATTCCAAACATAGTCACTAAGTGGATTGCACAAGACAGAGTGGAAATGTCTGGATTGGAAACCAGTCCTTGGGCTTGTGTGCCTCAAGCACAGTGGGAGAGAAAGATGCTTTCTTAAAATAGTTTCTCAGTGTGATAATGGAGGGTGTGTGTGTGTGTGTGTGTGTGTGTGTGTGTTTTACTAAGGATTGAACCCAGGGCCTTCACACTGAGCTACATATTAGCCTCTTGTTTTTTATTTTGAGACATAGTCTAAGTCACTGAGTTTCCCCAGCTGGCCTTAAACCTGGAATCTTCCTGCCTCAGTCTTCCCAAACTGCTGAAATTACAGGTATGTGCTACCAATCCTACCTAACAACGGAGATTTATATGAAAGCCATTGAAGCTATTGATACATTTTTCACATTACATCACAAGAGTTATTTTAGTGAGGTCACACAGCAGCATTTAGAAATATTATTGAGTAATTTGTTTTTAATGGGGAATGAGGTGGGTAAGCACATTAACTTTGGAGAGAGCCCAGCTGAGTTCAAATCCTGACCCTGATACTAGCTGTGTGAACTTGGGTGAGTTACTTCATCATCCTGTGCCTCTGTTGCCTCTTTTGTAAAATACAGATAATAATAGAATGCATCTCATAGGTGTGTCTAAAAGAATAAACAAATTAATATAAGTGAAGTTCTTTGCTTAGTACTTGGCATATAGGAAGCAAAAATGTCAGTGTTTGCTTTCTTTTCTAATTGACAGCCAATAATTGTACGTATTTATGTGGTACAACGTGAGGTTTCAATGCAAGTACCCATCATGTAGAGATTCAATTGGTAATTAGCATATCCATCATCTCATATATTTATTATTCCTTTCTGAAACCTCTTCTAATATTGAAATATCCAATACATCGTTGTTAACTAGAGTCATCTTACTGTGCAATAGAATGAACCAAACAAGCAATAGAATGAAGCAAACACAGAAAGACAGGCACCATGTGATGTCACTCATATTTGCATAGAAGAGGAGAGTAGAATAGAGGTTCCTGGGAAGGGGAGGATGAACAGAGGTTGGTCAACAGGTACAAAGTTACAAGTGGACAGATAGAATAAATTCTAGTGTTTGTTTTCATAATTATGAGTAAAACAAAGTGCCAGACACAAAGGATGTAGCAATGAACAAGAAAAATACAGTCTTTGCCCTCCAGTAACTTGGAGCTTGGTGGATGAGCCTCCTGTTTCATTATGCACAAAATCATCTAGACCAGGAACAGGAATTTACCATAGACACATCCGTCCTTCTCAATTCCACCATTGCACTTTTTCGTGTCGCTTCCACATTTTTGTTACATTGTATGAGACTCTACCTCAGTGGACTGGGGACTCTCCCTATTGGCTTGATAAAGTCAGAGGCTGTGTTAGATAAGAGCAAATGGTGAGAAATTACAGGCACCGTCTAGGATCTGAGAATGGCCTCCATCTAGCAGCTACCAAGGGCCTGGGGCCCTCACTCATACAGCCACCTGGAAACAAAAGCCGCCAACAACAGAAATGAGCTTGGAAATAGATTCTTCTCTAGTCAGACTTCCAGATAAGATGCAGCCCCTTGCTATGTTGAATTTACCCACGAGTAATGATGAGCAGAGAAAACCCAGCATGCCTAGACTCCTGACCCATAGAAACAGTGAGATAATAAATGTCTCTGTATGTTAAGCCACTGTGTCAGGCATCACTGTGTCATGTGTGGTCATTTGTTATATAAAAAAAGAAAACTAATCTATCACCGACCTGTTCACGTGGCATCCTAGTTCATTTTCTGTTACTATAATAGAATTTCTGAAGCTGGGTGATTATAAGAAAGTTTATTTGGTTCACTTTTCAAGATCGGACCAGTGCATCAGATGAGGACTTCAAGGACATCACAACAGGATGGGAAAGAGGACACTCAGGCTCATGTGGAAGTGGAAAACCACTGGGGATAGACTCATTTTGTTACAATTCATTCTTATGATAACTAATCCAGGGCCTAAGAAAAAAGTGTTAATACCTCTCTTAATAACCCATTGAAGACTCCACCTCCTAACACCCCCTCATAGCCAATCCAATTTCAACATGCGCCTCTGGGGACATATTCACTCCATAGTACTTGGTGAACTCCTACTGAACCCTAGGCCTTACCCCCTTGGTGAAGACCACACTGAGGTCCCTCACAAACATGAGCTCCCCGTCAGGAGGCCTGCTCACACTTCCTGCCCCATTCCACAACAGAATTGGCTGCGTATCGTTACTGTTCTTTCAGTTCTCCATCTTTAGTGACGGGGCTATATTTTACTCATCTTTGAATCTTCAGTTCTGAAATATGGTGGCAATTTTGCAAGAGAGACGAAGGGAGAGAATTAAAAAGAAAAAATGAGAGCATAGCAGGGTAACTAGGTGCTCAATAAATGTTTGTTGATAAGTGAATGAATGAATAGTATTTTGATTATGTTCTTCTCCGGTCTATTGAATTCTACAAAAATGCTTTCATTACACTCTGATAGTCATCTCAAATATTGAGGCTAGCCTCATAATAGAAGATTGAATTATCACTAACTCAGATTACAAGCAAAAAAAATGAAAATAGCTTTGGGAAAAAGATTCACCAATAAAAATATTTTTATTACTTCTATTGTTAAAAAAGAGCTATAGCAGAATAAGTCAACCTCTAGATAATCAAATGGGGTGGGGGGGAGGGGGGTGTTCAGTATCCCACATACTTGAAACACATGTTGGAATAGATTCATTGAAGAGAAACATGGATAAAAGCCAGTTTGGAGAAAATGTCATTCAACTTTATTCTACAGAAATAAACACCAGAAGAACTGGCAAATTCTCCATTTCTCAAATTTTCATATTTTTTAGATATTTAATTTCTTTGACAGAAAAGTAAAATAGTTAATGTACCCATTTTGCGCTTCGTAAGGTACTTTCCACTTTGGACTATGTCAGTTAGTCCATGGGAGAGCTGAGGCTGATGATTTATACTCATTGTGCAGGTTCGCTATCAACTCTGGATGTGTGGCATGTTGCCCTAACAATACAAAAACAAAAGCAGCAGAGGTAAGAGGTATACCATAGGCAAAAAAAAAGTAGTAAACCCGGCCCAAGCATAATTCAACCAAAAGGAAAGTCTGAATTCTTCCCAGTGTCTGCTCTCTGCAGATCAGGGCTGCTGCAAACAGGCACATGATGAACAGTCTAGCTGCTGAGATGCAGTGATGGGTGGCTTATATGGACAGGCACATGGTGATAGCATTCAGTGACAGTGGCTGCCCTACAGAGTTAGGTTATTTGCTGAGAGGAACAAGAAAAGTATTCACTTCTAAGGATAACAACTATTTCACATTGCATTGCATGTCCCACAAGTTCTCAGCCAATCCACTGGGCTGCTTGAGATTTTCCAAATGTCAAACATGTAATGTACAGGGCCCAGTACATAGTAGGGATAGATTTGTATTAAACATAACTGAATAGCTGCTCCAAAACTATCTGTTGTCTTTGAGAAAGAAATGCATGGATTAGAAATGGCATTAACTGTGTTTACAATAATCCAGAGGGCATTTTGGTCTGATAAATTAAACATTGCAAATTTAATGATGAGACCTGGTAGGGAATGTTTTTCTAAAAATTTATACTTGCGTGGTGCCAATAAGGCAAAACAAAACCAAAAGCATTGAGTTTTATTATGGCCTTTTGGATTCAAATGAAAAAAAAAATAGGTCAGTATGTTGGGAGGAAAAACAACCCAATTGACAGTTGACCCTTGGATAACACAGATTTGACCTGTATCAGTCTACCTATATGTGGATTTTTTGAGACCTGAGGTAATTTGAAAAAGATTTAGAGATAAATTATGTACCCTAGAAATATTGAAAAAAATTTTAAAACTTAGGTATGCCATTAATACATAAAACATGGAGATAATAATTTATTGTACCATTTGCAACCGAAGGTACACATAAATCTGTATAAAAGTTGAACTGTAACAATGCTTAGGCACATAAACACAGACCTAGATAGTACATGGTGCCATTTTGCAGTTGAGAGGATAGAAACAAAGGTAAATGTGCTACATTAAATCGTAGCTCTGGAGAACTAACTGTGGTACATACTGTATTGCTGGAATAATGTTGTAGCCACCTTTCATTGCTATTGTTGTGCGCTCAAGTGTGAGGATTACCTGCTTAAAACACCACGTGATACTGATCGTCACCAACGGAGCAGCTTATCGCTCCAGTAAATTGCGTATGGCAGTACAAAGGGATCTGCTGAGGTCCTCTAAAATTTTTCTCTCTGTATAAGACATAGAATGCATGTTATTGAGAAGTACTCCAGTCAACAGCAAGCTATTAGGAGTGAATAGGTAGAGTTCTGAGGACAAAGTTATACTCAGATTTTCAACTGTGCAGGAGGTGGGTCCCCCTCACTGCTCTCTTGTCAAAGAGCCAACTGCGGTTGGTTTTACCAGAGCAGCCAAGACACTACATTGATCTGATCTTTGGGCACCTTGGGGCTCTTTCCCCTTGGGCCACCCACTGTCTACAACATAACAATAAGGATTTTATAGCTTCATACTGCTGCTGTAACAATTACCACAAACTTTGAGGCTTAAAACAAAACAAATATGTTCTATAAAATTCTGGAGGAACTACAAGAAATCCAAAATTGGTCTTTGTTGGTAAAAGTCAAGGTAGATGTGGTCAGGGCTGGTTTCTTCTGCAAGCTCTGAGATGAGAACTCATTTCTTTTCCTTTTCAACTTCTGGTGTCCACTTATTCCTTGGCTTTTGCTTCCTTCTTCTATCTTTCAAACACATCACCCACTCTCTGCTTCTCTTCTCAGATTGTCTTCCACTCTGGTATGGACCCTTGTGATTACATCAGGACCATTTGGAGAATCCAGGACCTTCTAATCTCAAAATCTTTACCTTCATCACAGAGACAGAGTCTCTTGCCACATAAGAGATCCTTACATGTTCCCAAGTGCCAGGGTTTGGATAGCTCTTTGACATCTTAGGAAGCCACTGCCCAGCCTTTCACAAGGATTTAGCTAAAAGTCTAGGTGATAGAATATTCAGAGTTGGACTGAGGATGTAGTTCAGTGGCTCCACACCTGCCTTACAAGTGTGAGGTCCTGATTTCTATCCTTAGTACCAAAAAAAAAAAAGAAAAGAAAAGAATATTCAGAGTTAAATAAAACAATGCAAATTTAGGATCAGAACCAAATGTAGGACTAACAAGATACCCTTTTAGGTACAAATAGGCATGTTGCTTTGATGCTTTCAGCCAGCAATTTCTCAACCTATTTTCCCTCCATGAGACAAAGTAGCATGCCTGAATTTCTTATCAGTAGAAATTGCTCACTACCTGTCTCCATGGTGTTCCATTGCGGGGATCACTGTTTTTAGCCCTCTAAGGGTCCACAGGGTGTCCAGGGATTAGTAATTCACTATCTTGTGTTGTGAAGATGCTCTCCTGGTCCCCTATGGACCTGAAAATATGAATTTATTTCTGATTGAGCTTAACAAACCCAGAGGGAATTTACTCACCTTTATCAATGTAAAAATGTCTCCACATCACGCTTCCTCCTGACTGGTTTCATTTCCTTTCTTAAGCTCAGCCAACGCAAATTACAATTACCTCCTGGATTTTATATCCTGTGACCAGTGCGCATCAGGTCTTATTGTTGCCAGGAAGTGGGTGAAAATTGAGAGCTTTGGGATACTGCATTGGGCTGTGCATGATTCATTCTCCTTGGTTTATTTGTCTTCTGATGTCATCAAAGATCAATGTTCTATTCTATTTCCTGTATTAGGAACAAAGCTCCAGCTGGGAGCAGCTTGCCCTCCACCCCTGCGATAAACCTGAGTAAAGTTTGACCCACCAATTCTGAGCCCCATCAAAACATCCATAGGCAGAGATTTTCTCTACTTAATTAGAATCTGCTGTAGTGAGCTCATTAGGCCCTGGGAGCCCAAAGATGCTTCTGCACCGCAGTTTTCTCTCTCTCCCTCTTCTTCTGGCTTGGCACAGGCTTGTCAACAGGTGTGATCAACAGTAAGGAAGCACGTAGTGCCAGGGCTCCCATTCTGGTCCAGGATGAGAACCCACGACTGAAAAGATGGCACTCACAGCCTTAGGCAGGCTGCCATGAAATCTTCGTTCCTTGGCACTGGTGCCCATGGTGAGCATCTAGGCAACTTTTGATTGGGCACCATGCCCTCCAAACAGATGGGCATGAATGTAGGCAGGCAAGAGACCATTTATTTATATCAACTGTATTTGCTGAGGGCAGGGTTCCCAGCTGGGAACATCAAAACAGCTCTTTGTCCTGGCTGTCTGCATCTCTGATGGAGGTGAAGCAGCCTAGCAAATTCAGCTGGATTAATTTTGAAAAATAAGAACAATGTTTCTATGGACACCAGGGGACATTTTTGGCTCCCATCAATGGTTCAGAGCACAGAGCAGGCTGGGCCCAAGTCATTTTAATAAAATCTCCCATCCCTGTTTGGATTTGGTGGGAGTCAGCCAAGAAAGCTTTCCAAACCAGGCCAAATTTAGGTGAACAGAGTTAGTCCCACATGGAAGTCGGCTTTCAGAGTCCTTTCACACACAATGACAAGTGGCTTCCAAAGAAAATTAAGCTGAAATCACCCAGACTGGAGCTGGGAATGCATTGTGATTGAGCTCTCCACTGCACCATTTTCCTAGACATCCATTAACCTTCATGTTGTCCCTCCTGTAAATGATGAATGGGATCAAGTGTGCACTGAAAGTGCAAAATAGACATTAGAGTTGGCTTCAGTGGGAGCTTCAGTTGGGATAAAAAGATAAAATTTTAAAGGACAAAAAGATAAATTTTTAAAAAATTTTTTAAAAGATGTAGTACTTCCACTTAAACTTCTGAGTGATCATAAAACTCTCTAAAGAAAACAACCTTAACACTAATATTAGTGTTAAGTACTAAAATATGTTTTGCTTGCAGTGCATGGGACATTTGTCTTAAGCACTTTCCATGCGATCTTTCAGTTAATTTTCACAACAGTTCCAGGGAGGTGCATGCTAGTAATATCATTATGCAGATGAGCAAACTGAAGCTTAGAGAGATGCATTAGTCTGTTTTTTGTTACTATAACAAAATACCCAAGGCAACCTAACTTTCTAAAGAAAAGAGGTTTATTTAGATCACAGTTTTAGAGATATAAGGAATGGCAGTGGCATCAACTCAATGCTGCATCTTACAGTGGGAGTTTGTCCATAAATAGATCACTGGTGCAGCAGGAAGCCAGAGATGCTGAGGTTCTGCTGGCCCTCCAAGCATACACCCCAGTGACCTAAGGGCCTTCCCTTAGGCCCCTCCTTTCACGAGGCTGTTTCTTACTGCCACTAAGGCCCAAGCCTCTAACACATAAACCTTTAGAGGACAGACAACATCTAAACCCTAACAAGATACTGACCCGAAATCACATAGCTAGCCACTGGGATAACCAGGGTAAAAACTCAATATTGCCTGGCAAGAAAGCTTGCTGCTACCTCCCACTTCCTCTAGAAACACTGGAAGCTGTCGATCTGTTAATGATTGGCTTGCCTAACTTGAAAGTTTCATGTGATGGCAGTTTAGATTGGTGCTTCTAAAATTTTAATATGCCTGCAAATTGTCTGGTGAGAGTTGCTAAAATCCAGATTCTAACTAAAATAAACCTGGGAGGGGTCCTGGGTTCTCCGGTTTTCTAACAAGCCTATAATGATGGCTCCCAGCTATACTGAGAGTAACAAGGTTTCAGCTTAGAGCACTGAATCTCACCCTGAGCTTCACACTGAAATCATCCAGGGCGCTTTAGAAAAATATCACTGCCTGCATCATACCGCCAGAGATCCTGATTTAATTGTTCCACACCCCTTGGGTTAGCAATTCTCTTCCTTATCACCATTTTGTCATTTATTTCAGATGGGAATGCTGAATTGTAAAACATGTCCTTGGTTACATTCCATACAGATGGAAAATAAGACAATGGATGAAGATGTGTTGTTGAAGGTCCCTCCCAGTTCCTAGTCAGTTCATTTTCCTGATGCTGCTCATTTGTAACAATGCTGGAGGCAGGTGATAGGATGGGTCTGTTATTCACACAGTCGTCTTTAACAGGAACAGCTGGGCCAAGAACAGACTGAGATCAGCAAGACTGTTATAATCATGTAGGAGCAGAATGTTGACAAATTGTATGTTGATGGAGGTGACAGGAAATGACAATCAGAAACATCCTCTTTCTATGACATAGTTTCTTTAGATTAACATATTTTTTGGTTGAGAAGATCTGAATTGGAAAACATGGAACCGTTCAAATCTAAACTGCGTCAACCTCTTAATCAATTACACATAACAAGCAATAGTATGGATCAGGTATTCAATGATTGCATTTATTAGAGAAAAGCAATTGATTCCATATTGGCAGATATGTGACCGTGGCTTTTTTTAGGGTTTCCTGCTAAGTGTGATCAAACCAAATGGACTACAGATTATTAAATCCAAATCAATATTTTTGCTGGCAAAAGCAAACCATTCAGTGAGGGGGAAAAAATATCTGCTTTTCAGAAGTTCTCAGCCTCATGTATTATTAATGCAAAGATGATCAGATAAAAACTGGAATTTGGCAAGCTGTCAAATAAAAAATGCAGAGTGAATCAAAAATTTATAAAACAATATTGAGTTAATACAATTCTATTAAAGATACCAGTAATCATTTTTAGTGAAACAAACCACTTATGTGACTGTACAGCTGGGATGTTAGGGTACGAGGATTTAGGAGGCAACCTCATTCCACAAAATTAAAAATTAGATGTAAAGAGTAAATGATTTAGTCAGAGTTCAGTAGCAGATTGAATAAAAATAATAGAGGGGTTTTTTTTAAGTAATGGCAGTATTTTCCTTCTTGGGACACAATTTGCTGACTTTCTTGAAAAATCACTGGCATTAGATTCAGAGGAGGATGAATTGTTTTACAGAATCTGTAAACCTAATTTGTGCATGTGCCAAGTACACGCACCACGCAAGACATTGGAGAGGAAAAATGACTTGGTGAGATATTTTGTCACTTATGGATTTTCTTTTAGAGAAAAAAAAAAGTCCCAACTCCATAGTTTTATTAGCTATCTCATCTTGTATAGGTTCCTTCTCCCTCCCTTACTGGTACTGAAGTTCTGACAAAGCCAGAAATATATTCAAGAATGGAGAGATGGCTGTCATCATTTCTAAATATTCAGAAGATAATTGCCAACCAAAGTTAGAGCATCTTGACATAACATATCCCTTTAGCTCCCAAGTCGATTTGCCCATCCAAGATCAAATAAATAGCTATAATTACAAAATCAGGCAAGTCCTAAGACATAGCTTTAGGAAAATGACACCAAGAAAGTTTGACAGTGAACCCCTTTTCTATGTCCTTGGCTTTTTCTGGATGCCTAGGCAGAGAACAAAGAGGTCTCTTGGACCTGAGCACAACCCTAAGTAATGGAATTGGGGAGCACACCCAGAAATAGCAGGCCTGGTCACTGGTCTAGAAAACAGAACTGATGCCACTTAAATGGGCTTAACCAAATGTGGAAACAGGAGAAAGCTTTGCTTAATCAGACCCTCAGTCAAACTACCAGGTTCCATAATGAGTTTCAGTTATACAGGGGCCAGGAGAACATGGTGAACTACAATGAGAATTTGATAGGCAAAACTTTCCCATGAATTACATGATCATGACTTTGCCTTAAAATCACATTCTAAACATTTCTCCTAAAGTGCAAAAGCCAAGAAAGCCCAAGAGATTCATCAGTCCCTACACAATGAAACACACACACACACACACACACAGACACTTCAGATTCTCTGTCATGACGTACAAATTATGTTGAGTCCTTTTTTTACTTGATGTTTCATTAGTGTTACCGTGGCTTGTTTTCAAAAATGTAGGGAGATTGGAAATGGAAATGGAAATGCAAGAATCTTAATTTCCCACCTAGAGCTGGTTTAGGTCCCCATGACGCTTGCCGTGGATGGGCTTTGGGTAAGTGGTAGGTGCTCTCCTGCTGTGCTCCTCTCCTCAGCCAGCCCCACCCCCTTTACCAGGCAAGGAAATCAGCAAGGCCAGATCGGGGCTGCAGGCAGGTGGGCTGTGACGCATCAAGAAAGAACAAACTCAGTTTGGAGTTCGCCTGCATGCCCTTCATCATTGTCAAGTTAAGAAAATGAAAGCCATACTAAATAATTGACACAGACGGGATTTAAACAGGGCCATAGGTCTTCTTGGACAAAGTACAGTCATGTGCTCCAGGATATAGTCTGGAAAATGTGTCATTAGGTGATTTTGTTGGCAAACTTCATCACATGTGCTTACACAAACCCAGGCGGCTAAGGTCAATCACTCAGCCCAGACTCTCCGTCAATCAAGAGACACCATAAACATGAGATGCATGAGGCCATTGCTTGTGTAATGAAGCTGGATATTTTACAGTAACTGCTAATAAGCAGAAGCAGAACTCTCTAAAATAACAATAAAATACAGTATACTAAGCACTCAAACCAGTTACATAGTTGTTTTTTGTCATTATCAGTTATAATCCACCAGACATACATGTATGTAACATGCTTTTACACAAATGGCAGCTTGTTTAATCCTCATCACCACAAACTCATAGTAATGTGTTGCACTATAATGTTATGACAATGACAGTATCATTAGGTGATAGCAATTTTTTGGCTGCACTGTGATCTTACAAGACCATCATTGTATATTTGTGATCCACAGTTCATCATTGACTGAGAATCAATGTGGTGCTTGATGTATAAGCAAAATTCTCTAGGTTGAGAAGCTCTTTGAGTGCACACAGGAGTCTAGTAGGCTTAGCCAAACACCCTGGTTTAAATTTCACTGCAGCTATTTGGATCCCGTGACTTATATTAGGAAGTATAAAATCTTGCTTCATTTCCTGTTGTCTCTTGCAGCATGGGGTGGGTGAAAGTTGTTCAAGCAGTTACTGTGTTTTACTAACTGGGTGCCTTTGGCCATGAGAGGCCTTTTGGGTCTGCAATAGCTCTGCTGTTGTTTCCCTTCTTTGGATGATCCTGGCTTTAAGAATGTGATCCTCTTGCTCACTGGAGGGGAAGCCAGTTTCCTGCAAAAATGCTATTTGCTCTTAGATGTTTGTGGAGATAATGGAGGTGGCAGGTGGCTGGCAGCAAGGGAGATTTACTCTCCGCCAACCCTAATCAGCACCACTGATGAGACCTTTTGATTCTGCCTCCTAATTAGCTCTCAAATTCATCCTCTTCTCCATTTCCATGGCCACTATGTTCCTCTAGGCCATTTTATCTCTTAAACTTAGATATCCAACAACTTCCTATCCATAATTCAACCTACCCCTAATTATCAAGAGTAATGGTTCTCACCCAAAGACACACTGCCTCTACTGCTCCTTCTGCCCCATCCTCACCAGCAGACATTTGAGAAGGTGTAGAATGCTCTAGGTTGTCATGGTAACTGGGATGGGGTGCTCCCATTCAGGGCCAGGAGACGGCGATGCTGAAGTGTCTAATGTATCCATCTTCTATTGCTGTGCTAACAAAGTACTGTACCACAAATTTAGCAGCTTAAAACATCATTCATTTGTTACCTCAGCTCTGTAGATCATGATTTAACCAGGCTAAGATCAACTTTCCTGAACTGGATGGAAATCAGCAGAGAATCCTCTTCTGTTTCAGTCAGGTTATTGGCAGAATTCAGTCCCATGCAGTGGTAGAACTGAAGTTTAGCATCCCTTGCTTGCTGTCATTAGGGATTTGCTCAGCCTTGAGGAACCATCTACCTTTTCAGCTCATGGTTCCCTTCATCTCCAAAGGCAGTAATGGTGGATTGAATCCTTCCCCCATAACTTTTGTCTCCCAACTTTTCTTTCTCTGGTTCTTCTGTCTTCCTGTTCCACTTTTAAAGTCCAATATGATTCGATCGGCCCCATCCAATCTAGATAACCAAAGATAATCTGTTTAATTTAAGGTCCATAAGTTTAATTTTGTCCAAAAAGTCTGTATTGCTACATAATGTTATATGTTGTATGAATTTAAACTCCAAAAAGATAATTGATGAAAAATGGCAGTTATCTTGACAACAATATTGACTATCATAGTAATCAAAATTCCTATGGGAGACAAAGCCCAACACTGAGGGAGAGAAATCTGTCACCGACTCTGTTGGCTCCACTGAAGTCAGTCTACAAAATGGCCACCAATAGGAATCATCAGTTGGTCTTCTCATCTTGTATTCGTCTTCCACACTGAATCAAGGCTGACCAGTATGAAACACACATTTTTTTAATTTATATATTAATTGGTACATTTTAGGTATACAATACATTTACATTTACCACTGGGTGTTTATACCCGAACATGATGTATCTTAGTTCTTATTGTTTTCCCCTTTACCTATACGCCCTTCACCCCCACCACCCATCCCTATTTACATAGACTGTGTTTCAATTATTTTTTCTTTCCATTCCTTTTCCTTTCCCTTCTTCCCTTTCCCCTTCCCCTCCCACCACCCCTCCACCTTTGGACCTTTTACTATTTCAAATTATCACTTATTCATTTTAATCATTTTCATCCTTATTTACACTTTCAGTTTCTCACACTAGAGATACTATTCGGTATTTACACATGTGTGTCCTATTTATGTCACTTAAGAGTATGGCCTCGATATGCATCCATTTAGCTATAAATGACTCTAGTTTCTTGTTCTTTATGGCTGAGCAGTACTCTATTTTATAAAAAGACACATCTTCTTTATCCAGTTTCCAGCTAATGGGCACTTGGGCTGTTTCCAAACCTTAGCTATTAAAAACTGTGCTGCTATAAACATGGGTGCACATATATCGCTGTGGTATGATTCTTTTAATTCTTTGGGGAAGATACCCACTAGGGTAATAGCTGGGTCGAATGAAAGCTCTAGCGCTAGTTGTTTGCTGTATCTCCATACGGATTTCCACAGTGGTTGCACCAGTCT
>NW_004624750.1:9582858-9606031 GCF_000247695.1 Heterocephalus glaber | reverse complement strand
TCTCCACCTCTGTCCAGGAAGTTTTCTACTATTACTTCTGTGAACAGTTTTTTTATGTCAATTCTACTATCTCCTGTTTTTTTGTGGACTCCTATCAGTCTTATGTTATTCTTCTTTGCATCATCTAGCAGCTTTTGGATTGATTTCTCATGGACCCTTACTATCTTTAAGAAATCCCTGTTTTCATTGTCCTTAACTGTGAACCTGTCTTCTATATCTGATATTCTGTCTTCAGATTCTCTTGGTCTGCTCTGCATGCTTTCAGTGGAGTTTTTAATCTCCTGAATATCTGTTTGAATCTGTTTCATGGATTCCATTTCTTTCTTATGTTGGGCAATCGTGGTTTCCATTCCTTTCTTATGCTGGGCATTCATGGCTTCCAGCATATTTCTGATCTCATATATTTTCTTGTCTATTTCTGCTCTAGAGCCTCTAATCATGTCTTTCACTCTACTCACCATCTCTGTCTTTATCTGGGAGATTATTTATGCTTTGAATTTTTCTACAGCCTTATGTATCTGCTTTGCTACTTCCTGTGCTATCATTTCAGGGTGTCCAGGTGGTTGATTATCTGACTTTTCCACCTCATTTCCCCCAGAATTTCTTTTTTGTGGCATGGAAGCCTGCATTTATGCCTTGCTTAAATGTCTTCTCATTTTTGTTTTTGGTACTGTCCTTGGTTTAATTCCTGGGTTGATATTTCAAAATTGCTTAATGCAGGTATCTTTGTTGCTTGTGTTAAGACCCTTGTGGAATGATTGCTTTTCAGAGGTGTCTTCCAGATATGGCTTGTGTTTAGATTTTGAGGCTCTAATGACTCTAAGGCTATTTTATTTTCCTTATACCAGGAAGGAAAACTGATTAGATCAATCGCAACATGTTAGGCCAAATGTTACAATCAGCAATACCATAGCATCAAGCACAGCTTAGAAAATGACAATTTGTGGTAGTTATAATCTATCTCATTTAACTATGTGAAGTATAATCCCCTGTGCCTCTGTAGTGTGGGACCAGGTAGCAGAAGAGCCGGAAGGTGGGGGCGGGGGGAGGATATGGAATTGGGCCTTGCAGGTGCCTGCGCAGCTAAGTGGAGCACCGGATGAAGGTGGGGCTCCAAGCTGCTCCCAGGACCTCATCGTGCCATGGGCAGGAACCAGAACACAGCTGAGGAGCCCCAGGCTGCTTGGCTGACCTGAGGAGAGAAGCTCTGGATGAAGGCGGGGCTCCAAGCTGCTCCCGGGACCTCACTGTGCCATTGGCGAGAACCGGAACACAGCCGAGGACCCTCAGTATGCTTGGCCATCCCGAGGATGGAAGCTCCAGATGAAAGCAGGGCTACAAGCCCTGAACCATACAATACTGAAGATGTAGTTGTGTGCCACCTTCAAAGCTAGACCATGAAATACATTTTGTCTTCCACCATGGTCTCTTGGATCACTTAATCTAGAGAAGTCATCTGCCATATTATGAGAGCACTAACAGATGCTCTGTCCACCAGCATGGTCCAGATGTGGAGAATCTGAAGCCGGTCACCTGCATCCAGTCCCAGTTTACCACCTTGTGACTAAGCCTCCTTGGAACCAGATCCTGCACCTTCCATCAAAGCTTCAGATGGCTGCAGCTCCAACCAGTATCTGAATGAAGATCATGAGAAGTCCCTGGTCAGGACCACTTTATCAGTCTGCTCCCAAATTTCTAACTCACCTAAACTAATAAATGGTCATTGTCTTTTTTTAAATGTTACATTTGGTGCTAATAGTTTATTGTATAGTGATGGATAGCAATACCGACTGCTTGTGACATAGTTCTGCTTTGTATTAGCTTTAAACAGAGTGGTACTCTTAACCTATTTAACTACAGAAAGGTTTTGGAGAACATGGCTTTAGAAAGATGGAGTTGGGTATCTCAAGGATGCCAGGCCCCTTTCTCATTATCTTTCATCTCTGCTTTTCTCTGCACATGTTGAATTCTCCCAATCTTCCTCCAACTCTCAGGAAGCATGGCCAACATAACCAGGCATGCTCTCATTTTGTTCCATGCCAAGTTCTAAGAGACTGGAAAGTGTTCCAGTTGACCTAATACAGATGGCCTATCCTAGACCAATCAATGGAGGAGGCCAAGTTGGTGGGAATGATACGTTTGTTTCCATCCAAGCCATGTGCTTAGGGTGCGGAAAAGAACATTTCTTTGAAATGGAATGGGCAAGGTTTTATTGAAAAGAAAACAAGAGTTCCACTATCCACTGTATGTTTGCATAGGAGCATGAAAGTGCATACATTTGCATGTCCAAAGGCTTATTCTGGGCTAATCCCATGGTGACTCTTGGGATTGTTTCCATGGGTCATTTCATCATCTGGTCATATAGACAAAGCTCTCTCCAGCTAGAAGACCACTTCAGCCAGAATTCCAGTGAGAAGTACATCTTATTCTTAAGAGGGAGGGGAAGTTACACTAGAAAACACTTTTTAAATTTCTTTCCCTGGAACTTGAATGATGAGAGAGTAGAGCCATAATAATAATTCATGATGACAGATACCCATGTTTCAACCATAAGTCAAACACCTGAGACCTCTGGTTATAATTTGCCTCCTTTCATGCAGCCCCAAGGCTCCAAGATGAGGGCAAGCTAGTGGCATGCCAGATCACTGCAACAAAGAAGAAACTGTGAGAGGCTAGGAAGCTCTGAGGAATCCTGGAGAAGGAAGTCACATAGAACCTCTACTGTGTGAGGAAAACACAAATATTCCATATGTTCTCAAGCTGACCAAGGTCCAAACTCTCAAAAATCTCCCTGTATCATGGCTCAACCTGCCTATTCTCTGAGCTGAACAACATGAAGAATCCAAGATCTGGTAGAAGAAGTATCCTGAACTAGTGAAATAATTGTGTCTTCACTGCCAATCCATCCTCAAAGGCTCTCATGGAGACCACGTACCCTAATTTCTCAATAAAGAGAGAAAAATGAAAATCTGGAAAAAATAAAACCCTTCACTATGCCCCTTCCTCATCATGGATTTCTGGAAAAAGCCCCAGGTTGGCACATCTGAGCTTTCTACATCTAGCAAAATGATAACCCTTATCAAAGAACCAGAGTCTGGAGCGAAGAATGTCTTGCAGCCCTGATAAGCTCCAAGGCTTTGGGCCAGGGTAATGGACCATAGGAGATGGAGCAAGGGTCTGCCAAGCTCAGTAATACGCCATTGTGGCTACATTGGAAAATGTTTTAATTTACATTTTCAAGCACAAAATAGTTTCCCCTCATGCTTTGGCTAAATTAGGTAGTTAAAGTCTGTGAAGTGGCAGTAATTGGAAACAATGGATTTTATATTTGACATTTATTATTTTAGTGGAATCTGTTTTACATTTACATCAAACATCCAAGAACCCCTGCAGAAGTTTCTTTTGCTATTGCATTACCATTTAGCTCTAATAATGTACTTCGAATCCCCAATTCCAATTATAATTATATCGTTTCAGATGGAGTAAGAGGTGGAGTAGAAATAAACCCTCACTGGAAATTGTACCCCAGTGCTTTCCTCTCCTTGCATTGAACTTTAATAAGTTAATAATTTGCTCAATATATTTTCACCCTAATTCTTTGCAGTTTCATATTGTTCTCTAAGTACTTTATATAAATATTTTTTATTTTGCTTCATCAAAAGCCTATTTAAGAGCAAAGATCCTGTTTTATAGCCCCCTGGCACTTGCTTTGAATCCAAACACATAACAAGAATCAGGAAATCTTTGGTTGACTTTTCAAAACTGACTGGTGCTGTCTTCTAGGAAATGGAGAATGGAACCCAGAGAAGTGAATTGCAGGACAGAATTCCTGTTAGATAGAAGGAAAGGCTTTCTTACAGAGCTGCCCAAGATGCATTATGGTAATGCAGAAAACGATGAGTCCTTTGTCCCCAGAAGTGTTCATAAAGAAATTCAGGGACCTCTTGATAATGAGGAAATGAACCAGGATTAAAAGGTTTAGAGTCAGAAAGAATTGGGTTTAACTGTAGCTCCATACTTCAGGGCAAGTTACTGAACTGTTTTCTCACCTTGCAATAGATGAATGGCTAACCTGTTCTGATAACTCAGAAAAGGTATCCACGCAATGAAGCAGCTATCCTGAGCAGCCTCTTCATTCAGATATTCTTTCTTCCTTCACACATTCTTTCTTCCTTCACACAGACCATGTTTTACATGGTGGGAGAAATACCATTCTTGACTTTGGTGATTACAGAAATACAGACTAAGCAAAGTTTTGAAATAAAACTCAAAGACAGCCATGAGAAATAGAAATGGAATGTGTACCTTCTAAGCCACGGGAGAAACTGAAAGCAAGAGAACAAAGGGAAAAGGTCACAGACATTAAAGCAAAATAACATAAGAAAAATAACCTGTATTTGTTAATGCAATTAATGTTTTGGTCCAGAACCTGTTTACATACTTTGTCACATCTAGTCAGTGTCGCAGAGGTCAGCATTATTACGATGTTTGTTTTACAGGTGAGAAAACTGAGACTTGGGAAAGTAGAAATTTCTTGAATGTAACCTAAGAGTAAATTTGAACCATCAACCTAACTACAGAGTGAATACTATGCATTATGCCTCCCACAGGAACCAAAGAAGGCCACGTGTATCTATATGTCAAAATATGCTCCCGTATTTACTTATATTGGCAGGGAAGAATTAGTCATCCATAAATGAAAATGTTGAACTATTTCTAAGCAGCAGGATTATGAGTAATCTTGATTTTTCTTTTCTTACAGTTTTCTGCATCTTTTTCAAATTTTCTGCAATTGTACAATATTTTGTAGTTACAGGAAGAACAATAAAATTTAGAATAGATTGATCTTCTTCTTGTTATATCAGCAAGCCTAAGTCCTGGTATAAAATTCTTGAGATTTTCATAGGATTTATGCTTCCAGAGGAAAAGTGTTTTCAAAATGTTCTCATCATTTCTTCCACTGGGGCCAGCACTGAAGCTAATAGATGAAGCTGTTCATTTTGTTGTGTCTAGTGCTTCTAATGCTGGTTTAAACACACACATACACACACACGCACACGCACTCAGCTAAAAAAAAAAATGGAGTTTTCAGCCAGTGGAAACTTTTAAATAATTCTTCATCCTATGTTCTAATTTGACTCAAAGTGAAAACTGTAAAGAATGGTTGTCAGAAATTCTATAGATAAGGGGGTTTTTTCCATTAAGTTTATTGGTACATTTTAGGTCTACAATACAGTTACATTCATCATTGGGATCTTGTACCTTTACACAATGTATCTTGGTTCTTATTTTTTCCCATTCCCCTGCCCTCCCTTCACCCCCTCCACCCTTCCCTATTTACAAAGACTTTGCTTCCATTTTTTTCCTTTTCTCATAGATTAAGTTTGAGTTGTGCCCAAAGCTATGTCATGATGTGCCTGAGAGAACTCAGAATCCATGGAAAGGCCCAGCCCAAAAGGCACCCTGTGACAGACAGTCCAGCGTGCACATAGTAACAAACAAATGCCAGTCACACACTCACACAGCAACAGTGTCCCAAAGTATCCCCTTCAGTCGAACCATGAAATTTCCAGAAAGGATCCTAGCATTTAATCCAGTGCCCTTTTCTGCAGATGAAGAAACCCTGGGTCCTGAAAGGCTGCATCACTGTTTTCCCCACTACCTCTCCAGAGCCACATGGCTCCCCTGGTCGCAGCAGGAGCCTCCCACTCCAGCCCCCTCCAATCCACTCACTCCATGCTGATCCTCCCACACTAGCACTCAGGGCTTCTTATAGTTCTTAAGACAAAAAAAACACCGTTCAGCCGTGTCTCCCAAGGCCTCTCATAACCTGAGCCCTGTCCTCACAATGCCTAAATTACTCTCTTCTCTCATTGTCTAAGCTCCAGCTACCCTACCTTATTTTCCCTGAGTGCCATCCTCGCTCCCACTGAAGGATCTTTGCCCTCTTCCTGTGCTCACCATTCACCTGGAAAACTTCCTCTCAGACTGCGTCCCTATTAGACCTCCCTGCCCAGCACATCCACATCTTGCCTACACTCAGCACAGTGGCAGCTTCACATTTCTGTGTTCTCTTGTTTCCCCACTGGAGTGTAAATTCCAAGAGGCAGGGACATGTCCATCTCATCTAGCATTTCATGGCCGGTATTAGCCCATTTCCTTCCACACAAGCCCATTTCCTGTCCTTCCACATTTCCTTGAGGAATGAAAGAGGGAGACACAGTGAGACAATGACAGGGCAGGGTCAGTGCTTCATCCCACACTATTATTTTACACTTTCTGGGAGAAGAAAGGAGCACCTGGCCTCCCACTCTCAGTGACTGAAACTGCTTGTTTTTTCTTTCCCTCCCACCTCCAAAATGCAGTTTCAGAAGCAACTGGGGCATCACATGTCACCAGACCCAAGCTTCTAATTTTACAGTTAAAGAAACATGGTTCCAGAGAGGTCTTGTGGTTCTTGTAAGGCCACATGACTGGTGGGTGAAAGAGCTGAGACCCCAGCACAGACTCTAACAAACCCATTGCCTCTTTTACTCAAAGCTGCCTTCCTCCATCGGTTGCAACTCTAGCCAAGCACTTGCTTTTCTCCCATTTTTAAGCTGCCAGATCTGGTCCCTCCGACCTCTCTCAAGGTTTTCCTTCTCCACCTTCGTCCCTGCATCTCCACTGAATCCCTTCATCTTACTTAGTTTCAAAACAACCTGCTTGTGTTTGTCTCAACACTTTTCCCTGACATTCTGAACTCTCCATAAATCAACCAGTGACAAAAATGTATTCAGTCCCTCTTGCATTCTCAGAACCATGCTGCCTGCTATAAGGAATAAAGGAAGATGCACATGTCCTTCTGAACTTAAGAAACAAAAAATATCTATTTGTGAAAATAGAGTTTACATGCCTAATACTACAAAAGGGATAATAAAATTTGTGGAATGCAATCTCTGAATGCTATATAAATTCAGCCAAAGGAAGATGAAGAAGCCCAGTGTAATATAGATGTTGCTCTGGAGCTTGAGAGAAATGAAGAACTTGGGTCTGCAGAGAAAAGAGAAAGAAAACAACTAAAAACACCATCTTCCCACAAGGGGAAATGCCTCAGGAAGCACCATCAATATATTTTATAAAGTTGCATCTCCAATAGAGAACAGACCAGATATGAGTGCATGTAGAAAACTAAGAGCATAAGGTCTCATGCTAAATCCCAGATGGACTGCGACAGCCCAGTTGGGGCAGTAGGAAGGACAGAGTGGCCCTCAAAGCCCACTGGGGCCTCTCTGCTGCTCAGCTGTTGATACTAATAGTCACTAGCGAAGTCAATTTTCACTGGATTCTGACTGTAGGATAGGTATTGTGTTGAGGGCTCGGCATATATTATCTCACTTATTTCTACTTCACCCTCTCCACATTCCTCAGAGGTTAGGTGGTGTCATTATCTTCATCTTACGTATGAGGACACCAAGTCTTTGGCAGAGTTTAATAATCTCCTACAGAAGACTACCTAGCTGCATGACATGGTAGCAGTCTCAGCCCACACTCCCAGACTTCAGAGCCTGATCAAAAATGTGAAAGACTCGGAAGTTTCCAGGGCTGGTCTTTAAAAAATATACTAAATAATGGCACAAACTCTAAAAGTCCAGCCACTCTGCCTGTTATTTATAATCTCAAGAAATTTTACTGAATTGTGCAGGAATAGCGACATGCAAAGTGGTCAGTCCACACAACTTTATGGCATTAAAATTTTTTAAATTTAGAACCATTAACTCAAAAAAGGGGAGAAAAACTCAGTATCTGAGTTGCCAGACTAATAACTGCATGAATTTCTCTCCCTTCTTCTCCCACTATTAAATTCTTCTTCCTGATGCCAATAATCGTGTGTTCACACACCTACTACAGGTACATCTAGTACATGTGAACTGCAGAAAGGACGGGAGGGAGAGGGGAAGGGAAAAGCCAGAGAAATTATCTCCCCTTATTGTCAAAGGTTGCTCCCCAGGCCTCCTACCTTCCCTTCCTCTCTGGCAATGTGTGTTGATAACAGTGACACCTCCTGGTGAAAGCAAAGTTGACCTCCTGCAGAATTTCATTTTGCTCACTTACTGCAAATTACTCTGGACTCCTCTTGTTCCCTCTAGGTGCAATTTTCTCTTCCTCACCTGGAAGAGTGAACACTAACGGGCCCATCCTCAAGCTTCGAAACTCAGTAACATGGAGCTCACCTGAGCACAGATCTTGGCTATGTAAAACCCCAGAGTTTCATCCTAAACATATCAGCATGATTAGCCCAGAGACCCAATTCACAGTCTTCCTACTCACAGCTGCATTAAATATAAATAAAGCAAACTAAAATACCAGTTACTGACAAATAGTTCAGTTACATCCTACAATGACAGTGCCTCTTGATTTTAATGTGTTTAATCCTTAGAGAAACAGAGTTGGTATATGCCCTTCTTTTTGTAGCTCTTTTTTTTTTTTTTTGTCTCAAATTGGTATAAATGATACACCCACCCAAAATGACTAAAAACTATTACTGTTAACCCCATACAGTAAAAAACAAACCTAACCAAAACAAAGTGTGAATGATTTTGTTTCATCTCAGTTGCCAAACATTCTATCATGATCCCCACGATGACTTGCCTTGACAATAATATATTGAAAAACATGGCAAGGTGTTTTGTCCCATATCTAAAAGCTACGCAGCATTTTGCTTGTTAAAGTACATCACTAAGCAAGCACAACTAGAGAAAGTTGCTGACCAACCACACAGAAAGGAGAGCTCATTTTCCTTTTGTCAAATTTTCTGGAGCAGCTAAGGGCTCTGTTTTCCTCTCTGGACAAAGGGCATTCAGTGATGCAGAGCATAAAGAATGTACCTGGAAATTGTTTGCTTCTATTCCTTTCACAGTTTGCACAAAGAAACACCTTCATTTGGCCAACTGAACTTCCTAGGTTTCCTGATTGAAAAAATGTCTATGAGCTTCCCCTAGTTGCACTTTTTATTTTGGAAACATTCCTGTGGTTGATGTCTATACATTAATTCTCAGGTGAGCCTGCATCCTGAACTAATAAAAATTCTAAACCTTGCTCTTTTCACATCTAGTGATTCTTTTGTCAAATAAACCTAGGAGATTAGCTTATGTCTTTGCTAAGCAAGAAGAGGAAACAGTTGCAGTAGAGAGAACAGAAGCTCTTCAGACTTATCAGAAAGAAAACAAAAAGCAGTTGAGTTGTCAAAGTTATATATGCATATCTGTTTTGTTTTACAGTGAAATTTGTAGTTGTGACTAATATTTTGTTCTGAAACAGTGAAGATTCCAAACATGAACATTTCAAAAAAGTTATCAAAAGGCAAATGGTAGAGGGAATGGTCAATTTCTAGGATCTCTTTTCGCTTTAAAATACACCTGAGAGATAGACAATTAAGCTATAAGAATGTGTTTCATGATTAGAATATTGCCACAGTGATAGATCAGGAACATGCCAGTATAGGATACACAAATAATAAAGTGTATTCAGTGTGTTAGACAAAACTCTAGGTATGAGCAATCCATGGTGATCGCTGGCCACAAGTGAGAATAATCTAAGGGGGAAGATAAGGTTGTATGGGACACACTTTTCATGGAAATTGTTCATTGTTTAACTGGCTGTCCTGCATTTATTAAATTTGGTAACTCTAGGAAATGTAAATGGACAATTTTAATATAGTGTGAAGAGATGTGTGGATCTGAATATTAAAGAAGTGCAAGGGATATAGTTTTTGAGGCACTGATATCATCTCCTTTAAATGCATACCTAAAAGTAGGGTTGGCAGAATCATACCATAGTTCTATTTTCAATTTTTTTAGTAACCTGTATAATATTTTCATAATGACTCTACCACTTTACATTCCTACCAACAGTGTAACAAGGTTCCCTTTTTTGCCATCCTCTTAACAACACTTGAGAACAGTCATTTTAAAAGATATGAAGTGACAGCTCATTGTAGTTTTGATTTATATTTCCCTGATGATTCAGTGTTGAGCACTTTTCTATTTAACTGTTAGCCATTTACATTTCTTCTCTGGAAAAATATCTATTCATATCATTTCCCATTTTATTAGGATTATTTGGGTGTTTTGTTTTGGTTTTGCCTTTCAGTTCCATGAATTTCTTATATATTTATGATGTTAATCTCCTTTCAGCTGTATAGTTTGCATACATTTTCTATTATTCTGTAAGTTGCCTTTTCATTTTGTGTATCATTTCCATTGCTTTGCATAAGATTTTAGTTTCATATCATCCCACTTACTTTTGCTTTTGTTGCCTGTGCTGTTGGTGTCACATTCAAAAAACAATTACCATGTCCATTGCAACACTATTGCAACACAACAGTAGCCAAAATATGGGCATAATTTAAGTTTCCATCAACAGATAAATAAAGACATTGTGGTGATACATAGAGTTAAGTATCATACAACCATAAAAAGAAAAGAATCTTGCCATTTGCAACATGGATGAAACTGGAAGACATTATACTGAGCAACATAAGCTAGCCAGAGGGAGACAAATATTGCATGATGTCATTTATATGTGGGCTCTCAAAAACTCAAATTCATGGAGAATATGTCATCTGCACTCACTCCTCTTTCTTCATTGACTCCAATCGGTCTTATGTTAGTTAGTCTTCTTTGCATCATCTAGCAGCAGCTGGATTGATTTCTTGTGTTCCCTTACAATTTTAAAGCAATTTTTCTTTTCCTCCTCACTAATTGCAATCTTATCTTCTATATCTGAAATTCTATCCTCACATTGGTTCATTCTGCTGCACAGACTTTTGATGGAGTTTTTAATCTCCTGGAAATCTGTTTGCATCTGTTTTATGGATTCCACTTGTTTCCTATGTTGAGATTCCATCATGTTCCTCAGATCCTCTATCTTTGTCCTCTCTAGATTTATTAATCATGTCTTGCACCATGAGCAAAATCTTTGCTGTTATCTGAGTGATTATTTCTGATTTCATTTTTCCCAGATCCTCTTTTGTTGCCAATTCAGAAAGTCCAGGTGGTTGAGTATCAGATTGTTCCATCTCGTTTCCCTTTGGGGTTGCTGTAGGTGATCCAGAAGTCTGTTTTTGAGTCTTGTTTACGTGTCTTCATTTTCACGGGGGGCGGGGTGCTTCTGGTGCCCATGCGGCTCACCTTCTCTGCCCTAGGAGCGTGGAATGGTGCCAGGGGAGCTTCCTTCTGGGTGCTAGGACTGGCTCAGCTTCTCTGCCCTAGGAGCCCAAATTCATGGAGAATAAAATAGTACTTGTCAGAAGCTGGAAAGTGGGAGAAATGGGAGAATGTTGGTTAAAGGGTATCCTGTGGTTTATTCATTCCACAATTCAGGTGGAGTTTTAAGTCTTCACTGTGACAGTGTTAGGAAGTAGAGCCTATGGAGTGATGTTTGGGTCATGGAGGTGGGTTGTTCATGAATGGATAAATGTCTTTCTCCAAGGAGTAAGCTCTCAATCTCGTAGGACTGGATTAATGACCTTAGGAGAAGTTGTATAATGCAAGTTCTGCCATCTTGGATTTTTCTTGCTTCTCATTCAGAGAAGTTTGCCCTTCTACTTTCTGTCATTCGTTGAAGCAGCAAGTGGCCCTCATAAAATGTGGCCATCTGATCTTGGACTTTCTAGCCTCAAGAATTCTACAAAATAAACCTCTTTTCTATATAAATTATCTAGTTTTAAGTACTCTGTTAAAGCAATAGCAAGTGGATTAGGGTATAAATTTTCAGTTATAAGATGAAAAGTTCCAAGAATCTAATATGCCACATGGTGACTATAGTTAATAGTGCTATAGTGCTTACTTGAAATTTACTATGAGCCTTCACTGTACTCACTTGTCTCTCTCTCCCTCAAAGAATGTTTTGATTATTTTCTTCTCAGTAACCATTACATAATGTATTTCAAGTCATCATGCTGTATAACTTAAATATGTATCTTTTTATTTGTCAATTATATCTTTTTAAAAATCTTAGAAGGGAAAAGAAGTTCATAAGGAGGTACAGGTAACTCAGACTTGGGAACTATCATCTGGAAGATGAGGTGAAGTTAAGAAGGAAAAGAAAAAGAAGACAAGGACTCCAAGAGGAAACTCAGTGCTAGGTCCCTGAGGAAAGGAAGAGACTGGCTCAGGCCGATCACTGGCGATCAGAATTAACTGGCATGGGAGGATAAGGCAGGAGAGAGCAGCAGATACGTCGGATTGTGAAACCTCAAAAGACATTGCGATGCCATATTTAGGACAATGGAAAGTTGTAAGGGTTTCTAGGCAGAAGTTTTATATAATCAGGTGTATCATTTAGGGAGACTATTCTGAGTAAAGGTCAGGAAATGGATTGTAAACTGACAAGGTGGGAGTCAAGAAAAACAGTTGAAATAATTCACCTAAGGAAACACTAAAGGAGCTAAAATAATAGAATCGGGGGTGTAAGAAGTCCATAAATTACAAAGGCACTCGAAGTAGACATGGATTAAGAAATAGACACATGATTGGGTGATCAGCTAGATATGGAGCATGAGGTTATGAGAGGGAAGAGTGTAAATCAAATTCCCATTCAATGTTTATATACCACTTACTATGCTAGCTACAGCATATGTCAAATCTTCACAAGTCTACGAAATAGGCATTGTCATTTCTATTTTATAAATCAGAAAAATCAAATTTAGAGACAAAAGTAAGAAATTAGTCTACCAAGCTAGTAATTGGTACATTAAGGATGATATCCAGAGGTGCAGTGAAGGTCAAGGGCTGAATCCTGTTATCTGGTTGTAGCCCAGAAATGGAGGAGGGGCGCACATCTGTAGGAAAGGTTCTGAGCTCCCTTTTAGGTTTACTGAGTCTGTGAATGAAGTGTGAGAACCATTGAATGGATATGTTTAGCATTCAGCAGAGGAATAGACTGGAGATAATGACTAGGGAGCCATGCCATGCCCCTAACAATTATCAGCGAAGCTATGAAAACATAGATAAGATGGCAGAGAGGAGGTACACAGAGTGAGAGCAAAAGGGGGCCTAGGGAAGAATCCTGAGAGACCAGCACTTAAGGATCAGATGTGTAGTCAAAGCAGAAAGAGAAAGACCAGGAAAGCATCGTGTCAAATAAGATGAGCATCATGGTGTTTTGTACCACTATCCCTCATTTGTACTGTAGGACACTCACTTTCTTGGACTTACAAACAAATTCAAATTATGAACATTCTCCCAGAATAGAACTTGTCATAAGTAGGAAGTGTAATTACTATATGTTGAAATTTTAATGCCCAAGACCAGGGTAATAAGAGTATAAAGCCTTTAAGAAGTGTCTCAGTCATGAAGTTTCAGCCCTCCGAAATGTGATTAGTGCCCTTTTAAAAGAGGTCTCAGAGAGCTACCTTGCCCCTTTTAGCACATAAGAACACAATGACAAGTCACTATCTATGAGAAAGAGGACCCTCACCCAATAATTTACTGCTACCTTGGTCCTGGACATCACATCCTCAAGAACTGTGAGAAATAAATTTCTGCTGTTTATAATCTACTCAGTTTGTGTTACTGTGTTACAGCAGCCCAAATGGAATAAGAAAAAATTGGTATTAAGAAGTGGAGGTTCTCTTATATAGATACATAAAAATGTGAAGTTGAATTTGGAACTTGGTAATAGGTAGAGGTTGAAGAGTTTTGACCCCATGCTCGGAAAAGTTTGTATTGCCATAAACTATTAAGGACAATTCTAAGGAGGGCTCAGAAGAAAAGAAGATCTGGAGAGAGAGCTTCTATCTTTTTAGAGAATACATAAGTGGTTATAAGTATAATGATGGTAGAAATACAGGCAAGGAAGGCCATTCCGATGAGAAGTCAGACAGAAGTAAAGAATATATTACTGGAAATTGGAGGAAAGGTAATCCTTGCTACAACATGGCAAAGAACTTGGCTGAATTATGTTCATATCCTACTGTTCTGTGAAAGATAGAACTCATGAGTGATGAAATTAGATATTTGACTGAGAAAATATCTAAGCAAAGCACTGAACAAGCAGACTAGCTTCTCCTCAATGGTTATAGTAATATAAGATAGAAAAGAAATGTTTTTAAAATGGAATTTTCAATCAAAATGAAGCAAAACTTGAAGAATAAGAGAATTCTTATCCTGGCCATATTGAGAAAATGTGTTCAGGAAAAAATAAGTTTGTAGTCAAGAGGTTTATTGATAGGAAGATTAATGAGGATAGGTGGAAGCCAGATGCTATAATCAATGGAAGAGTGGCCTCAATTAAATCCTATTGCCCATTTTGGATATCTTAGGGGCTGCCACTCTCACCACAAGCCCTGAGTTCCAGAGCCTTGGAAGCAAAATCATGTCAAGGTCCCACTTGCCCCATTCTAGCACATGTCAAGGTGGCAACATGGACCACAGTGGCTGGCGCATTGGAAGGAATAAATGACAAACTTGCTGGCAACCATCCAGTGTCATCTCCACAGGCCTACAGCATGCACAAGTCATGGGGCATGGTGACCTCCACCTGCACTGTGAAGGGTGGAGCCACCCAGAATCTTGGGAATAAAGCCCAAGCAGAGAGCTCCCTTGATGGTAGGTCCAACAGTGACCCAGCAGTAGGGCAATACCTAGTAGAGCCATGGGCAATGAGGGGGCCAGGCATGAAACCCCAACCTGAGAGAGCTGCAGCTGGATATGAACCTGGAGCCTTGTGGGCCTAACCTCCACCTCAGTGTGTTCAGTGGGTGGGATATCAAGTAAAACTAATCCTACAGGCTTAAGCTTTTATGTTGTTTGTCCTGTTGTGTTTTGGACTTGATTGGGGTCTGTCACTACTTTCTTTCCTGGTTTTCCTTTTCCTTTTAAAGTAGAAATATCTGGGCCAGGGATTTAGCTCAGTAGTTCTGCCACCTGCCTTGAAATCTTATGAACCTGAGTTCAATCCCCGGTACCCAAAAATAAATAAATAAAATAAAATAAAATAGAAATATCTATCCTCTGTCTGTCTCATTATTGTATTTTAGAAGCACACAATATGTTTGAGTTCACAGATTTACAACTGGAAAATAGTCTGCCTGAGATGCTACCTTATCTGAGGCTCTGGACTCAACTTTTGAGTTAATGCTGGAAATTTGAAGATTTTGGGGAGGCTACTAGAACACAATAAACACAGTGTGGCTATAAAAAGGATATGAATTTTAGAGGGAGCAGAAACAGAATACTATGGTCTGAATGGTCTGTGTCCTCCTGAAATTCATAGGTTGAAATCCTAAACCCCAAAATGGTGGTATTGGGAATTAGATGCTGTGGAAGTAATCAGGTCATCAGGGTGGAGCCCTCATGAAAGGGATTGGTGCCCTTTATTAAAGAGGTCCGGAGAGCTACTTTGCCTCTCTTACCATGCGAGAACACAATGACTTCATCTATAAGAAAGCAGGTCCTCACCTGACACTGAAGCTGGAGATACCTTGATCTTGGACTTCATATCCTCCAGAACTGTAGGAAGTAGATTTCTGTTATTTGTAAGCTACCTAGTTTATAGTATTTTGTTATAGCAGCCTGGATGGACTTAAATAAGAAAAGAGAACAATTCAAAAAGTCAATCTGTTGTAGAAGGCAGATGAGAAAAGTTTTCAAATAATGTTAAATGAAATAAATCAGACACATGAGGTTAAATATCACAGAGTTTCTCTTATATGAGAAATATAAATAATTAAAAGAGTATAAATAATTTAAAGAGTAAAATAAAAGAGATACAGTAGACCCTTGACTTGCAAACTCAATTCTTTTGTGAGGGCTCTTTGTAACTCAAGTTGGTCAACTGAAGGCTCCTCTACACAGCCTTCAAAGTCTCTCTCCTGTACACAGGCAGATCTCAGGGTCCTTAGAGAGACACTGGCCTGGGATTTCTCAGTGAACCCCACACAGG
Source organism: Heterocephalus glaber (assembly GCF_000247695.1). The sequence goes on along the minus strand of NW_004624750.1, from coordinate 9,590,104 downwards.
AAAAGGTGTTGTAATGTTCCTTCCATAGCTCTTTAAGGGTTGAATCTGCACCTGAGACCATCTGGAAACACAAACGGCTGACATTTGGGTTGTAACTCAAGACTTTGGTTGTGAGTTAAAACTAAAATTCCAAGCATAACCCAAGTTGTTCGTATGTCAGGCCAGTCATAACTCAAGGGTCCACTCCAGATCTTCTTCAAATGGAAATGAGACCAAGAGACAGAGAGGGGAGGGGAGAAGGAAAAGGGACATGAAAAGAATGAAGATGTGTTATGGACGTTCACCACCTCTCCATGAGTGCAATCATTATGTACTACAAACACGTACCTATAACATTTTTTACAATAAAGCTTAAAAACCCACAAAGTTGAAATAAAAGAAGTAAATTGGGGTGAAGAATACTACTCAATGAAGGTCAAGTGAAACAAGGAGAGAGTGGTGGGAGTGTGAACTGCTATGTATGCACACCAGCCCAGCAAACAGGCAAGTCAAGGATGCACATGGAGTTTGACCAGATAGGGGTGCAGTTCACTTCCATAAAGACTAAACCATATATTTAAATAAAGTTTGATAAAGATCAAACTCATTCGTAGTTGGCCCAGTCATGGGGTCAGGGGGCTCCACTAAATACTCATGGAATTTGGAAAAATACCCTGGATATGGAGCACTCTCTGCCAAGCTCATTCTCTACAGACTTAAGGAAAAGTGTAGAGATGCTGGGGTAGGGAGGAGAGGGTTTTACAATACTGATAAAAGACACCAATATTCAGGGAACTTAAGCTCTCTCTGAAGGACTGAATTTCACCACCTGCTGGAAAACTTTCATAAGCAGGTCTAACCTGTCATTCTACTGTCTTTGCCACTTTTCAATGTCCAGTTACTGTTGGACCTTGTCCCTGAATTAGATTAGCGACAAACTCTCAAAGCGTGACACAGTCCTAGGATCTCACTGGAGAACTTTATTTTCTGGCCGGGACCCATGTACACTCCAACCAAGTCAGAGGACAAAGGTCCCAACTGAAATGAGGACTGCATATTTAAAGGGAAAAACCACAGAAAAAGTCCCTCCTCCCATTCCCCTGGGTTACGGATTGTTGCAGAAGCTGGTTACAGAAGCCAAGATAAGCACAGTTAGTTCTTCCCATTCCCCTGGGTAAGGGTGTGTTGCAGATCACCTGAAACACAGTTTCTGCTTATTTTACCTTGCAGTTACATGCCTCAGTTAGGGGTAGGGTTTTCTCCCAGGAGACAGAGTGCAGCTGAAAGTCACACATTTGCAAAATGGAGGAGAATGTTCTCAACATGGTGCTGGTATTGCTAAGTTGCTAAGTTGGGTCTCACAATTACAAGAAGACAAGCAATCTTGCTCAAAGCTGGGAGGCAGAAATGTTATGGCTTCTGTGTAAGGATAAGTAAAAAGCTAATCCACAATATCCAACACTGAAAAGGATATAACTCAGCAGGAAGGTCCTGGATTCAGAGCCCAGTTTAAAAAAAAAAAGTTTTCTTTCTCTGAGCATAGAAGCCACAGCATAGGCTTTGGTCTGAGTTCACACCATCACTGTGGCCATAAAAAACCTTAGGTAGAGAATTTATCTTAAAGTGATCTCAGGTTAGTGGGGCCAAGCAACTGGCAGAAAGAAAGAAACTCACGACTTTCAGGAAATAAGTTGATCTTAAGTTAAGCTAATGGTGATCTGAGAGGCCATGAATTGAAAACATTTCTAAAACATGAGAAAAACGTGCTCCAGAATCTGTGAAATAGTGTAGTTACTTCATTCTTCTGCCAATGGGCCTTGGAAGGAGCTCTGAACTCACCCCCGCCCCACCCCGGCCTGGTGACCTGCAAAGTTAGCTTAAGAGCAGCACTTAGGGAGGGGACACCTTGGGATCAGCACCTGGGTTCTTATTGTTTTAACCTCCTGCAGTAGCATTAGGCCAGTCCAAAGCAGGCACTGGGAAGAGAGCTCTTGGCACCCTGACACAGTGCTCTGGATGATGGAACCCTCAGGCCATAATTGTTCCAGTCCAGGAAATTTTCTCAGGAAAGTGGCAAGCTGTATCTCTGGGTTCACTGCGGAGATTACATCTCACACTTCTTCCAAGAAGTTATGTAAAAGAAAACAAGAATTCAACGAGGTTAACAACTACAGCGCTGCTCCCCTTTCCAGGAACAATCTTGCCGGAGATGGGGAAAAAAAAGAAGGAAGATGGTTGTGTTGAAATGAGAATATGTGCTGCTGAAGCGATCACGGTTGTATTGAAATTGGAAAGGAAGTGAGTACTCAGGTAGCCAGTAGAAATGAGTTAATGATAAGTTCAATTCTAAATGGGAGGCAGAGATTTTAATTCCCAAACATACAGTCTATTTTCCTACGATTAAAGGTCAAAATAATACACTCCTGTAAAACCATTTCAAGGCTTCACTGTTAAAGGCAACTAGTGGAAAATCATTGGTAGCCAAATTGAACCAGGCAGTTCAAATGAAAGTGTTCTTTGAGAATGTGACCGTTTCTTTTTTAATTAGACTTTTAATTTTAATTAATGAAAAGGATAATAAATTCTTGCATTTTAAATGCATTTATCTTTTAAGTCCAGTATGCAAGAATGCTAAAATGTGTCCAAATTGCTTTGATCCACTAATCAACCTTCATTTACATCTTACTGTCTAGTTTCTATTCTAGTTGATATTAAAGTGATTTTCTTTAAAAATTTTCCACAATATTCTTAGCCATCCTTATCTTTCACCACTCACATATTATTATTCTAAATCAATGAAGTTTTCTGCCTATGTAATAATTGCATTTTCTTAAACTTCTGTTTGTGATTTCTAAATTTGAAAAATAATATGTAAAATAACTACAAGGCTGTCCAGTGAAAGTTCTTATTATCCTGGCTAGAGGAATTAGACAAGAAAAAGACGTGAAACTCATTCAAATTAAAAAAGAACTAAAATTGTTTTCAGATCACATAATCTTATCCATAGTAAAACCTAAAAACTTCACCAAAACAATTTAGAATTTATAAACAATTCAATGAAGTTGCAGAATTCAAAAGTCACTATAAGAAATCAGTTACATTTCTAGCAATGAACTATCTGAAATAGAAATCAAGAAAATAATCTCATTTATAATAGATACCCCAAAGAATCAAGCACTTAAGAATAAGTTTACCAAAAAGAAATGTAACCATGGTGATGAAATATCTGTACAGTGAAAACTATAAAACATTGGTGAAGAAAATTGGAGAAGACACAAATAAATGGAAAGAACTCTCATGTTTATGGATTAGAAGAACTGATATTGTTAAAATGGTCATACTACAAAACAATCTATAGATTCAGTGTAATCTCTATCAAAATTCCAATGATATTTTTCACAAAAGTAAGAAAAAAGCAATTAAAATTTTTGTAGACCTACAAAAGTCTCAGGATATCCAAACAAATTTTGAGGGAAAAATATAAAGATGGAGGCATCATGCTACCTAATTTCAAAATACATTGCAAAGCTGAATAGTAATCTAAACAGCATGGTACTAGCAGAAACACAAACACACAGACCAGAAGAATAAAATAGAATTCTAAACTAAATTTACATTTTTCCTGGTATTTTTGACAACAATACCAGGAATACACAGTGGGAAAAGAATAGCCTGCTCAATAAGTGGTATTGGCAAAACTGGACAACTATATGTAGAAAAATTAAATTTGACTTTTGTTACAAAACATATGTAAAAGTCTACTTAAAGTAATTAATACATAAAGCTAAAACCTTAAACTATGAAATTACTAAAATAAAACAGGAAATAAACTTCCTGGCATTGGTCTGGGCAATGATTATTGTTTTTACAAGACTCCAAGAATCACAAGTAACAAAAATAAAAGTAGATAATGAGATTGCATCAAACTAAAAAGCTTCTACACAGGAAAGGAAGTGATCAACAGAGAAAAGAGGCCATCTATGAAATAGGAGAAAATACTCGCAAATCATACATCTGATAAAAGGTTAATATAAAAAAGAAACTCAATAGCAGAAAGTAATCCAATTAAAAATGGGAAAAGGACCTGAATATAAATTTTTCCAAATAAGATGTACAAATGGCCAACAGCTGATTGAAAACATGCTCATCATTAACCATCAGAGAAATACAAATTAAAATCACACTGACACATCATCTTGTATCAACTGGAATTACTATTAATAAAAAGAAGAAATAACAAGTATTGATGAAGATGTAGACAAAAGGAAGGCTTGGTATATTTTTGTGGGAATACAACTTGACAGAGTCATGGAAAAAACACAGATGTTTCCTCAAAATGTTAAAAATAGAACTACCCTGTGACTCTGCAACCCTACTACTGGATATATATCCAAGGAAAATGAAATCAGTATCTTGAAGGCATATCTTCCCTCCCATGCTCCTTGCAGCATTATTCACTATAACCAAGAAACTATCCAAATGTCTATCAATGGATGATTGGATAAAGAAAATGTGGTATAGATATACAAAGGAATATTATTCAACCTTAAAGAAAAAAATTCTTTCATTTATTAAAATATAGATGAGCATAGGGGACATTATACTGAGTAAAATAAGCCAGGCACACAAAGACAAATACTACTTGATCTCATGCATTAGTGAAATTTTAAAAAATTTGAACTCATTGAAATAGAGAATAGACTGGTGGGGGTTAGAGAAAATAGGGACATGTTGGACAGAGTGTAAAAAGTTTCAGTTACACAGGATGAATAAGTTCTAGAGTTCTAATGTACAGCATGGTGACTATCATTCATAATGTTCCACACTTGCAGCTTGCTAGGAAAGTAGATCTTAAATGTTCTCAACACAAAAAATACAGTATATACTGATAGATATGTTCATTAGCTTGATAACAATTTTCATTTCTCAAAGTATGTATCAAAACATCATGTTATATTTCTCTAATCCATATAATATTTGTCATTGTATAGCACAATAAAGGTGGGAAGTTAATAACTAATTTATTTTTTAAATCAGGGCTGATTTTATCCCCTAGAGATTAAAGATCAGAGGTGAGAGTCCATTTGGGGAAATAAATGTTGTAGTGTGCATCTTACTGCACTCATCTGGTATTCTGACATCCAACTTAACTACTTAGGCTGTCCCTTTAAGAATATGGCAAGTGAAAATGGGACTATGACAGCTGCCAAATCCTGGTCCAAGAGGAGTCAGTTGTATCACATCCAATGCCTACTTCCTTCCAGAGAAAGAACATCCAGGTTGTAAGAACTGCTTCTTCCAGCCAGAAACAGGAGGGAGGGAGGGATGAATCAATAAGTAACATATCTGTAATTTTTATCTGCATCCTTAAATCAGTAGCCTTCTTTTCCTTTTGTTAAACATGTTTTGCTTATAAATGCTGAAATGAAACAGGTATCTGGGTTATATTCCAATTAGCTTAGAAGATTACTTGTAGAAATAGAATTTCTAAATATTGTGTAGTTTGGGTTGCCTAGCTAGTAAGGTCCCAATGTCGGGATAAGAGCATCCTGTTGTATTCTTTTTCTACTGTCACATTCTCAGTGACTTACACAACTGTAACTGGTTCTTTCAGAGTCCTAGAAGTCAGAAGACCAAAATTGGTATTACAGCCAAATCAAGTTGCCATCCAGGCATACTTCCCCAGAGGCTCTAGGGGAGAATTCATTCCTTGTCTCCTCCAGCTTCTAATGGCTGTAGTGTCCCTTGGCTTTGCCCACATAGCTGCCATCTTCAAGGACAGTATCTTGAAATGTTTCTCGGTTCCATCTTCACATCACCATCTCTATTGTATGTGTCAAATCTCCCACTGCCTTCCCTTTATAAAGATTCATGTAATTATATGTATCTGTTAGACAGCTTTCCTATTGCTGGGGCACAATACCCAGCACACACAACTTAAAGGAAAAGAGGTTTAATTTAGCTCAAGATTTCAGGCAATTTAGTCATGGTTGGCTGGCTCCAACATCATGGTAGAAGGGCATGGAGAGCAAAACTGTTTAGTTCATGGCAGCCAGGAAGCAGAAAGGATAACAACACCAACAAGAAAGAGACAAGGGACTGAAAATAGACCCGAAGGCCACTCCTTTATGATTCACCTAGACACACCCAGAACCATGCTACACCTGTAGGATCCTAAAGCCAATCAAATTGACACTATCAAACTTAATAGTCACAGTATCCATAGAAGGAGCCTTAGAGCCCAACAGAAGTCTTAACTATTTGTATGTGGATGGCATCCTTTTTTGTCATATAAAAAGTGATATTCACCAATTCTAGGAATTAAAATATGAAGATCTTTTTTGAGGGCCTGTTTTGTATCTTACTACACTCAAATTGCTGCTTCTCATCCAATGCATACAAACCCTTAGATAAAGGTCAAGAAGAAACTCAAAACTAAGCAACAAATTGCTGGTCTATTCTTTGAACTTTGCTAGGCAAGAAGTATCTGGAAATTTCCCTTGAGAGAAACTCTTTATTTATACAATGTTAGATGTATAACATGCTTTTAAAATGAGTTTAAAAATTCTTCAGCAGACAGCTCCCAGCACAGAGGAGGCTTCCGGGTCAATGTGCTACAGCTCCAAGCACAGATGAGGCTTCCAGGACAACATGCCACAGCTCTCCATGCAGAGTAGGCTTCCAGGCCAACCTATCACCACACCCAGCACAGAGAAGCTGAGCCAGAGCACCAGCATCAAGGCCTCCCACCCCCATCAAAATGAGAAGACACATAAACAAGCCTCAAAACCAGACTTCCAGATCACTTACAGAAACTCCAAAGGGAAATGAGATGGAACACTGATACTCAACCACCTGGACTCCCTGAACTAGCAATGAAAGAGAATCTGGAAAAAATGAAATCAGAAATAATTTCTCACATAACAGAAAGAAATTGTGCCCATAGTGCAAGAAATGATTACTTAATTTAGAGAGGACACACATAAAAAAATAGAGGATCTGAGGAACATGATGAAATTCCAACATAGGAAACAAATGGAATCCATAAAACAGATGCAAACAGATTTCCAGGAGATTAAAAACTCCACTGAAAGTCTACACAGCAGAAAGAGCCAATGTGAGGACAGAATTTCATATATAGAAGATAAGATTGCAATTAGTAAACAGGAAAAGAAAAATTACTTTAAAATTGTAAGGGACCATGAGAAATCAATCCAGCAGCTGCTAGATGATGCAAAGAAGAATAACATAAGACTGATTGGAGTCA
>NW_004624750.1:9563871-9575865 GCF_000247695.1 Heterocephalus glaber | reverse complement strand
ATTTTGTAGGAAACTTTTGAGTCATTTCAATAATTTCAAGACAATTTTTTTAGTTTATTGCCCTCATTAAAGTAAAAAAAGCAATAAAAATGCAGTTGTTTTTTTTGCTTAAATTCTTTTATTGGTATATTTTAGGTATATAATACATTCACATTTATCATTGGGTGTTTGTACCTGTACATGATGTATCTTGGTTCTTATTTTTTCCCCATTACCTGTCCTCCCTTCCTTATTTACAAAGACTTGGTTTCCACTTTCTCCTTTTCTCATAATTTTTCCTTTCCCTTCTTTCCTTTCTGCTTCTGCAGTTGCTTTTAACAATGATGGAAACAACAAGTTTTTAATATAAATTCTGAGTTAGCCAGAAATTTCCAATACACCCTGTGTTTTGTAATAATTGGGTATTTTTTTTACCCAAACATTCATCTTAGAGAACAGCTCCCACTTGCTACCTTTCTTAAGAGCTATCCAACAAAAAGCGAGCTAATAGGATTTAATTCAGTTACCAACAAAGACTCAGTTTCTATGACAATACTGTCTTCTGTGACAATGTTGTTGATGAACCAGTGTTGGTTTCCAGATGAGTGGTGAGATCCCCGTTCACTCCTACTACCTCTAGTCTCTGAGGAAGAGTGAGTTCTCTTCAGGGATAATCCTTCCCTCTCTACTCTTTCATTTCCACCCCTCTCTGTCTCTTCCACGACAACATTGCATCATCTGTGCCCTCTTCTATGTTTATCCTGTCCTCTTCTTAGCCATCTATATGTTCAAGGGACTTGACTTCATTCAAAACTAAGACCATCTGCTCTTAAATTGGTAGCTCATCTCCATCCACCCATTACATGCCAGATTCTTAACTACACACTGGTCCCCAGACTACCCCACCTAGAACTTCTTCATCCTTTCATCCGTTTTCCACCAGCACCACCATACAGAAATAATTCTCATACCTTACTCACACTCAGCTGTCTGGAGTTCTCATCAACTTCAGGTGCTGGTGGTCATGCGTCAGTCCCTCTCTCCAACTCCCATGACCCTGGCTCCTTCTCCTGCATCTGTACCGTCCTGTTGGTGGACTCTGAACTTGAAATGCCTTCCATCTCCTCCTCATGAAGAAATAGATACACATATGTATCCTTCAAAGTCAACCTAAAAGGTCACATTTTCTAGAAACTTCCTGGACTGCATCCTAGAAAGGAGTCATCCACACTTTGCACAAACCTCTCTAATAGATACTAGCACCTCAAATATAACTTCCAGTTAGCAATTCTCCAAATATTATTGAGCACCTCCCTGAACCTGGGACATTTTTGCAGAAAATTTTCCCAGTTCTATTAAAATGCTCTTCACCTCCAGGTCCTCAGGTATTTTCCTCCAAGGTACTCAGAGCCTTCCCCATGAAAACCAAATGCCTTACTCAGACATACTATGTCTCCAAACACTCAGAACTATTGCTCTACATCTCCAGCTTTGGTCTGCTTTCTTCTATCTGTCAAGATTACCTGTATCCAGACTTTTATCCTCTTGACCTCTCTAACCTCATCTCTGACTTCCCAATTTCTCTAGCAGTTGCTTGCTTTTCTGCCCCCAAGTTTCTTCCTCCGGATTTTCAGATGACTCTTTCCTTTGCATCATTCAGATCTGGTTCTCAGAGAAGCACGTCAGAACTCCTTCTTAGTCTCGTGTATGCTCTATCGCATTACTTCTGTTCTTATTTTTTGATGGTTTTGACCATCAGTAGCTGTATTTTAGTTTTGTCTTCCCCAATATAAGCTCACTGAAGGCAGGGATCTTTGTCTGCCTTGTTTATGGCTGACTCTCAATGCCCATACTGTACAGTAGGACTCAATAAATGTGTGGAATGGATGAAAATCTCAGGGCCTCTATTAACTCACTAGCAGCTTCGAGAATATTTATCTTTCAATTCCCTTTGGTGCATACTCCATAGCCCTGATAGGTACCAGTCACTCAAGCATTTATTGAATGAATAAATGAACAGAGAGTTCTTTGGGTATATTCTGATGATAAAAACCTGTAAACTATTGGCTTTCAACCCTCACTGGCTACTACAGTCATCTGGAGTTTTTTTAAAGTGTTAATGCCTTGGCCCCATCCCTAGAGATTCTGATTTAATTAGTCTGGGAAGGGAATTGGACATCAATAACTTTTAAAGGTCTCCGGATGGTTCTAATGGGAAGCCACATTTTAGAGCCACAGCTCTAACCTGACAGAAGAATGTAAAGTCCAAATAAAATTCTGAATTCTGAACAAGCTTTAGGTTGTGGCCATTGATTTGACTCTTGAATTGCTCTTCATGAGGAATTGTGAGGAAGTACCCTCTTTTGCAAAGGCTTGCTGAAAGAAAACACTCTGAACCAGGAGAATAAAAGCTACTTTGGTATCATACACTGAAAGAGGTGGCCTTTCAAAGCAAACACTACTTAGGCCTATGTACCGTTCATGGTTTCTTCGGGAAAATCATTGACTATAGCACATGCATGCCCCTCCATGTCAGAGCAGGAATACACATTCTGTGTCTTAAAGGCATTTGGAGTCACTCTTGGAGATTTGTAACCTATGTACGAAGGAGTGTATTTTATCCCTTTATTGTGGTTTTAATGTATATTAATATGAATGCTATAAGCCTATTGTGTTCACTATTCAATAGACCTGCAATGATTTAGGCAGAGAGGATATTTGGCAAACAGAAAAACATCCTGCCTAATTAGAAAACAAGAAATGAGAAAATAAATAAAGGGGTTGAACAAAGTCAACTCCAGCTCTAATTTGCCTGGAGACATGCTAACACTTGCTGCAAAATAAATCGAATGTTTGTTGTATACATTTGATATTTGTTAATAAGTTGCCAGCTAGCGATTTTCCATGCTTTCTGCACAGGCAGGTAGTGGTGCGCGTACTGCCAGGCAGGTATATAAAAAGGGCCACACGGAGGCCACTGTCTGTGTGCAAAGACAGAGCGTGGTCTACGAGAAGACCAACCCCAACTTGCACACTGGGGAAGCAAGACCAGCACAGGTGAGACCCACGGGCTTCACATATTGTCTTCAGGAGGAAAATAATGATTTTTAGAAGCAATTTGACAAGGAATTTCTACCCTGCTAGTCTGGGTTAGCATTTCTGAATGTGATAAATAACAGGGCTCTCGGACAGCCCATTTTTTCTTTATTTTGATACCCTTACAGCAGTAATCATGATTCTGTCAGGTGTTATAAAGATCAAGACAAATGTTCCCTATTGCTATTCTGTCAATGAAGCTCAATCCAAGCCAAAGAAAGACACCCCTGCCGGATGTGGGGTATGTACCATTTGTCTTTTCTCCATCACAGATGGAAGCACATCCCGTCCCATCAGGATCCTCGGGTCAGAAAAATAGAAAGCAGCTGCTGACAGTGTTGAGGCTTTCTCCACCTCCTCCAGAAGCTAGAGCCTCTGAGGCGTTCCCTCCATGCTGACACCAGGATTTATTTTCTCTTTCTGGGATTATCGATCAGGCCTGTGCAACATATCAGTAAGGTCAAATAGCAAAACTATCCCTTTATCCAATAAGATGAGCTTCCACTTTGCTGGTTTTTCTATTTTCTTAAATCACAAGGACTCCATACAGTCATTTATTGACAGCAACAATATTTGAAAAACATAAAATGATTTCCAGAGATGCAGTTCAGGAACCCATCTGAATAATGTTGATGCCAAAACAGATGGAGTTCGGCTTAATTGTTGAAATAAATTGCCATATGGAACAAAACACAGCTGATTATTGCATTAACACTAGTGCTAATATGCTTCATCATCCTGTTGTCATTGTAGCTACAGTTGTCACCATACTTTAATCAATATGTTTGCAAGGGAATACAAGCTATAGGATCTGAAACCAGAAGATGGCTTCAAAGACATCACCCACTTATTTGACAGATGAGGAAACTGAGGTCTATAGAGAATGAGGGGTTTGTACTAAGGCAGCCATCCTGTAACCTGAAAATGAGAGGAATTCTGAAAATGTAGGGAAGGTGAGAGCAAAATATTCACAAAGAGCAAAGCTGTATAACTCAGCTGAAAGGACCACAGCTCCAAATGAGCATGACAGATTTGGTATAATTACAGGAAATAGGCAGGACACCCCAATTTGACAAGTTTCCCTTTCGTGCTCAGCATCTCTTAGTTAACACCCAGAATAGTTATGTGTTGTCTTTTAACACTTTTGCAATGATTTCGCACTTAGTGGTTTCTGGGGATATTCTTCATATAAATAAGAGTCATTGTGGTCTGCAGGAGGAAAACACAAACATACCAGACTAGGTGTTGGGGAAAGAAAATGGGAGACAAGAACAAAGAGATACCTCCCGTTTCCTGGTGTGGTGAACGGAGATTTTTCCTCGTAGTTTTTCTCCTAACTGTTGATCCTTCCCTGGTCTTCTCCTTTCTGTAGAGTGGAAATGAATGGGAATTGATCAGAAAAGCTATTTCAAAAGTTATTACAGGATTGCCAGTAATCCTTCTAAACCTAACTTCCACCCGACTGCCACCCCTCCACCCAATACACAAAACCCTTTGAAAAGATAGTGTTGGAAGTCTAAAGTAAGAAAACAGTAGGTCACTGATCACCCACTGCACCCACCCCTGCTCAAGGTTACTGACCCAGAAACCAGTGAAAGAGGCTCCAAGTTCTGTGAAAGTAATTGTGCAGGCTCACTGAGTGGACGCTTCGTCTCATTCAATGCAGCAAACTTTTAAGAGTCCAAATCCTTACATTTTCTTTGGCTGCCACCCCCGACGGAGTCTGTTAAAGGATTGTTTGCCTGTAATTTTCCTTTTTTATGTACAAACAGTAAAAAATAGTGTAATCATCTGTCCAACTCTGTGCCTAACACACAAACAGTAAGTACCCAGCACCTGTTATGAAATAAATGCATGAACCTAAAATGTTTTGAACTCCTGAGTTCTAAGTGCTGCATTAGAAAGGGTTTACATGCTTTTGTCATTTGTTAAATGCGAATTAGCATAAAAGGCAAACTGCTAGAACAAAGGAAGCTGAAAATATAGTGGCATATTTAAGGTAAAAGTTTATTTTTCTCTCACCTAACAGACCAGAGATAGGTTCACTGTGTGAGTAAGTGGGTCTGGTCAGTAAAGTCATTCCAGGACCAGAGCTGGCAAGTTGCCTCTGTCATCTTCAAAATACATATGGCTTTTATCTCTGGGCTTAAGGTGACTCCAACTCTCAGCCAGAGAAAATAAGAATGGAAAATGGAAAACAAAAAAGAGGGCAGAAAGCAAGGAATTTTCTTAATATACATTTTTCTGCCCATATTTCATTGGTAAACTGTGTCACATGACCATGCTTTAACTGCAAGAGAAGCAAGAAATTTAGTCTCAAGGTGGTAGCCATATACCTGGACAAAACTAAAATGTAATTAGACAGGCAATCTACTAATAAAACCAAAGAAAAGAAAATGGATATTGAAGGACTAGTTGTGTATACCACAATGTATATTCTAGAGGAAAGGCAAAGAAAAAATATATAGTTTGGACTTCACAAAATATAAACAACTAATGGAAATATGTTTGCATTAGTTATATTTTGCTGCCCTAAATTTAACACTTTGTGCTCGCTTCAGCAGCACATAAACTTAACACTTAAAACAACCTGTGGATTAAGAATTTAAGATGGTTTGGGGCCAGGGATTTAGCTCAGTGGCCCCGTGCCTGCCTCGCAAGCCAAAGATCCTGAGTTTGATCCCCGGTACCAAAACAAAAAAGAAGAAAGAATTTAAGATGGTTGATGTTGGCTAGGCTCAACGTTGTATTTATAGTCAGCTCTCTGACAATTGCCTCATTCACATGTCTTCTGGCTGGCTGGTTATTGGCAGAGATAAAAGTCACTGGCCATGTGTTGGCTATCATGTAGCAGGTAAGCTTCAAATTGTTCACATGGTTACCAAGAGCAGTAAAGGATGGCAAGACTGAGCATAATTTTTCAAGACTCTATTTGTATTACATGTGATAGGTCAAAGCTAGTCACATGGTCAAGCCCAAATTCAAGGGACAAATAAGTAGGAACCACTTCTTAGTGGAAGTAGCTATGAAGTCACATCACAAAGGGGCATGCATATAGCAAGAATTTCTGATCATTTCTATAAATAATCTATCATGAATGCTAGACTTAAAGCATGGCCCCAAAAAAGTATCAAAACACATTATACAAAGCTTTATAAGAAAAGGCATGTTCTAAAATTGTTTGAAAATTTTTGTGAGAGGAATAATTAAATGTACATTTTCTGCAGCATCAGAAAAGATAAAACTAAGTAGAACAAATACCTCATTCTCTCATTTAAGAAATAAATACTCTTTTTTTAAAGTACTGAAGGCACACAATAAATAGAAAAATAACTCACTTTCTGGGTAAAAAGGTGATGTTTCCCAGAAAGATTTGTGGAGCTGAGTGACTAAAATTACATTATCTCTAAAGGAACTGGGAGAACATTTTATATATTGCCATCATTTTACTTTCCAATTCAATTCCATAAACCTTTACTCAGTGTGTACCACATGCTAAGTCCTATGGCAATTCTGTAAAGATAAGGACTGTTATAGTATCCCTTTAGCAATGTGTGTACAGGGGGGTAAGTTTTCTTTTTCTTTCTAAATTACTTATAAAGTTAGTGAGAGTACTCCCATTTTTTATAAATGAACTAAGGGAATGAGGCCTTCCTTTAAGTCCTGGCTCATACATCACCTGGATGAAAGATCTCTCCTAAACATGCATCTGTATATGAAAGACACACCCCCCTCCTCCTTCCATTTTCTGTCCTCTATTTTCAGTGTGAGCCCTTATCATGACAGGTTTTGATAAACATTTTCTGGCTGTCTCTTTTACTAGAATACAAGCTCTGTAGGAATTGGTCTGATTTTTTTCCATTTCTTATCCTCAGGCCTTTAGATCAGTATCTGGAACATGGTAAGATTCAGTAAACACTTGTTGAATGATGTATTCTTTACTGATATATATGCTGTATGTACTACAGAATTCACATATGTGTAAATATATTTATACATACCTACTCATCTGTATCAATGAAGAATAGTTGTTACAGTGTTGTCCTGGACTTCACAATCTCTTCTCATCAGGATGTCATTGTCCTTCTAAAATTGTCAACTTTATTTTTATGCTTTGTTATCTTCTCCATATATTACTCTGTGTTCAGTGATTGGTTTCTAATTTGTATTTCACATGGATTCATGAACGTTATCTTCTTTTTTCAGACCAGCTATAATTGACTAAAAAGAATCCTCATGCCCCACAGTACTTCAAATAGATCCTTTAAATACATAGACATTGGAAATACATAGACCCTGGAAACACATAAACATTGCATATAATCGTTATTTCTGTTGATCAAATGTCCCTTTCCTGCTTGTTGTTACTCAAGCCCAGGCAATGATGAAAGACAGCATACTCTGAACCACAGATGGTGTATTACAAAATGCCCTCCACAAAATTCCTGCTACACAATACCTAGTGCAGATATATAATGAAGAGTTTGAATGTACCTCCCAATCTGTTTGTTTCCTGTAAGAAAAAGAGATCTTTCAGATTAATTATGCCTTGGAAGCATTTCCCTCATTAAACAAAAGCTATTTGTTGTGTGGCTGTTTCTGCCTCACTTTAAACAAACAGGGATAAATGTTGTTGGCACTGTAGCATATTGATGGCTTGCCATTTAACGCTTCCGTGCTTAGGTGCACGTGAGTTACAGAGCACAGGGGCATTGCCACAGAGAGAACTCCATGGAACATAGGAAGGTGAATAGAAGAGGCCATAGCTGGGAGTGCTGCTGTATTGGACAAAGAAATAGAACTAATGACAACATCTGTTTCCCAGTTATCAATTCTGAGCTCTTCTATCCACCTAGACAACCATTTTTCTAATATCAAGTCTTATAATTGTTCACTCAGCTAATTCTGAGGCCTCTCAACCATTCTCCCTGACTTGCCTCTTCTCTTATTTCTCCTTGACAGAATCACCTGCACCTTCTTCCTTTGTAAATAGAATTACTTTACTTCAGCAACTTTCAATGTTTCTTATTGCTGATAGAGTCCACTCCACACCTCTTAGCAAAAGACTAAACCTCCTCCTGACTTACTCCTAGGCCACTATTCCAACTTCATCTTCTACTACACCCTCCCTTATTCTCAGCATTCCAGCTAAGGACAGCAGCCACACTGGGACTTGGTTTTCCCACCCTGGTACCTTTTGTGTCTTCTATCAAGACTCCCTTCCCTTGACACTAGCACATTTTTCAAACCAGACTACAGTTGACCTCATTCATGGGACCTTCCATGGTCCTTTCAATTGGAATTAATTGTTCTTTCCTCTGTGTGCCACCTACAACTTCCCTCTCATTGAACATGTATCATATTATGCTTTGTTATGGATGTGCATTTTTTTAATCCACCCCATTAAATCTCCAGTTTTTTATATTTCTTTCTGTATTCCTTATGGTTTTTTATACTATATGTTAAGGCATTGTTTCAAGTGCTGCAGGTGTTTCAGTAATTCTTTAATCTTCACAATAACTCTAAGGAGTAGGTAACTTTAATTCTTCATTTTACAAATAAGTAGACCAAGCAGTCAAGTTAGGCAATCTGTCTACCTTCACACAGTTAGTGTTAGAGTGAGTCAATTTGATCCCAGATCAAATTGAATACTACACTAATTAAATACTACACTAAGTGTGTATTTAAATCTATACAAAGAAAAGTATTTGGATAGTTCCAAAGACTGATAGAAAATGTTATAAAAGCAAGTGATAGAAATATTAAGGAGGAACTCAAACTAAAGTCGGGGAAGTTAAAATGCTGCTTAAGTTCACACAGTGAGTTACTGGCAGAAAAAAATGGTATCTGAGACTTCCAAGTCTGATCTTGTGTTCTTTAATCTTCATAGATCATGGCTGTTGTGTGGTGCCTATGGAGTGACCGGATGATAAAAAGAAATGAAAACTGTAGTTGAGTCTCAAGTAATTGTAAGAAGTAATGGGGAACTCAGGCAAGGATGGGTCTCAAGACCCCAAAACCTCAGTCCTTCATAAATACATCTCAGCAGATGAATTTTTTTAAATATAAAATGCAAAAGGTTAAATTCCCAGATCCAAGTAAAAACAAACACAGGCAGAATATAAGTGGGTAGAACATAGAAAACAATAACAAACTCTTTCTTCAGTACTTAATGTAGCCTGGAAGCTAAGTCAACCCTTGAACTAATTTAACCTTCACAATCAACACTTCTTTATTTTTAGCCTCATTCTACAGAAAAAAAGAATAATCTGAGAGAAATCAGTAACTTTTCCAAGGTTAATGAGCTGGTAAGAAGAAACACTGAGACGTATATTCCAAGTGAGTGGATTTTTTAGATAATACAAGTTCATTCGCTGAAACTCTAAAATTACTTTGTATTTCAGCACTGTCCTATGCAGTACACACTCCCTGCCTTCTGAAAGAAAAGACTAGAGTACATTTTAATCTTTTATTTTGTCCTCAAAGTCATCATTATGTATGTTCCTGTGCATTAGCTCTATTCAAAATGGTTCTAAAGAGGCAATTATCATACAACAAGGTCTTATTGAAGCAAGTATGTCTAGTGTCTGATAATATTTTAAACACTGTTTTCTTAGTGCCTTTGCCAGCTTTGATAGTTTTCCCATTCTTTTTCTCATCAAAACACAGCAGCTCTTCTCTCACACAGTTATATATCTTCATCATCCTCATCTCTTTCTGACTTGGGCTGGGAAACCACACAACAGCTACTGTAAGAATTTGGTTAAAATTCAAAGTTACTAACACTGGATTGAGGGACTGAGACACTATGCCCTGAATGTAGAACCTGGACAAATAGGAATTCATGTCTTTGCTTTTGAGTGAACCAAATCCCTTTCTTCATCTGTGTTTCTGATTATTCAAATGTTAAGCAGTGTATGGATGACACGAGAGGGATTTGGGGACTGGATAGTGACTATGTAACATTACCTTCTACTGACAGAATTTTTTTAGGATAAGTTTTTTTAAAAAAAACAAAGAAAATAATAATAAAATATTTTGACATGATCATATTATAAAAATTCATGTTTTTTAACCTTTATTAAATATTTATACATATGCCATGGTAAGACTTAAGAACTTGGACTTTAGAACTAAAATTACCTAACCTATAATCCATCTCCACTGCTTTCTGACAATTAACTTTGGGCACGTTATTTAATTTCCCTGATCTTCCATTTTTTAAAAACTTCTCGTATCTTAAATTGTAGTTAATGATCAAATATAGCTCATAAAGTATGTAAAGTGCCTAACACATAGCAGTTAGCTTTAAAATCCCACATAATACAGTTGATATTATATTTTTATTACTTGAATTTAAAATGTTTAACCTTAAAGTTATACTCATGATCTACAATTTATAACTCAATTTTATACCAAAAAGGACAAGAATTTATGTTATCTTGCTAAGAACTATGAAGCTAGCATCATTTTATCTTTGGAGTATTTGCAAGGCTTAAATTTATTGGTCATTATCTAAACCTGAATTTTAGGGCTTAAATTTAGAAGTTTCTGCTCTAAGCTGCGACCATCCAGGAGACACAAGCACCTTGAAGCTCCCCGGCGGTCCCGGGCCACGCCCACGGCACAGTGAGGTCCGCTTAGCTGCTCGGCCTCCTCCAATGCCCAGTCCCGTCGCCCCCACCCCGCCACCTTGAGCCGTCTACCTTCTGGCTTTTCTGCTACCTGGTCCCACACTACAGAGCTACAGGAGATTATAAAGACCCTTGTCCTGAGCGCCACAACATAGAGCAGACGTTAGTAGCAGAAAGAGGACCTCTCAGGCTCCTCGATGAAAAAAAATGAAGCTCAGCAGAAAAGTAAAGAGACTCTACAATAAAGGCACATCAGACCACTGTGCTTGGTCTGCTGCTGGCTTGCTGAGACTCATTGACTTGTATATGCACAGGGACTCCTACTTTGCCTACTGTGACAGCAGAGACATACCCTGAAGGAGGCCCATAATTTCTATTGCTATTTGCAAAAAAGAAAAAAAATTTATTTTTCTTATTTTTACTTTTTTCTACCCTTTGAAGTTTTGCTTTTCTTTCTTTTCTTTCTTTTATCTTTTCTTTCTCTCTCTCACTCATTTGGTCACTGTCCCACATTGTTCCTCATCTCCTCGTTTGTTCCTCTCTGCACTGAATTTGGATTTCTCCCTTATTGTTTATTTCTTCTCGTTTTCCTTCTCTTGATCATCATTAGGTTTAAAGGAAAGTAAATTCGGCATCTAGCCTCCCTGTTGCTGTTAGATAATTCTATTCACATCTTTGTTCTTTCATTCTGCCTTTTTCTCTTGCCTTTAACAACTTCTTAGAGTTTGTGTGAGCTTTCTGTGTCTTCTGGCCTCACCGTTAATCTTACCTGATCTTTCTACCTGTCCCTCCCTCCCCAACTCCTTTTAACTCCCCACCCCGAAGGGGAAAGATGCTATATTGAGTAGTTTATTCATTATAAATTTATGTTGGGTTGGTCATTGGTTTTAATTTAACTCACATAGTTACAAGTGATAGATTAATAACTACCACAAATTGTCATTTTCTAAGCTGTGCTTGATCCTATGGTATTGCTGACTATGTCATCTGGGCTAACATATTGTGATTGATCTAATTAGTTTTCCTTCCTGGTATAAGAAAAATAAAATAGCTTCAGAATCATTAGAGTCTCAAAGCCCAAACCCAAGCCATATCTAGAAGACACCTCTGAAAAGTAATCATTCCACAAGGGTTTCAAACACAAGCAACAAAGATACCTACATTAAGCAATTTTGAAATATCAACCAAGGAATTAAACCAAAGACAGTACCAAAAACAAAAATGAGAAGACTCTTAAGCAAGGCACAAATGCAGGCTTCCACACCACAAAAAGGAAATTCTGGGG
>NW_004624750.1:9505443-9545541 GCF_000247695.1 Heterocephalus glaber | reverse complement strand
GGGGAAAAAATAAGAACCAAGAGAGATTATGTAAAGGTGCAAATTTCCAATGATGAATGTCATTATATTTTATACCTAAAATGTACCAATAAAATTAGTTTTTTAAAAAAGTAAAGACATGGATGTCTGTTCATATCACTTCTAATCGAGATTCACTAGAAATTAGCCTGGGCAATTAGGCACCAAAAAAAAAGAAAGAAAAAGCACAAGGTTAGAAAGGAAAAATCAAAAATATCTCTATTTGGAGATGGCTTGGTCTCTCACGTAGAAAATACTAATGAAATCACTGAAAAACTCTTAGAACTAATAAACAAATCAGGTAAGTTTTCAGGATACAAGATCAACACACAATAACAAGCAAAAAACAACCTGAAAATGAATTATAGCAAATAATTCCATTTAAAATAAAACTGAAATACTAAAGTATTTAGGCATAAATTATGAAGAACTGTAAAATCTGTACCCTGAAAACTGTAAAGCACTGTTGAAAGAGATGAAAAAAGTCCTAAATAAATGACAAGATATCCCATATTCATGGGTAGGAAGGCAATATTATTAAGATGGTCACTTTCCACAAACTACACATTTATTATAATCCTATAAAAATCTAAGCTGGTTTATTTTTGCAGAAATTGACAAGTTTATTCTAAAATTTATATGAAGATATGAGGGAACTTGAAGAGCCAGAGTAACCTTGAAAAAGAATGAAATTAGCAGCCTTGAACTTTCAAATTTTAAAACCTGCTTCAAAGCTGTGGCAACCAAGACAATGGGGTTCTGATATAAGTGTAGATAGACATATAGGTCAATGGAATAGAACAAAATAAATTTTATTTATGCTCAACTAATTTCTGGTAAGAAAGCCAAGAAGACTCAATGGGAAAAGAAGTCTTCTCAACATTATATGCTGGAACAACTGGATGTTCACTCTCAAAAGAATGAAACTGGACCATTTCCTTATACCATGCATGAACATGAACTAAAAATAGATGAAAACCCTAACTGGAAGAGCTGAAACTAGAGAATTCAGGAAATGTAGGACTAAATATTCACAACTTAGAGCTAGATAAAATCTTCTTGGGCCGGGGATTTAGCTCAGTGGTTCCGCTGCCTGCCTCACTAGCTTAAGGACCCGAGTTCAATCTCTGGTACCAAAAAAAATAAAAGATAAATTCTTCTTACATAAGGTACCAAAAGCACAAATAAGGGTTAGGTTGTAGCTCCATGATAAAGCATGTGCTTACCATTAACAAGGTCATGGGTTCAATCCCCAGCACTCCCTCAAAAAAAGCACAAATAATAAAATAAAAATTAAATTAGTCTTCATCAAAACTGGAAAGTTTTATGCTTCAAATAATTCCACCAAGAAAGGCAAAAGATAACCTACAGAATGGGAGATGATATTTGCAAATCATATACCTTATAAAGGATTTGTGTTCAAAATATATTTTAAAAACACTATGACTCAATAAGGAAAAATTTAAAAGATAAGAAAGGATTCAAAAGACATTTTTCCTACAGAGATAAAATGTAAAATGCTTGACAACATTAGTCATTAGAGAACTATAAACCAAAGGCTCAATGCCATACCATTTGATACCCACTAGGATGGTGCACTCATTAATTGTGACATATCAACCTTCCTTGATACGAACTGCCTAGCAAATTAGTTGAGCTCTGAGAGTCTGTGATGATTGACATGTTGGCTGTAGACTGAGGAGAGAAGACCCACCCTGGATGTGGGTGGCACCAACCAATGGGCTTGTAGCCTGGATGGAATAAAAGGAGAAGGAAAAAGGAAGTCTGCCCTTTTCTTCTTTGGAGGAGCTCCAATCTTTGTCATTGCCTTTGGACATTAGTCTCCAATTCCTTTAGGCTTCCAACACAGAACTTTCAGCTTTCTGACACAGACTTACACTGAACTCTGCAGGGATTCCAAGCCTTCAACTTTCTACTGGATCCTCCTACTCTCCATCATGTAGACAGCCACTTTGCACTCTTCCATCCCTGATTCCACAGGTGGCCATTGTAAGCCTACTTTGTAAATCCTTTATATAACTCCTTTATATAAATATATATGATATAATCTGTTCCTCTAATGAATCATGATTTATACAGATAGCTATAAACAATATAGATAACTGCAAGTGTTGTCAAGGATGTGGAGAAATTAATATACTGCTGGTGGAAATATAAAATAATATGCACTTTGGAATACAATCTGGCAGTTTATCAACAAGTTAAAATAGCATTGCCACTTGAGTCATTAATGCCACTGTTAGGCATATAACCAAGAAAAATTAAAACACACATCCACACTAAAACTTGTCCATAGAAGTGCTATCCATAAACAGCCAATGGAAACCCAAATGTCCATCAACTGAAGGATAGAAAGATATGATGTACTGACTGTATCCATACAATGGGTTTTTATTTGATCAGGAGAAGGAAGTATTGACACATGCTACAACATGGATGAACCTTGAAAACATTAAGTCCAGTAAGAAAACAGAGCCACAAAAACACATAGTTCATGATTCCATTGATATAAGATATCCAGAATGATCCAATCAATAGAGACAGAAAGTAGATTAATGGTTAATTTGGGTTTGAAAAGACTAAGGAGTGACTGCTAATGAGTACAGGGCTTCTTTCAAGGATGATGAAAGTTTTCATAAGTCATTGGGGTGGTGATAAAACTGTGAATATAAAATAAACCACTGGCAGTGTGTATTTTAAATAGGTGAATTGTATGGTCTATGAATTATGTCTCAATAAGTTGTTAAAAATTTTAAGTCAATTGTGAAACTGAGTTTTAAGCCAAACTATGCTTTTAACAACTAGAAATGCCCTGGAGGTGATAGAACATCTAGAGATGTCACTGCAGCATCATGTCATTACAGAAATTGAGCTGTAATTTGAATCTGAAAGCCCCATGTGTCCAAGGCATGATCCTTTGCCTGTGGTGGCCTTAAGAGGTGGGAGAATCTTTAGACTATGGCTCCTGGTGGAAGAAAGTTGAGAAACTGGGGTCACTCACTTGAAGGGAATGTTGGGATTCGCCCCATCATCTCTTTCTGTATTCCAGCTTCTACCAGTGAATGGGTCTCCTTTACCACAATGCACATTGTTGCCATGGGACCAAAGATAAAGGACCAAGCAACCAGGAACTGAAAGCTCAGAAACCTTGAGCTACAATAAACTTTTCCTCTTTTTAAGTTTACTGTCTCAGGTATTTCATAACAGTGATAGGAAGCTGACTAACACAGACAGCATGCTCTGGGTCCACTCCTGTTTCTCCCCTCACTGGGTGAGAAAACTCATTGTGACTCTGTCAAACGATCTTGACAAATACATTTATATCAGAGAGTTTTGTGATTATTAAATATAGTAATACAAGGAAAAATAATTAGAATAGTTCAATAAATGTTGATTTTTAAGGAACTTGAAAATGAGCTTCAATATAGCACATTTAGGGCTCTGATTGAGAAAAAAATAAAAGCCATTTTATGTTTATAGCCTGTCAAAAATGAGGCTCTTCAGTAATCTAATTGCAGGTACAAAAGTTGCAGCAGATTTGAACATTAAAGAAGAGAAGGCACAAAAGAGGTACAGCAACCAAGGAAAATGTTAGAAAAAATTGAATCTGGAACATGTCGGAGAGGAGAAAGGTGCAGCTGAGGACTTCCTGATAGCTTCACATGAAACAATGCTATATAAACAGCAGATACTCATAAGTTTTCCCCACAGGCATGCAACTATAATGCTAACTGTTTAATGAGTCCCCATGTGTGGAGTTATTTATTATCAAAGAATCTGTTCTGTGTACTTATACAATATTAATAATTTTTTATTCTCTCATCTTTCTAGAAAGAATTTAGAGTTGCTTGCAATTTTACATGAATAATCACAATAAGATGAAAGGCGAGTAAGAAAGAAAACAAATGAAATTCAACCATAAAGACACAACTCAAATTTTCAAGCCATGATACTCTACATAGCTGTCAGCAGTAGAATAAAAACTGATTCCAATCTTAGCCTCTCATAGCTGCCGGCAAGGCAGAAACCTGATTTTTCACACAAGTCCCAATCCCATCACTTCAACATCATCACTTAGACCAGACGTTTTCTAAGCTATAGTCTATTGGCAAGATCATGGCCCCTGAAACATACTCCTCAGTAAGATCGTTCTTCCTGATGTACTAGCTGTATGACCTTGGGCTAGTGATTTAATCTCTCTGAAGCCATCTCTCCACCCGGAAGTTGTGAATGATGCTCCTCTCTCAATATCTCCCACGGGCACTGAGATGATGGACTTTGTAGCTCCCACATCTTTCTAGCTCACAACAGCTCCTCAATACTTGATTTATCCTGTCTTCATTCCTTTTCTTCCCTCTTCTGATTCAATTTGGACAAAATAAAAATATAAATAGATCCACAAAAATGTCTATGTTTTGGTAGTAACTAATTTTGTTATTTTAAGGCTGAAGTAAAAGGCAATGTTTAGAGTTTTTTAAGTTATCAAACTTAAAGGACAGCAAGGACACAGGCATGACCAACAGGTTTCCAGTTTTTATACCAATTCTGAGTGATGAGTTTCATCTTCCCAGAATACTGAAAACCACACCTCAGACACCTCAGCCCATCAAGAATAAATGCTTTACGCCTTGAATTTCACTTCTGTAAAATGGGAATAATCATAATTAGCCCATTCACTGAAGGATACTTTATAAGAAGTAGATGAATTAGAATAACTGAAATATTTAGAAAAAGTGTAGATATACTAAAGTTTGCTTTTCACATATTTATATGCTTTTCTCAGTAAGAAATTAAATTTAAAACAATCCAATATATTCACATCTCCCCTTCACAGCTTCCCTAACAGAAGACAAAAATGTTCTCATCTTATATGAACTGAATGAGGATTTTGTTTGCTCTTCTAGGAGTATTACTGTGCTGCATTTCATCATCCCCCACCATATTAGCATTCCTGAAATCTTGAGCATGAAAACTGGAGGATTTATTGCAGCTGTAGACGATGCTGAAGGTGCCCCCACAGCAGTAATTGATGTCTCTGAAATACACATGGAAAAAAAAATCACCTGAGTTCTTTCAAGCTCTTGCTCTTCAAATTTATGAAATATTGATACAAAAACACAGATAGGTATTAGTGCTGCTTTAGTAAAGCTTCAATCTGGAAGAGATGGAGCAACATGTGTCTTCATGGTGCAGGATGAACCCTAGAGTCGCTCCTGACTCTCATCAATGGCCACGGAGACATCTCACAAGCTTTGTGCCCAGGCTCTGACCTTGAAAGTCTCATCTATGTAGCACAAGGTCCCCAAATCCTCAACTCTTATGGCTGCTCTGCCAACAGCACCATGGCCAGAGAGTCCACCCTATCTTGTTATTACCATTTCCCCATGCCTGGCTTTATATCAGCCAAGGACTGTGTTCAGTTTCACATCTTAGAAAACCCAACTGACAGGGCCTAAACTTGAAGCCTGAGATTGTTGATTTGTCAAGTGAAGGTTACAAGGGCCATGCCTGTAATTCTCTTAGCCTTATTCATAGTCATGGAAATGGCTACCAAAGCTCCAGACATCATATTTTTCCCAGAAACAAAAAACAAAGAAAGAATGGGCAAGGAATAAAAGCAGATGGTGTTGTCCATTATGTCAAGAAAGCACACCTTCTTAGGAATCTCAAGAATGGCTTCCTGCTTATATTTCTTTGGGTGGAACAGTATTGCATGGCCACCCATAGCTTCTGGGCATCTGAAATTGTGAGCTTTGTAACTTCTATGAAAGAAAATAAAGGGAAAAAATTAGAATGACTCTGAGTTAATAAAATTTCTGGCTCAGAAATTCCCAATTAGTAATTCACAGATGAATGAGGTCATCAGAACTGATTCTTGCCCCACTGAAAACTGGTAAAGGGACAATTTTTATAATTTCTTTACTTTGTCAGGTTCATACTGGAGTTCCCCAAATGAAACTACAGTGGCAAGATGCTACTTTAATGGAAGACTTAGATGGGTAGGTAGATGGAGAGAGAGAGAGAGAGAGAGAGAGAGAGAGAGAGAGAGAGAGAGTACTTGATGAAGTGAACCTTTTTGTTTCAGCCTTCCTAAACCACCCATCCTCTCCCCTACCTCATCTTCCCAAACACATACAAACATGCACACCAAATATAGTATTCATCACAGTAAAAATATGAAGGAAATGAAAGTGGAGAATGGTAAGGAAAGTAGACATATACTCAAAACCTTATGTATGAGTGTACATTTGGAGAAGAGGTACAAAATAGATATGGGGAAAGATGATTCTGAATTGTAATTCTCTACTCCACCATGTGGAATATCCTTTGCATCCAAGGAGAGAGGAGAAAGTGACTTTCTGTCCCAACAGCATGGACAGTGGTCTTGTATTCCCTATGGCTTCTCCTACCTCCTCCCCCCTTCCTTGCTTCCCTGTCCCAACACACCCACCACCTACTCAACGAGAGAGAGGCCAGGGAGGAGGCCAGGCAGGGGAGAGACCACTGAAGGTCATCTTTGTAGGTCACAGTGGCAGAGGCGGCCTGTTCACTGGTCTCCCTTCTCCAGTGCTGAGTCACACAGTTCAGAGTCATCTTTTCATTCTGAAGAAAGTGCATGTGTGCATCGATATATTGCATACATTCATGTATACACATGCACACACATTTATATACATATATATGCATGCACACATTCATATGTAGTGCTGTTCATACATCCACATACATCTGATTTTAAAAATCAAATAGGAACAAAAGGCTTAAATGACAAACAAGCATGTGTCCTCTCTCCACAGAGCTCCCAGTCCCAGTCCCCTTCTCTGGGAGCAATCTCTCAGCCTCTTTTGTCTACTTCTACAGGTAGTTACCGCCATATTATAAATAACATATTTCCAATATTTTTTTCTGGATGTGTCAATTCAGCGTCTTCTCCTTCTGTTGTGATCTCCTTAAGGCACAACTCTAATCTCAGCTGTCACTACATCTGCTGGGTCAGCTGAGCACAGCCAGTCACTAGGAGGTTCTGTTCATGTTGACCTTTCCAGGAGGTATGCACTGAATTATCCTTGTCTCCAGCCTAGACTGCAAGATCTCTGACAGCTGCCAGGGTCTGGACCACACCTGCCACATTCCGTGTCTCTGAGGTCACAGCTGGTATCCATGCAGTTTCAGAGAGACTGCCCATGATGGTTAGTTTGATGCTTCAACTTGACTAGGCCACGGATTGTCCAAGGGGATGCTAGACGTGATTTCTGGGTGCGTCTCTGAGTGTTTTCCAGAGGAGATTCACACTGAATTGATGGACCAAGTAAAGCAGATGTCTTCCCAGTGTGACTGGGCATCCAGTTTTTGAGAACCTGGATAGAACAAAAAGGTGGAAGAAGACTGAACCCCACCCCATCCCCTCACACGCATGCACACGCTGCTCCTTCTTTTCCTTTCTGACTGCTTGAGCTCAGGCATTGCACTTCTCCTGTCCTCAGCACTCCTGGTTGTCAGGCCATCAGACTCGAACCAATATCCACACCATCATCACTCCAGAACTCAGGCCTTCAGACTGCACAGAGCCCTTCCTGGGTCTCCACTTACAAAGAGCAGGTGGTGGGACTGCTCAGTCTCCATAACCTTAGGAGTCAAGCCTAACAATAAATGTGTGCATGCTCTTAGTGCTGAGCTGTAGCTCAGTGGTAGAGCACTTGTCTAACATACAGTAGGTACTGAGTTCAATCCCTAACCCCCTCTCCCAGATAGATAGATAGATAGATAGATAGATAGATAGATAGATAGATAGATAGATATTCTTAGCTCTGGTTCATTTCTCTGGAGAACCATGTTGATACATATCACATGTCCAATACTTGAAATAAATAGCAAACATGTCCCTGGTATAGTAGTAAGAAACAGAACCAAACTTGAGTATTAGATTTGGAGGACCTGCAAGTAATGTGGAAAGGCTTAAGAAATCTCCTTTCTGGACTTTCTTGCACTCACAATAGGCTAACAATCACCATCATGCCATGAAATTTCTCAGAAGAGAGTTGGAGAGGGTGAGGAACTGTACAAACTTTGCTCACTCAACCAGGAAACCATCTCATGTCCTCTGTTGCAAATGCCCCCAAGAAGATGAAGCTTGTAGAAAGGAAGCATCAGGACACAGGATGTCTTCAAAGACAGGAGCCACTCTTGGCTACAGGACTGAAGATGACCTGGCTCTGAGCCAGGGCCAAGAGGATCAGAAACAGAGATTCCTGCGAAGAAATCACCGAAGTTTCTTTTCTGCTTTTGTCTCTTTAGGAAGGATCTTGCCCCTTCCCTGGAAGTTGTGTCCACTCTGCAAGTCTAGGAAGAAATCCAGAGTACATAGAGCTGCTTTCTCTTTTTTCCTTCCTTCCTTCCTTCCTTCCTTCCTTCCTTCTTTCATTCCTTTCTTCCTTTTCTTTTTTCCTCCTTTCTTCCTTCTTTCCTTCCTTCCTTTCCTCTTTCTTTCTTTCAAATTTATTTCTAAAATAAATTTATTTCAAATTTAAAATAAATTTCTTTCAAATTTATTTTAAGTACTCATAAAAATTCTTGTGAACTGGGCCTAATGTGATACTAAAAATATGGGAAACTCTCATCAAAGCAAATAAGCAAAACTTCTAGCACTCGAAATACCCAGAGCAGTATCCTCTCTGTACAAAATAATTAAAGACTATGCACTCTTGCAGGAGTAGAATTTTACAGCATCTTCTCAGAAATGTCCCCATGAGACAGGCTCTTCTTTGCAATGCATAGCTCATTGCTGTAAGAACTCTGGCCCAAAATATAAGGTCAGCCAGGGCTCTGGACAGAAGGATGCCAGGTATGTCATAAAGGCAACCATGACAGGAGTGCATAGCAGGGATGTGGTGTGCAGCTTCACATTCAAGGCAGGTGTGCCCCCAAGGCTGGACCAGAAAGAGTATGCCTGCATGCAATCCTCCTATATTTTTCTTTCCTTTTGTTCTCTGAAATTTCATCACGACACATTCATTTGTTTGCTGTACATAATGCCCACTCCCTGCAATTAACATGTTAACTATTTCTGGAACTAGCATGTTAAAAAATCTAAGAAAGCATGGGTATAATAGCAGTGAGATCCAAGCTTCAAGATTCAAATTTCAAGAAGGTGAAATGCAGCAAAGACCCTTCCCCATGGGTTTACTCTAAGGTAATTTTTAATTAAGTTTCATTTTTTGCCAATGAAAAGTAATTAAAATAGAAATCTAGTAAAGGCGCCCATCAAGAATTCTTAAAAATGAGCATTCACGGTGATATTTAATTAGCATTTTCATTACCAAATTTTCTTTATCCTTGTCCACAAATGTCAGAGTATAAACTGAGCCTGTTTGGTTTTGCTTTCTTTCACAGCTTCATGTATAAGCCCAGAAAATCTGGCCATTAGAAATTTATTTTTAAATGGATTAAGTGCTCTCCCAGGAGCAATCTTTAAACTTTTCCATCTATATTTTGATAAAACTTCAAATGAAGTCAATAACAAATTAGAACATAAATATTTAAGCAGCTCAAAGATAAAATGAGAGCTTCTCTCTTTCTCTCTTTTTATGTTGCCGGGAATACACCAGATAGAGAGGAATTAAGTGTCTTGGGTATATGTCAAAAGCTTCTGCTTGTGCAAACAAGAAAAACCAGCCAAAGGTCACTAATCCAGGAGAGGGGAGTGTCACCTTCCAGTCAATTTCAGCCACTTCAAGAACCCCTAATACTCCCAAATCACTTCTCTCACTCTTCTTCCCAGACATTTTTAGAAAAGGAGGAAGAAGACAATTAACTAATAATTTTCCATGGGATTCTGTCCCTTAATGAAGGTCTACTCTCAAAGTTCTCTGGTCTTTTTTAATGTACAGAAATTTTTATTTATTTTCAAAGGAGACCTCAGGAAGAAAAGGGCTCATCACTTTAAAAGCAAATCAGATGAAATGAAGAGCAGAGTACGCCCCATTCAAAGAAACAAAGACTCGATGAGATCAAAATAAACCCAGAATATGCTAATATATGCAAAGATGATTTCAAAAAATGATAAATTTAAACAGATAAACCACAGCATAAGCCACTCATTTGCTAAAAGTCACTCCGAAAAGACTGTTTACTGAGATCACCTGTGCATGGAGATTGCCTGTCAAGAATGAATTTTATCAGCCCTGTGTACTGAGATAAGATCTCATACAAGGGAGGATTTTTCTCGGGCTTGCATGGTAATTTTAGATATTTGGTTGTAAATCAGAATGTTTGCTATGCCTAATGAACAAACGCACTGGATTAGTCATAGCTGGTATTAAAAGATGTTTTTGTTTACAGCATAGTTTAGACTTTAATGTTATCTGAGTACTCAAAGAACATTCACAAATGTCATATTTGTGTGACATGCAAATGGTTCCTGCTTTGAGGGAGCTGGAAACTAGCAGATTAGGTCCCTGCCTGCCTTTGAGTAACAGGAGCATCTGTCTCTATACTGTGCTCTCCCTAATGGGCAAGCGTGCTGGAAGTAGAGGTGTGTTCTGATTCTCTTCCATTTCATTAAGGATGGGAGAAGGCACTGGGAGCCGTGTCATTAACGGTGCACTTTCAGAGGCCACTTAATGATGTTTTCTTCTAGCCTGAAGATAACTTAGGGGATAACAGAGAGCCCAGCTGATCGTCTCGATCCGTCTCCAAGTGAAAGCAAAATGCCTAGAATTCATTCACTCATCTACCCAATCACCCATTCGATAACTATTTTTTAAGCACATGCCAGCCTTCAGGATTGATGTTGCAGAAATAATGAGTAAAAGAAGCGCATTCTCTGACCCCTTCATCCACACACATGTCTGGGCTTATGTTGTCCATCCCTATGAAACTTCAACAAAAAATAGTCGAAATGCAATAGTTTTTACATCCAGCAGTCGGTTATTAAACAAGGTGAGAAGTTCAAATCCGCCTCACAGAAATAAAAATGTCAGCTCTACTCTAGCCAGTGAAGCAGGATCAGAACGGTTCAAGATTTCACATGGCCATCTGAGGGGTAAGATTAAGATTAGAATCCAGACTGTTGAGCCTTCCTCTGTGGTTTCTAAACCATCCCTGGGGCCTCCTACTTCCCACCATCATCTCACATTTGCATCGGAGAAAGAGAAAGTCTAATGTTTTAATGACGGCTATGCAGATTACATCAGGATGCAGTTAATGGTGAAAGCCAGACTTCAATACACACACACTTTAAATAACGCATTAGGCTTATCACTGATGATATCTTTAATTATGCCAAGGCAAAACGAGAGACAGTCTAATGGGAAATACAGATTACTTGTTAAAATTATTAACAGAGTTAATGTGCTTACATTTGTTTATGTGTACTGGAATCAGCTCAAATATTTGGCTGCCATGACAATATGTGTAAAGATCAATTAAAAGTCATAGAGATGAGATATTGGATTTCCAGACCTTAATAAGATTTCATCTGCACTTGCTATATTATGTTATACAATTATAATTGAGCTTCCATCAAATCACAGAATCTGTCACCTCAACAATTTATTTTCTAACCACTAATGAAACATATTTCCTGTTGAGGATGCTTTTAAAAGCATAACCTCTAGGACGGGAGGGGCCACTGGGGTAATGGGCTTCTATTTCCTTAACAAACCTCAGTAAAACCTGAACATAAGTAAAATGAATTTGACAGCCTTGGGAGGGTCCTTAGTAGCCATTTGTTCTTATTATAAAGAGCACATAAGGGATTGTATCCAATACACATAGCTCACATGGACTTTGAGCCCCATCTTCCTATTGATTCTCTGCCTTTTTATTGTTGGGCAATCAAATTGGGGACAGAGTTGATATAATACTATCTACTGGATCTTTATTATTTTTCTCCAGATAGATATCATGCATTGAATTATAAAACAAAACTTTCTGAAACAGAACTTAGTGAGGTAGCTTTTGTTTAATAAAATGGGAATTCTTGTTCCAGCTTTGTTTAGAAAAGCAAAGATCTTGTCCAGCCACAAGTGCAAGATGACTACAAGATAGCAAATTCTGCAATGATACTCTTTGGAAAAACTGGAAGGTCTTATAATAATAATCACATGCTCCTCACACCGGCCTGTGATGACACAGCCATGAGTGAGACACAGATGCTTCTGGGGAGAAGGAAATGTTCTTCTTTAGAATCATCAACATTCTGGATTTATTGACAGTCATAAAGGATCCTAGAGATCACAAGGTTCAACAAGAAACCCTCACCTGGCCACTGGAGGGCTAGATGTGCTCGAGCACAACCAGGAATGGGGAGCTTACATGTATTAGTCATCTGTTTCTGGGCACACTCACAGCTTAAAGGAGGAAAATTTTCATTTAGCTCATGTTTTGGGGGGTCCAGTCATAGTCAGTGGGCTCCAAGGCAGAAGGGCATCATGGACATCATGGCAGAAGGGCACGGGGGAGCCAAGCTGCTTAGTTCATGTCAACTGGGATCAGAGCAGGGAACAGCTCCAGAGAGGAAGGGCCCAGGGATGGTGTATAGTACCCAAGGCTGTGTCTCCATGACCCAGCCTAACACATTCAGAAGCGTGCTTTATTAATCTGCTATGTGTTTCCTAATCCACTGAAGTTGACATCAGGATTAATGGTCACATTGCTGCACTGAAACAGTTGTCAGAGTTCTAGTTATGCATTACTGATACCTACCTCCTCATAACTTTATCCTACCTGTTCAGTAGGAAGCACATACTCTGCACTCGTCTGTACTCAGCAAAGGCTTCAGACAGCAGGCATTTTCTTCAGAAATGCTCCTTTCCCCTCCCCCCTGGGTTTGTGGTGGAGAACAATTGGGCTGGGAAACACCCTTGGGCCTCTCCGAACTCTGTGATGCAATGCATGTATTTATAGAACACTTTTACTTAGCTTGGTGAATCAACATGATATTGTAATAGAAGTACCCTTTGCTGGTCACTCTTTTAGAAGATGACAATAAAATTAATCAAAACACCTTAAAAGCTGTGCTATAGTAAATATTTGGATATATCCCCATGCCTCCTCTTCATGTTACTTCTCCCATCTCGCTATGCTCAATTCTCTTAATAGTTTCTTGTAACAGTTTCCCAGGGGAACCTCAGTTATCATTCATATCCAGCCAGTCTCTGAGTCCTGCTACTCCGATGTACTACTCTCTCTTCATCCCAGAGTCCAGCTCTGGCGCAGGCCACGGTCAGCCACCGCCTGACCACCACAGCTGCCTCCCCATGCATCGCACTGCCTCACTCCTTGCTCCTTTCTAGACTCTCACCGGAATGGTCTCTCCCAAGTCATAACGTCACCACCCACACCCACGCTGGAATCTCCTGTGCTTCCCACTGCTCTGAGCATGACGTTCAAATCCTTCATCAAGTCCACCATAAACTCTTTATAATCTGGCCTCCTCTCCACGCCTCCCTTCTCAACTTTCTCCATTCTTCCCTTGGATATATTAACCCCAGGCACAGAAAACATTTGCCAATTTCGACAGCAAGCTGTTTTGTGCCTAAGACATTGTCTCCTAAGTCTTCACCCTCAGCCCCACCTGGGGAACATGTGCTTCAACTGTCGACTTAAAGGACACCTCTTCAAGAACATCTTCTCTGATCCTGCAGACACCGAGCCTCACACAACCCTCTTGCATTTCTTCAGGCCCAGTGTTTACTATATATACCCATGGGTTCCACAGCCACTGATGCAATCATTTGTGGATCAAAGTATTTAAAAAAGATAAATTATTATTTACTGAATGTGTGCAGCCATTCTTCCCTAAGCATTTACACCATACTCTGTATTACCAGTAATCTAGACATGATAAAATGAATGCAGGAGGATGTACATAAGTTTTGTGCAAATGCTATGACTCCATTCTATGAAGAAGCTTGAACATCTGAGCATTTTAGTATCTGCAGTGTGTCCTGGAGCCAATTCCCTGCCATGCCAAGGAACCACTATCTCAATTATATCGTTTTTCTTTCTCACTAGAACATTAGTTCTCTGAAGGCAGTTGTCTTGGTTTTGTTTACTGTTGAACTCTCAGAACTTGGCAGGATGCCTGGCACATAGCACATACTTCATAAATACTGTTGAAGAAAGAAAAAAGGGATAGAATAAGGGACAGGACATGCCTCTAGGTCTGATGCTGGCATCTCTCGAAGACACAAGGTTCAAAGGAAGTCTTATTCATTGGACAAATAGTTTAGGCCTTGTATTATAAAAATATTTTGTATCTTAAGTTCAGTTCAGCATTGTGCTTTGGAGCCAATCCCAGATGAATGTCTAGGTTCAAGTTGTAGTTCCAGCAGTTAGTGTGTGACATTGGGCACGTGGTTTAACCTTCTAGGCCTCACTTTTCTCGTCAGTAAAACGGCAATGACAATGAAGGCTTG
Organism: Heterocephalus glaber; assembly: GCF_000247695.1. The sequence goes on along the minus strand of NW_004624750.1, from coordinate 9,531,082 downwards.
CTACTAGTGGTGATACTGAAAGAAATTCAGATCTGTAAAGCACTCCAAACTGCCTGTCTCAGAGTGAGTGCTTTCTGAGTGCTTGTTTCTAGGGCTAAAGAGCCCCTTACTCAGGGCCAAGCCAGTAAGAGCCTTCAATAAACAGCGGGTGTTTTCTTTTGAGAAACAGTACTGAAAACTTGAAATACCAAATACCTGTCACACAAACTGTATCTTTTTTTTTCAGTACTGAAGATTGAACCCAGGACCTTCACCCTGAGCTACATCTCAAGCCCCTCTCTTATTGTTTATTTTGAGACTACATCTTTTGCTAAGTTGCCAGAGCTAAGCTAGGACTTGTTATCCTCCTGCCTGAGCTTCCCAAAGTACTGAGATTACAAATGTGCTCTACCACACCTGGCTATTATTTTATGTATTATATTTACTTATTATTTCCCTATGTATAGAATAATTCTAATTTATATTAAATTTTTATGTTAATATTTGTGCTAGGGTACCATTGCTATGACAAAATGCCTGAGAAAAACAACTTGAAGGAGGAAGGATTTACTCAGGGTCATAGTTTCAGAGGTCTCCATCCATGGTAAGATGGCTCCATTGCCATGGGCTGGGGTGAGGGAGAACATCATGATGGCTGGGGCAGGTAGTGGGGGAGGCTTCTCACCTCACAGCAGCCAGGAAGCTGAGAGAGAAATAACCAGGACCAGAGAGGAAGGGGTTGAGGACAGGATATAGTCCTCAAGATCAATCCTCCCATCCGCACTCCCTTCAACCAGGTTCCACCTCCTTCTTGCTCTTGCAATAAATGAAGATTGATCCACTGCTGAAGTTAGGTCTCTCATGATCCATCACCTTGCAAGATCTGGGAACCAAGTCCTTAGCACGTGGCTTTTGGGGGACATTTTAGATCCAAACTGTAAGAGTGTTATGCTATAATATTGTTATATTGTACATACTTACATATTTAATATATCAAAAGTGAAGTCAGACAAAGTTAGATTTCTCTCGAGTGTGTTGTACACACAAAAGGACAGTTCTGGAAGTCTCTGAACCACAAGTGTCGAGAAGCCTGGCTTACAGCAGATATAGACAGTTTATAAACCGTCCAGAAGGAAGTCTTGACCTTTTTCTTGATTAGTTATTATACATTAACGTTCTTATTAAGGCAAGCAAAGCTCTTAAAGCTAATTTGTCAATACCCAATTGGTTTAATTTCACTGATTCTTACTGACAAGGATGAAAAGCTTAGTTTCATGTTTTGCTTTTGATCAAACCATGTGTTTATGGGAAACTGGGTTGACTGAAGTTTTGGCTACATGGCTATGAATAGTTGGCCTTAGGGTATCAAAACTGTATCCTCCAATTTTATTTATTGCTTTTTAACAAATATATGGTATAATTTGAACTATTTGAACTGTCTCATTTAATTTGCAGAACAATTTATTATATCTTTACCTTGTACATGGAGAAACCTAGACTCAAACTTGACTGGTTTAAGATTCCAGCCCCCTAGTAAGTCCAGATTCCATCCTCACTGCTTCTTCTCCAAGTCAGCTGGCACACTGGGCTCAGCTCACTGTGTAAATCCCTCACTGAATTCTCAACCATCCTGAGAGATGGGCACTGTTATTATCATCCCATATATACGGAAACTGAGGCAGAGCAGTTCAAGACTGTCTTAGTTCAGGTTGCCATAACAAAATATCATAGCCTGGATGTCTTGAGCAACAGACTCTTATTTCTTACAGTTCTCAGGGCAGATAAGTCCATGATCAGTGTGACAAAAGATTCAGTGTCTGGGGGGAGCCCCCTTCCTGGCCTATACATAGTCACTTTCTTGCTGTGTACTCACGTGGATCCTTTCCATGGACCCATACTTTCAGAGAGGGAGAGAGAGGTCTTGTGTCTCTCTTCATCATTTTATATAGGCAATAATCTCATCATGAAGGCCTCGCCTCAAAACCCAAACTAAACCTAATACCTCTAATACAGTCACCCTGGGGGCTCAAGCACCCACACGTGAATTGGAGGGGAGATGGACACAAGAGTTCAGCCTGTAACAATGTCCTTGCCCAGGGTTGCTTTGCAGGCCAACTGCAGAGCTGGGCTCATAAGCCCTTCACTTTATGATGGCTCCCAGGACCAGATCAGGAAACTCCCAGGAATCCAATTCAGATCTAGTTTATGATCCAGGAATACAATTTTACAAAACCCCTTGGTGACCTTGAGTAAGTGATTAGGACTCACTGAATACCCACTCTGAGCTGATAGACTTGCTCTTGGAGGACCTCAAGTGTCCCCGGCCCAGAGGACGGGGACAAGGGCAATGCTGAAGACATACTCTGCCTCCTTCACCATTTTCCCCAGGGCTGATTCAGCTGCTTCCTATAGTTTTATTGAACTACAATTCTTTAAAGTTGAATTGTCAGCAAGAATTCAAGTGTTGTCTATTGAATTTCAGCAGAGCTCAATTCCCTTGACATGTGCTCTTTACTTACCCTTCTCTCTCTTTTAATCTATTAACCAAAGCATTGTTAAACACACACACACACACACACACACACACACACACACACACACACCACTAATAAATGAGGATGCTGCTTGTTTTGCAATTTTCCCTCCATAGCATGAATATGGGTAACTATAGTAGTTGCTGAAAATACAATATACACAATTTTGGGTATGGGAAGAATATTAGTTACCATATTTCTATGGTGAATGTAAAAATACTGGAATGATATTGGATACAATGTCATGGAAAATGTTCTGTGGCCTCCAATGACTTGGATGGAATCGGATGAGGACTGTGAGATTTAATAACACTATGGTTACAACTGTAGTTTAAACTCATAAACCACAAATGCCTGTCTGGCCAGAAATAAAAAAGATCTGAGCTTTATATTCTCCTAAGCAGATTCTTCCATAGAGTAATGCTGGAGGAGAGTCTGGCCCCAAGTGCTTAACTTTGCAATTCAAAAGAGTTGTGACTTAGGTTCCCTTATATAACATGCGCAGCTTTTCATTATGTTTATTTGATGCAGTGTTATTGAGGCAATATTTCATATGAATAATTCATTTCTACCCCAACTTTATCTACCAAAGTCAAAAGCAGAATCCTAAATTTCAAAACAGATCAAAGAGTTTCTTAAATAAAATGGAAATGCCTTGAGTTGCCCGCTTTCTGAATCTCCTTGTCTTGTCTGTACATTAAGCAAGCACTTACTATGGGCAGTTGGACACTGACATTATTAAATGTTCACAGCTCTGCATTCTCTTTGGCCAAGATGAATTTTGGTGCCCCAGTTTTGCACTGTTTCCTCTTGTTCTTATCCAGAAATTGAGTTCTCTGAGAGCAAATCACATCTGAGTAATTTTTTACATATTTTTTACTTCGGTTGTATGTGCCTGACTTTTGAGACCGTCTCAGCCCTGATTCGCTTCTGTTCCACTGGGCAGTCTGATGAACACAGCAGGCAGGCTGTGGTGAATAAAATGGAGCAATTACATTTGGATGCTCAGGACTGCCAGCTGCTTGGGGACGCCTCACTTGGCCTCTCCATTGTGGCCCTCCTCCTCTCAGATCTTACCAAGTCATGCAAGAAAGTCGCCCTTCAAAATGATTGACACCCTAAAAATTGGCCTGACTTTACTCAGCCACAGAAGATACAAACAAGAGTGGAGCAGCCAGAGAGAAAAATTAAACACGGGAGGGGAAAATCTGTATTCCGAGTCACTGGATCATGCCTAAGCAACACCTTTTTATAAAAATGGTCAATGGGAGAAAAACAAAAATAACTAAAAGATCCTTAAAGCCATCAGTGGAAGCACACGTCATACATGGCTATATTTAAGAGGATCTCAGTGGCAGTAATTTGGTCTTTTTATTGTCTCTGAGGAGACCATTGTTCCTGGCTGGGGCAAAGTGAGCATCTGGGGAAGAGTCCAAGAACTGGAGTCAGAAAACTCTAACTTTAGTTCCTAGCTGGGCCACTTGCTGGCGAAGGGGCTTAGGCAAACTTCCTATGCATCTCTTGGTCTCTGTAATAGGAGAATAATGCTATGAGATTTCCCCAACTTTTTGAGATGTTGGGAAAATGCAAATAAGTTTCTATTTGTAACATTCCTCATACATAGTAGAAAATGGAAATGTTTTCAGCAGCCTCAATTGAAGATGCTCTTTTATCATTGCCTACTGTGGCATGGTCAAACTTACATGTGCCAGATGAATGAAAATACTCCCTCCGACAACATAGTGTGGTAGTCACTTGACCCCTGGGGTTAAGTATTGTTAAATTGGCTGTCAATTAGCCAGCTCTACTCCCTGCTTCCGAGAGGCAGAGCTTGCTCCCCTGACAGGAGCTTGAAATGCTGTATACTCATTTCCCATAATCCCTTGTGGCTAAGCACAAATGAAAGCTGCTGGAGACTTCTAGGAAGGAATTCCTTCCCTGATGAAAGAAAAAATGTGAAGGAAAGACCCTTTTCCACACTCCACCTTTTCTGTCATTTAAGGCTATCCTTTAAGCTGCTGCAGGCATCTTAAATCTTGAGGGGAAAAAAGCCAAAACAAACTGACCTTGCTCACTAACATGTTGAACTACTCAACTAACCCTGAAATGTCTTAGGGCCAGACATCTTGTCATGTGAAATAATAAAGTGGTTTTTTTCAAAGCACTTATTATTTGTAACTGAATAAATATAACACTTGTTTCCTTGTCTTTGCCAGCACATCAAAACACTTACCTGTTTTTGTGCTCAAGTAGTTAATCAGGAATATACAGATGATATTCCATATGAGATTTTGGTTATGAATAGCACTTACTAATTTTCAGAGAGATCAAGTAAACTCATCCAAGACCACACCACCAAAAAGTGTCAGAAAAAGATTAAAATCCAGATCTGTCTCAAAGGCCAATCTCTTTAATACACTGGTGCTACACATGTAGCTGTTACCCAGTCTGAGAGGAAGTAATTTAGGTAGTGGTTTATTTTCCTATCTTTCCTTTCTTTTGCCTTTAATTTTCTATTTTTCCTTTTGGTTTATGTTCTGAACTGCATCAACACACATATCCGAAACTTTTCCTCCCTCAGCAGCCTTATATCCTGAACCTCTCCCTTCTTTTTCCTGTTCCCATCAAGATTTTTTCCATCCTGGTTGCCACTGCCATAGTGAGCTAATGTGCTTTATAAGACTAACCTAGATAATCAGTTATGCCAATTCCTCTTAGTGGGATCCTGGTTTGGAGAATAACTTCAAGGGAATTTCTCAGTACTCTGGTAGACCAGAAGGTGAGATGGTCCTTTCTAATCACAGGTTCAGGTACTCCCTTGTACACAGGGGCTAGTTCTGCCAATGCAAGTTAGCAGGGAGCCAGTGGTGGTCCACGTCTGTAATCCCAGCCCCCTGGGAGTCTGAGACAAGAGAATCACAAGTTCAAGCCCAGTTTGAGCAACAAAGCTACTTAGCAAGATGCTGTCTCAAAATAAAAGTAAATAAATAAAAAGGGCTGGGAATGTAGCTCAATCTCAGTGCAAAGGCTCTGGGTTCAATCATCAGAGATAGGTGATAGATAGATTAGATAGATAGATAGATAGATAGATAGATAGATAGATAGATAGATAGGATCTGGAGCATGACTACAATTCACTTACTACTTAAGCAGATTATTAAGTACCTCACATACTGTGACAGTAGTGCTTTAGGTATTAGGGACATAGCACTAAATAAACAAAAGACACAAAAATTTACTCCACTTCTGAAATTTAAATTCCAGTTTAAGGGACATAATGAATAAATATATCATATTTCAAGTGATGAAAATGCTATCAAGGACAATAAAACCAGGTAAAGAGGACAGACTGACAGGGGTGCCCTGCCTGTGATGAGTGTCACTCCTGTCAAGGGTGACCAGGACACACTACATAGAGCAAAGGATGTCAATGTTAATGACATGGCAACATGAAAATTGTTGGAGAAGGAAAGTAAAATGGGAGAGAAGAAATGAAGGAAACTGCAAAAGAACTGACATGTTCCTTACAGAGTGAAAACTCAACCAGGCATGGTGATGCACGCCTATAATCTCAGCACCTGGGAGGCTGAGGCAGGAGGATCACTGCAAGTTCAAGGCCAGCCTGGGCTAAATAATGAGTTCAAGTCCAGTCTGAACTATATAGCAAGACCCTGTCTCAAAAAACAGAAACAAACACCAACAAACAAACAAAAAAACCGAAGTGAAAAATTAAGAAATATTTTTAAAACTTGATGGAACAAAAATATAATCTTAACTGTATTGTTTAAAGTTCCAAAGATGATCAATAGAAAAACAGAAAGTTTTGAAGAGGCAAGAGAAAGGGGAAGGGAGAATCTAAAGGAGCTAAATTATTGCTTTTCTTTTCTTTTCTATTTTTATTAGGATGTGTTTGCAATACACAATCATTTCATTCCTCTTGGGGAACTGGTTCATACACATATGGCATCTTGACCATTTTTACTCCCTACCTATCCCTGCCTTTGTTTTTCCACTTCTAGAAGTCAATATAAACTACTAAATTGGTAAATCGGGGTTTACGTCATGTGCTAATTTTCACTGACCATTGGCTGCTGCCTGGGCCTTTCCTGAAGAGAACGCCACATGTAAGACCCAGCTCATTGAGAAAATGTACTGTGATCAATTAGTGCTGTCTGCTATGGGTGCAGAAAGGATCAATGACACTATGTTCATCAGCTACACTTGGAGCAAAACTGGGTTATCTGGATATAGGATGCTGAGCAACAGTAAGAAGGAATTATATCAGAAAATAAAAACAGAAATCCAATGGCAAAGGGCTTAGTAATGTGATAGATTCCCGTGTCATGTTTTTTGTTTGGGCTGACAACACTCTCAAATGTACAAAAAAAATAAGCTATAGAGAAGAATGGCAAAAAGGAGTTTGCTTTCTCTCTCTAATGTAAGAGTAGGGTTCTTGGCTTTCAAATCTTGCTTTCCCAAATCTTACAGAACTTAAGCAAGAGTTTCAAAGACATACATTCCTTGGCTAGATTGTATCCAGTGACTCATTTAAAACAACTGAAATGTATTTTGGGTATTGGAAACAAACCTTCAGAAAAGAAAACTTACCATTGGTCCAATAAAGTCCTCCCTGCTGTACCAATTACCTAACTTGCAGTCCCAACTGTACCATCATGCCAAATCCTGGGAACACAAACAAAGCTTGAAATCTTGTCTCTAATTAAGTCATGTGGAGCCTGGTGACTTTGCTGGCCTCCTGCTCAGTAGCAAACCGTGTGAAACCCTAAGCAGCCCCCTTGGTGGCTAATGTCTCTAATAAAGACACAACTCCCAACCTGTGTCTGCTCCCCGGGACTGGAGCGAAGAGAAACACTTGTGGTTAGCAGAGAGCACAGTTAGAGAGCTGTCTGCTCCCTGAGCAAAGCAAGAGCGAAGATTCATATTCCCTGGCATGAAGGTCCTGCCCCACCTTTCACAGAGAGGCAACCACTGCCAAGAGCCTTACACTACAGCTTGCGGTTACACCTCAGCTCTGACACCTTTGTTCACTCCTTCAACCAATATTCTCCCCAACCTGTGCTGAATGGATGGCCCAGCCTCCTCCACTCCAGAACCTGAGGTTTCACTCAATTCTACAGCATGTCATTCTGCAATTCATTTTTAAATTTTGAGACAGGGTCTTGCCAAGTTGCCCAGGCTGTACTCAAACTTGTAGTCTTTTGCCTCCACTGCCCAGATTGCTGGGATTACAGCCATGCGCCACCATGCCCAGCACACACACACATTTTTGTTCTGTGTGCAGAGCACTGTGCTCAGCTCCTAAGCAGGTGACGGATGTTTGGTGTGCAGTAAATGAGGTAAGTCATGTACAGTCTTTAGCACCATCTAATAGGGCAATAAAATTCATACATTAAATAAAATATGGTGTATAGTAAATTTATCACCATGACAAAGGTTAAAAGCATTATATTTGGGATTTAGATGTGCTAAAGAGCAGAAAGGGTATCCCAGGCTGGGACTGAGCCATTCATTTTCCTTGTACTTTTGATGTACAAATGAACTCATTCATACTAGGAAATATGCTGGACCCAAACATTTAAGGTAAAACAGAACCATGTATGCATGAGGCACCTGTGCAGAAGAATGGAAAATAAGGATATGTGTAGAGATCCATAAACAACTCAGTTAGGGTAAAAACATGAAAGGAAGAAATGGAACCCAAAAGTGGAAAGATCAAGGCAGGTGCAAATCATGGAAAGTTTTGTATATTGTACTACAGAGTGTGAACTTTATTCTGTATTCAATAGGGAGCCATAGAAGGCTTGGAGCTGGAAATTCGGTCTCTGTTTCATAAAGACTTTCTTGGCAACAATGTATGGCAAGGGTTATACTTGTTGGAGATCACTGAGGAAATTGCTGAGTACTCTAAGAGGAATAGGTTATGAGTTGGAACACTTAGCAGTGGAAACAGAAGAGGAGAACTGGTACCTTTGCTCCTGAAATTGGCAACATGAGCACCTTCAGCTGGAGCTGTGCCAACAGCTCTATATTGTGCTGGAGTTCTATATTCCTGCCAAGCAGATTTCAAAGTTCCTGGCAAAAAAAAAGGGCACAGGACAGATGTCAGGCTGTGCATAAATGGACAGAGAAGAATTAAAGATGCCTGATGTTTGGGGCTAGATGTCTCTGAATATCTTTGGAATGGGTTGAAAATTCAGACTATCATGGATCCATGCTGCTGACTGAGGGAGATGAGAGATTAGAAGATATTTGGATCTTGAGGACTGGGGAAAGCACAAGTTGCCTGGGAATTTGACAAGAGTAAGATAGAAGGCTAGAAAAGAGAACAGCACAAAGCTGCTCCTCGGTTGTTTCCCAGAACAGCTCAGGCAGATTTGATAGCCTGTGGTTTGGGGGGAGGCTGAGGACAATCAGGTGAACAGAAAGGTGATAGCATTGCATCAGGAAGGGTGTTGGCATGAGGCACTGGTTACAAAGATAGGATTTGCAAATCAGAGAGATTTCAAACAAGATTTTGCAGGAATTTTGATTATGCCACATACTAATCAGATCATACTATTAGAATATTAGGGGTCTTGATTCATTTGTCAATAAATAGATGACAATCCTACCAAATATAGTTTTTCAGAGAATGAACAAGATGGCGACTGTTGGCCAAAAACTCACACTTCCCCAAAAGTTGCATGGGAGGAAAGCACTGCATTCTCTCTAGTGATCGGGTATGGTCAGGTTTTGAACAACAAAATATGATCAGAAATGGCACATGCTTCTTCCATGTGGGATTCTAAGGAGCAACTGAATTCTTTCTGTTCACTTCTTCTCAATGAGCGGGCTGAGGAGTCTGGGATCTTCTGGGCCCCCAGGGTGTGGTGGGGAAACACCATGAACAGGGCCCGGTAGCAATGCTGTTGAGTAACACTGCCTGAGGAGATAAGAGCTCCTATATTATAAGGTCATGTGCACAAGAAATAAATAAGCCTCTCTGGGGCCAAAACACTGATATTTTGTGGTTATTTGTGCTGGTGGGAGGCCTCATGCTCACAAATGCAGCAAAGATCATGAGATAGATAACCAATAAAGCAATGAAGCATTCTATTTCCTCATAATAACTACTCAATGAATGTTAGCCAGGAGAGGAGGAGGGCATAAAATTTGTGATGCTGAGCAATGTTAGTGTCTAGGAGCTTTGGAAATACACAGCACTCACATTCTTCTTCTATTCTTCCCGGCCTGAAGCTCAGGATATAATCTAGTAGAACCAGAGATGCCTTCTAAGGAAAGGAACACTTTCATAGGAGTGAATAAATGAAAGAATAAATATGGGAGAGTTCATGGGTCTCATGAACCCTATCTTTGTGCAGCCCACACAGACACACCCACACATAGGCTTGTTTGCCTTTTCTTGGAATTTGGAGATGCTGATAACCTCCTACTTCCTGGGAGAGAGCACACCAGCCAGATCTCAGCCCCGTGGAAGACAGAATAATGGTCCCTCCAGAGATGTCCATATACCAGTTTTCAGAACCCGTGAGTATCTCACCTTTCACAGAAAGGACTTTGCAGATGTGTTAAGAAAGGGATTTTGAGATGAGATCAAACCATCAAGGCAGACCCAATGCCCTCGCAAGGATCTTCATAAGCAAAAGTGGGAAGCAAAAGTGAGAGTGAGGGAAGAATGTGATGATAGAAGCCAAGATCAGAGAGAAAGAATGGGCGATGCTATGATGTTAGCTTTGAAGATGGGGAAGGGCCCACTAGTCAAGGAATATAGAAAGTCTAGACAAGCTGGGAAAGGCCAGCTTGTCCCCTAAAAGGAACCAAGACAGCTGACAGTTTGAGTTTAGCCCCATGAGGTGGATTTAACTCTTTTGACCTCTTTTGCATTGTTCTAAACAATGGCACTTCATTACAGAAACAATCAGAAGCTAACGTACCTCCCCAGAACTAATCCCCATGTCTCAGCTGACAGGGTCCCCCTGCCTTGGCTTGCTACATTGGTCACACAGAGATAAGAAGCCCCTCGGGGCTCTGGAGGCTGAGTCCCTAGCGCTGAGAAGCAGGACCCTATACCGATGTGCAAATCCTCTTCAGAGCACAGCTGTCCAACTCTGTGATCCAGCCGTTATCCATCACAGGCCAAACCAACCATGACAGTGCACTAGATACCCACCAGCTCTGTTAGCTGGAAAATGACTTCTCCAAAACCTAAAGGATTTCACAGTCGCCAGATTACTAATCCATTCCTGGGAAGGCTTGACATTTTTTCTTAAACTCTTCAGCGAGTAGCCAATTAAGCAGAGAACATCATCAGAAAATAATATTTTTACTGCAATGTCTATGTCTCCTAGAACTGTTTTATGTGTTAAACAATATAATGGGTGAGTTTCCAAATTCACTTCATGTTTTAAATAGATAGTAATAAGCATGTGATGGTCCTTTAAGTGGAATCAGGTCCTTTCCCACTTTCTATTGCCAAAACTGAAGTGGCAAGGTTATTGTGTCTGAATTATGTACCCCTAAGATTCATTTTTTAACCCAGTTTCATTTGTGAAAGTCCTAAACCCAATACCCTAATAACTATATTTGGAGATGATGTGTTTAAAGAGATAATTAAGTTAAAATGAGGTCATTGGGTTGGGTCCTAATTCAGTAGAACTGGTGTTGTAGGAAGATGTGTTAGCTCTACATTCCTGTAACAAGTATCAGAGATAACTGGCTTGTAAAGAGAAAATGTTTACTTCAACTCACAGTTTGGGAGGTTCCAATCCATGATCAGTTAGCCCCATGTTTTTGAGCCTATGGCCAGATAGCATGTTATGAAGAGGAGCAGCAAGGTTGCTCATCTTATGGTGCTGGGAATTGAAAAAGAAAAAGGAAGGAGCCTTAGATCCCATTCTCCTTATCTGAGGCCACAGTCCCCATTGGCCTGATATCTCATGAGATCCCTACCTTCTAAAGGTTCCACACCCTTCCATCAGTGCCAAGCTGAGAACCAAATCTTTAACACAGGCCTGTAAGGAAGTTCCTCCTAACTACAGCAAGAGAGGAATAAGGACATTGACACCTATCAGGAGAAATCACAGCAGAGAAAATGGTCTTCAGAAAGCCAAGGATAAAGGTCTCAGAAGAAAAAAAAAAAAAGCTACCCTGGCAACATCTTGATCTGGACTCGTGGCTTCCAGAATTGTGAGAAAATAAACCTGTATTGCTAAGGCCCTGAGTGCATCATACTTTGTTATGGCAGTCCTAGATAACTAAAACAGGAAGCGGTCTTTTTCAGCATCCTAGAAATTGCATTAAAGATCTTTAGTAGGCGGATGGCTGGAATTAACATGGTAAGGTTTTGTTTCCAATATAGTTAGCTCTTTCATAAAAGCACCAAAGCAGTATCTCATATTGTGTTCATTACATCCACTAATTAGGTGAGAGGAACTAACACTTTTTGAGTCCCTGCTCTACGCCAGACACTGTAATAAGCTTTGTACATCTGTTATCTCATTTAATCCTCACAAGAGATATAATTGTTCCTTAAAAATCAAACTAAAATACAGTCAAGGAAACTAAGGCGCAAAGCAGTTACATGGTTCACCAAAGGCCACACAGATATTCCGTGGAATTTATCTCTGGATGTGTGTGGCTCTCAAGTTCGTCCTGTTCCCCCAGATGTTGCAGTCTCTTCCTGAAGCTGCATATTATCTTTGCACTGAAAGGGGTAAGAGGGAGAGACAAAGATTCACAGAGGCCGTATTGAGTCTCCTTTGAGCTAGTGAGATCTATCTGGGGAGAAAGTGCAGAGCAGACAGAGAAGCAGGCAGGGCAGAGCATGCTGCAGTTTGTATACAGAGGAAAGAACAATCTGCCTGCCCATTGAGAGGGTTTATGCCTCATTTCTCCTCCCTTGGTAACGCTGTTGCTGCTTCTGGACTGTGATAAACAAGTCGTAATATATTAGTGTGAGCCGTGTGCTTCTACAGCTGGCAGGATTCCTGAGAAATGGTTTTTATGGCACCAATCTCCTTGGAGACCTTAAATAATGGCCTAAAATGTATGGGACAGAGATCACAGGGTTTATTACATTAGTTGCAGCCTGGTATTCTGCAATTTATAGTTTTCCCGATAAATTGGGATCCATTCAGCTGGTACATATTATGTAGGATGGTGGAACTGTCTCTTCCGCATTGAAGGATTAGAAATGGACAGATGCCTTGATTGGATAATAACGGTGCCAGCCCAAATGGAGCATGTGAGACAGGGCTCAGGCTGTGTGCTTGGGCTCATTTTAAGGAGGACTAAGATGGACCCACAGTAGGACCATGTGCCTGCACCTCCTGGTGCTTTCTTGTCTTAGAAGAACCAGGCAATCAAGTTCCTTCTGCTTTCATCAAAACCTGGCTAAGGGCAAACCCTGCTGCATGTCATGCCGCTTTTTTCAGAGGGGAGGCGGGGGGAGAGTACATGACTTTATTAAAATATGCAAATTCAAATTAAAATTTAAATCAGAATCCAGCAATAAAAGGATGACTTTATACAGAACCTCAGAGTACATTGTTCACTGTTTCCATGATTCAGTTAAAACAAATCTGCTGTCAGTGGCTAAGACCATGGCTGCTACACATACACTTACTCAATCTGATGTTAGAAATCAGATTCTATAGGCCATGAACAAAGACCATGAGAGAACACTGAGTGTGCATCCCTGATTTTCAGCCATTTTATCAGAGCTTAGAAACAAAAAGAAAACTTTCTTTATAAGAAAGAAAGGATCACCAATTGAATTTTCTTATTGTCATGGCTATTATTCTAGCTTTCAAAATTGAAATGATAAAAAACTGGAATGCAGGAACAGTAACTTTCTTTCCAATGAAAACTGGGTATAAATTTTAGCTTTTGAACACTGGAGCCCTCCCAAACCTCATCTGGCTGTTAATCTGCAAAAAATGAAGGATTTACACCAAGAACCGCAACTCTGAAGTGTCGTTAAGTTCCACTGGGTCAATAATTCCTTAAAACGAATTAAAACAACAAATGTCCAATAATTTTATAGACATTATTATCCTGTTTCTTTAGAGTTAGAAAAGAAGGAAAAGGAACGGGCTCAGGTATGAGAAACCTGAAATACTCTTAGGAAAAGCACTTGGACAAGAAACTCAGCCCTCAAAATCTGGATATTCTTTTCATCTCAGTGGCAGCCTGAGTGTCTGTAGTGAGAAGTGTTTTCTGATATGCCAACGTACTTTATGGCTTACTCCTAAGTGGTCTCCTTTCTTCTTAGTGGTCTTTCTAAGACAAGCAAACCACCCTCTTCTCCCTCATTTTGCCACTGGGCTCCCTGGGGAAGAGATGGGGCAGATGATTAAACGGACGCCCAGCACTGTGAGAGAGAAATGGCGACACATGCCTCAGAGACATCAACTGCTGCTGCAGAACTGTTCTGAGCTGGTTCTTTTGAAGGCCTGTGCTTTTCCAGATTCAAGATCATGAGCGTCTTCACGAGGACTTATATCAAGGGTCAATCTAACATCTGGATGAGTGGAAAAACAACCCCTATGTTTCTTTCTGTTGTGTCCCCTACAGCAACACTCAATGGGCTTTTCTCCCAGGAAAAATGCATTCTGGAAATGCATTCTCCTCAGAATGCAAAGGGAGCCACTCAAAGAGAGGGAAAGAGAGAGAAGTTGATAAGATGAGGCAGCAAGGATGCAGGGACTAACCCAAAGTGACTTTCATAAGTACCAGGCAGGAAGTGCTTCTCCTACATGTCTTCACTCCCACAATGATCTACGAGGTAAGAATTGCTATTATTATTATTCCCATTTTACAGGATTTGAAATCCAGAACTCTTTCTCTATAGTGCACTTCTTTAGCATAAGGCACAGCCTTTAGTACAAAAGCCTGGTTTCAAAACAACCTGAGGTCCAGCTTTGGGAGCCCAATATTTTCATTATTAGGGACTGCCCACAGAGTCGGGGTAACTAAAGGCAAACTCGTACATCAGGACCTGCTGGCACAGCTACACAAGAGAAGGTCCACGAAGCTTAAGCATTCTTAGGGCTAGGTGATTTACAATGGCCATTTCGACTTAGTGGTGAGAACATCAAACGAGTTCTTAAAAAGCACTCTCGACTGTGATATTTTCAATAACCTTCTCACCCCTTCCTTTCTCCAACTTCCAGTTATCCCTCAAAGCCTCATCTCTTCTATTGGTCACTGGTTCCTTTCACTCTAAACACTTCCAATTATTGCATTAACTGTATCAAAATCAGCTAGTGTCATTATGTAATGTTGTCGCTTGCTATCAGTATTTTTATCTGCATTGTTCTTCCTATCTGTCCCCATCAATGTTTGAGATGGCAAATTTATAAAAATAAGGGCTTAGCCAGATGCACATGGATCTGGCATATCAGAGATCCTTGAGTCTCCACTAACCCCCTATTATCTCTGTCATGATCCAAGCCACTTGTTGTTGTCCTTGAAGCCAAAAGTCCAAGTACACATTTTCAACTCAAGAAAAAATTAGAAGATGGGTTCCCCAGATTTTGGAGATCAGGCCACCAGGTTCTCTGAACTGATGGAAATATGTATGGTAGCTGATTCACTCCCAGAAAGAGGTGATGGCTACATGGATAAGGAAACAAGTTATTAAAGCTGGTGACCACCATCAAAATCACCTTAAGTCAGGGCAGAGTCCAGGGACTCTGGCCAAGCCCTCTCAGCATGTGCTTTGTGGTAGGGAGGACTGAAACTTCCCTGGGATACCATACCTAATCTTTCTCTGGTGTTCTCATAGCTGCCACTAACCAGGTGCAGATCAAAATTCTTGATCTTCATGTGCGTACACATGTGCTTGTGTGTGTGTGTGTGTGTGTGTGTGTGTGTGTGTGTTCTAGCTTTGCCCACTTCCCTACTTCTCTCCTTTCCCCAGCCCTTTGCCATCTCTCCCTGAATTCCCCAATATCTCTGTCTACTCTCCGGAGTCTGGAAGAGGTTCTGCCTCAGGCTTCCTTCTCAAGGGAACCAAGAAAAGGAGCAAGACATGTGGATGAGAAAGTGTCTCCCATCGCTGCACATTCGCAACATTTCACCATTCAATAAGCACTGGAGAAGCTGAAGTAACCCTCATGCTGTAATAGGAAGGGCTGTAGAGATTAAGATCAGTCTGTACATTTCACCCGTTTCGGTGTATAGATTGGCATTATAAAATTTGATTTATTTTAAATAACAGCAAGGTGCCACATTTCACATGTAAAATGGGTAAAATACATAAAATTTGGATAATCAAGCATTGACCAGTATGTGCAAAAGTGACAGCTCTTATACACAGAGCTTCTGTTTGGAAGTGCTAGAGCCTTGGAGGGCACTTGGTTTGACAGCTCCACTCTTGGAATCCATTCTAGGCGACACACACATGTCCCCACGCTTCTCACTGTAGTGCCATTTGTCACAGTAAAGCACTGAGTCCATCAACACCCAATGATCATTGACAAGCAGAAGAGGTATCTATCTGTACTGCAGGAATAGATTGTCCTTGTAAACTCTAAGAATTCAGGAATTTTTTTACTGTTGGCTTTCCAATGTATTCTCCATAGTTTTGAAGGGTGTCTAGTCCCTAGTAGCACTCAATAAATATTTGTTGAATAAATGAAAGGTAAGTTTTTAAAGCATGTTACAGAATATATACACTACGATACTTCTATTTGTGATGTTTCTATTATTAAGATGAAAAAATAAAAATGTACATGTTCGATGAATGCATGCATATATGTTAATAGTTAGGAAAATGTTTGGAAGGATACAAACTAAGAATTCACTGATAACAGGTAGAGAAAGTCAACAGGGCTTTAGCTTTACCAGTAATGTGTTAATTCTTGCAAGGAGAATATTCACATATTACTTAGCTAATAAAAACTTAATTTAACAAATTTTATATGCATGATTAAAACTAGAGTGCTTGTTTCTGAGGGGAAAGAAAACAATTAGGCCAGTATTCTTTCATTTTCCCTTGTCTAGAAATAGGATGAATCCTGGAACTTGGAGACAGAACTTCATCTTCAGGTGCAGGTGAGACAAAGCAAGCTATTGCAGGGCTAGAAGAGAGTCCAGGAAAACCAGGATAAGGGTTCTAAGAATTTCTCTTAGGAAAACAGTTTGGCCAAATTTGCAAAGTGATGAAGAGGAAAGATGGGGCAGAAAGGACACTAAAACAAGGATGTCTGGCATTATTGAGTGACCAGCAGACAGATGTTTTGGGAATCAGAGCTTGCTTTGAAGTTTGGTTTCAAAAATTCTGGGCCTCATCAACTGGAAACTGGATAAAGAAGATGTGTTTTTTTAATAAAATGGAGTACTACTCAGCCATAAAGAATGAGAAACTAGAGACGTTTATAGCTAAATGGATGCATATTGAGGCCATACTCTTAAGTGAAATGAATAGGACACATATGTGTAAATACCAAATAGTTTCTCTCGTGTGAGAAACTGAAAGTGTAATTAAGGATTAAAATGATTAAAATGAATAATTGATGATTTGAATTAGGAAGAAAAGGTCCAAAGGGGTAGAGGAAGTGGGAGGGGAAGGGGAAAGGAAAAATTATGAGAAAAGAAAAAAATGGAAAGAAAGTCTATGTAAATAGGGAAGGGTGGAGGGGGTGAAGGGTGCACAGGTAATGGGGAAAAAATAAGAACCAAGTTACATCATGTACAGGTACAAACACCCAATGATAAATGTAAACGAATTGTATACCTAAAATGTACCAATAAAAGAATTTAAGCAAACAAAACAAAACAAAAATTCTGGGCCTGAAATGATTGTGGAATGTCCATTTGGGAGTATCTGGTAGGCAAGCATGTGATAAGTTATCTGGATTGTCAACTTGATTGCATTTTAAAATGCCTGGGAAATTAGAAAAGCATACTTGTGGGCGTGTCTGTGAGGCTGATTCTAGAGATGATTGACATCTGGAGCAGCAAATTGAGGAGCAAAGACCTGCCCTGATCATGGGCAGCACGGTCCAATAGGCTGGAGGCCAGGATAAAACAAAAGCAAAAGAAGGAAGAAACCTGCTGTCACTGACTCTTCCTCCCCTACCTCCCCTTCTTCCTTCTCCTCCTCCTCCTCCTCCTCCTCCTCCTTCCTGACTGGCATGAGATGAGCAGACTTCCTCCCTCATACCTTTCCACCGTGATGCCTCTTCCTCACCATAGGCCTAAAGCAATGGGGTCCACTAACCACAGAAACTGTGAGCCAAAATAAAGCTTTTCCTGTTTAAGTTGTTATTCTCAGCTATTTTGTCACAGCAATGTGAGGCTGACTAACACACAACAGTCTATTTGTAGAAACAGAGCATTGGTGATGCTGATTTGGAAATTATTTGCATAGACGGGGTAATGAGGCAATGGAACTCCAATGAGTTCTCCATTGAAAAAAGTATGAGAACGGAAGTGGGGGCAGGTATCTATGCAGCCACCTTCAGTTAGGGAAATGCTCTACTATGCTGGTACTTGCCTGCCAATACCTCTGTTGTGTCACTCAAAAGGTTATACACTCAGAGAATAATGTCAGTGTCTGAACTTGGAACAATGTGAGTCAACAGGAAGCATCTATTAATAAATTCATTAGCAAGAGCCCTGTTTATATCTTTATTGTCAACTGCAATCAAGTGCTAGATGAAGATGTCCATAATTAGAAGGTTATGTCTGCCTGCAAAAGCTACAGCTTGTGTGAAATACAAGGACCTGGGACCTCTCTTCCCTTTCTGTGCAAGACTAGTTATTGTACAATATCACCAGATTATTCACAGAGGAAGAACAAATCATTACTCCTGGGCCATAATTTTAGGACAAAGATTTCTCAAAAGTAGCACTAGGTCAATGGCCAAATCTCTCCTGAAAAGTTAAGCTTCTTCTATTAAAGACCTTGTGTTCAGTTAAAATGGACACAACTCTCATGGGAATGGAATCAGAGAGAGGACACTAACTTTGGAATTGCCCCAATTGAGAGTCAAATCTCAATTTTATCACTTCAGCTCTTTGAACCTGTCTCTGTAGCCTCTAGTTCTACATCTGTAAAATGGGGTGAGAATGTCTATCTTGCAGTGTTGTTACAAAAAAAGAAAAAGAAAGAAAGAAAGAAATGCAGCCTGAGCAACTTAGTATCTTAGCAAGATGCTATCCCAAAATAAAAAGAAACTGAGAGTATAGCTCAGTGTGTAGACCCTGAGTTCAACCCCTGGTACCACAAGGGAGGAAGGAAGGGAGGGAGGGAGGGTGGGAGAGGGAGGGAATCAGAAAGGATGGAAGGAAGGAGAGAAGCAAGGAAGGAAAGTTAAAATTAAATGTAAATGGAATGGTACATGTAGACGACATGAGAATCTAAAAAAATATCAGTTCTCCTTTCTCCTCTCCACTCTCTGAAGGGACAAAAGGAAACAATTCCTGAAGGACAGGAGTGACAAAGACATGCCTGGCCTTACACATAGATTTGCTTCACCATTCAAATTCACGCAACTCTGAATGTGACATTGCTGATAACTAAACCTTGATGATTTAGTTATAAAGATCTGGATCTTGCTTATAACCAATGCCTATGCTAGCTAAGAAAGAAATACATAAACTGAACAGTATCATAAATCTTCATCTTAGAGCCCAGGACTAAGGAGAGCAGAGATGGAAGGTGGAAGCCTTCTTCCTGGAAACAAACAGTCCAGAAGCATCCGCCATTTCACATTGGAACAGAAACATGCTGAGCTTCTCCTTGCACTCATCCTTCATGATTGGGCTACCAGGGGCATGCGTGGAAGTAGAAAGGTCTTGGGGAGATGAGAGAAGCAACAAGGACAGCGGTGAGAGGGGTAGGGAAGCCTGATCCCCTGGCAGACTGCACTTGTTCATGGCCAGAGCACCTGGCTGCACAGCAGAGCCTTCGGCTATGGGTTCATCTGTCTGCAGGGTGTCGAGAGACTTGAGCAGCTGCCTAAACTTTTCATGTTGTGCTTGCCCACTTGCTGTCAATGGACCCAGTCATTCCAGAGGGCTGGACATAAACTGAAGGTGGAAAGGACAAGCATTTCCTCATCATGTGCCTTCTCCAATAACACCTAGCCGAACATGAAACACACCTGGTCACCCACGCACACTATTTCAGGACCATTTTAGCCAGTCCTCTGAGCCTTCCTAACATCACTAAATTGTACTTAGCCAAATACAGGGTGAGATGCACTTTAGTTTGATGATGACATAAATGTTACAGGAAAGGCTTCAGAAGTAGCCTAACTCCAGGGTCCAATCTTCGCTGAGCCTCTTTGGGTATATTACTTAATTTCTCTATGCCTTAGTTTCCCCATCTACAAACTGGTACCTTGTGATAATATTAATGCCTACTTTATTAGTAGTACCTGTGTCACAGGTTTATTTTGAGGATTAAATAAGTGAATAGAAATAAACCCCTTAGAAGAGTAGATTCTACTAATGCAATAGCACAGATGAGGCATAGAGTTCAAGCTCAGTGATATCAGTTATATTATTGTTGTTATTATTAGCAAGAGTTTAATACATGCAACTGTGAGAAAATGTAAGAGACTATCTAATCTTTGCATTATTTTCAATATTTCTCAATTACTCCATGATCTGACTTAATTCTGACTTAAGCCTCACTTTAGGATATATTTAATATGTATATGTTATCTACACATGGCTTTTAATAATGCTGATAAAGCATACTGTAGTAACCACATGTTCTTGATTTTCTTGAATAACCCAATTCTTTTCTTTTTTCATGAAAGGCCTTGATTTGCTAAATGCATAGCTAAATTGGATTTAATTTTGTATCGCTGCAAGATTTCCAAATATGTAATTTTACAAATCAAGCACAAATCTTTTGGTCCTGACTTTTCATTCTGAAAATGATTATAATGAGTATGTGTAATTTTAAAAGAATAGGTTCTAATGATTCCCATGTTGGTAACAACACATCTAAGAATTGCAAAAAAAAAAAAAATGTGGTGAGGGCTTTTGACCTACAGATTCACTTTGTCACTAAGGAAAATGGTTTCCACCTTGGTCAACAGAGTGCTCAATGCAGGGTATAAGCAATTAGAGTCCAACCTTTCTGAGTCACACTAATGACCACGAGACCCGAAGAACACATGATCTACTGACTTGTGCTTATTAGGGAGAATGTGAAGAGATGAGCTGAAAAACAAACAGGCTACTTTATGCATTAAAAATATGAAAAATACATCTCAGTATTATTTGTACTTGTTTATTTTCCAATCTAGGCTATTCATGCCAAAGGCATGCAGAAATTCAAAGCCTCTTTAAAACAAAGTAAATGTTGTCACCCTTGCTATTAATTAGACTGTGGAAGGATTCACAGAAGGAGAATGAATTGGCTATATCTCAACATAAAAATAGGAGAAGCTCTTTTTCAGGTTTTGAATGAGGAGACTTGGACTCTCCATTCCTGGCTCTGGCACAGACCAGCTGTCTAGCTTGAGGCAAGTCCTACACTCATCCCTAGGACTGGACTGGAAGACTTCTGAGCTCCACTAGTGTCTAGCTGTCTATGAACTATGAGACTGCTCTTTTTTTTTTAACAAAAACAAACAAAGACTGGTCCTGGGTACAGATGTGTCAAAAGCATTCTTCTGTTGATACATTGCCTTTGGCTTCAAAATTTCATGGGGATTGCTTAACTGCTTTACCTTGTTTAAACTGCACTTCTTGCCCCAAATCTCCTATCTGAATAAGGTAAAAAAGATGATAGTCCCCTTCAGGCTGTAGAGGTCCCTACCGTGCACTCCTGGAATGAACTCCTCCATAGTACAGTTATGCCTTTATATTTCATTTGATTCAAAAATACATACATAGCTCCTACTTGAGAGTTTCTGGTAGAGGCTACAAAGGTGGTTATGCCTCCAAAAACTGAAAATCTTATGGAAAAGAAAAATAGGTTCATGATTACCACTGCCTTGTGTCATACGAAAGTAAATGCTCCTGCAGCAGTACAAAGAACCCAGAGAATTTGAAAAGGAGAGTGATTCTTGATTCTTGAAAAGCCTCATGAAGAAGTTTGGATTCAGGCTGGGTTCCAAAACTGAGTTAAATTTAGAGAAGTTAAAATCTCGGAAGTGATTCCAGGAGTAAATGTTGCTAGGGTAAAGGGATAGATTCAGAAGAGTGAGGTATGGTGGATTCAACAGTTCCTATGCCCAAAGATACATGCAACTCTTAAACTATGATCCTGCTGAAAATAACCTTAGGAAATAAGGTCTTTAGAGATACATTTAGGTCAAAGACCTCAAAATGAAATCCCTTGGATTTAGGGTAAACCCCAATCCAGTGACAAATGT
The DNA here is from genome assembly GCF_000247695.1 of Heterocephalus glaber. Next base: position 9,509,202 of record NW_004624750.1, on the reverse strand, counting down.
CTTTGGACAGGAAGGAAGGACACAGAGACACAAGGAAAAAGGTCATAGACGATGGAGGCACAGCCTAGAAAGATGCTGCCTTAAGCCAAGGAGCATAAGGAGCTACCAAAAGCTGAGGAGGCAAGAAAGCCCCTAGACCAGCCTGCAGGGTGAGTACAGTTATGCCAACAGCTTGATTTTGGACTTAAAGCCTCTATGATTGTGGCAGAATAAATTTCTGACATTTTATGAACTAGGTTTATGATAACAGGTACCTACGGTGAAGCAAGCTCTTTGACTAGGAATGGAGAAACAAAAGCATTTGAGGCATCATAAGAACATTAAGACTGGGTGACTCCAATTGTCTGTAAGATAGATTTTTCAGGGGGAAAACAATGGAGACAGGAAACTACTGAAAAAGTTCAAGGAATTAAATCAAAGCAATGGCAACAGGATTGAGACTTGGCAGATGTTGAACTGAGGATGTTGTGATTACCTGAATGGGTTAGAGAGCAGAGGATAGAAGGTCAAGTGATTCTTGTGGAAGCTCCAGTCTTAGGCTTTTAACCAAAAAAAGAAGCAAGTTAATGAGACCACTAATTCATAAGAGAGAGAGAGAGAGAAATCCACCAGTGTATCAAAGGAGGTTGGAGATGAGAATAGGAGGCAGTGGCTAACAGTGTGGACAGGCCAAATGGGCTCAAAGAGAAGCTGGTGATTAGGTGGTTGCTGCTGATTTTTGAAAGCCTACTACCCATCAAATACCAGAATGGAAATATAAATTATAAGAGAGTGAGGAAAGGAAAGGGATATAAGAAGCATAGCATTCTCTTTCTGAATCATTTTTTAGTAAAAGAGAATAATGTGTAAGGCTTAACTTGAAGTAAAGCAGTGTGGAAAAAATGTCTTGATCAGGCTTCAGCATGCTAACATACTCTCTCCCAAGAGTCCTCTCTAACCTGCAAATGACATGGGAAATACTAACTCAACAGCACATATAACATTTGCCAGATAAGCTAATTGTCACTCAGAAAGACCTGGCATTCAAGAAGGAGGCCAGAGGAACTAGAATATTGCATGAGTCTGCATTTGTTAAGAAGGAGATGAGAGTAAAACCAACTTGTGCTTCAGTGGAGTGTATAGGTGATGACCCCAGAGAGCCAGGTAAGGGAGAGGTAGCATGAAAACATGGGAAAAGTAGAGGTAGGAGGTAGGGATGGAGGGCAAAACAAATTCACCAAATGACAGCTTTGCCTACTTTGCTGTTCTGCCTGGAGACAGCCTTTGCCTGCAGGTCCTTCAGTCACTCACTGATTTGTTCTGGTAATTATCTAGCAAGTATCCTCTAAAGAGAATTCAAGGAATGGGTAATAATCTGAAAGTACACAGCGCCTCTGCTTTCTGGGCCTTTTCATATGCTCAAGAGTATTTTCAAGAGTTTTTGAGAAAGAACAAGACAACTGCTGCCAGTTCAAGAAGATTTTATGTAAAGTTCCCTACAGAGCATCAGAAACAGAAAATTTCTAAATGGGAGATACCGGAGGCCATTCAGCCCTCCTCACTCACAATGCAGGTCATTCGCCAACAGGAACACCATAGAACTAGTCCTCAGCTCCTCATTTTCTCTTGTTTATTTACCACCTTAAATATTAGGGTCCCTCATTGCACAATTTAGCAAAGGATATTTGATTCAGAAATATCAGTGCACTTATAGAGAAACATAAGTAAGGCTAGAAAATTAAGATATCTAGAAGATGCCAAGACCTCTTCTCTTTCTATCTCAGGGACTCTGCCTAAACCCCCAAAGACTGGTAACAACTTACTACAAATTTAAAATATGTTGAAGGTTAAGCTTAACCCTCATATGTTTTGGCAGCATATTTGGCTTGGGAGTCACCTGTAAGATTAAAGCACACTTCTGAGTCTGTGGGTGGGTAGGCCATGGAAGAATGGCCTTGGGGTCTATATCTGGGCCTTTACCCATTCTGTTCTGGAACTGTTCTCCTGCTGTACTTGCCAGCCACCATGAACTAAGCATATGTGCTCTACTGTGCCTTTCTGCCATGATGTTCCTGCTTTGGGACTACTTGGCCATGGGATGAACTCCTGAAGCCATAATATTAAACCTTTGTTCCTTTAAGTTGTGGGTGTTGGGTATTTTGTTCGAGTGACAAGAAAGCTAACTAACTCAAAACATTTTCCTCAAAATTCTACTTCAACATTTAGTAACTAGGGACCACATAGAGAGAGGAGGTTTGGAAAAATAGAACTCTAGGCAGAGGAGGCTTCCAAGCCACCATAGCACTGCTCCCAGTGCAGAGGAGGTGAGCCGCACAGGTGCCAGCATCACACATCCACGCACGCGCGTGCACACACACACACACACACACCAGCAAAATGAGAAGACACATAAACAAGCCTCAAAACCAGACTTCCAGATCATCTACAGCAATCCCAAAGGGAAACGAGATGGAACAATCTGATACTCAACCACCTGGAATCCCTGAATTAGAAAAAAAGGGGATCTGGAAAAAATGAAATCAGAAATAATTTCTCAGATAACAGCAAAGATTGTGCTCACAGTGCAAGACATGATTAATAAAGCTAGAGAGGAGCTGAGGAACATGATGAAATCCCAACATAGGAAAAAAATGGAATCCATAAAACAGATGCAAATAGATTTCCAGGAGATTAAAAACTCCACTGAAAGTCTACACAGCAGAATGAACCAATGTGAGGACAGAATTTCAGATATAGAAGATAAGGTTGCAACTAGTGACCAGGAAAAGAAAAATTGTTCTGAAATTGTAAGGGACCACAAGATATCAATCCAGCAGCTGCTAGACAATTCAAAGAAGAATAATATAAGACTGATTGGAGTCAATGAAGAAACAGAAGTAAGTGCAGATGACATAAAAAAACTGTTCACAGAACTGATGGCAGAAAACTTCCCAAGCAGGGGGAAAGAACTTGAAGTACAGGTAAATGAGGCATATAGGACTCCAACTAGTCTTGATCAAAAAAAATCTACACATAGGCATGTAATAGTTAAGATTCCAGAAAACCAACAGAAGAAAAAAATTCTACAAGCAGTTAGAGAAAAGGAACGAGTCACATACAAAGGAAAGACCATCAGAATCACAGCAGACTTCTCAACACAAACCCTCAAAGCCAGAAGAGCTTAGAGTGATGTATTCCAAGCCCTAGAGGAAAACAGCCTCCAACCCAGATTGATGTACCCTGCAAAACAATCTATCAAAATTGATGGAAAAATTAGATACATTCATGACAAAGAGCACCTTAGGAACTTCATGAATAACAAACCAGCACTCCAAAAAATTTTAGACAAACTCCTAGGAAAAGACAACAAGGATCATAACCCCAGGAAACACAGCAGGCATGATGAGAAATTAGATGTAAAGGGGGAGAATCCAAAAAAAGAAAAAAGTCATGACAATGATAAGTCAATATGTGTCACTTATAACCATCAATGTTAATGGTCTCAATTCACCATTCAAAAGAAATATACTGGCAGAATGAGACAAGAAGCAAGAACCAACAATATGCTGCATACAAGAAACACACTGAATTCAAAAAGAAACTGATAACTCTTGAACAAATGAACTCAATAGATGTTTACAGAGTTTTCCACCCCACAAAATCAGTATACACATTCTTCTCAGCTGCACATGGGTTGTTCTCCAAAACAGACCACATACTCACACATAGAACATGTTTAAGTAAGTGCAAAGGAATTGAAGTTAACCCCTGTATATTATC
>NW_004624750.1:9474710-9503763 GCF_000247695.1 Heterocephalus glaber | reverse complement strand
GGGTAGGAACAATCAACATAGTGAAAATGGCCATACTTCCAAAACTGTTATATAGATTCAATGCAATCCCAATTGAAATCCCAGCAGCATACTTCACGGACCTTGAGAAAACAATCCAAAAATTCATTTGGAACAAGAAGAGACCTAGAATAGCAAAAAACAATTCTAGGTAACAGAGACATGGCAGGGAGTATCACAATCCCCAACTTGAAACTATACTACAAACCTACTGTGATAAGAACAGCATGGTACTGGAAAAGAAACAGACCTGAAGACCAGTAGAGCAGATTAGAAGGTGCAGAAACAACTCCAGATACACTCAGCCACCTCATCTTCGACAAAGCAGCCAAACATCTTCACTGGAGGAAAAGTAGGCCCTTTAATAAATGGTGCTGGAAAAATTGGGTTTCAACTTGCCAAAGACTAAAACTAGACCTATATCTCTCACCATGTACTAAACTAAAATCAAAATGGATTAAAGTTCTAAATAATAAAACAGAAATGCTGAACCAGCTTGAACCAAGGTTAGCTAGAACTCTTGAAGACATTGGTGTAGGAAAAGATTTTATGAACAAAACCTCAGTTGCCCGTGAACTAGCACAATAAACAAGTAGGATCTCTTCTTATTAAAAACCTTCTGCACAGCAAGAGAAACCATGAACAGTGTGAAGAGACAGCCCACCATGTGGGAAAAAAATTTCACCAGCTGTCCCTCAGACAAAGGTTTACTATCTAGAATCTATAAAGAACTTTAAAAGATCACACCTCCCAAATTTAAAGACCCAGTCCAAAAATGGGCATCTGGAATGAACAGACATTTCTCACATAAAGAAGTAGAAATGGCAAATAAACATATGAAAAAATGTTCAACATCACTGGTCATGCGAGAGATGCAAAGGAAAACAACACTGAGATTCCACCTCACTCCAGAAAAAATGGCTGCTATCATGAAATCAACAAACAACAAATGCTGACGGGGCTGTGGGGAAAGAGGAACCCTGCTCCACTGCTGGTGGGTGTGTAGACTGGTGCAAGCACTGTGGAAGTCAGTATGGAGATACCTCAAAGAACTAGGATCGGAAGTCCCATATGACCCAGCTATTCCCCTGCTGGGTATCTTCCTCAAACAATTAAAAGAATCATACCACAGTGGTATATGTGCACCCATGTTCATAGCAGTACAATTTTTAATAGGTAAAACTTGGAAGCAGCCCAGTTGCCCATCAACTGGATACTGGATCAAGAAAATGTGGGGTTTTTTATAAAATGTAGTACTACTCAGCCATAAAGAATGAGAAATTAGAGACATTTATAGCTAAATGGATGCATTTTGAGGCAATACTCTTAAGTGAAATAAATAGGACACACATGTGTAAATACCAAATAGTTTCTCTGGTGTGAGAAAGTGAAAGTGTAAACAAGGACTAAAAGGTATAATAGATAATGTGAAATAGGAAGAAAAGAGGCAAAGGGGAAGGGGAAGTGGGAGGGGTAGGGGAAAGGAAAGAAGGGAATGGAATTAATATTAGAAAAGGAAAAAATGGAAACAAAGTCTTTTTAAATAGGGAGGGATAGAGGGGTTGAAGGGAGGGCAGGAGAAGGGGGAAAAATAAGAACCAAGAGAGATTATGTAAAGGTGCAAATTTCCCATGATGAATGTCATTATATTGTACACCTAAAATGTACCAATAAAATAAAATTTTAAAAATAAATAAATGATTAATTTAAAAAGAACTTTATTTTGTGGAAAATTGGATAATGTGTAATAATAATTTACTGAATTGCTGTAAATTGTGAATGGAGAGGACAATCATGTATGAAATATGGGGCTTCATGGAGTAAGGAAGGAATCTCAATTTTCTGAGGGCTCAGTGAAGATGATGACATTGGGGTTAAAAGTAAAGATCCTGTGTAGTTAAGATCTAAACAAAGAAAACAGACAAATGTTTACCCCAACTTTAGAAATCAAAAAGCTCCATTCCCTCAACAAATATTTACTTCCTACCATGAGGCAGACAATAGAAAGGCAAGGAACTCATCACAGGATAAGAAGGAGCCAAAAAAATTTAGTCCTTACTCCAATCATGAATTGTTCTTAATGTGACACTTGATGTTCCTCAAATGAGGAAAGAATTTTCCCTGACTTTCTGAAATGAGGAAGTACAATAGCTGCAACAGAGGCTATAGAACAGAGACCATGGCCAAGTCTTGTCTGGAAATGAAGAGTCCAGCATCCCTTAGTACTGTTAGCCTCCATTGCAAGAGCAGAGCCTGAGACTTACAGGCTCAAATATTCTGAGTTCCTGTCAGTGAGGAGTCTGGTTACCTAGTGGTCCCCATCCTGGGTCCTGAACAGTCCATGTAACTGGTAGCACTTGATTTTCCTGTTACACTAGCTCTTCTCTGTCTTGCTAATAGGACCCAAATTTCCTCTAGAAAACCCATTCCTCCTATCTCAGGCTAGGTTGCATTGCCATAGGTATAATCTTTTAGTATGCCCATTGCCCTAACCACTATGATTGAAATAACCAGAGTCCTCCATGGACTTTTCTATTAAAGGTCTATCTGCCCTTGGCTAGAAGAAGAGCTTCTCCAAGCAGTACAGAGAAATGAAGACATTGTTGGAGCACTTGGATCCAGCCTTAGCTGAAGCTAAGATCTATCCCTGGACTTTACATTACTTGGAGCTTGGCTGCTTTGAATTGAGTTTCTGTTATTTACAACTGCACAAATCCTAATACAAATGAAACCATGCACTTATGAAAAATAATTAAGAAGTGGGAGGAAACTGAAGTCATCGAGTCCTGTATCCAAGCCAGCCATGTGGTAAACCTTTTGAAAGAAGCTTTCTTTGATGCATGGATTCAAATTTCTCCACTCTCAGCAACCCCACTAGGTATCAAGCTCTTCTGTTTATTTTCATAATGGTAATGACATTTATTAGGATTTTTCCAATTACAAAAGTCACTTATTTTCATCAGAGAAATATTTGAAAAATTTTAGTATATTCCCATCACCCAAAGAAAAACACAGCGAAACCACTGAGCTAAATCACCAGCCCATGCCCAGCCTTTTTAATGTTAGAAATACGTTCTTCAATTACTCTCCCTCTACCTTCTATTGTCTGTATCATGAACGTTTTCCCATGTTAGCCAGTCTATTTATGCAACATTGTTCTAATGAAGGGTAATATTTCATTAGATGTTCCGTGATGTGTTTATTTGTGGTGCTAAATGGAATATTATAAACGTTATTAAATTTTACATAAAACTTAATCATTAAAAAATATTCCTGGAAGCATAAGTGCTTGTCAAAAGGTATAATGTTTTTGATAAATGGCAATGAATTTGCAAAATAAATCTAAAGAAGTTCTCTTTTTTTTGCCCATCTTACACCAATAGAACAGAAAATTCACTAGTAAGCTGAATTTCTAACAGCAATTTTGCTGGGTGTATTAGTTTCCTATTGTTGTGATAATAAATTGCCACAAACTGAGCAGTTTATACCCATTCACTGTCTCAGTATTTTCTACCTCAGAAGTCCAGCAAGCTTGGCAGGAAACTCTGTTTGGGATCTTCCAAGGCCTGGGCTTTAATCTGGAAGCTCTGGAGATTTCCAGACTAGTTCCTGGCTCGTCTGTGTTGTTGGATCAACTTAATTCTTTTTCAGAGTCCATGTGGCCACATGTGGTTCTCCATTTTCAAGCCAACAAACACGTGTCAAGTCCTTGTCACACTCAGAATGACACTGACATCTCCCTCCACCACATCTCTTGGACTCCAGCCAGTAAAATTCTTTGCTTTTAAGAGCTCATGTGATTAAATTGGACCCATGCAGATCATTCAGAATAATCTACCTATTTTAAGGCCCAAAACCTTGGCTTTGTCTGCAGAATCTCTTTAGCCATATACAGTAATATACCATACTCAGAGCTTCCTGGGAGTATGGACTCTTTTAGGACATCTAACTTGCCTAACCAAAGGCCAGAGCAACCGTGCTTCATTAAACATCTGCCATGTAGTTCCCTGACTAAATATCCTTCATCTTGAGGCAGTGTTCAAGGGACCAGTTCAATGGTATCAAGCATGGTGGGGGAATTTGTTCTCTTCACACCTACTACTCACACCTCAGCAAGCTGCGCTGAAGGATTGTCCTATGAAACTTTCCAACATGTCTTGTTACTAGGAAACAGTGTCTCCCATTTCCTCAGGGACAGACTTCCCTTCAAATTTATATGCAGTGCTGCATCGTTATAATAAACTACACTGTGTCATGTGTTCAGACTGTTGCCAGTAAAAAAGAAAGTAAAAATTCAAATGATTTCACATACAAATGTAGGCTTTTGAATGATAATGTGCCCCCAAACACATGTATAGGTGTTCACATGCAAATAAATGTTTTCCTGACTTATTAAGTCGTGTTTTCCCCCGTATCTAACTCATTTGTTTCGTATTAGTTTTCTGCAAAGGTTCTCTATAGCTAATTTTGAAGGAAATAGTGTGAGAGTTTTCAGCAAAAGCAGTTTCCATGGTTACACTGAAGTCTTGCTAAAAATAGTACATGATGTAATCAGCAAAACTTTAGCTACTAAAGTAACTATACAAAATAGATCTGCATTACTGTATGAAGTTTTTTCTGCCATTCAAGCTGTGTCTATGACACATGAAGAGAATAGTTTGTGAATTATTTTTATTGCCCTGAGATTCCAGCCCCTTAAAGACTTTTGTGGGCAGTTCACAAGCTATTCGGGCTCAGAAATTATTTCTAACATTGTCTGAAGGAGAGAGAGAAAGAGACAGAGAAAGGGTGGAAAGGAAAAGAGGTAACTGCTTACCTCATCTTGAGGTAAACACTGTATTCTCTTTATGTTTCATTTCTCCCATGAAGAATCATTCCCTTTTAAATCACTATCATTCTATCTATGTGAAAAAAAAAAGGTTTTACTCTAATTCACTTCGTCTACACCCTCTAAATTCCACCGCTAGCTACCTACTCCATCTTCCTCATTTTGCCTTGTAGATTTTCTTTTCTTGACTGATTGATTCAAGGTTTGGTACCTAAAGGAACTACAAGAGGGAGAACCATTCATTTTATTATTTCTCTTCCATTATTGCTGCTGGCTCTTTCATATAATGAAAGAAAAGTGCAGACACCTGAGAATAAAACAGCTTCCCTTTTGCGTCTGGAGTTCTTTGTCCTCATTGTGTTTGAACTGTCACTGGGCACAGCTGGGTCTCTATTTCCAATATCCTCTCTCCACACTTCATATAATTAGAAAAGAGAATCAAGAATGGCAGCCCCACCTGCTTCCAAAGCCATGCTCCCCCCAAACGGCAAACAGCGGAAGCTAGAAGTCAAAGAGGTGGTCCCTTGGATCATCCATACACTCTGGAGCACCAGGCTCACAGATATCTTCCGTCTAACCACTGTGCCAGCTCCAGCCCCCGAGACTACTTATTTGTTATTTCTGCCACTTTAGGATCCTCCAAGCCTTCCCTCTCTTCTCTTCGTACAGCTGTTCAAGGCAGCACTCTCAAAACAAAATTTAATCTCAGAACCAAGTTCTTTTTACTTGGCCTCCATCTAGAAAAGGCCTGGAAATGTGCCTAGTTAGTTTCTTTTTGGAGCCAAAATAGCAGTCTGGGGACTCAGAGGGTCCCTCTCAAGAAAGAATCATCATTTTCTTTAGAGTTCATGGTACTGGAGAAAGAAAGCTAGAGATGCTTTCAGAATACTATAGCTGTTGCATATGTTGGTAATTTCTTTAATGTGTTTCTCTGTCAGGGACATAGTTAACAGTCAGAGGACCACAGCAATTTCAAACACCTATGAGTTAATGCTAGCTTGCACTAACTTACCTAAAGACCCCTTACAGCTTCATGTGTGTGGAAAGTGGTTGGATCATGGGGGTGCTATACTCATGAGTGGATTTATTCACTGATAAATTCAGTAGCTAAAGGTGCTGTTAGGAAGTGGAGCCTGATTTGAGCAGTGAGTTACTGGAAGGATGCATTCTTGTCCCTAGCTCCCCCCTTTCTTCTGGTCACTACCCCACTTCTTCCTGGTCACCATGGAGTGAGCATCTTTCTTCTGCCCTGCCCTTCCACCGTGCCATTTCTGTCTTGGAGCCAGGCAACCCACTGGAAACCGTGAGCCAAATAAACTCCTCCTTTAAGTTGTATGTATCAGGTATTATGTCCCAGCAATTGGAAAATGACTAAAACAAGAACTCAGAGGGCCTCTCTCAAAGAAAAGTCATTTTATTTAGAAAGAGGAAGCTGGAAATGGTTTTAGAATGCCATAGCTATTGCACGTTGGAAATTTCTTAAATGCGTTTCTCTTACAGAGACATCATTAGCAACCATCACACCAGAGTTACTTAAAAACCTGTACTAGCCCATGTTCCTTTTAAAACACTGTCTCCTTAAGCAGCTTTAGAAGGGCACCTGGAGCTAACGTGTTTAAATAGCTTTTTGTCACAAAGTTTTAAGATTCACTTGTTTCTCATTACCTTCTATGGAACACTAACTCCTGAATATAGTGTCAGAGACAGTACCACACCTGGCCCCAGAACTGTCAAAGTAATACACATAAGTGGTACCATTCCAACAGAAAGTGTGTTGGATGAGGAGATGTGGTGAGTTGAGTGTACTAATTTCCTGCCGTTTATTTATTTCTTTACTTAGCTATCACTTAGCTTTACTTACCCTCAGTAAAGGGTTCTCATCTTAAGTCTAATTAAAGAAATCCATTTTAAAGAGAGACGGAGCTGAGCGGAAGAAAGAAATAAAGGGAAGGCTGAAGGCCAGTCCAGGTGGTGGATAGGAAGATGGAGTTTCTTTCTAGGAGACATCTTTGTACGGAGAGCAGGTGTGCAGCAGAGGATCCCCCAAATAGCCACTGTACCAGACATCTTTACTGAGCCACTAACGTTCCTGCCAATGTGCTCTGCATCCCCCACCCCACTCCTTGCCTGGGAGGATCTCATCCCTGGACGGTATGGGTGTGGCTCACATAAGGAAGCTCAGCTACTCTTCTCTTCCAGCTGATCCAGGCAATTAAGCATCTTGACAGGAGTTGAGCAGCATGCAGTGGGAGGAGAGTAGGTCAGATCATTATTTCCCTAGTTCTTTGAATGCATGACCTTCTCAGACTAAAACTAATCATTCGCCTTTGCCTCAATCTCTGCAAACCTGGATGTTTTACCAGAGTCACAGCTAAGAGCCCTGATTATTGTACTATCTCTGTGGTGCATACACCCTTCCCACACCTTTGTAAAAAATATCCTCTTCAAATTATTTTATTTGGACTACAGCATCTGTTTCTTTTTGGTACTCTGATACCAAAATCTTAGCACATGAACCCTTGGTCATCTTGTTTCTACAAGGTGCTTTCTAGAAGTAGGTGTTCAGAGTAAGAAGTCATATGGGGGGATCTAAAAGCGATATTGAAAGAGAGACTCTTATGGTAACTGTTAACAAATAGAGAGAAGAGAGGGTAAAAATCAATAAAACTGGAACTGGATGTGAAATACAACTGGATAAAGGACACAGTAAAATGAGTTAGGTCACTTAGCTAAAACAATATAAAAATATTATTTTGTGAATGATTCGTTGGCAATATTAAGCCCAGTTACTCACCTTCCACTATTGTTTGTCTTTTTTGGAAACAAATATGTCCAACATGTTCTTCCTCAAGACGTCCAATAAGGGCCAGGGATTTAGCTCAGAGCCACTACACCTGCCTTGTAAGCACAAGGTCCTGAGTTCTATCCCCAGCACCAAAAAAAATTAAAAAGTCCAATACTTTGGGACACTATGATGTAGAGCTGCTGCTGCAGCTGGAGATGATGATACCATAACTGTGGCCCCCCTACCAGCTGCTAACTTCTATTCAAGATGCCAAGCAAAACCCTTTGCATTCCCTCTTCCTCCCAAAAGTCCTTAGAAACAGCACTGGGATTGCTCCTGTTGTCGGGAGAGCAGAGTCGAGAAAGGCTGCAGGTTATAGCATGCAAGTAAAGAACTGAAATTCCAACCCAGAGCACCTGGACCTGGTTGCTCAAGCTGACAACTTTAAACATATTCTTTTTTTTTTTTTTTTTTGACTTGGGATCGAACTCAAGGCCTTCACATGGAGCTACATCTCCAGCTCTTTTCTATTTATTTTTTATTTTTTATTTTTCAGACAGGGTCTCACTAAGTTTCTAAGTTGCATCCCTGGGCTTTAACTTGTGATCCTCCTGCCCCAGAGTGTTGGGATTACAGGCATGCACCACCATGCCTGGCTTAAACATATTCTTGATCCCCCTCTTTCCTCTGTGTTTTCTGCCACACTTCAAGGCAACTCCTGTCTTTCACCTGACACCTCACCACCTCTGTGACTCACCCCTGTAGTCCAAGGCATCATTACTTTTTGACTAGACTGCTGCAGGAGCCTTTTGACTGGTCTTCCTGCTTCCATTCTTATGCTCTCCAAGGTATTTAACTATACCCAAGGCAGAGTGATCTTTTCAAGATGCAAATTAGACCAATAGTTCCAAAATTTCTCTGTCTCGCAGAGTCAATTCCATGGCCTACAGACCCTCGTGGATCTGATGCTGCTGCCTGGCTCTTCTCCTCTCTCACAAATTTCTGCCTCATTCATTGCATTCTGGGCATGCTGATCCTACTGCCGTGTCTCCAAAATCCCAGCCCCTCTCTCTCCATGGCCCTTGCACTTGTCTTTCCTTCTGCTTGCAATGCTCATCTCAGATCCCCCACTTCATGTAGGTTTTAGCTCAACAGTGGCCTCCCCTAGCCTCTGTCAAAACTTTGCTGTGCAATCCCTGGATGCCGATACCCTTTCCCCTCTCCCTTCATCTTCCCTATCTTCAGGGTGCTTTCTACAGCCTGATATTTGGTCACAGATGCATTTATTGATTGTTTGTTCATCACTTCCACTGAAATGCAGCTCCATGAGGGCAGGGTTTTGGTTGTTAATTTCTCCACTGTGTCCTCAGAACCCACCACCATGTGTCTTCTACAGAGGCCTCTATGGTGTTGATGTAACTGATGGGTGGAAGGAAGAAGAGAGAAAGGGAGAAAAGGAGGGAGGGGAAGAGGAAGAGATAATGGAGCTTATTTTGCTGAGCAAAATTATTGCCCCACAAAAATATCTACATCCTATTCCATGCACCTTGTTAATATGTATGATACAAATGAAACTGAGATTGCAAAGAAGATGACTTTAAAATTGAGAGCTCCTCCTAGATTACCCAGAGAGACCCATTGTAATCACAAAGATACCTAGAAGTAGAAAAGAGGAGTAGAAAGGGAAGTCAGAGGATGTGAAGTGAGGGAAAAGCATTTGACGATGGAGGCATGCCAGGGCCTCCAGAAGCTGAAAAAGGTGGGGAAATGGATTCTCCCTTTTTCCAGATTATTCTCTGTCAACAACTTGGCTCTAGACAATATGACGCATGTGGGGCTTAACCTCCATGAACTATAAGAATAAAAATGTGTGTTCCTTTAAGCCACTAATTCTGTGTGATGGACATGTGTGCATGTCTGTGTGTGTGTGTGTGGTACTGGGGATGGCATCCAGGGGTACTCCACTAGTGAACTATATTCCCAACCCCTTTTACTTCTCACTTTGCATTGAAACAGGTTTCCTTCATTGCCCAGGCTGGCCTGAAACTTGGAATCATTATGCCTCAGCCTAGTTCGTGATAATTTGTTACAGCAGTGATAGAAAGCTAAGGAAGAGCGTACTCTTAGGTTCTAGGCTATATCACTTCTTCCAACTTTCCCAGTCACTCTCCTGGTGATTTCAGACTACTCCTTTGTCAAAATAAATGTGTAACTATTTTTCTCTCTTTCCTCGTACGTAAAGGCCCACTCTCCATCTCCTACATGTTATTTTTAAATATTATAGCCCTATTTTAATGCATAATAGGGCAGTGAAATGAAAACTGTATGTGTTGTTTCCCAGATAACTGACTTTGCGTCCACTGACCTTCATATAGTTCGATATTGTCCTCTGTAAAATGTGCGTTCTAATGCTAGTTAACTGTTTCCCAGACACTCAGAAGTAGATACAAATGTTCAATAAACCTTAGCTACTTCTATTTTGAATGCGTCCAACAGGAGAGAAGACTAAATTCTGGCTTGTTCCTTAAAACTCGGGTATAGATTCTACACCAACTTATATAGTTTCTGAGATGGCCTGAATTTTTACGCCGTTGATAACTTTCTTGTACTTTCTTTCACCCAAGATCTAAGTTTGACCCCACACTACTGTTGATGGACACAGGTAGACAAAGAAATAGACACTCTCACAATCTTTTGACTTGTGTTTTACCAGCAAGATCTCTGTCTTTTGCTTTTCTATATTGCTTGAAACTTTTTACATAAGCATAAATTGTGTTTAACATTTTAGATATTGATAATGATCACATTCATCATAGGGAATTTGCACCTGTACATGATATATCTTGATTCTTCTTTATTTTTTTCCCATTCCCCTCACCTCTCTTCAACCCCTCATCCCCTCCTTGTTACAAAATCTTTGTTTCCATATTTTTTCTTTTCTCTTTTTTTTCTTTTCCCTTCCTTCCTTTCCCCCCTCTCCCCTCCCTAGTTCCCCTTCCCATTTGAGCATTTTCTTCCTCTTTCACAGTATTATTATACATTTTGGTCCTAATTTACACTTTTAGTTTCTCACATCAAAGAAGCAAAGGAACATTTACACTTGTGTGTCCGATTTATTTCACTTAAGAGTATAGTCTCAAGGTACCAATAAAATTAATTTTTAACAATTGTGTTTAACATTAAAATGTTAAAGCTTTGTTTTTACTTTGAACAAAAACGTTTAGCTTTACTGATAAAAATTTAGGAATAATCTCTTGGCCTTCTTTGGAGTACGTTTGTAGCAAAGATGTAACTAAGGCATGAACACTGTTCTTGTCCTCAACACAAGAGCTACTACTTAGAATTTCCAAGGAACATACACACATACATACATACACAATCACATGCACAATCATGCATGCACAACTGACAGCTACAGGCTGTGAATATGTATTGAGAAATTATAACATCTCTTCGATTTTTCCCACATGGAATAAGGTTATTGTAAAACTTAGTATGTGGTTCTTTCTTGAGTGGTACAAAGACCTCATGAGTTATACTGTCACAATAAGAAAAGAAAGCAATAATAAGAAGCTAGATATTTGGTCAAATCATTTGGATGAACTTGCCTCTTCTAAGTAAATAAAATTTATTAGCATATATTATCAGGATATTCCAGTTCTGCAGCTGCTTCCCACATTTCAAATGTGACACAGGGTGGTACTTATGACAGATTTCTGGTAAGTTCTTCCAATTTTTCCAAATTAAAAAATCACCTTCAATGGCTACTTGAACATCAGTAGGGAGAATGGAATTAAGGGTGTTGAATTTTGTCAACAGGAAGATTTTATAAGTACTCCTTTTCAACTTGTTAATGTGTTATTTCATTTACTCACTGGCTCCTTTACTTGTTCATTCCAGTTACCTGTGAGCCAAACTCTGTGCGAGATACAGATGACACAGCGCTTGATAAAACCCACACGCCAGCTTTCTGACCCTCCGTGAAAAATGGAAAGGAAGAACCAAAACTAATATTTCCCTAGGAACCTGGTGCAAAGAGTAGTAAAAACTCACCTCCACATTCTCTGACTCTTCATACTCTTGTCAGCTTCATTGGGAAAACCTATGAATGTCTTCCCAAAAGGACATCATGGACAGGGCAGGCATTTTGTCTCTTTCTTATTAATTCTTTCTTTCAACAACGAATCTCTTCCATGTACTCTGAGTTAGGCATATTGAGGTGGTAGGGGTACCACGCTAAAAAAAGCAGATAACATGCCTATCCTACTGGAGCTTGACATGCTCAAGAATAGTGATAACCACTTGCCTTTAGGAAGATCAAGTTAAACAGTCAAAATTTTAGGAAAATAATGCCTCTGTGTGCCCCCTCCCTCCATTTCTACCTATTGAAATGTATTTATCAACACTGTGCTCAAAGTCCAACTTGGCCAATTTCCCTTCTTCACACCCCCTTTATACCTCATGGATTCCAAGCTCTTGATACCTTATATTGTGTTCATGTTTTAAGCTCATCATAAATTACAAGCCCTTTTTTGTTTGTCTCCCAACACAGCACCTAGTACATATTACAGCCTCAGTAAATGCTCCATCTATCCAGCAGATGTAAATGGAAGGATAGGAATAATTTTGATAGATCTTTTTGCAAATGGGAAGGTGACCAAGAGGCGGAAAGAGGAGAGGGAGAGGAGGGGAAGTGTATATGAAAAGAATTAAGATGTGTTATGTGTGTGTGCCAATTCCCCACAAGGAATGTAATCATCAGGTACTGCACACATATACTAATAAAAATAAAACATTTTAAGAGACAGAAACAACAAAAAGAAAGGATAAATACAAAATGGTTATGTATATTTCTCCCCTTCCAAGAGGAAAGCTAGATTAGACTAATAGTCCCCTCATCCTTAAATAAATTTTTATGATACAAGTTTAAATCTACTTTATAATAATATCAATATCAACTATATTTCACTACTCTTTCCAAATTCAACAGAGTTAAAGCAAAATTTTTCCTTTGTTTCCAAAACTGGTTTCTCCCCTTGACTTCTTTCCATCATTTCACGGCATTGACACCATCCAGGTAGCACAGTTTAGAACATTAGTCTTTCTTGGTCCAGTGAGCTCTTTTTTGAGATTTTATTCACAAGTACCTACTGACTCCTTTTTCTTCTCCCTCATGAACATTCATTCATCACTGGAATCTGCCCCATCCTCTCAGTCTCCATTGCCTCTCCCTTACCAAGCCTAAATTAGGTCTTTCTTGAACTATCAAAGAAGCAACCAATAATCAATCTCCAGTGTCAACATTCTTTTCTATCTTCAATTTCACTTGGTGTTATCTTTCAAACATCCATTCCAGGTCTTCTATCTTATAGAAACCTCCAGTGATTTCCAAGTTACATTTCTAAAAGGTGTTTCATTGAGAAAGTGTCCTATGTTAAATAATTCACTGTAACATTGGCTTTCACGCATTTAAACAGGTTTCTTTGCTGCATGATGTTTTGGAGACTCGGATACCCAATTCTGCATGATGAGTCTCTCTAAAAGGAAACAAGAACTTCCCAAAATATTTGATTTGAGACTATTTTTTGTCATGGAGAACTGAATCTAATATTGGAGACTGGCTCACTCATCCATGCCAATCCCCTTCTATTTTTTTCTAATATAGAATGTGGAAAAATAAAAATACTCATTTCCTAGCCTGCCTGGCTGTCAGGGATATGCAAGTGACAATTTCGGTCAATAAGATGCAGACGGAAGTCCTTGAGAGTCCTTTCCTTGTTCTTTCCCTTCCTGTTGCAATAACAATGTACTCCTGAAGGTATAACAGCCACCAGACACCCTGGCTAAGCAGAAAACGGAGCTCCTTTATCACTTAATCTCCTGGATGAGGGTTTTCTCTGGCAGCAAAATGCAGTCCTAATGAATACAAACATCTCACAGACACTGAGTGTAGTTTAGGTAATAATGAAATACAAAATAAAGTTTATTGTCTAAGCATGGCATGCAACCCTCTATTTCTTATACGTCACTTTTGCTTCCAAACTTTCAATGACACTAAAATGCTTATATTCCCAAATATCTCTACAACTTTAGGCAATGTTGTGCTCACCAGATCTGTCCACTCTGGACACCAGATCTTGACTGCAATTGGCAGTTGTGGTCTTCCAGCAGGTGGTTATTTTTAGTAACATCTGTAAGTATCATTTATCAAACTTTAGCCATGTCTCTTGCTGTTACTGATCCATAGATCAGTGCACATTTAGGGACTTCCAGGAATTTGTCTTTCTTTGGCCACTCACTCTGAGCTCTACTCAGTCTAAGCACTATTCCTGCTGTGGCAGCCCAGAGATGCCTCCTATCTATTCCCCCCTGAGCTAGAAGAATTGCTGCTCACCCATGCTCTATGGTGCCAGATCCTTCTAGGCTGAGCACCTTCTTGCAGTGTTGTTCTGCCATTGCCCCTACAGTCACTTTACATCCGTTAGCTTTTTCCCTCAATCTGAGCTAGCCTTTTCTTAATCCACCGAATAAATGATTCCTCATTCCAAAAGCTGAGCTGAAGTTTTAACTCTTCTGTGACATCTTTCTCACCACATTTAAGGTGCATTCTAGAGTCTCTTACCTCCTGTCATGTGTTGAATATACTTGAGCTGAAGCACTGACCACAAGATAATGTGATTTTCTTATTTATACAACTCTCCATCTGAATAACCTACAAATTCTTTTAGAAAATATATTGTATCACACTTATATTGAAACCCCAACATTCCATACATTGCTTGATATATACTAAGGGTTCAGTAAGTGTTAATCGAGGAAAGAATAAATGACTCCTCCAATGAGTGATATAACATTAGTAAAAATATGGTGCTTGTAAAGGCCTCAATCTGACCAAGGTTGAATTCCTTCTGTTGCCAATATTTAGTCATGAGGAAAACTAATGAAAGGACAGAATCAAACTCTAAATTGACCCTGTAAGTCACAGTTTAATCAATACACATTAGATCACACATACTATTATGAAATCCCTAAAACATGTCTGAATTGCAGTGTGATTTTTATAAAGATATAAGAAGCTTCCACCTGCCTGAAAGAACATGTAAGTTATAAGATTAGATAAAACTTCTAAATGTTAAATGTCAGTGGAAAAAAAGGCTCCAAAAATAACAGCACAAATAAAACTCCATTTCTTTCATTGTTGGAAATAATCATTTGTGTTACCTCCTGCCATAGAGGCAGAACAGTAGATATTTTCCTGTCAAAGTAACTACTACTATTGCTCAGGAACTCCCAAGAGCTTCCAAAAGCAGATGACTTCTCCTCCTTTTCCAGGTGCACAGAGAGCCTTGCAGGTCACTACAGCCCAATACCACTGCCTCTCGCCATCACATGGTATAGATGTTAATGCTCATCTTTCAGGGTACCACAGTCTGTAGACTTAGGTCCATTCTACATGAAGCAAGTCCAGTTGCTGTGGTCCCATTCCCTCAGGGCTCCCAGGCCGTGACTCTCGTGGACAGCTTCTTTTGGTTACAATAATCCCCCTTTTATGGTATGAGGTCAAACAAGAGCACCTAAAGCCAGCCCTTCTCCCCAAAAAGAGGAGCCCTAAACCATCTGTGCACCTAAAACCATCCCTATATATGCACCCCAAGGGATGAGGCCCACGCAGAATATGAAAAGGCTCTTGAAGTTGGTTTTTCAAAAGGATAAATAAAGTTGATAAACCTTTAGCTAACCTTATCAAAAAAAGGAAAGAAAGGGCTCAAATACATGCAATTAATAACACCCAAAAGAATTAAAAGAATCATACCACAGAGTTTTATAAAATGGAGTACTACTCAGCCATAAAGAATGAGAAACTTACTGCTTCTCGGCCTTTTGGCTAAGATCAAGTGAAGAATGAGAAACTAGAGTCATTTATAGCTCAATGGATCCTTATTGAGGCCATATTAAGTAAAATAAATAGGACACATATGTGTAAATACCAAATAGTATCTCTAGTGTGAAAACTGAAAGTGTAAATAAGGACAAAAAGGATTAATAACAAATAATTGATACCTTGAAATAGGAAAATGTCCAAAGGGGTAGGGGTGGTAGGAGGAGATGGGGAAAGGAAAGAATGGAAAGGAAAAATTATGCAAAAAGAAAAAAAATGGAAATGAAGTCTATGTAAATAGGGAAGAGTGGAGGGGTGAAGGGCACACAAGGAATAGGGAAAAAAATAAGAACAAAGATACATCATGTACAGGTACAAGCACCCAACTATAAATGTAAATGTATTGTATGCCTAAAATGTACCAATAAAAGAATTTAAGCAAAAAACAAAAAAGAAAAGAAAAGAAAAGAAAAGGCTCTTGACACTTCTTTCCTGATCTTTCAGGTAAAATTTCCCACATAAGTCGAGCAAAAAAAAGCTGACCATGTCTCGAGGTATCCAGAGCTAACCTTTCTGAGAAGAGCTAAAATTAGTCATTACAGTTTGATGTTCAGTCTTTGCACAGCTAGACCCCTAGTAGGCAACTTCAGTAACTAAAGAAGTCAAAAGGATGGGGAGACAAAGCAGATGGTCGCATATTAAATGTCAGGCATGACATTCCCCAAGTAAAGCATCCAGCTACATAAGAAAGAACATCGGGCCTTTGAAGCAACTGCATTTGATTTCTGTGGAAGTCAAAAGAGAAAGAAGCACACCACGAGATGATACCTGGGCCAAGGAGATGAGTCTTTTCAGCCATGGGTGTGCACATGGGAAGCCGCACATTAACTTTGGCCAGTGTCCTCAGCTAATCGCATAATCAAACTATGCTTTGGAGAGATGAAGTCGTTTATTGTTTAAAAATACCGACTAATATTCTCATCAGCATCTAATGTTCCCTGCTCAAATCTGATTTAAATTGTCTAGAAACAGAGATTGCACAATGAGATACTGATATATGTCATTATTTGCAGTTTACTTGTCAAACGTTTTTTGCTGCAAAAATATAATGCTTTTCAAATAATAAGATACAGAATGGGCTTGCCAATATTTCACCCCCTGATACACATTGATAATTTTACTATCTACTGATAGAGTCATCAAGGCAGATGACCTTGGGCGATTGAAATCTCTCAGTATGAAATCTTATTCACTGGCTGAAAAGTCTTAAAAATGATTGTGTTTTTTAAGCCTCTCACCTAGGAGCTACAGGCTGTGGGGGTGGATCTTTCTCATCCTGATAAAGCTCTTCACAGTTGGAGGATGTGTTATGCCATAGGGGGTCTTTTTCCTACAAATCATCACAAAATGGTTCCAGAACCAAAACATAAAAATTAAAACACATGTTCATGCACTCTTTCTCTATCTCTCACCATCTTTTTCTTCTTCACATTCTTCCTTTGATTTATTTTCCAAAAGATTCCTGCTAAGATCCTTCTCCCTTCAAGTTCGTTGACCTCTGAAATCCTACAGAAATTGCCTGTGGAGTTAAGAAAAGCAAGAGCAGGGGTTTAATGCTGCTCTGTGTAGAGCTAAGCCTCAGATGCAAAGTTCTCAGCACACACCAGGAAGTCTAGATGAGTGGACCCTCTTGGAGGGCTGTGACTGTCCTTGAATACTGTAGACTTCACTGATCTGCAGTCTTGCCTTCTACCATGTTGGATTCCCATGGCCAACTGCGGTCAAAAAGTATCAAATTAAAAGTCCCAAAAATAAAGAATTTGTAGGTTAATTGGACACTGTTTTGATAGCATGATGAAGTCTCATACTCTCCCTCTCCATTCCATCCAGGGTATGAACCATTCATCCAGCATATGTTACCTACCGTCTTAGTGACTTAGTGAACATCTCTGTAATCTAATAGACAGACTGTCAGGGTCTCATGGTGTTTGCACATAGGGTTCAATACTTTCCATGGCTTCAGATATCCACTGGAGGTCTCAGGATGTCCTCCTAAGGACAGAAGGAGGACCTACTGTACCCTTTTTTGTTGCTACCTTCAAGCTATTTCTCTACTCCTGATACTAATCTCTTTACTTAACAAGCTTCTTCTGTTCGAATAAACAGAACTAATCCCGCCATCTACACCAAGAAGGGTTTTGTCTGAAAGATGTAGGGGAACTCTCAGGTGAAGGAGTGGGTTCAAAAACCCAGAAAGCAGAGAATCTCTGGGAGGCCAATTCAGTAGGTGCCATCCTAGGGATGATTCTGCATCTGGGACTTTATGCTATTTTACTGAGGGTCCAAATTCCAAAGACGGAACATCCAATGGACTGTGCTTTAGCCTGTGCCCAAGAGAATCAAGAAGCCTTGATCAACAATACTCCCATATTTTTATCCAATGAGTAAATAATAGTTACTCAAAACAAGAAGGGAAAAAGATGTTAAGGAACAAAGGGGGAGTGGGGGTAAGTGACACAACTTCTGGGTGATCTGAATGCTTCTTGGGAGAATTTACTGTGTCCTTTCTCTGGCATTCTTCAGAACACAAGACACAAAGTTAGTGCAGGACAAATACATACTTTAAACTCCACATGAACTTTATTATACTCTATTTATTTAAGGGCGTGGATCCCATCACTACTCAGTAGACTATTACTTTCATTAGGGTGGGAGCCATATTTTCTTTGTATTATACTATTCTCAGTGCCTAGCAGAGTACTGCAAGATCAGACCCTTACTAAATGTTTTGTAAATTAGTTCGGTATGGTGGTGCATGCCTGTAATCCCAGTACTCTGAGAGACTGAGACAGGAGGATTGCACTTCAAGCCCAGCCAAGCAACTTAGCATTTAGCAAGTGTCCGTCTCAAAAATTTTTAAATGGAGGGATATTTTCTGGGGATATAGCTCAGTGTTGGGTTCAATCCCAAGTACTGTAAGATAGATAGATAGATAGATAGATAGATAGATAGATAGATAGATAGATAGATTTTAAAAGCTATCTCACGTATTTAGACCAGTTCAATTTCTTTCCTCTGCCCCTTCTTTTCTTTCCCTATTCTTCTTCCCCCTCCTCCTTCTCCTCCTCCTCCTTCTCCTCTCTCTCCCCCCCCCTACCATCTAGCTTTATCATGGGGCCAATTTTTATGCCACACATTAACATTATTTAGTGCCAAAATTTTAGGAACAAGAAAATTCCCAAGGCCAAAGAGATGTACGTGATCAGATTGCATATCCTCTGAGGGCAAGATTCTAGATTAACACATTTTTTTGGAAAAACACACACTAGTAAGCAAATTTGTGGCTCCTAAAATTTTGCTTTCAGCCATTCACATTCTCCCTATGCTTATAACTATCTCAGGATTCAGAAAAA
Organism: Heterocephalus glaber; assembly: GCF_000247695.1. Next base: position 9,484,840 of record NW_004624750.1, on the reverse strand, counting down.
TTGCTTATTATAGGAGACAGTACCTTGGGAAACCCCTTTATTGGAGCATCCCCTGAACCAGAAATGCCATACAGATCTGGTATTCAGATTTGGCCTTGAATGTAGCCCAATTTGCTACATTAAAAAAAGAGAATGAATGAATAATTATATTCTTGACAGTTCATTTAATAGTTCAAATTTTAATTCTATTTTGTCATTTGGAAAAATACACATTCCCAAAGCACGTTCTCTGCATAGTTTTAGCCAGCCTCCTAGTCATAATAAGCCTAATGGTCTCTTATACAATAAACGGATTCAGTGGATGCCATCATTGCCACTTGGCATGGCCTCTGTATTTTGCCAGTGGAGCTTCTCTTTATAGCTAGCCTCTCTAACATGCGGGGTAACATCTTAGGGGAGAAGGTCAAAGGAAGGCCTAATTAGACTAAGCTTTTGCCTTTCTCCTTTTAAGGAAAAATATTTGTCAGGTAATATGGGCCTTCGTTCTCTTTGCAATTTTAGTATGCGCTGGTTTTAGTAAATAAGTGGTGGGAGGAAATGGTGAAAATTTTAATAACTGAAAGTCAAAGCACTCCAAACTCTGCAGTGCGTAAAGCCACTCGGAGGTTGTAAGAGTGCAGATTCTGGTTTTGTGCAGCAGAACTGTGTGTTTGGCTTCTAAGAGGCTTTCATGTAGAGAACCACTGCTACTGCCCAAAGGTCTCAATTTGGTAGCAAGAATCTGACTAATGGGTTCTGATCCACCCAAATAAATTAATCTGCTTAGAATCTTCTCCTTTTTGTGAAAACTTTTGACATGTCTTCCTCACACACACCTCCATTTTTCTTCAGACTTCAGGCTGTGAAAATTAGCAGATACAAAGAATTCCCTCTTCAATCCATCATCCCCATATTTTCATCCGAGTTTCACATCTCACCCTTGCTCTGCATGAGCTACTGTTATATAATTCGAATTTGCCTCACACCTCAGATTTAACACAAACTTGCAGTTCCTAGTGAAAGTGTAGCAATACTTTATTGTTTTCAGGAATCCTTTCCTAATAAAGTTCTCTCCATTTCTCATAATAAGAAGCATCCTCAGATATACCTGAGGTGTTATCACTTGTATTTAAGAAAAATAAATGAATAAAATGCAAGAAGAGTCAGCATGCCCCCCAGACAAAAGCCATGTGGTTAGTCGGATTATTTTTAAAGTTCAGTCCGTACCACTGAGGGCAATAGAATCTCTGCTTAACCTTCACTTCTCCATCGTTTACAATGCACTGTTGCACAATGGTGCTTTTTCAAAAATGTCCCTTCAGAAATGGAGAGGGCATTCCATCCACAGTGAATTTCCTTCCACAATGCAAAGATGTCATTTCAAAGAAGCTAATTAACTACTGTTAAATTTTGTGCTAATGCTGGGCTGAAGCAAAAAAACAAAGAAAAAAAGAATTCTACTCTAGCAGCTCACAGCACGGCCTTGGGAGATTTCCTAGAGTCTTCCTGAGACCGAACTAGTTAAGTTGACGACTCCTCCTGCCCTCTCAACCACAGTGGATTGATAGCACGCAGCTTTCTTTCCCTTCCAAAGATGATGTTTGTCATCAGACAGAGGGATCAGAATTGTAATCCTTCTTAGATTCTGCTGAATTGGAGTTTACCGCTTTGACCTTTACGGCGATATGTATTTTTTTGAATGACTGCATTTTCCACTTTTTCAGGGGATTTGAAGTGATGAGGGCCAAGGAGCTGGTGGAAAGGGAGAGAGAGACTGGAGGAGGAATTAAGAGTGACGGGGATGTGGTGTTTGACCTTCTAGACCAGAGATTTGTACTCTCGTGACTGAAGATATCCCATGGCTATACAGATTAACATTGCAGAGGTGAAATGGCAGGCCTGAAATGCATGTAGCAAGAAACTAGGGAATTTTTCAAGTCCAACCAAGTAGTGTAGTAAGGACACCAATGTCATCCATCATGGCATGTGGCACACCAAGTCTGCCCAGAATATTTTTCTCTATTTTACACTCTCTGCATTAATAGCCACACTGGGCTTCTCCATGTGCCAGGACAGGAGAGTCATTTATCAGGTAAGAAGCCATCTGATGCCAGCAGAGGTTCAGCAGGGAATAGACATGGTCCCTGTAAATGTGTTTGTTGCTGTCACTAGGTGATATAAGCTAAGCTGGAGAACACAAAGCTGTAGACGGCATTACTAATTGCACGTTCTTCTTGTACCTCATGATTTTTCAGTCCAGCCTTGTAAAGAAAAACATCCAAATTCAGAGTCTAGACATACTTGTCTGGTTCCTCACTGTCCTGGACCCAGAGAGCCCTTCTAGGCTCCTAAACCAGAAGTAGGTTTAGTAATTCTGTTAATTCTCCAATTAAAAGGAGAAAAATATTTCTACCTCACAGAAGATTAAATAGGTAGATAGATAGATGATAGGTAGATAGATAGATAGATGATAGATAGATACTGTAGAACTTAGAATAGCAAAGTGAGCTATTTTATTAAGAATGGTACATTTAATTCTTAGAGCATGGAAAATAGACTTTGTTGTACCCCTTTTACAAATGAGGAAGCTAAACCTCAGAGAAAGATTGAGGGGAATCGCACTAACTCTTGCAAGCCATTTGAAATGGTGGAGTTAGTAAATCCAAAGGGGAAAACAAAAGAGAGGAAGGAAGGGCTTTGCAGCAATGCTAGAAGTGGCTGAGTATTCAGAATCCCAGCCCGGACAACATTCTGTAAAACCATCCTACCATGGGCCACGGCAGCTTCTGCTGCTCACTTAGGGCTTGGTTAATCTCAGAATCTAGCAAGGTAAAGGCAGTTCTTTAGCATTAATACCTAGGATGTCATCTACTTATCTTAATACCTGGTCCGATATTCTCTGATGGTAAAAATCACCCTGCAGGAAATCACCCTTACTCAGGAAAACACCTAAGGCATGTGACAAACGATTATTGTCTATGACTTGAGTGTGATCTTACCTAACCAGACTTTGTTTGGGGGTGTGTGTGTGTATTTACAACTAGGAAAATAGATACCAGTTTTACTGAGACTGTCCATACTTGCAAAATAAGTCCAAAATTGCAAAATAAATCTTAGATAGATAACAACACAATTAACCTACAGCAACTTGGAAAAGTTAAAAAGGAGAGGCACATTATTTGTGAGTTATAGAAGGTACTCAACAATTAAGACATAAAGTAGGAACCAAGGATCAACCAAGGCTTTGGGCAATGTCTACTCTTTGACTTTTTTTCCTGATTCAACAGACAGGTGTTCATTTTGCTCCTGGTCACTGGAACCTTGTTCTAGGAGTGCACTGAGAACAGAGCCATGGGTAAGACACTGACCTGTTCTCTCAGACACATACCTGAGGTCATCACCCACTCTATCCCATGGTTTCTCAATTCTTCTCTAAGTTTTAGCCATGCATCTCGAGCCATTTCTTCTACTCTGTGATACACTTCAGGGTATGGCATTGGCTTTGACATGGCAGGGGCTGGAGCACTCGCTTGCCATTCAGTAGCTGTAAGAAACTCACTGAATTTCAGTTTTCCCATCTGAATAGTGGGGATTATAACACTCACATTTTCATAGGATTGCAGTGAATCTTAGAGAGGGCTAACATCAAGAATTCAGGACAATACAGGTTATATATTAAAACAGTCAGTAATACAGCCACTGCAGTCAGGCTTGTGTGTTTATAACAACAGCAAATCACTAATGCACACTGCAAGAAACAGTCACTCCACCTTAAGGGAACAGGTTTCCAAAAGCTGCAGGCTGCATCCTTCTCTGTGCTCCTCCAATCACAAGCTCAGGGCTTCACGCAAGGAATGTGTTATACAAATGGCAGCATGAAGATGGCTGCAAGCTCAGGGCCCAGGGCCAGACTGCCTGGCTTTCTGTATCTCACCGCTCCACTCACCCATGAGCTGAGGGACATTGAACACATGGCAGAATGTTTCCCTGCCTCAGTTTCCTCAAATTTAAAATAAGCCTGATGGCAAATCTTGTCTCCTCTGAGTGCCATGAGGATAAAGTGATGTTATGCAAGGAGTTCATCACTTGTCACCCAGCCCAAAGTAGATGCCTCATTGGTATCAACCCTTTCATATTTTACAAAGTTCTGTTGCATGGAATAGTTTGGAATGCTAGCTTGGAAGTGAGAAGTTCCAGTGTGGAAATATAAATCAAGTGCCCTTCGGTGTCAATGTGGGCAATGGTGACATGTGGCTAGAGAGATTCAGAAAGGCTTGGTCATTCCCTTCCCCTGCTTTGGCCCTGTCACTTGTCAATTAAATGACCAGCCAGAAGAGACGCGCTCCAAAGGCCACCAATGGCCCGGGTTTCCTATGATTTTATGAAATGCCCTGGAAAAGCATCTCCTTTTCGGACTCAACTGTGAGGACATCCCAGGGAGGAGGGTTGTGTTGGGGATCAGAAAGATAGACCATGTGTGTGGCCCCTCCCTGACATAGTCCAACTGCAGCTCACACCACCAGCATCCTCCTTACAGTTCTGCTCATTACCCTGCACAAGTAAGTTGAAGCACTATGCAACCAACATGCAGAGTTATGTGGCACTGGGCACATGCAAGACAATATAGCACCTGTAAATGGAATAATGTGACCAACTCCTGGCCTGATTTGTAGGTAGGATGCAAAAAAAACCACAGGCCATGTACAAATCAGCAGATGATTAGCCAATTCCTGATCAAGTAACATGTTTTAAAACGGCTGAGTGGAGACTCCAGGCCCCTGTTACAGAACAAGGTCTGCACAGACAGTGACAGAGACAAGGGCCCTTTCACCTGGGGCACGGTGCTGGTACGCAGGGCCAATCTCTGCCTCTGTCACCTTTCTGATTTTTGAGCATATTTTCGCTTTTATTGTGATTTGAAATGATTCCATGGCTGAATTCTATTGTTGTTCTGTGTATGGTGAGTAATGAAACATTTTTAACGGCATCTTTTGGGCGCCTTTTCCTTTGATTTTTCCAGCTTAATGACATTATTGGGAGGGCTGTGGGGACCGTTATGCAGATGTACTTCCTGGCGAAGTTGCTGCTTCAGGAGAAGTCATTACTTTTTGTGGGCCCCTCAGGCACTGGAGAGGCTGCTCCTACAAACGGCTTCCTGCGACAGTTACCTCATGAAAAATATGTTATGTGTCAAATTAACTTCACAGCACAGACCTCAGCTAAGCAGACCCAGGACATCTCCCTAACGGAACTTGAAAGGTACCCAGAGTTTTAATTAAAATCAAGAATGTAATTGTGTTTAGTTTACTCCTCAGAGATTATCCACAAAATAATATGAGGCTCTCGCCTTCGGTTTCTGACAGAATAAATGAAACTTGATTTGTTCCTCCCCATAATGTTTATTACCAGGGAAACTACATTTTAATTGTTGTTGACAAATATTCTGATTTATGGGGTACGTAAAATGGAAGCCAGCCTCCGTAGCATGTGTCTACTTAACTTTTTCTTTGCAAAATTTTGCTTTGGGAGGCTGCGCTAGCTGTCTGTCATGGGGATTCTTTAGGCCAAAGCATATGAAAGTAAATCACCAGATTGGATCTTGACTAGCAAAAAGAACCATCTGTCAGGAAAAGATGTGAGCTGTGAGTGAGAGTCAGTACTTGCCAACATGGAGAGGGCAGAGAGATCAATGGGAAGAATGGCCACGTCCAGGGGGTTCTGTCCAGGAACTGGTTAGCTTTCCAGCATCCCAATCATGCATTTTTAATTCATCACATGGCAAAAAGACAAGTCCCACACTAATTGCCACCATAAAAGAAAATCTGCAGCATCCCTGGAATTGTTCAGTCAGGGAAACTCTGTATCCCTTTCCACACAGACCATTTTGTATTCTGTTTAAAGTTCACAAGTGAAATCTGACGGCATAGAGGCCGGTGAGGAATCCATAATCAGAGTCCATTCATAATGCTCACTTACCTAGAAAAACATTGGAAGTGGAGAGGCACAGTGACCATTTTTCAAACAAAGTCAAAATGTACTAAGTAGCTGATTATGCATGAAGAGTCTCACTTCCCACCCATGCCGTATCTATATACTATTTTTAGATACATTGTGCCCTCCCTATCCACAGATTCCATATCCAGATTCAACCTGGTGAGAATAGAAAATATTCAGGAAAAATTGTGTCTGGACTAAATACTTACAGCCTTCTTTTTCTTGTCATTTTTCCACAAACAATTGAGTATAACAACTATTTACAAAGCATTTACTTTGTACTAGGGATAATAAGTAATCTAGAGATAATTTAAAGTATATGGGAGGATCTCTATAGCTTATATACAAGTACTGTGTCATTGTGGGTAAGGTAGTTGAGCACCCTGAGGTTTGGGTATGCATGGGGCAATTGAGAGTCGTTCCTTGCAGATACAGAGGGATAGACGCATGTGTCTGCTCTTTCAGGCATTAATGACAGAAAATATCTGCTACCATATCAACAACGTGTTGGTTCTCGTGGTATGTTTATTCGTGTGACTTCAAAAAAACTAGAATACCATTGATTAATTTTAAAAGTATATGTTAAAATATACATCCATATATTTGAGAATTATCAAGTGAAATAATTGCTTGATTACACTTCAATAATACACAGATTTATTCTTCTATTCTTCAGCTCCCTGTTCTCCAAAGGGCAAACTGGATATTAACAGAGGGTCCTCAGTGCCTTTGGTATGGCTGTGGGTGACTACAGACCTTGAGGCACGGTTTCTGGTTTTTTCTTACGGACATTTTCTCAAACTTTTATCCCAACTTACTTTGCTTTTACAGCATTTTTAGCTTAAAAAGCTCTTTCAAGCATAATTAAATCATTCAGTGTTCCTGAGTGTTATTTCCCTTCTTAAGAAATGCAATTTTATGTCATTTCTTTCATTTGAACCCCTATTAGTGTTTCTACCTTAGCACACTCCTGTCCTTGGAAAGCTCCTGCTGATACATTTCCAATGCTTGGGATTTTAGGAAGTTAACCCAGTGCTGCCCAGTGCAGAGTGGACAGGGACAGGTCGCACTGGCAGCCTTCGTTCATGCACTCTGAGACTTGCACCCCACTGCAGGGGACCAGCGTCACATCTCAGCCATGCTCTCCATCCTCAGATGATCAAGACTTTTCTTACTTTTCCCTTCTCAAGGTGCAAACAGAAAAAAACATGGATTCTCTTTTCTTCTTTGGCCTGGGAATTTTTCAAATCTTAAGACAAATCTGGGAGGTGTCAAAAAAAAACATTATCATAGGGACTTAAAACAAAGAGTCAACAACGGTGCAGGAGACACCATGTGCAGAATCTGGAGGAGAATTTGGGGATAACTGCTCCATTGGGCAACTGTATCCCAAACCGCAGGATCACGAACGGCCACCATGATGCTGTGTTGTCTTCTCAAACTGCTGAAACAAAACACCACAGGCTGGATGGATTAAACAACAGAGATTTATTTTCTAGTATTTGTAGAGGCTGAAGTCCAAGATCAAGTTGTTGTCAGGTCTGCTTCCCCCAAAGGCCTTCTCCTTTTTAAATTTGTATTAGTCCATGACTGTAGTACATAATGACCACATCCACCATGGGTAGTTGGTACACTTACATAACAAAGCTTCTTTTTTATGTTCCCTTTCCCTTGCCTCCTTTCCCCTCCCTCCATCTCTCGATCTCTGTTTCTTACTGTCTATCTTTGATTTTGCTCTTTAATTTATTTACGCCTTGGGTTTCTCGTAAAGAGAAACCATGGGCTATGTAAGCTTGTGTGTCTGATGTATTTCACTTAACAATATGGTCTCAAGGTGCATTCATTTTCCTACAAATGAGTCAAGTTTATCATTCTTTATGGCAGAGTAGTACTTCACTGTGGATAAATATCACATTTTATTTATCCATTCATCTATCAATGGACACGTAGCCACTTCCAAGATTTAGCTGTTATGAGTTTTGCTGCTATAACAACGGGAATTTTTCTCTTTCTGGCTGTCAGGTGGCCATCTTTTCACTGCATCTCCATGTGGCCTTTTCTCTGTGTAGCCCTAGTGTCTCTCCTTCCTCTTATAAGGACACTAGTGATAGATTAGGGCCTACTCATATGTCCTCTCTTTATCTCAGTCACCTCTTTAAACACTCAACCTACAACTACGTCATATACTAAGGCATGGAGAACAGCATTTCAACAAATGAATTTTAGGAGGAACACAATTCAGGTTTTAGCAGCTAAAAATGTTAAGTGTAGAGAGAGCAGCCAGTAGGAGCAAAAACTAAATATGCCCAAATACAGAGCACACCCCTGGGCAACATGAATAAAAGCAGGTTCATCCTTAGGATTTGAGGATTTATTCCCCCCGGGCCTGAATGGGCCACATGAAAATCTATGGGATTCACAGCCCAAGACAATTATCTTTAAGAAAGAAAAAGGTTCAAGAAATGAGTAATCAAAAGTAAGTAACTGTCCACAGGAAGTTTCTGGTTAATCTAGCCTCAAATTCACTCTAAGCCCAGAATTAGGGCATCGGATAAACCTCCCAGCAGCTGTAGCCGATGAGCTCCTTGGAGACAGAGACTCTGTATTATCCAAGCTTTTGTGTCCCTCATACCCAGCAAAGGACCTGACACATTCTGAGGACCGCAAGTGTTTCCAGAGCAGAAGCAAAGCCTTTGTTAGCAGAGCAAATGAGGAGACTGGAGTGCTTCTAGTCCTGCTGATTTCATTATATTAGGTGGAACTATCTGGTGTTTCTCTCAAATTAGAGCTTTTTCTGCCAGAGTGGTATTTGAAATAGAATGTGTGACAACTGTGAATAAAATGAAGAATTCACTTTAAAATTCAATTTATTCATTCCTAGTGTTTACTCAGAAAGTATTTGCAGAACATATTAAAGGCATTAAAAGTTTCAGAGGGACTAGCAGCCCTTTGGAATGTCAGTGACTCCATGGGAATGATCTAAATATTTCCCCTAAATCCTCATCAACCTTCCTTGAAATGTATATCCTTTCTCAAAGAAGCATGCTTATTATTTCCCATCTCTATGTCCTTGGCACAGTTGTGCCACATGGAAATTTCCAAGTTCTCAATTTTTGGTCTTCCTTGGTTTTATTAACTACCAGCCACTCAACCAGCTTACACACAAATAATGAGTTTCAAGTAATGATCTCTAATTTACACATATTAGCATAGTAATAAAGGGAATCCTGGATGTTCTGGGTCTACCACATTAATGTTTCAGTTGACTTAGCTGATGACTCTGATGCAAAGCCCATGAAAGAATCAGGTGACTCCAAGTGTTTTCTTAAAAGAATCACTGATATAAACCCTAGCTCTACTGTCCAAGGTTTTGTTTTGTTTTTCTAAAAACTCAAACCAATTTCACATATTCTCTTTGAGCTTTACAACATCCCTGTGTTAGCCAGCTTTTCACTGCTACAACAAATACCTGAGAAAATCGAATTGTCAGGAACAAGGGTTTATCTGGCTCATGGTTTTGATGTTTTCCATCCATGGACAGTTGGCCCCACTGGTTTGGGTGCAGCCAGGCAGGACATCATGGCAAGAGCACATGGCAGAGGAAAGTGCTCACTTTCGGGTAGCTGGGAAGCTGGAGAGAGGAGAGAGAGGAGGTGCCAGGTCCTAATAGCCCCTTCTGCCTGGATTTCCAACTAAGTCCCACCGCTTAAAGGTCTCGCCATCACTCACTAGAGCCATGCCTGGGGACCAAGCCTTTGACACAACACTTATTCAAACTACAGCAATATCTGTTGGGAAAACCACTTGAGTTACCTCCATTTTGAAAATGGAAACACACAACGAGATGTTAAGTGTCTCCCTGCGATCTACAGTGTGTGCAGAGCTAGGTTCATACTTTGGGTCCTCATTGGCTCCAGTGGCAGAACTGATTTTAACAGACTGGAATGGAACTTTTTTTTTTTTCTTAAATTCTTTTATTGGTACATTATAGGTAAACAATACATTTACATTTATCTTTGGGTGCTTGTACCTGTACATGATGTACCTTGGTTCTCATTTTTCCCCATTACATGTGCGCCCCTCACCCCTAAACCCTTCCCTATTTATATACTTTGTTTCTTTTTTTTTTTTCTTTTCTCATAATTTTTCCTTTCCAT
>NW_004624750.1:9411072-9454397 GCF_000247695.1 Heterocephalus glaber | reverse complement strand
TATTTCTGTCTCAGTGAGTCTGTTGTTCATGTAGAGGAAAGCTATTGATTTTTGTGGGTTGACCTTGTATCCAGCTACTTTACTGAATTTGGTTATTAAGTCTTGAAGACTTTTTGTCAACCGTTTGTATTTTCTAGACAGGATCTTGCTAAATCACTAAGTTGCTCAGGCTGGACGTTAACTTGCAATCCTCCTGCCTCAGCCTCCCAGAGCACTACGATTATAAGCATGTGCACCATGCCCAGCTATCATTTGACATTTATCCTGTTAATTTTCGATTACTTAATGCCTACTCTCCGCCAGACTGTAAACCCCATCTCCAAGGCTTGTCTCTTTTCACAACTTCGTCAAATTCCTAAGCTTACCAGCCTGCCTGCCTTCTGTTGAGTAAATCAGTGACCCTCCCACATGCCCTAACGCTAATCATATGATTTCCAGGAAGCGCCTCTGATTTCATCAAAACTATAAAATGGACTCCGTTATGGTCTTCATGAGAAGTTGCTGTGGAGAGGCCAGAGGCCACATTTCACCTAAGCGGTAGAAACCAATTCATTCACACACATGAAACCCACCCTAATACTGCACAGCACACGGTGAAACATGAACTCCAAGACTGGGATGTTTTCCAATCTGAGCTATTAGTAATTTAGCAAAATTAATTCAAAACCCTGCACTCAACAGTGAAGAAGAGATGAGGAGGAAATGGTGCGTGCACTGTTTTTCCAGGGTTGAATTAAATATGCCAAATGAATAAAAGGAAACGCCACCAATTCTTGTTTAGATCTCAAGTCCTTGTTTAGAATTTAATACCAATTTTGTGTCTTTCTAAATATATTAAGGAAGAAACATCAGAGACACACATAAAATCTTTGCCTTGCACAGGTGAACAATTTAACATAACAATAGTCATTCTCAGAAAAGGAAAAAAATGTGAAGAGATTTCTTTTTTCTTTGGCAGCATGAAGCAGTAATCAAGTCAAAGTAAAGATTTCAGTAATTTTTGTTATTAGGAAAAAAACATGAGGCAGAAAATCCACAGGGCATAGAATTAGCCCCTTCCCACAGGGTTTTATACTTCCCACTAGAGCAGAACAAGGAAGCAGAAGATGATAGAAAGATAAGGGAGCCAGTCATGGACCTGAACTTCCTACTAGAAATTTCACCATGGAAAAGAAAGCCAGCTGAATTCTCTGTCCCAGATGTGGAGAGTGGAGGGGACAGAGGACACGCTACTATGATCATTGCCTGCACAGAAAATGGATTTTCAACACTCACGGCACAATGCTCATGTCCAGGAGAAATAACAGGAGGTGGAGTAGTGCTCCCCAAACATTAGTCCAGCCCATGCACCTCGGCGCTTGTTAAGATGCAGACGACCAGAATTTCTGATCCAGGATACAGGGTGGGCTCAGGAATTTGCTTTACTACTACGTTCCCAGAGGATGTCTCTGCTACTGTTCTGAGGACCACACTTTAAAAAGCAACATCCAAAAAATAAATAAATACATACATACATACATACATACATAAATAAAAGCAACATCCAAACTTCTGTGAAGGTGAGGAATCGGACACTGAGGTGTTAGGTGGCTAAGCAGCCCAATAATAAGTTCGGTCCAATTCTGATGCTCAATAGCCTCAATTGCAATGCTATAGTTTTCTCTCTACTGGGCCCATTTCCTACCTTCAAATGAAGCCACCATGGATTCACACCCCATTAAGATATTGCTGGACTGCTTTCCAAAGTCAATGGCAATGGTATCCCGCAAACACATCATCAGTGGAACATACTGCAATAACTGGAAAACAGAGAATTAAAGATGTCACAGACATCACCTGGATGGACATGCCAAGCCTATCAATAAGTGAGAGAGAAATGGAATAAGAAAATGGAAGATTCACTTTTCATATATCTTTTGGCCATTTGTACTTCTTAATATCGTTAGCCAATCAACAGAGAAGAGACAGCCTACAGAAAGGAAGAAAATATCCATAAGCTACTCTTGACGGGGGATTAATATCTACCATATATAAGTAACTCAAAACATTTAACATCAAGAAATCAAGTAACTCAATCAATAAACAGGCCAATGAACTGTGTGCTTCTTGAAAGAAGAAATACAAATGGCCATTAGATACATGAAAAAGTACTCAACGTCTTTATCCATCAGGAAAATGCAAATCAAAATTACATTGAGATTCCAGCTCAGCCCAGTCAGAATGGCTGTCATCAAGAATACATAAAACAATAAATGCTGGTGAGGATGTGGGGGGAAAGGAAACATCTACACTATTCATGGGAATGTAATTTAGCACAGCTACTATGGAAATCAGAATAATCAGAATAAAGGTTATCAAAAAAACTAAATATAGAGCTACCATTTGGTCCAGTTAACACCACTCCTTGAAATATGCCCCAAAGAATTAAAGACAGCAGTGTGAAATAGGAAGAAAAGGACCACAGGGAAAGTGGGAGGGGTAGGGGAAAGGAAAGAAGGGAATGGAATTAATATGAGAAAATGAAAAAATGGAAACAAAGTCTTTGTAAATAGGGAGGGTGGAGGGGTTGAAGGGAGGGCAGGGGAATGGGAAAAATATAAGAACCAAGATAGAGTAAAGGTGCAAATTCCCAATGACGAATGTCATTATATTGTATACCTAAAATGTACCAATAAAATTAATAATATAAAAAAAGAATTAAAGACAACATACTACAGAGATACCTAAATATTGCAGCATAATTCACAATAGCCAAAATATGAAACCAGCCTATATGCCCATCAACAGATGAATGGATTAAAAAATGTGGTACATATACACAATGGAGCATTATTCAGCTATAAAAAAGAATTAAATTTTGTCATTTGCAGAAAAAAATGGATGAAGTGGAGATCATCACATTGAGTGAGATAAATGAGACTCAGAAAGACAAATATTGAATGTTCTCCTTAACATGTGGAATCTAAAACAGATAATAAGAAAGCAGAAGAGAGACATTGTTAGACCAGAGGGGGAAGGGTGTAAGGGTTGGTAATAGAGGGGACAAATAGGATCCAAATATATTATCCATTGAACGCCCCCAAAAAATGTGAAGCTAAGGATAGCTTAGGAGGATGGTTGAAGTATATTACATGCACGTGTCTGCCAAAATTAAATCCATTAATTTGTATACCCAATACGCACTAGTAGAAAAAATGCAGAAAAATTAATTTAATGGGAAGAAAGAAAGCAGGAGAGGAGAGGAGAAGAGAAGAGACTCCAATAGTCCCCATAGTCTCACCATCTCATTAAGGGCCATGACTGACTAGGAATGAGTGTAATAGTTAAGTCAACCCAGAAGCCACCAATGGCCTGAAGAGAAGATGAGGGCAATCATATTTAAAAGGAAATCAGATTGGTTCTAAGAGTTCAGGACACTGTCAAGGTAAAGCAATATCCCAAACAGCAGCCAGGGACAAGCAATAGGAAACTGAGGAGATGCTGATCGCTCAGAGAAACGGATTCTTCCCCCAGTATCCTTCATTGCCCTCCAAAGAAGCCTATGTCCTAGATGAAAGGAAATAGTCAGAAGGATGGCTTTGGAGTTTAACAAACTCTGCCTGGCTGACATTGGTGACAAAGTCCTAGCCGCACCTCAATTCCTCATCTGTTGAATGGAACTCATAATCCCTGCCAATATGCACTGTTAAGAATTAAGTGAGATAATGTATGTAAAGTACTCGGTACTTGGGGCATCATATTAGCTCAGAATGTGCTGGCTCTTTTATTATTGTTGTTATTTTTGCTTTGTTATTATCCCATTAATATCATCCTCAAGGGAGGAGCAATCATTTCAAAGGAGAAATAGATCACCTTCATTGGAAACTTCATGGACCTTCCTCCTCTCAATCAAAATTTGGCAGTTTGAGTTATGCAGTTTCTAGTGTCACAGGTGCTCCTGATAGAATTAGCAAAAAAAAAAAAAAAAAGTAAAGTAAATTAAATAAAGCAGCATTTGGTGTCCTACTTTATTCCAGCACCGTTTACATGTTCTTCTAATTAAATTTTTTAGTAAACTCAGTTCCACAGCCATGCTGCGCTCACTCAGACGCACTATAGAATGATTCACAGCATTGAGAGAAACTTCTCCGCTCCCTGTGCCAGATTCCTGGCTGTAGGTGCAATATCCCAATTCATCTGTTATTCCACTCTCGCTTAATTAATTCCATTGCCAGCTACCTGTTGGTGATGGAGTTCTGTTGATGATGCTGAACAAAGTTGGAAGCGAAACAGTTTTAATAAGGCTCTTTCTCTTAGGTGGTCTGCCACTTTTGATCAAACTTCATGAGGATTTATACCTGTCTTTCCCCCGACATCTGTAACCTCTAAGAGGTGTCTGATAAAGAAAGGCTGTGTAGCTAGGAATGGGGAAAAAATAAGAACCAAGATGCATCATGTAAAGGTACAATTCCCAGTGAGAAATGTAATTGTGTTGTATACCTACAATGTACCAATAAAAGAATTTAATAAAGTGGAAAAAAGAGTTGCACAATAAGTAACCACTGAATAAACGGAAGAAAGGCTGTGTGTTCCAGAAGTCTTCATTCTAATAAATATGTCAGACAGCTGACCCTGAATATGCTGCTATTCTCATCCTTTCTCCGACCCCCCCCATCCCTTGCTTATCTTTTACAGCGATTATTCCCAGCAAGGATAAAATTAACGCCGATAGAATGAATGGTTTAATTTCACAAGAGAAAGGAGAGAGTTTACGATGTCTCACCGGGGAAAGGAGCTTCTGTCTTTGCTGATGACCCAAACATGTCTGCCACGGAGAAATGTGGTATCCAGTCCCCCACTGAAGTGCCACGGGAATGGATTGGACATGGTGACGGGCCTGACAGGTGCAATAAATATTAATTAGTGCGCTTGGCTACAGAGGGAGTAATGATATACGCCGATCCCCTGAAGCATTACATTGTAGTGTTAGTCTTGATGACGCCTCATCTTCTCCATCACTGCAGGAAAACATTTTGAGTTACATGCATCCCTGTATAGGCAAAGGAATAAAGGTTTGTCTCCTGTCAGGCATTACAGGTGCAAAAAGTGAGGGCTGGGACAAATGGTGAGGCAGGCACTAGGCATTCCCTGTGTGATTATTGTTGTTGTTACAATCAGCATTTCAGGGGGCACAAACCAGTTTCTGAAATGCTTGCTGTTGTTAAGGGATAAAGCTGAAACATTTTCTTATTGTCAAGACATCTGATTACATTGGAAATGGATTTGGAAACGCCTTGTCTAGAGCCACCCCCGGGAATATGCATTAATATTAGAGGCGTTGTGCTTATTAGATTATGGGTGAATGGGTAGGTCTATGGAGGTGGACTGGGTTATTGGGAGGGTCCCCAGTGTCTGAGGGTAAGTACCTGTCACACCCTGGGAACAGGAGATGGTTGCAGTGGGGAACTGAAGATAAATTGCCCTTAAAATTTAGCTCTGATGAGAAACAAACAAAATACGCAAGGAAGCCACAATAAGCAAATCAACATTAGCACTGATTCTAGGTTTACGACAAAACACATTTTTGAAACGGGTATGTTTAGTTGTTTACACCTGAAGTTACAGCAAAACAACAGCATTTCACCAAGAAAAGAGGCTCTAATTAAATACTGATATTTTCCAAATCCTTAATTATAATGGCTTACAGTTCTGCCTAAGGGCTTCTCTAGGAGCTAATTTGCTGGAATATTACCATTTACACTTTTTCATTTGTTGAAAATCTTTCTCCCTCGCGAATTGCCTTTTTAGTTTGTTGTAACTTCACTTGGCATTCTCTTTCTGGGAATGCTTCCTACCCCCTGTCTAGGAAAGACTAGCAAGAAACTTGGCAAACAAAGTTTCATTCTGGGTGGAATTCTTTCCCCTCCTGCATGGCTTAAATGTGTTGATATCTGTTTCTGTACTGCAGCTGCAAAGAAATGGGTTTTGGCAACACAAGTACACTCACGTTTCTTAGTTTCTCCTGGAGCCCTGGGTTCCAGCAGCATATCCCCAAGCAAGCGTCCCTGGCTACAGAGAGCAAAGGGGAACAGCATTGCTAGGCACTGAAATATACAGCAATGACGGGTTAGCCTGTATCATTAGGTGCCTGGGGGCACAGACTTGACCATTTCTGCAGTGTATGCCAGACAACCTCCCAGAACACATGCAGCTCCGGTGGTATGGGCTTGGGTTCTCCCCTTCCCTGCTCACCCACAATACCTCCACCTGCTGTCCTAGAGAAAAGCAGAGGCTATCCCCCACCCACCCAGCCCTTGGAAAAGGTTTGTCTCCTGTCTGGAACTGGGCTCTTCATTGTAATCTTCTGCCTCCTCTGTGCTGAAACAGCTGTATGTAGGCAGCTGGTGGGAAGCAGAGGCTCACAGGAGCCAGGTCTCTAGAACTTCGTCCTCGGCAGGGTGAACCAAGAGGTAAATGTGCTGGTCAATAAGATAAGAGCAGATGGTATTTCTTCTCTAGCATCAAGTAAAAATGTGCTCCTCTGTAATCATCTGGACTAGAAGGCTGTGTCTAGCAGTTATGAAACAATTCATAACGAAAGTGGCTACATTTCTGACATCCCCATGCAGAGTGGAACCCTGAAAGAAGATTAGAGTGTGGGTTCCATGACCACATTATCAAACACTCACTTGTGGTTCCTACCCACTTTGAAAAGCTTCAAATTTCAATGCCCTCAACAAAAATTAAGGCACATCCAAAGGTAAACCAGAGGTAGTATTCAGAAATATATCAGTCCCATGAAAATTAGACATTCACTAACTAAATATTGAGAAGAGTATCAAAAACTGAGTAAGCTTTGATTCTTTCCTTTGTGTAGCAGTGTCTATTTCATACATGAGGTATCGTATCTCCTTAAACTGGAGCTATGACCAAATAAGCCTAATAATTGGAATTATTAACCTTCCCGTGGACACAGGAAGAGTCAAACAAAAAAATTTGTACAAATAGGCCTTTGTCCATACGAAAAGTACTTATTAAGATCTCTAGAGTTGTATATCCTGAAAGCATTTCTAAATAGGGAGATTTAAAATAAAAATGCTCATGGAATTTGGAAACCAACAGATCGGGGTTTAGATATGAACTTGCCAGGAGATTTCTGGTCCTGAGTAAGTTGCTTCCACTCTCCAGCCTCAAATTCTTCACCCACAAATTGAGCATTGTGGTATTTCTCTAAAAGGGCTACTAGCATGATCAAATCAGATTATGTTTATAATGTTGGCAGAGTGCTTAGTGCTAATAAATAGATGTCATACATAGTAGTTACAGGGAAGTAGTAATTACTATAATTATTGCCATTAAATTAAATTCCAAAATCTTTACTGTGACCTAGAAGGCCTTGCATTGTCGGATTCCTCTCAGTAGCCATCATAGCATATGTTAGATGGCATTATGGTCATTAAGCAAATTCCACACCCTGGTCCCAAGACTGAATCTGATGAGATTCTGGACCCATGAATACGTTACAGGGAATGTGTTTAAGGAGCTAATCCGGTAACTTTAAAATAAAGAGATGATCCTGGATTAACCATGTGGGCCCACTACAAAACCACATGAGCCTTTAAACACAGAGGCAGGTAAGATAATCAGAGACTCAAAACTTGACAGAGATTTAACCTGCTGTTGCTGGCTTAAGGATGGAGTGACTCACATGAATCGTGTGAAAAACCAGTTTGAGTCCCACCACTGCAGACACCCAGCCCCGGGTGCCCAGAAGGAAGCAGTAGCCTAATGACATCATGCCTTTGACTTCAGGAGAAGCTAAGCAGAGAATCTACCTGTGCCCAGACTTCTGATCCCCAGGCACTGTGAAATAATAGATGGGTGTTGTTTTAAGTAACTAAATATATGATAATTTATGATAGCAACAATAGAAAACTACTACAGCCATCTATCTCTCCCAAAACACACTTTTGAACATGTCATGCTCCTTCTGGGCCTTTGCACACATTACTCCCTCAGATGTCTCTTTCCAGCTCTTTTTTCTTTTTTAGAAAAGGTCTCACTATGTAGCTCAGGCTGGCCTCGAACGCTCAATCCTCCTGCTTCAGCCTCTCTAGTACACAGGCACGAGCCACCACTCCCCAGCTCTTTCTCCGACTCTTCACCCTGCTAACACTTCATCATTTTGGTGTCAGCTCAGTTTCACCTCTTGATAGAGGCTGTCCTTGAATTTCTTATCTAAGATGCCTTCCCTATCTACTTCATTCCAAAACCCTGTTGGTGTCTTTATGAGTTTTTGCTAGAGTTTATAGTTATCCTGTGTCTTTTCCTCTTTTTTTCCATACTTGGTAATGGGTGCAGCATATATCATGACTTCGTAATAGCTGTTGAAGGACCATGAATCAATGGTTTACCTCACTCAACCCCTATAACCACTCTGTGAGGTAGCTACTAATGAAAAGCAAAGGGATTGAGTGACATTCCCAATTTACATAGTCATTCAACCTAAACATGACCCCAAAGTTCATGTTCTCAAGGTCTGAGCTTCTACCAGGATGAAAATACTGAAATTTGAGCAAGCCAGAAGATTTTATTTGCCAAATTCAGATATTCAGAGCACTCTAAGATGTAATAGATCCTTAAATTCAAAATGGTGCCTTATACTCATAAATCGAAGCAGAGTCTGTACATTAGAGCCCTGGTTCTGCCACAGAAAAGTACTATAAACCAGATGGCTTAAAACAACAGTAATATATTTTGCTACAGTTCTGAAGGCTAGAAGGGTACATGCAGGGTGTCAACAGGACCAGCCTCCTTCTGAAAGCAGCATAGGCAAAACTTTGCTGGCTCCTCACTTCTGGCAGTCCAGGCTGTCCTTGCCCCTCCTTGGCTTATGAAGATGCAGCACACCCATCTCTGCGTCCATTGGCACACAGCCTTCTTCCTGTGTATCTGTGCCCTTCTTCATATAAGGGCTCAGCTATATTGGAGTAAGAACCCACTCCACTCCAGGATGAGCTCATCTTCACTTAACTAATCACGTCTACATGACCCTATTTCTGAATAAGTTCTCATTTTCGGGTTCTCTGGGTTAGGACTTCAACAAATGTTTTGAAGAACACAACTCGGGCCCCATGGTCTCCACGCTACGTTATGTGTCTTGGATGTTTATCAGTATGAGGTGCATCCGTTGTGTTCACGTTGGTCTCATTCCTTTCTCTGCTGACATGTGGCTTCTCATTACTAGAGTAGACCACAGTGGCTAAGGTCAGAGGCTGCCCCTGCTGCCACAGGGACTGCGATGGGAGGGAGCAATTAAAGAAAAGGCTTGTTTGCAAAATCCAAGCTCTGAGTCCTCACTACTCCCCCTACTCCATCCTTGCTTTCTACCCAGGCGCTTGGGTGGTCATTAAAGGGGAGGCACAGGATGGTATGCGTAACTGTGTGAGTGTGATCGCTTCCTTGAAGATTTGATTTTTGCAGATGATATTTTTACAAAAGCATCTGCACAAATCTGGCTTCTTGGTGATTCTAACTGAAGACAAAAATAGAAACAAGAACAGCAACCACCAAAATTAATGGAGCCAGATTATTAAAACACTAAAATTCCCACTCCTGACTGCAGCCAGTCACGACTCATATATGTTTTATTGTACTATCAAGAGACCATTGCACAGCTTGAAGTATGACTTCGAGGTCACTAACAGGAATTCTCCAACTGTTTCACAGCTACCACAGGATAATTTCTGTGGAGCTGGCATATCTGCAAGAGAAAAAAATCTGTTTCAAAATTAGCCAGTCAAAATTTTCCAATAATAGAAACTGTAAGATGAAACCCATGAAATATGCTTTAGGGTATCAGCTATAGATGGAGAGGAGGACAAAGGATCTCTGGCTTGGTAATAAAATATGTATTGTGTTCCTTGAGCTGATTGTTCTCACTCATCCCAGCCTTTTCCCCCGGCCCCTTGCCACCAAAAGGAGAGAATATGAAAACATTCTAATATTGAACCATATTGCACTTCACAGAGTCCTGGCATTCTGGTTCAAGTGTGCTAAAATAATACTTAGCCCATGAGATACTTAAATTTGCTATAGAAGGGCACTAGCAAATGACAAGGGACTCTGGCCTCAACAGTGCAGAGAGAAGAGTTAAACCTTGGAGCCTGGAAGTAGGGAGAGATTGAGGGGTCCAGGGGAAAGGAACAGGATGACCAGGCTAATGAGAAGGCACTATGGGGAAACAACCATGGTTACATACCGCAGATTTGTTACACCAGTGTGAACCAAGAAAAGACAGCACTGTCCGTGAGTGTACCCCAACACTCACCTCCAACCTAACAATCTGTAGACATAATTTACCCAGAAGGATATAGGTAGGTATTTTCTTTGGGATTTGAATTCTTATAGCTGTCCCATCCTACAGCTTCCTCAAGGTCCTTCAAGCTACTGAGCAGTGGTATTGTTCTTCCTGGACTTTCATAGTCTTTGTGAGAAAGGTCTCTCTGAGTTACAGATCCTATGTCACTAATACCTCCTCACTCACAAAAGGTAGTGTTTTCCCAAGCATTTCCAACACAAGTTGCAGTATTTTTACAGGAAGCACTGCTTTTACAGGAAATAAATATATTCAAAGACATTCATGTGACCCGATTTTCTGTTTAATAGACGATGCTTGCTTGGAACTTAGCTTCAGGTGTCCCTTACATAATTCCTCATTTCACCCTGTGATATTGCTGTCACAGGTCGAAACAAAATAATGGTTTATTCCTATTGTGAGGAAAGAACAATTGGAGAATCCATAAACTGTTTCTGTTTAGCTTAGAGGAGGCAAACTGATAGCCACAAGAATAATCTATATTCTTGAGTTAGTTGTTGGCAATTAGACTCAAAATTTACATTTAAAAAAAATCTGAATATCCAGTTTTTCTTTTAAAAATTCAATGATATGATGATGAAGGGGCTGCCTAGTGGCCAGCCCCAATTCACTCCAATTCACCATAATTCTCATTCATTTAACTCATTTTTGTTACCTACCTGACTCCTGTTGGCATTTGAGTTTCTAACCCTTGATTATGTCTGTCTATTGCTAAGGCCAATTTCTTTCTGTAAGGAAAGGCCTCTCTATTGATTGAAAGTTTCAGGACATTAACCTGAATTTCCTTTGGTCACTGCATGTGAAATTCAATACTTAAACTATCCCAAAACATCTTCAATAGCTATTCAAGTCAGATTCATTTATTTAAACAAGCAATTAACCTTGGCAATAGAAGCCTGAAAAGAAATGAAAATCATGAACATACTTGTCCATCTCTAGATGATGATGTTAGTCAGTGTCCAAGTGTCAATACCTAGCAAATACTGTGCCAATTCTGGTACCAAGAAGATTGGAGATAGGAATGTCTAATGTTTCAGGAATCTCAAAGGGGCAGAAGGCAGGGCTCGCTGAGAAATGGTAAATGAATTTACTAAATGTCTACTTCACATGCAAGGTTCTGCCAGGCAGGCTATGAATCAGTAAGAGGTACAGGTGATACTTAAATGTTACTTAAAGGTGATATATAAATGTTTCATTTTTTAAAAATCACTATTTTCTATGGTTTGAACCTGTACCCCCAAAATTCATGCATTGAAAAAATGCCCAAATTCATATGGTGATGATATTTGTGGGTGGGGCCTTTAGGAGATAATGAGGGTTAAATGAGTCATGAGAGTAGCCACCCCCCAGCAAGAAGGCCCCCGCCAGATGCGGCTCCTTAACCTGGGACTCCCAGCCTCTAGAGCTCTAAGAAACAAACTTATCTTCTGTATAAAGTATATAGTTTGTGGTCTTGTGTAATAGCAACACAAAGCAGACTAAGATACTGTGTTACTTAAAGAGTTTCTTTAAAGATTTGTAGAATGCCAAATATATGCACACACATTTGGAAAAAAAAAAAGTCAGAAATAGTTAATCATTTTCACTTCTCGGCATGAAAACAACAGCCATTGTTGCCTGTGGAGTTTTCTCTGTGAAACTTGATTTGAGTTTTCCAAGAGGAAAAAGATGGTTAAATTACAGTACCACAGATTTTACCATTGTGATGGTGAGGGGGAAAGAAAGAGTTTGCAGAAATCGTTCAATGTGCTCTCATCCTCTAAGTCCCACCACTCTTTCTAACCTGGAAGCCAGCTCCTCCACCACATGTCCATCCCTTGGGAAGTCACATGCCCCAAACTTGACCTGAAAAAACTGCTGCTTCTCCCCGACAAAGGTACTTCATCTCCAAATAGAAAATGTGAAAGAAACAAACATCTCAGAATAAATATTAATTTTTAAAACATCTATAGAAGCGTTTCTTGATCAAGCACAGTCTTCACTGAGACAGATGGTCATTCGAAGCCTCAAAGAACTGCAAAATTGTATTGAGTACCTACTGGGTGCCAGGTTATGAACTAGATCCTGTGAAGTCATAGACTTAAAGGAATTCAATCCAACAAGAGAGTCAGATGTAATAAATGCTTACAGTAACAGCCTGTACAAAGTTCTGTGGGTAATATTTCAGAAAATAGCACAGTATATGTAAAAATGAGCAATTACTGCACAAGAAAGTGCCCTCAAACTAAGATTCAAAGCTTCAACCATTTATTATGTTTCCTAAGTTCAAGGGTCAGCCTAATGATTCTGATCTCAGCTTGGCTTAATTTTGTATCTTCAGTCATATGCTGGATAGTCAGTCAGGAAAAATTTGGCTGGGTCCCCTGGCTGACTTGCCTTGCGTTTCCATGTATCTCATTTTCCAGCAGGGTCCTCTGGACATGTCCTCAAAGAAATGCAGAGGATCAGGGGAAAAGAATTAAAAGTTGGCACGTGCTGTCTTTTAGGGCTCTGCTTCTGTCACCTATCACTGTCTCATTGGCAAGTCAAAGACGAAGTCCAGTGCCAATTTTGGAAGCAGCCATCAAGTTACAGGACATGAGACATAGACACAGAGAGGTCATTTAATTAGGGGCATTAATGCAATCAGTCTACCACAGTGGGGAAGGAAGAAAGGATATATCAGGCTGTCTTCAAAGGATGCATAAACTTTTACAAAGTACAGACAGAGAAAGAATAGTCCAAATACAGGACCAACAGAGGGCCTGCGGGTATGGCTCAGGGGTAGAACATGTGCCTAGCATGTGCAAGGCTCTGCCTTCAATCCCCATCACTGCAAATAAATGAAAGGAAGAGAAATAATTTCTCAATTCTAAAGAATTGATGGAAGAGAGGAAGAAATAGAAATTATTTGCACAGGCGGGAAAAAAAATGAGGACTTGAGCCATGTCAGGGGCAAGCAGCAAAGCCAAGAGGGGAAAAATTGAGGGCATCTGATAGCAGAATCTATAAGAATGAATAGATATTAGAGTGGGAAAGAAAAGACCTGAAGTGCATACACTGAGTACCTGACTTGACAGAAGTGCTAGGGACCAGGTCATAAGAGAGGCAAGTTTGGGAACAAAGAGAAAGATGGAGGTCTGGTTTTGACATGTTGGTTTAGAGGTACTCATCACAGTCGTGAAGCCTAACAGTCTACCATACAAAGAAGAACATTTTCTAAGACTAATGAACACTGTTGAGAGCAGTTGTGGTAAATTGGAAAGAACCATGAATACGGAGCCAGAACTGCTGGAGTCTCAGCTTTTCCCCTTATTAACTGTGTGAAAATATGAGGCTAAAGCAGAGAAGAAAATATGGCCATGCAGGGGGTTCCCAATTGTTCGCTTACTGAAGCTTCAAATTCTTGTCTTTGCTTTTACTTGATTGCCACCCCTTCCCTCAGCCTATATCACCTTGTTCATTTTTTCAAAACCAGCTGTGGCTACAGAATTCTCAGAGGCAGGGGCAGATCTGGGCATCTAGAGGGATATGCATTTCATCTGCAGGTTTCATAAACCATTTGGGATCTTTTTTGTATTGAGTGCTGTTCAGATAAGCTACTGCTGTCCTTTTTTCCTTTAAACCTTTAAGTTTCTGTAATTTTAAAAATAACTTTAACTATTTTGCATTTATATTAAGACTCATTTTTACATTAATACTTCATCAGGAAAAACTTGATTCAAATAACTTTTAGATATGATTTCCAAAAGGTTATTGAGTAAACGTGATTTGACTGGATTTGAATGTTAAAAAGTTTTCAAAGAAAAACATGTACAACTTACTTTAAGAGTGTATGGAAAAGCAGAGGGTCAATATACCAGTTACTGACTGCAAGAATCACCTGTGGAAATACAAATACTTCAGGAATTTAGGTTAATCTGGGGACAGAAGAATGTAGAATTCATCAGTAGTACTTGGAGTAACCAAGTCTAGGTGGACCAGTCACAGTGCTGAATGGGACTGGAACTGATTTGGGTTTGAGGGGACAGAGATGTGGGCTGAATTAGAGAAAGAAAAGACAGTGTAAAACTGGCAAGGGAGATTGTCCATTCTGTGCAATCTGACCACCAGGTGTTTACAACTAGAATGAAGAGTTGAGTGAAGGGAGAATCCTGAAAGCTCCCTAAATGACCCACAAAGACCACACTCATTAGTGCGGCCTTTACAGCTTTCTTCACCCCGTTCCTTACCTCACCAACACTCTGTCCTCACTCTGGGAAGACAGGCCAACCTCATTATCCTACCAGCCCACCAGACCTCAGAACTGTGGTTGGCAGCTCAGCCAAACTGTGGGGAGCCGATGACAGAGAATTTGGTTCTCAGGGCTGGCTGTACATTAGTGTCACCTGGGAACTTCCGTCAGCCTTATTGTTTATTTTTAATATATCTGTCCTCCTCCTCCCCCAAAAGAGAGAAGACAGATATAGTAAATTCTTTGGCATCAGAGTCTAAGTCTAACGCAAGTCTCTGGAGACGATAAGTGAGAAAAATCGACATTTGTTTTGAGGGTGATTTTAATGAGTCCAGTAATGATTGACACCTCCCTACAGAAACATGGTACATGGGTCACAGGAAGAGTCACACATTTCTCCTCCAGGTGGCAGATTAATGACTTTTTGAGGGCTGCCACCTTCAAGAGGCTGCAAGTATCATAGCCGATACCACACAAGAATAAATTTAATGATTCCCAATTTTTTAGCAACTTGTAGGGAGATATGCTTGGGCTATGACTCCGTTATATTTGCTGTGCAATCATATTCCAGAAAAGGGACTTTTGGACCCTTGCTCTCCCTTTTAAGGGCTCTACCATGGGGATGGATTTGTAAGCAGGGGAAAAACAGCCCAACGGTCTGCATGCAGGTGACAGTCGGTTGCTCATAGGAATCCCTGGGAACCCAGGCTACAAATGAGTGCAAGGACAGCCTCTCCCACCAGCAGGAGGGTGTCACAGAGTATCCCCAAGACCACTCTGAGGTCTGACAGTTTGCTAGAAGCACTCACAGGACTCAGGAATTCTGTTATTCTCACCATTCTGATTGTGTACAGCCAAAGAACACAGATAACAACCAGCGGAGGTAGAAGGCACCCAGCAGAGTCGGTCACAGGCTCCCACATGTCCCCTCCCCAAGGAAGTTGCATGAACAGCACCCAGAAGCAATGTGTGAGTGCATGCATGGAGTGCTGCCAACTGGAGAAGCTCACCAAGACTTCCCATCGAAGTTTGACTTACCAGGGGTCAGTCGGGCAGGCACGAGGCATCGGAGAGACTGACCTTTGTGGCTCAGCCTCCAGCACCTTCAGAGGTCAAAATACCCCCATCCCACAAATCACAATAGTATAAGAAGTCTGGAATGATTCAAGGCCAGTGGTAAACAAAGACATTGTTCTGAGCAAGACATCCGGGGTCTTGCAGTTTTCACCCAGGAAGCAGACAAAGGTCAGACTTTCCTTCAGAATGTGCAGGGTTTGCTCAGCTTGACCCTTTTACTCCACAGAAGGGGCAACCTGGGTGCCCTCGCATTTCTGGTTGGGGGACAATCGTGCTTGTCCTTCCACACAGGGAGGGAAGGAGCTCTGCTCTGAGACTTCCACATCCTTGCTCCCACAGCGAAGGCAGAAGCTGAAGCCAACCACACCTGACTTCCAGTTCTCCATTTGATATCCAGTGAAGCACAGTACTTTGCAAGCCTACATGTCGTAGGAGAACACAGTGTGTATGCAGAAAAACAAGAATGAAATGCTCATGTCTTTCAATATTTTGTAGACTAATTAACCCTCTAGTGAACATCTGGAGAAGTCAAGAACCAGTCTTTAGCCTTGAAATAGTCATTGGCCCTCTGGGTTTTCTTTCCTTCTTCTGTGTATTTGTATTTGACTAACAGATATTTGTTTAAAATATCCAGAAATACCATGCTGAGCTTTGGGGAGCATTCAAATGCACACCAAAGTGTCTTAATACAATTCTCCCAAAAAGAGACTAATATAATGTCTACACAGGATCTAGTTCCTCGGATTACACTCTCTGTGTGAAATCTCTGTTGTTTTTTTCAACACTAAACTCCAAAACTCTTTAGCTGCCTTTTTGCTAAGTATTTGCAAATTAGATCTGTGTTCTTTGACCCCAGTTGATTTCTTGGTGTCTGTATTTTTTACCAACAGGAAAAGGCAACTTTTAGATACATTAAGAATCCTTTCTTTTTATGGGTGAAGGAAAAAACAATCTGCCCCACTCGGAGACCTGAACAAAGACTGGAAGATTGCTATGAACCTGGACCCTTCCACATAGCACCTGAGCCCATGCCAAATCCATCTGGGCATGCGCCACATGAACAGATGAACAAAAGGGACCAGAAGAGCTCTCAAGAGCTGCCTGGGCCCTATCACACATTTCTCCCAGAGTGGTCTTGTGCATCTGTTATGTACTTGAAGTATTTATTTACTTGCTAGCAAAAAAAAGCTACTTAAATTGCTAAGCTTATACCCTCGTTGGGCTTACAGAGGTTCTAAAAAAGAGTAAGAAAGAAAGAAAAAAAGACAAAATGAACTGATCGGACCGGGTTGTCACAGTGTGCCTGGTACAAAAGGAGCACAGAGCCCAGTAGAAGAAGCATAAGACTAGAAGCGTCCTAAATGTTTTCCTAACCATGTCGCTGTTGGTTACTTAGGAGGAATATTCAATTTATAATGTCTTTTAATGTGGCTTTGGTAATAAGTTTTATTGAGAGCAAAATGATAATAATATGTGTATTTGAAAAACAAATATGTGAAAGATGTTCCCCCACTACAGACCCTGGATGCTCTTACAGATACTGTCTTCTTATAGTCCCTCCTCCTCCTCTCAGTAATATCTAGGCTCTTGATTCTTGCTCTTCTCCCTACTTTTCCGGCTTCTAATCCTGTCCCCCTACCTTTCCAGTTTCTCATTCATTTAGTATCCACTGATGCAATTCCTACCCCCATGGAGCTTAAATTCAAAACATCAACAAAATATAAATCCAAATTAAGTATATTAGAGAAAAATAAACGAAGGTGAAGGGGATAAGAAAGTGCCAGAGGGTTGGACAAAAATCTTTCTTTTCCTATGTTCTTTTTATTTTCCTCTATGCTTCCCTGCTATTCCAATGTGCTGATTCATCCTGACCTGCTACCAGGATAAGGCAAATCCTATTCCTTTCTCCTTTACCTTCCTGCTAATATGTACAATGTGCCAATGATAACTAATATTTGAATGGAGGATTCATACCTATTATTTCTTTTATCCTCAAAATAACTTATTGAAAGAAAAGCCTCAGAAAAGTAAATGACTTTGTTTAGTTCAAATAGCTACTAAGTAAGAGAACAAGACTCTTGAGCCCAATTTCTCTCAGACCAACTAACAGGGATGTCTGTACACATGGTCACTTCCATCTTTTAACCCTGAAAAGAAAAAGTAACAGTATGAATACTAGATCTAGTGATAGAGAGAAATGACTCAGGAAAATGAGCAAAAGAATGATTCATGAGGCTAAAACTGTCTATATTGAGTGCCTACTATGTACTAAGCACTGTTCTAGGTGCTAAAAGTCATCTACTCTGCCTGCAGATAAGATACAACAGAGTTAAATCAATATACAGGAACAGCTGAGGAATTCATGTTTTAAGTAGAGAATGGATATAATATTAATAATTGCATCATGGGTCTATTAACTTTAATAGAGGTCTAGAAAAAAATTACTGATATATAGGGAGGAAGAACTAAAGGCCATAAACAGTGTGAATGCACCAAATTTAGAGCCAAGGGCAGAACTAAGTGCTAAGTTAGAGAAGGTGCTCATCATTACCTTAATGGTAAACGCAGTAGGGTGAGGAAAAGCAGCAGCACTGGCTGTGGACATTCCTCCTGTCACAGAAAGGAACTATGGTGCAATGGATCAAGCACTAGACTTAATAGTTTCCGATCTTAACTCTCTCGTTTTGTGGTTTTGTGACCTTTATCTATAAAATGAAGTTAATAATCCTTACCCAGCGGTGTTGGAATTGCATAAGGTCACACCTGTGAATGTGGCAGCAAGTGGGTGATTTTTTTTTTTAGGGCACTTGCAACTACAGGGAGCAGAAATGCAATGCAAAAGGTTATTTATTGCATGAATAAAAGTGCAGAGCCAGTGCTTCAGATCTTTCTAGAAGCAAGAATTCAGCTGATGTTCCCAGGAGCCCCACTGACCCATCATTGGCCATGCTGTCATCTGCATTAACGTGCTCCGCAGGCTAAAGGCACTTCCTTGGAAGGACTCAGTGGTAGCTAGTAGCCCAAGACACACGCACAGTTGGCGGGGCACTTTCACCATCGTTTCTCTCAAAACCCTAATGGGGCCTTCTTAGACACTAGATAGGATCACAGAGCTACATCTGAACCAGTTGATGGGAAAAGGAATTCAGCGTTCTGATTTTCCTGGTTTGGGTCCTCAGCCTTGTTTGGAGCCAAAGGTAAAGTCAGCCTGAAGGGGAGGAGAAGGAGAAGGAGGATGTCCCAGAGGAAACCCAGAATGCTGTTGTGAGAAGGGAGCTTGGAGAAGACAAGAGCAAACAAAAGCCGACACCTTACAATCTCAATTAGTATTTGTTACCTCCAGATCTGTTGAATTGGGAAGAATGTATCCGAATAGATCAAAAATAGAATATAGAACATAGCTCCTGTGCTACTATGCTAACCATACTTTCTAAGTAATATTTTTTCTGCAGGAAAATATAATAATATCCTTACTGTTTTCTCTGAACACAGAAAGCCCACTCAGGCTTGTACTTCAGCAAAAAGTTCATCGCTATGAAAAATGCATTTTTTGCTTGGTGCATGAGCTGGGAAGAGGATATTGGAACATTAATATTTAGTGCATGCACCTAGCGATGACCCTGTCTGCATAAATATGCCTTAGCATCTCCATTTATACCTACATCAAGGAAAAAATTAAATTATGACATACTGCTGTGAAGAGATGAAATGAAACACCAGACACATATTAAACTTAAAGAATAGAAATGAACCCACAACGCAAGAAAATATGGAGTCCTACATACTCTGCTTTCCTGAATATGAACCTTTGTGCTTTCCTGTCTGTTTCTATTGACTAGTTGGAAACTTGGTAATATATAAAATTAATAGCTTTTTACCTTTTGCTTTGCCTCAAGTACTTGCTACAGCAAGTTTCTCCCATCTTAAATTCAATATCCTCCTTTTTCTATCACCCAACCGCTCTCTTTCTTCATATTCTAAAAAGAGAAAGAGCTGTCTACATTTGCTGTTTCTGCTTTCTCACCCCACCCCACCCTTGTTCATTTTTCATTCCAGGAAAGCATAGTTTCTGTCTCTACCATGCAGACACTGCCCTCTAAGGAACTTTCTCCAAGTCCATCTGACCCTTTCCAGGCCTTGTATCAGTTCATTTGCCTGTAGAGTTCTTTGCTTTTGGACTTCTCCTTCCTCAAATTCCCTTTCACCCACCTCTCTCCATCTGCTCTTGATGTCTGTGGCTACATTTCCCCGGTGTCCTTCACAGCCTGCTCCTCCTCCACTTATCTTTCAACATGGTTTTCCTGACTTCGTTCTTACTTTCCACTTTCTCCCTGCATCCTGGGCCTATTGCCTCTGATATAATGAGTGACCCTAAAATCTTTATGACCAGGCCCTTAACCCCACTGGACTGTCCTATGGTTGCATGAACCACAAAGAAAAGAAAAAAAACCTTGAAAAGTGCCACCAGAAATGGCAATATCTAAAAGATGGGCAAAGGAACAAAAAAGCTAAGAAAAGCCAGAGATGTCTAATGAAAACTGGAGTGAGTGGCATCCTGGCAGCCAAAGCAAGAGAAACTTTTTTTATTAAAGAAAGAAAGCACAAAGGGGTGACATGCTTCAGCAAGATCCAGTGAGATAAGGGCTGAATGCTGTCTCTTTAAATTAACAGCTGGCTGTTCTTTACTGATCTTGCCAAGAAACATCGCAGTGGTTGGAATAAAAGCAAGGCTGGCGGATTAAGGAGTAAATAGAAGAAGGAAACTGAATATAGAGAACAAGAATCATTCTTCTGAGAACTGGACGGAGGGTGGAAAATAGCTATGCAGCAATGGCACCGTGGGCGTGTTGGTTGATTTGGCCAGTTGAGTGGTGGGTAGTAGTTTTCAAACTAAAAGAAGCTGAAGCTGTTTGTTCAAGGGGGGAAAACAGCACTGTATTAAAAATAATTTTTTAAATCCTAGAATTGGAGGAGACAGAGGGTCTATTAATGGCAGATGAACGTCCCACCACTGCCATTGTGCCTTATCAACAAAGATCTTTGCACTAACTTCACCCCTTCACTACTCACGCCTTCAATAATCCTTTACTGGCATGAGGTAAAACTTCATCCTCTGGTTGAGCTTAGTGGTGCATTTCTGTAATCCCAGCTCCTGGTAGGCTAAGGGAAGAGGATCCCAAGTTCAAGCCAGCCTGGGCTACACATTGAGTTCAAGGCCAATCTGGAGCAGGACCTTGCCTCAAACAAACAAATTTATCTTTAGCCTTATATTCAAATATTCTCAAGATCTGATTTGATTTCTCCCATATTACATCTACCAGTTCTACTCAAAATGATGCTCTGGGCCTCTCCTTACCTCTTTATCTTCTCTCTGATTGTTTAAACTTTGGCCATTTCTTAAGACCTACCTCAATTCCCATTTCCTCTTGGTTTTCCCCAACTACCTTGGTTCTCAGATATTATTTCCTTTATAGACTTTCTGTAAGCTTTACAGGGCTCTTAATTTTCCTGATTTGTATAATTATTCATCTAGTCACTCCCGTTTTCTTGCTAAGTCCTCCACCATCTAGTAGATGACATTGGGGTGAGGAGTCAACTACAACAGAGTGGTCTTGAGGGTCTTAATGGACAGTGGCCTTGACACTACCATCTCATGAGAAAAGATTATATCTGTATATTCCTCCTGAGTTGAGCCCACCCTGGGACAGAGTAGGTGCTCCTGTCTCAAATAAGGGAAGGAAAGAGGAAAGAAAGGAGAGAGAGAAAAAAAACTGAAAGGAAGGCAAGGGAAAGACAAAACAAGGGACATAATTAGAGTCTAAATGCTTCATATACATAACCTGAATTCTCCTCCGATCATGTAAATCTTTCACTTTTTACCAAATACCTCTTGTGTTGCTGATGGTATGGATAAAAAGTGCAAAATTAAGAAAAGGTTCAATTCATTCAATCACAAAAACAGATAGTTATTATGTGTCTATAACACGCAAGGTACCAAGATGAAAAACAGATAGCGTTCCTGCCTCAAGAAGACCATGGTCTAATGGAAGGAAATATTCTCTATTTGTTGCAGGGGAGGTATAACTGAATGTGATTTTCAACTGTGATGAGAACAAAAGAAAGTCTGTTAACTAAATGATTCTCCGTGCTCTTCTCAGAGCCTGGACCTCCAGCAGTGATGCAGTAAGCAGCACACAGACATTGTGAAGTTGAACAACTCCCTTCAAGGTGAGGTCGCACGGGGAATTGTAACCACTCACTAACTTCAGATATTCTGCTTGTGAAGCAAAGAAGCATGTTTCTCTCTTGTTTCTAAAAGAGGCTTGGTTTGGGTTACTTGCTGAATATTCAAGTCCTGAGAAAGGGAAGGGGTGTGAGTGAGAGATACCTCCACTTGAGCAGCTGTTGGTAAACAG
The DNA here is from genome assembly GCF_000247695.1 of Heterocephalus glaber. The sequence goes on along the minus strand of NW_004624750.1, from coordinate 9,432,334 downwards.
TCAGCTTCCATATCAATACAAGAAATGGCGTCCTCATGTGTCACACCATTTGTCATTTTAATGCAGTAATATAACCACAAGATTACAAAGTTAAATTTATGTAAATCATGTTTGGAAAATTACTGGAGCAGACTGTGGGGGCTGTTTGCACTCAATCTGCTAATGAAAGGACCCATCTCACCAACAGGAAATCAAATGAAGGAAATATTTTTGCTGTATTTCTTTTGGTCTATTTTGAAGATGCAAAGGATTCCATTAAGAATTCTCTCCCCCAAAGGCTTTAATTTGGAAGAGATGGGGAGGAGGAGAGATGCCTACGTTCATCCACTGTTACAAATGCCACTGTGGGAGTTGGGAATATTCCCTTTAGTTGATTGTCTATTTGGTGAGGCTGGGGTATTTTTATTCCCAACTGATTAATCACTCAAACCCCCAAATGTTTTCCAGGAACAACAGACTACAGGCAATCTTTATGAGAATGATTTCCCTACTTTATGAATCTAACATTCATTTTCATAGTTGGCAACATGACTAATGAAGATGCCTCGCCTTCCTATAACAATTGACAGTTTCCAGACCCCTTTCACATTCATCATCTCATTTGATTTTCATGACAAGCCTGTGAGGTATGTGGAGCAGGAATTCTCATCCTTAGATTACAAATGAGGAAAAGGAACCTGAGGCTCAAACCCATGACCTCCCCAGCCTGGTAAATGGTGAACCCCAGACCCTAACGCAGACCTTCTGATACTGATTTTAGTGATCTTCCCATAGACAACTTCCCAATATTTGTCCTGAAGAACCATGGTCATGGGAGTTATGCCATGAAAACAAAATCATTTCACATTAAATGTCCCTTGGGTCAGATGGGTTTCAGTGCAGGAGGCGGCAAGCTCTCCAAGTGTTTCAAGCAGAAAGGGAATTTAATATAGGAAATTCGATGATTACAAAATTTTTGGAAGGACTGGAGAAGCAGAAGCCAGAGGCTGCCCCAGGCTGCTTAGCTCAAGGACCTCTTTCAACAGCTGCTTACAGAAGTCTGGAAGCTGCTATCATCACAGGATAAAGCCAAAACTCCCCATAAATACTGACTTTGTTTACCAGCATCAGCAACAGCAGGAAAATTGCCTGCATTTGGCCTCCATTTTCCAAATTTAGTGTGAATACATGGGAATGGCAGAACAGAATTCTTATGCAAAACCTTAGTTGTAAAGAAGTCTGCAAAATGTAGTTTTTAGGTGCAACGGGGCTGGATAGTGCCAATCCTAATCTCGATCATATCCCTTTTAAAAATGCACAGTGCTCATTAACATTTTCAGCCTATTAAAAAATTCTGCAATAAAGGGAACCATTAAACTTTAACCTTGCTAAACTCAGCTTTTCCCAAAATTATTTGACCATGAAACTCTTTATCCGGCAGCTGCTCATTATGCAGAACACACTCAGGGAGAAGTTGGGCCACTGCAGGCTGGAGGTACCATCATGCAGCGTGCACCCATGTGCACCAACATGTCAATCAGGCAGCCAAGGAATATAAAATCAGCGAGCATCTGCTGTGACGTTTGGTAGTGCTGGGGCACCTACCATGCTGCAAACTTGTGAGGCAAAGTCCTTGTCCTTGGGGTCATTACAGCTTGACTGAGAAAAATAACCGTAAGAAATGTAAGACACCAGAATGAATACTAAATGGTCAGCATGTTAGGTCTCGTTATTGCTGTAGAATAGAAATCGTGTTCTGTCATTGGAGGTCACATCCAACCATTGGAGATTTTTAAACCACTGAGTATTGGGTAAGTCAAGCCCTCACTGTAGACAGGCCTTGCCATTCTCTACTATTTCATGTCTGCAAAAGTCACAAACTGTTTCCCTCCTAGTCCTTAGGCATTTGAGTTTCACACACACAGGTGGCCACGCACAGGCAGAGAAGAGTGTGAGAAAGGGAAATTTGGACTGAGCTTTGGAGGATGAATGGGAAGAGCGTCGTCAGCAGGATTTCTCCTGGATTTGGGAAAGAGCATTCATTTCACCTGTGTCGGCTGGCATGCTGTACCTGGAGTGAGGCCTCAATCAGCCCCTACACTTGCAGTCTATTTTTTAAAAAGCAAAAATGCATTCAAAGAGAAACTCCTCTTCAGAAGGACTTCGAAAAGCCCTAAGGAGCATTAATTAGGGAACGTGAAAATGAATATTTTTTTAAACATGGCAGTGTTATTTTGTAGACCTGTAAGAACTGGCTTTGAGAAGGTGAAAGTAAAATGAGTGAAAAGCCTTTCAATGCAAACTTTGGATACAAGATTGTCAGAATTATTTTCTGAGAGATCACCATGGAATAACCAACAACTCACTGTCAATGTTGTCCAACTGGCTTTGCATCCTAAGCAACACTGAACTGTTTGAAAACCAACCTTACCACTCACTGTCTTCAGAACGAGTAGTTAGCATGTGTTTTGGAAACACACGCACACAGACACACACACAACATACACACACAATTCTTTGCCGGCTTCCGGAAAGCTGGCACCCTTGGCAGTGGCAGTAGCCATCCCCGAGGCACTCGCTGGACAAGTGAAGGGGAGGCTGGAGTGCAAACTGCAGAGCTATGGCTTCCTGCACCTCAGGCGTCAGCAGTTTGTTTGCCTCACAAATGTTTGTTGGGCCCCTGCTAAATGCCGGGCAGGGAGCCTAAGCAACAGAGGCCCACGGGTGTGTACAGAGACGCCTTCCTGCCAGTGGGACTTCACAGTCCAGGGTAGCAATCAGACAAGAAGGAAACAAGCAAATGGACACATCATTTTAAGCGACGGAGAACAATGGAAGGAGGCAGAATTCTACTAAGAAAAGGCTTCAGGGTTGGCCTGCCTGAGGAACTAACACTTGGACTAAGACAAAGAGCTGAATGTTCCTAGAAGAGGCCCCTGGTGGAGAGTAAAGGATGTGGAGGGAAAGAGTTCAGCAGTGCTTGAAGACCTCAGATGAAGCCATGTGGGTGAAGTAGACAGGAGCCCATGACAGTATCTGTGTTGCGCTGAGAGTGGCTTTGTATGAGTCACCTGGGAATAACCATAGCCTGGGTGGCCTAAACAACAGACCGTGCAAGAAACTGGGAAGTCCAAGGTCAAAGCTCCTTTCTCTTCTGTCCTGGTGAGGCCTCTTCCTGGCCCGGGAAACGGTGTCTCATTGTCTCCTCTCCTGAGGACCAGAGCATAGAAGGAGCGAGCAAGCTCGCCAGCATCTTTTCCTGTAGGGACACTGACATTATCAGACACGACTTCATTTAACCTTAGTTACTTCCATGAAGACCCTATTTCCAAACACAGTCACATTGAGGGTGACTCATACCAGAAAAAAAAAAGAGAGACTAAGTCAGGAGACTAGGAGAACGCTGACCTAGGCCAAGGTAGTAACACTGTTGAATAAGGAAAGAATGTGGGGAAGAATGAAGGAATCAGGTCTAAAAGTTTACTATTTGAAGAAAAGGAATGAATAATATTTGATTATTAAGAAGGAAAATTGGAGCGATGGCTGTTTTAAGGGATTTTTTAAAACAATATCAGTAAGTCACCTGAGAGGGACAACGTGTGTGGGTCCCTCGGTGGCAATGGTGCAGAGCTGTTCTGATCATTAGCCTGCTTTCTTGTATTATTATTATGATTCATAGTCACGAGGAAATCCAGGAATCTTCCAAGGTTCAGTTAAAATAGGCAATTAAGAATACAAATGTTTATTAGAATATGTATTAGGTTTCTATTGCTATGTAACAAATCACCACAAAATTAGCAGCTTAAAACAACACCTGCATATTTGTATCTCCTCATTTCTGTGGATCAGGAATACAGATGTAGCTTATCTGGGTCCTTTGGTCAGAGTCTCCTACATAGAAACCAACATGTCAGCTGGACCGAGTTCTTTTCTGGACCTTGGGGTTATCTCTCCAAGTCATATGTTGTTGGAAGAATTCAGTTCCTAGTGCTTGTATGACTGAGGTTCCTGTTCTTTTGTTGGCTACAGCTGGGGGCCACTTTCATGTCCTAGAAACCATCGGTAACCCTCATTTTAAGGGATCAGCAAGTAGGTCAGACCCACCCAATAAGGTATCTTTAGATTAGTCATTAAGAATTTTGATTACATCTGCAAGGTTTGGGGGTGGCTTTGATTTGTTCTATGGCTTGTCTTTGTTTGGGGTTTTTGGCATCTGACAGAACATAACCACAGGAATGCTATCTCGTTGCCATCACTGGTGGCCGCCATACCTAGCAGAAAGAAACTATACAAGGATGAAGGTTATTAGGAGTCATTTTAAACTATCTACCACAGAATACTATTGAATCATTACTTCATGTTATCTCAATCTCTTGCTATGCGATTTTCTACAACATACCCTGTAGTTAGTTACCAAGATCATGAAGGTTGAAACTTAAAAAAATTAAAAGTCAATATGGGGGTCAGAACAAGAAGCTGCTTGTCAATGGCCATGCTTATAAGGGACCAGCCAGCTTCCCAGTCAGTGCAGAGGACTGTTAAGGACTATAAATGTCAACATTTTCTGTACTGCTTTCTGTTATTGCTGCCCTTTGAAGTCCATCCATCTCCTTCCAATTTTAGTTCTTTCTTCAAGATTTCTGCTAACTTATACTTGTCTTTGAGTGAGGCACAAGAATACATCTCCCTATAAAAAGGGACAATCCTTCTAACCACTATAGGGCCTCTCTGTAACTTGAGCCTGGCGTGCATCCAACCTTCTCTCTATATATCTTCTTCTCCTTCGAGCTCTCAAACACAGCTTCTCACTTCCTCCTTGCCTTTTCCCACACTACCCTCTCATGGAATGCCCCTTCCTTACAAGTCTAAATTCTGCTCTACAGAATCCACTTCAACATCTAGCTCTTTCCTGCCTCCTCATCTTTGGAACAGCAGCCTTCAAAGTGTGGTGCTGGGGGTATTGACATCCTTCTGGGGCTTCTGCAATTTCTTCCTTTCTCAGTTACATAATAGTGTGAGGTCAGATTTTCTCCATATACTTCAACCAAGGCAGCGTATCACAACATATGGAATGCAGAACTCACTAATAAGATATGCCAAAAAAAAAAAAAAAAGCAAAGCAATGCCATTTTTCTTGTTTAGTTTTTTTGTTTTGTTTTGAAAATGCCAAATAAAAACAAAACTGACTGAGAATTTGTAGAAACTATTGCAATACATACAATGCTTTGCCCTGGGGACCTACAAGTGTCCCAAAATCAAACAGGAAATGCCTTTTCTCATATATTCATCCCCCTTATCCATGGAGAATACATTCCAAGGCCCCCAGTGGATGTCTGAAACCATATATATGTGTGTATATATATATATATATATACACACACACACACACACACATAGGTACATTTCTATACATGCATACTTATGTATGATAAAGTTTGATTTATAAATTAGGCATCTCAAGAGATTAATAATATTAACTAACAATAAAATACAACAATTATGATGCTGTCACAAAATTGCCAGCATCACTTTGAGGGCATTGTCCAATAGAATAAGAGTTACTTGAACACCAGCACTATAATGCCACAGGAGTCCATCGGACTACCAATCTGACTGCAGCCGGGCCTTGTGTCCTAGATACAAAGGGGCAACACGCTCTGCTCAGACAAAGCAGAGCAGCAATGTCACTACACTAATTACAACTGCTCGCAATTTAAAATATAAACTGATTGTTTCTAGAATATTCCACTTAATACATTCAGACCTAGAGAGCTGAAACTGCAGAATGCAAAACCTAGGATAAGGAGGCACCACACTATGAGAGGGAGAGCAGTGGGGCTGGCAGAAACTGTACTGAAGAGGACAAGCAAGGCAGGAGAGGAGAAGACAAAGCAGAGAATATCAACTAAAAATATGTTTCTGTTTGTGGCTTATCAATTCTCAGAAGAAATCACTTCACAGGAATGTTCCCCACCATAGTGCTTCAGTGCTTGCTCAAGCTGAAGTTTAGGGGATTAAGAGGTAGAGAGAAGGCTGACTGCAATTTGGTCAAGCCCAGTAGAAGAGACTAGAGGACAGGGAAATAAACCTATGCAGCTAGAGCCATCTGACTCTTGACAAAGGGGCCAAAGCATACAATGGAGAAAAGATAGCTTCTTTATCAAGTAGTGCTGAGAAAACTGGTTATCCATATTGGTCACCCTGTGCAAACTCACTTCAAAATGGATCAAAGATCTAAGTATAAGACCTGAAACTTTGAAACTACTAGAGAAAAACATAGGAGAAACACTTGAAGTTGTAGGCACAGGCAATGATTTCTTGAATAAGACTCCCGTAGCAGTCCCACCTGAAATAATAGCAAGAATCATTGAATGGGACAATATCACATTTAAAAGCATCGGCAGAGCAAAGGAAACAATCAACAGAGTGAAAAGACTGCCTACAGAAAGGAAGAAAATATTTGTGAGCTACTCTTCTGACAGAGGATTAATATCTAGTATATATAAACAACTCAAAACTTTAACGCCAAGAAATTAAGTAGCTCAATCAATAAACAGATCAACAAACTGGGGGTTTCTCAAAAGGAGAAATACAAATGGCCACTAGGTACATGAAAAGGTATTCAACATCTTTATCCATCAGGGAAATACAAATCAAAACTACATTGAGATTCCATTTTACCCCAGTTAAAATGGCTTTCATTAAGAATACAGAAAACAATAAATGCTGGTGAGGGCACAGAGGAAAAAGGAATTTTCCATACTGTTGGTGGGAATGTAAATAGGTACAACCACTGTAGAAATCAATATGGAGGTTCCTCAAAGAACTGAAAATAGAGCTACCATTTGATCCAGCTAAACCACTCCTTGGTATATCCCACAAAGAATGAAAGACAGGATCCTATAGACATATCTGCATATGCCTGTTTATTGCAACTGAATTCATAATAATGAAGCTATGTAGTCAAACTAGGTTCTCATCAACAGAAAAATAGATACAGAAAATGTGATAGACAGACAGACAGATATTCTTTGGCCATTAAGAGCAACAAAATCTGCTGCCTGCTGTGTAAGCACAAGGACCCGAGTTCGATCCCTGGTACCAAAAAAAAAAAAAAAAAAAAAGAGCAACAACATCATGTCATTTGCAAGAAAATGAATGGAACTGAAGACCATCATATTGAGTAAAAAAAAAAACAACTAAATTCAGAGAGACAATAGGAAAGTGAAAAGGGGACTGTTCAAGAAAATGAAGAAAATAAGAGGACAAAGTGGAGGGCATGTGGGGATACAGGGGAAAATCACCTAAGTACACTCATGTATGAAACTGCTAAAGGGAATCTAATTCATCTGTATTCTTAAAAAAGAAAAATAATTTGGTCAAGTCAAAATTCTGTGAGTAACTGGCAATTGTAAGAACTTGGTCAAAAGTGTAGTTTTTTTCATGAAAAAAATTTACATTTATATATAATGAGTTTGTTGTTGCTATTTTGAAGTAGACTAATAAAGATTTTTTAAATGTCTCAAGTTTTAGTTCTATGTGGTGAATGTCAAGAGATATAACACACACAAATAAAAGCTCTTTGGGTATAGATAATTTTTTAAGAATATAAAGGAATCCTGAGACCAGAATGTTCAAAACACAGTGCTCTAGATCACTCACAGCTGTCCCCATTAATCATAGGACAATGCTGGGAGTGAGAAGATTTTTACTTCTGGTCTCTCCTATCACCGAGATTTGAGATTTAGGGTGGGTATATGATTTGCCCAAGGCATCATTGAGATTAAAATACTGAGCTCCTTATTCCAGATCCCACGCTTACTCTGCTGTTGCTATTCCACTTTCACAGGTGGTAGTCTGAGGAGTTTCAAACATTTGAGACTAAATCTCTGCCTTGTACTTCTTTCATATATTTCAGAGCAACTGACATCATGTGTCCCTGATAATCACATGATAAGAGCTCAAAATTATTGTGGGATGAATAGATCAGTAAGGGAGGGAGGGAGGAAGAGGAAGGGAGGGAGGGAGGAAAGAAGACTTCCTAGACGCATAGCCCTTGGGTGACTATTGATTGCAAAAGGCACACACCATCCACCTACATTTATCTCTTGGTAGTTATTTCCAAGAGTTATCTCTTGGTAGTCTTGGAAATATATATATTTATATCTTTCATAAATATAGTGTAAAAAGAAATGTCCAAAATCTTCCTGAAAAGTTTGCTCTGCAGCCTGAAAGACCCAAAGGAAGCCCACAGATGCAGCATGGCTGGTCACCACCCTGATGTGCACAGCTTCCTGGGAGCCACAACAGAAGGTCCCTGATGCCTCACTCCATCTCACTCTGTTCCCACACACACTGTGGCTTCACAGGCTCCAGAGTCCTAGGGTGGCTCAATTAGACAAGAGGGAAGAGGACAACAGGGTAGGGCATCATGACTATTAAGAAATCCAGTCAGGTAAATGGAGCGAAGATGCAACCAGGAGCCAAGGTCAGGAGAACAGATGGTAACTTGGAGACAATCTGGGCTTAAAAGGCAAAAAACACAAGAAAAACTACTGATCTTTTAAGAAAAAGGAAGGAAGAGCTAGGAAATATTAAGGGAAAGTATCATTTCTTAACAAAAGAAAAATAACTTTTTCTTATGTTCAAGACATACTCTTGCAACAGGCTACCCAAATTTTCTCCTATCCTCGAGAACAATTATCCAGTGTTAGAAATTAGAAAGTGAAAATGGGAGTCTGTGTATGGTGTGATATTAGCTTAACTGCAATTGTTGGCCACTTCATGACCACTAATGAGGGCTTCAGGGCGCATCCATGGTGTGTGGGAGGTGATCCAATGTCATTTGCTTTCCTTAGTCAAGTCTATGCCAACTAAATTTGGCCAGAGATTAATTAAAACTGCCCAAGGTACTAGGAAACTCTACACATAGCTTTCAGATCTACTTCATTCCTCCACTATCTTCACTCAATTCCCATGGAATTCAAAAATTGTCTCAGACCCATACCCTTACTCTTCAGTACTCTTATTAGCCAGTGTTGCTCATTGTATCAGTTGGGATCCAGTCAGGAAAATAAAATTCCAGACTCTGAGGAGAGGGAATTTAATAAAGAGAATTAGTTACAAAGGTTTTGGAAAGGCTGAGAAAGCTAATTGGGAACAATGCTGCAACTCACAGATTAGCATTAGTGGGGAACAACTGTCACCTCCAGAAGGAGGAAGCATTGCTAAAGTTCATAAAAGCCAAACAGAAATAGAAACCATGAAGAATGCCCTGCAGTACCTGAGACCATAGACAACAGGAGAGCCTAATAGGTCTGTCCAGGAGCAGCTGGTGTCAAAGAGGACAAGCATTGCTAAGTACGCCCCCATCAAGCAGAGAAAGATGAAGGGAAATATCCTAGCTTCTCCTTCCTCTTCCTCTCCAATCTCCCTCCACATCCACCCCTTGGTTCAACACACACAAAAGAGATTTGAGAAAATACATGAAAAGGCTGAGATTTGAGAAAAGATAGGCAAATGGAAAGCACATTCATTCATCAGCACCGAGGGAGTTTCCTCTGGCTTCTCTTCTTAGCCTACTTCCTCAGCAAAGAGGTCTCTTTAAACTGATTCTTTCCACTTTCTACCCTTCAAGCAGCTATTATACTTTGAGGATAAAAATCTAAACTTCCGACCAATCTTCCTGCCTCTTCTGATCTTCCCAGCTCATGTCAAATCGCTACTGGCTTCCATCACCAAGCTCCAACCACAAGAGCCCTCTTCCACTCCCTCCAGTGCATCTACTGCCAGGCTTCACACCTGTCCTTCCATCTGTCTGGAAAGATCTATTCCCCCTGCTTTGGCTCAATACTACTCAGCCTTCAGGTTTCGCCGAAATGCCATTTCTTGGGAGAAGCTCACCTAAGCCTTTCCTGTTTCAAACAGATGCAAACTTTTGTGGTCTCAGTCACTCCCTGTACTTTTCTTTCACCATAGTTAACACAATTTATGGGCATATATTCATTTGTGTTTTTATTTTTTTAACATCTCTTTCCAGCTTTATGGAAACTCAACCATAGTGGAAAACTCACTGAGCACCATTACTGGGTAGTTGTTACAGTGAGCAAGCCGCCTGGCACAAACAGGTGCACATCACTGAATGACAGAGGGCGACTTCAGAAAGAGATGTGACAGGAATGCATTATTAATTCAGATTCTTTCCCAAAGCCCAGCCAGTCTCTGCCTCGTCCTTCATACAGTGATCCAAAATGAGCCATCTTTGAGTAAACCCTCCCTAGTCCTAAATAGGTTTGCAAACCTGTGATTGCTAAATTGAGCTTCGAGGATACATTCTTCAGTTGTTGTTTTCTTTTTTACTTCTGTGTTTAGAAGGACAAAAAGTTCATTTTGTCCTTTGGAGGATAACTCTCGCTGTGAAAACAGGAGAATTCTGAAGCTGCCAGTTACCTTTGTGTGACAACATGTGAAAAAGCTTTTCCCGTTTCATTTCTGGTCAACACTGAAGCTTGTCTTTATTTTGTGTGTGTGACTGAGATTCTATTATGCTTTGTAATGTACATTTAATAACAAGGATATTACAGGATGTTTATATTAGTTACAGAAGACCGTACCATTCTCTGGATATAAGGTACATTTTTTTAAAGCCCTTTTAAGTTAGCTTTGTTTTTTATATAGGAGAGGCTACTAGTGTAATACAAGCCAAGGACACATCTATGGTTGTAACCATGGCCCCTCCTTGTGGCAGAACACGAGCAACGACTCCAAATACCATCTATTATTTCTTCTCTAACCTTCACCAGCAAACCCACTGGGGAACACAACAAACACTCAGGCAATTTTCATCTGGAATTTTAGCCATGGCTTTGACATATCTTACCCTGTTACCCCAAAGCATTTTCTTAGTGGGGTGGCCCTCAAGTCTTTAATTCCAGGTCATTATTTCTCTTCTTACTGAGCTAAGTGTGTTATTAATAACAACAACAAAAAAAAATTAAGTATGGTATGCACACTAATCTAAAATTTTGAGTTGGCAATTAGTTGGAGCAAAATGCAATTAGATGTTTTCCTTCAAGTCCTAATTTACATGCTGGAAAATATGGGCAGCCTTTGAAAGTAATTGCAAAAATAAACCCTGCTTTCTGTGTTTGTATACAAATACAAAGCTCCCGAGCACACCTGTCTTTGCCTAAATAGAATGGAGTCCCAGGGGTCTTCCTGCTTTATGATCACTGAGATTTACAGCAGAAAAGGAACTGATCAGCCTGTAGGTGAAATGTGTTTTCTCTCTGCCACAGAGGCTCAGCATTAATTGGCATTGACTTTACCCATGGAGAGCCGGGTGTATAAACTTGGTCTGACAGCATCTCCATGTAACCCCATGAGATGAATTAAGGCTCTACAGAGTTCCAGCACCCCTTTTCGTGCACTCAGAGTAATAGCTAATGCAATCCAATCCATTAAGCACTTCATGAGCATCTACCCTATGCAAGACTGCTAGGAGTCCTGGAGGGGACAAATTGAATGAGATACTGTTGACATCTTCAAGAGGTTACACTCTGGCAGAAGAGATAAGGCACAGAAACAAACACCACCATGAGCTAGGCCCCACTGGAGACTGGGTATAACAATGCCTCCCAGCAGCTGCTCATCTACATTCCCTGAGGACTGAAAAGTGGGGTGTGTGAGCTACCATATCAACACCCCAAAGAAGAATCAAGTTCAAGCTCAGAGTCTAATCAAAAACCTACTCTTATAAGGACACAGAGAAGGGACTTCCTACTTCTGCAGAATGGGGAAAGCAAGATGATTTTGCAGAACACAGGAGCAAATGAAAAACATCAATTATTATAGTTTTTCTGTAAATAGCATTAAAGACTCCAGGAGAAAAAAAAACAATGTCTTTGTGCAAATATAAGGCACATGCAGAAAGAATCCAAAAGCCAACGGAACTTGCATGATACAAAGGGGGGAAATGTTTTTTTAAACACCCAGCATAGAACAGAAACCTTCTGTTGGCCCACACTGCTAAACATTTCATCAATTCCTTAGTGAGGAGAAAATTGGCCAACATCAGAATGTTCCATATATAATGCATGATTCTTTATTCATCAGTAAAATTGCCTGCTAACTCCGCACCACACTCACCACATGTAGATTCAGTTTTTATTTATTTATTTATACCCCACATTGCTTCAAGAATCAGTTAAGGTAGCTAACATGTTTATTATCTTCACAAAGTCCCAAAGTAAAAAGCCCTTTAGACAGCATCATCTACACAGAAATTTAAACTGGGGGACTCCACCTGGCTACAGCAATCAAGAGATGCAGAATGAGACTTTGAGCCTCCAACAGGGACAAAGTTCAGGTCCAGCCTTGAGATAGGAAGCAAGTAGAGAGAAAAAGATTCAGAAGAAGGTTGGTGATGAGAATGAGGAATGTGACCAACTTCATTCGCATACGGGAAATGGTTTTAGGCATAGATGGTTGTAGAGTGAGCAAGGTTGGGCAAATTCAGCCACTGGATTTTGGTTCAGCTCCCTAATAATCACAAGATTTCCTCTAAAACTCATTGCAAATACATCCAAAGGCCTCAAAGTTGTTTCTATGTTCCTGGCTGTCACTCTAGGTTTTAAGAGTACTGTTTTAGTCTTCAAGAAGAGCTAAAGCTATGGGATGCCAAGGAAATATTTAAAAGAAAAACTCATGTCTAAAAATGGGCTTATATTCATTTTTTATAATATTCAAAGTATGAAAGTTGGTAGAATCAAAATAGAGTCACTTTTGTCAGGTGCTATCCACAAACATAAATAAAGCCAGGAGCTTATGAAGGAAAGAATCGTACTTATGTATGTCTGATAACAAAAAGCATCACAAAAGACCCTGCCAGGACCATAGCCCTACACAAAAGCCACCGCAACTTTACACACACACACACACACACACACGCACACACACTCCCTTTGCAGGGACTTCTGCCCAGGAGCACTGTGTTTGTCGTTGGATGGGCAACACTCTTCCTCTTAATCCCTGTGGCTAAGGGTTGCTGTTTCAAGATGTCTTACAGAATCCTTCTCATTTTGCCTTTGAAAACTTCCCTTGCCTCAACCTCCTCGAATATGCTCTTAGTTTATTCAGACACGCGTATCCCCATTTGATCACTATTTGGGTTGACAAAAGGTCATGGATGCTGAAGTTTGGAAGAGGCGGAGAGCTGCGTGGCATTAAGGAGCTTGAAGGACCCCTGCAGCACTGAAGCCCAGCCAGGGGGGCTTCTGAACTAGGGTGGAGGGGCTTGCTTTTTATGAGAGAGGGAATTTAGGCCAGTAAAACCGAGAGTTGCTTTTCTAAAGAGAGCATCACTAAATGGAACGGGGCGCATGGGAGCTGTCAACTACAGTCCACACTCTGCAGGAGACGGAGGAAAGGATCACAGGTGATCAGAAATGTTTTGAGCTAACTGACTCTCCCAGGTAAGGTTAAGCTTAGCAAGAGGACCTCTGCCAGACTAACGCTCCAGCTTTGATCTGCGCTCAGTAAGCAGCTGGCCTTCTGACCCTTTATCAAAAGCATGTGAGAGTGGATGAAAAGATAAAGTGGAAGACGGTAGTTAAGAAGTATCCAGGTGTCCGTGGTTAATTGCATTAAGCCTCCCAGCCCATCCCTGCATTGTGTAGGGGTTCTTTTTTCTTTGTATATGAGCCTCCCAGGCATAAATCACAGCCCAGGCATCCCCACATCCTTCATCAGTGAGCTAGAAATTTACTTCCTTCCAGATATCAACTGTATTGTCAGACTGTGACCATAGTCTTTTACGTTCCCTGCAGGGAATGATTTTTAATAATGACCAACTATCTTAATAGGATGGTTTCCTGGTTTGTTTTAAATTTATCCAAGTCAACAAACAGCTAAGAAATAGCAAGGATGTGGTTTTAAATAGTAAGGTAATAGTTTTTTTAAAAAAATAAATAATTCCAAGAAAAATATGGAAGTTAAAAATCCATAGGGCTTGGTTATTCATTGCATTTGGTTGAACAGTAGGGATTGTAAATCCAGGGAATGAGTACAGGATGACGCTACCAACCAAGATGGAAAATAGACTGATAAGCAGAGCTCAAGGTGCCTGGAGGACACTGAATTGGTGAAGAAAAAAAAAAGGTCGGGGTCGGGATTTAGCTCAGTGGTTCCACCGCCTGCCTCTGAAGCACAAGGTCCCGAGTTCGATCCCCGGTACCAAAAAAACAGAAGGTCAAGCTCTGAAGTGGCAACAAACTGCTCCCAAATCTCAGTGATTTAAACTTTTACGCCTTGATCCTCTTACACCCTTGTGCAGTTTGGATATCTCTCTTGGGAAGCTCTCCTTCAGGGAAAGGCTCAGAAATCCAGGCTTCTCCCACCTCAGAGAACTTTGCTTCCTCCATGTGAGAGCACAATAGAATCAGTACACCATCAACTCAGTCATTCCTTTACTCCCAAACTGAATGCAGGAGGGGCTAGAAAATAGACTTCTCCTGTGTTCCCAGAACAGGAGCAGAGTTCGAATAGCACCTAGCCTGGTTTTCCCACCGATTCCAGGTATTCAAGTGAAAACAGTAGCTGGAGATTCAAGAAAGGGGTTCAGAATGAAGAGACATGAATCAAGCTGCAGATATAGATTTGGTCAACTACTTAAACCTGGAAAATGCATGAAATTAACCAAGGAGAATACATACACTTAAAAAAGAAGGGAAATTTGAGGGACACCAACTTTCATAGAGTCAGAGAAGAAAGAAACAGTGAAACTCACAGAGACACAGGGTGTAGAATAAAGACATGTTCTTCTGGGAATTAAGAGATATATTCAGCATTCATTGCAGGGAAGCTAGTTATAGTGAATGAACCACATTTACAGAGCCAGAAATGTCAGCTCATTCTGGCAAAGGATTTTTACTCCTCTGGCTAATAGAGAAGGCTTGGGATTTGTGGTTTGGATGTTAAGACAGTAGAATCTGTACTGGATAGATGGAAACAATATTAGATTTGGGAGGAGACACTCACAGAACTGTTAGCATCTACATAAAGAAAGGTGACATGGACTAGGTGCCCTAAGAGGTGAGTCCTAGCTCTGATGGTCACTGTGAAGTCACTTAGTCCCTCTGAATGTTGTCTTCAAGTCTCTCAATGTGGGGATTATACTTCCAACCACATTAACTATGGGGGAGAGACATGAAGCATCCACTGTGTACCAGACCGTATGCTAAATTCTTTTCATAGATTATCTCACTTATTCAATCCTATTCATTTCAATTCTATGAAGGATATAAAACTAAGACTCTCCATTTCACAAATGAAGAAACTGAGGCTGAGAGAATTTATGTAGGGTGCCCACAACCATATATCTAAATCACAACTGAAATTCAGGCACAGGCAGAAACCTGGACTAAGAAATATCCAGATTCCCAGTGTTTCTAGCTTTTATTCATTGATTCAATAAACATATGCATAATGAGTTTTTCAGAGACATCATCCTTTTCATGAAGCATTTTCCCAAAAAACAAGATGCCAAGCACAGAAGGGACCTTTTCCCTCCTCCACCCAGCCTGGGCCCTAATCAGGAGCCCCACACCCCCAGACTCACTGCCTCATCCAAGCTCTAAGTGAGAGAGATTTCAGGTCCAGAAATCCGAGGTCCCTTGATACACTTGAGAAGGTGCTTTTCCATATTTGAGAAGATGATTCCCCCATCTTTGTTAGCTGAGCAGTTTAGAAATTAGGTTCTGTATCACTTTGATAAGATGCAGCAAGAAGAGCTAAACAAAGCTGGACTCCAATGACCTGCATTCCATCAATATGAAGAAAATGAGTAAGATGACCCAATTTTAAATCCTTTGAAGGTACAGAGCTCGATCTCTTCACACACAAAGAAAAGGTGTTTTTCTTTTAAATTTGTCTATTTATCAGTTTACAGAGTACACTATTCTTATTATAGTAAACCATAGGATGGAATGGACTCTAGAAGATTACCAATATGATCATGTGATACAAAGTATCAGAGAAAAGCTACAAGATCACAATCAATTGAACTGGATTAGTACTATACTTTTAAATTTCAATTTAAGTGCATTCTTTGTTCCTTTGTAATTGTCAGTAAAATTAAATTTTCTTTTCCAATTAAAATAAAACCAAAATGTTTAGCTGTTGAGTCCCTCTGAGCTCTTTATAATCTCTTTTAACAGGTAAAATAAAAGCTACATGTGGCACTCCATCAGTCTCCAAGGGTGTTATTACACAATAAAAATATGGTGACTTTTTTAAATTTCCAAAGCCCAACTCCAGAAAAAAATCTCTTGCTCATGGTGTTTTTTGTTTTGGACATTACCAACAATGAACCTAGGAAGCCCAATGTTTTTACCAGTAGATCTCCCAAAACCTAGCTCCGTGCTGAGTCACAGGTATATTGATTTAGTAGTCAAATTATTTGAGTAGAAAATATTAATGAATACATATCATTTACTAAGGACACAGCAATAAACAAAATATCAAAGGTCGTGATATCAACAAGTTTATATTTTTATAGTCAGGGGTAAGAAATGTAAAGAAATAAATTATTTTAGTGAGGGGTCAAGTTACTAATATACACTTGATACAAACCAAAACAAAAAGCTGTCATTTATACCATTGGAGGTCATCCTCTTTAACTGAACAAATAATTTTTGGAAAAATAAACATGGCACGATACAAGCAGACATCCCACCAGCCCACTCTGTTTATTCAAGCCTGGAAATCCACCTTGGCTACCCCTGCATTCCATTCTTTTATTAAATAGATGCCCACATCACCCCAGCTCCTATGAAGGAACTACAAAAACACCCTGCACATGTCCAGGTGGTGCTAGTTTCTCATTTAGGGCTAGAGAATTCTCTAAGACAAAACTTAATTTCATTTATTCTGCAGAGCAAGAACTAAAGTCTGATGTTAGCTGGGTGTATAGATGCAGCAGTCCAAGTAAGAGTGTTCTGGGTTAGTTGTATGCAAACTCACCTCAAAGGTTTTGCACAAGTTTAACTTGTCCCTGTGCAATTGACAGTAAACACCATGCCCCACAGTAAAATTAAAAATCAAGATAAGTCTGTCTTAGATGTTCAGGCTCCTTTCTCTGTAGTCTGCTGTGTTATATTCACAGGGTTTTTATAGAAGAATGCAAACTACTCCAGATATCTCAGGTAGATCATATTTTAATTCGGGTAATTAGGTGTTTCCAAAATTGTTTGGGAAAACTTGAGAATGCCAATCCATGACCTCAACTACAATACCAAAGGAAACTATTGGGCAGGGGGTGGGATAGGTTTCAAAATTTAATTTTCAGATATGGATTAAAAAGTGTAGCTCTTAAATCTTTTAAAGTACAAAAATTGCCTGCATATCACAAAGTCTGTTCAAAAGCTCTACCTTCCTGGGGAATTCTAGCTTCAAAAACAAATTTCTCATATTTAAGCTTTACTTGGTACATGAGCAAAGTCTTTACAATTCTATGGAAAATATTTACTATGAAAATATCATTTGGAATTTAAAAATAGAAGAAGAAAAGTTCATAACCAACATTGAGAGAAACCATTCAAAGGTCAAAGATAATACAGTCATTAATCCCAACCTTTGTCTTTTGTTATTATTTTGTGTAGGTTAAGGCACTTTGGGACATCCTCCTGACTCCACCTATTCCCCATAGCCACACACAAACACTTACTAAGACCCTGGAATCTGTCATCTGCTTTAGGAACACAGGTAGAAACATAACTCACTATAATAACACTGGATCTACAGTATCTCACATTCAAAAATCTGACAGGATCATTCCATAAAGCAGTTTATGCAGATTCACTCTATTTTAAAATAAACTTAAAGTTTGAAAGGAAAAATCATTAACTGTAATAAATAAAATACAGTTTAGAAAATCTTTAACTGTAGTAAATAAAATATAGGGCCGGGGATTTAGCTCAGTGGTTTTGCCACCTGCTGCACAAGCGCAAGGACCCGAGTTTGATCCCTGGTATCAATAAATAAATAAATAAATAAAATATAGTTTAGAGTCTACATGCTTCTAGCACCAAAACCTGTCCAATTTTCTTCATTTTTATTTGTAAAAAGTGCTGGTGGTTTCCAGTTCTCTTTGAAGCTCTGCCCACCCTGGTGTTCCTTGCCATTGCAAACACCTATGCTGGTCCTCTGCTTCCAGAGAGCCCAACAGCCTGCTCTCGCTTCAGACAGTACTTGGCCCTGACTGGCAAAGACGGTGGCCTTTGCCTCAGCTGGAGAGGCAAAGTCTCCGTGGGGGCTTTTATGTTCTCCTTCCCTTTTCCTAAGTCAAACTAAAGATGACATCTGTACTGCTCCCCTTCTTAGCACTTTGGCTATTTATTGTTCCCAGGAGGATTGGTTACTCATTAAGCAGAAGATTGCCTTAACACCTGTCACTTGGTTTATTCTGTTTTCCTTGCTTTCCTTCTGTATATAAAAGAGTGCTCTCCTGCACTGCCTAAATATATTCAGGATCAATTTCTAAAGGACAGGAACCCACTAGACCACCACTCTAGGAAGTGGTATTGAGCCTTTTTAAATTCATTAAGTTTATTGGTACATTTTAGGTATACAGTATGATGACATTCATCATTGGGAATTTATACCTTTACATGACATATCTTGGTTCTTATTTTCCCCCTTCCCTTGCCCTCCCTTCAACCCCTCCACCACTTCTATTTACAAAGACTTTGTTTCCATTTTTCCCTTTTCTCATATTTTTTCCTTTCTCTTCTTTCCTTTCCCCAACCCCTCCCTCTTCCTTTCCCCCTTCCCATTTGGACCTTTTCTTCCTATTTCATGTTATCTATTATACATTGTGATCCTCATTTACACTTTTAGTTTCTCACACCA
This sequence comes from Heterocephalus glaber, assembly GCF_000247695.1. Next base: position 9,413,449 of record NW_004624750.1, on the reverse strand, counting down.
GAGAAACTATTTGGTATTTACACGTGTGTTCTATTTATTTCACTTAAGAGTATGACCTCAACGTGCATTCATTTAGCTATAAATGTCTCTAGTTTCTCACTCTTTGTAGCTGAGTAGTACTCTATTTTATAAAAAAAAACACACACACATCTTCTTTATCCAGTCTCCAGTTGATGGGCATTTAGGCTGCTTCCAAGTTTTAGCTATTGCAAATTGTGCTGCTATGAACATGGGTGCACATATATCACTGTGGTATGATTCTTTTAATTCTTTGGGGAAGATACCCAGCAGGGGAATAGCTAGGTCAAATGGGACTTCCAGTCCTAGTTCTTTGAGGTATCTCCATACTGATTTCCACAGTGGTTGCACCAGTCTACACTCCCACCAACAATGGAGAAGGGTTCCTTTCTCCTCACAGCCCCGCCAGCATTTGTTATTGGTTGATTTCATGATAGCAGCCATTCTTTCTGGGGTGACGTGGAATCTCAGGGCTGTTTTCATTTGCATCTCTTGAATGACCAACGATGTGGAACATTTTTTCAAATGTTTATTTGTTATTTCTACTTCTTTGTCTAAGAAATGTCTGTTCATTTCAGATGCCCACTTTTAGATTAGGTCTTTAAATTTGGGAGGTCTTTTTTTTTAAGTTCTTTACATATTCTAGATAGTAGGCCTTTGTCTGAGGAACAGCTGGTAAAAAAGTTTTTCAACATGGTGGGCTGTCTCTTCACTCTGTTGGTGGTTTCTCTTGCTGTGCAGAAGCTTTTTTCTTTTCTTTTCTTTTCTTTTTTTTTCTTTTCTGGCATCAAACTCAGGATCTTGTGCTTGCAAGACAGGCAGCAGAACCACTGAGCTAAATCCCCAGCCCAGAAGCTTTTTAATAAGATCCCAGTTGTTGATTCTTTGTGCTAGTTCACATGCAACTGAGGTATTGTTCATGAAATCTTTTCCTACACCAATGTCTTCAAGGGTTCTACCTAACCTCTCTTCCAGCCAGCTTAGTGTTTCTGTTTTAATATTTAGATCTTTGGTCCATTTGGATTTTGGTTTAGTGCATGGTGAGAGATATAGGTCTAGTTTTAATCTTTGGCAAGTTGAACCCCAATTTTTCCAGCACCATTTATTAAAGAGGCTATCTTTCCTTCAGTAAGGGTGTTTGGCTCCTTTGTCAAAGATGAAATGACTGAGTGTGTCTGGAGTTGTTTCTGCATCTTCTAATCTATTCCACTGATCCTCAGGTCTGTTTCTTTGCCAGTTCCATGATGTTTTTATCACAGTAGCTTTGTAGTATAGTTTCTATGTAGTATATCTTCATGGGGATTGTGATATTTGACCCAGGTTCTACTTTGGTAGAGAAAAAGACTCCATGACCTTTGTATCTGAACCCTGTTCTCAAAGAGACCAATGAAAATTAAGAATGAAAATGAAACCAAACACATTTAAAAAATAACAATAATTTTCCAAAATGATCAATCAAAGTAATGCATAGAAACAGCATTTTTCTTTTTTCATTTATGTAACCACAGCAAATGAACCAAGATTAGATTGACAGGGCACAGACCACAAAGCATATTGTTTAGAAATTCCATTCAATTGCTTTTAAAATGGAAGACAAGAGTTTTGTAATGATAAAAACACTCATGCAACTACAGGAGAGAATTATTATTATTTTCATTCATATTATTATTGTTATTATTATTATTATTATTATTTCAAGCAACAGAAACAAATTCTGGACAATGTTGATCATAGTTAGCCAGAGGAAAGTAGGGAATTTATTGACAGGAGAATGAAAGAGAAGTCAAAGTGTTTTGGAAAGGACAAGAACCAGGCACCATCAGAGATAAGCAGCAGGAAGAAATGGACAGGCCATTTAGTGAGCCGCTACCCAGCAGGATAAGATGTGGCCATGTCATTTGGTCCACCATGTTACAAGAGTGAAATTTCAGGAAGACACTGTCTAAGTAGTTTGAACTGGTTTTGCAACACCATTTCTGGAAACAAATATGAGAGTTATTTCCTGACACCAACCAATTCTCCACTTCCCAGACATCAAGTGGGTGTCCTTATAATTCACTTTAGTTCTGACACCAACTACACAGAGTTTGCAAAGACTCCACAGGGTAAGGACTCAGCCCCATAGAACTGCCTCCACACCAGGTGCCAGTCACAAACTGGCCCCTTGTGTTCTTCACTGACCACTGTAGAGTCAGAATCCCTCCTCAGGTTTGATAATTTGCTGGACTGGCTCACAGAATTCAGGAAAGAACTTTACCTTCTCTTACCAGTTTTTTTTTTCTTAAATTTTTTTGTTGGTACATGTTTAGGTATACAACACAATTACATTTCTCATTGGGAACTTGTACCTTTACATAAT
>NW_004624750.1:9370243-9384981 GCF_000247695.1 Heterocephalus glaber | reverse complement strand
TATATAGAGAGATATATATTAGAAGTTCCAAAAATGATGAACAGACAGTTTAGAAAATGAAAATTTTCAGCTCTTTGGATTGCGATACCCCAGTGATTACCAGCATAAATGTGCTAAAAGTCCAGGTTGCACACTGAGTAATTAAAATCTGATTAATTTTATCAGGTTAGTAAAGAGTGCTACTTCTCACCCCCAAACAAACTGACAATGCACCTAAACATTAAATTTAATTTGTCATTTTGGACATTTCACTGGCTCTATTGTAATGTACTTAGAAGCACATTTACTGCTCTGTTCTCTGTGGTATCAGCCCTCTCTATGCCATGTGCACTAGGTAAATACCAAAATGGAGACAGGACAAAGTGCTATTAAAGTTCTTCCATTTAAGAACATCACAATGAAATAATCATGATTCAAGATATCAACACTGATTCCTGGCAGTTGCTGCCAGCAGAAAATGATAAAATGTGAATGAAAAAAATCACTGTTTAAACAGCAGCACTTTTGATAATTAGCAGATATATTGGGGGCAATGGAGGGGGAATATCAGAAAAAGATTTAAATTTAAATAGGATTTCATTTCACATTTCCCCCATTGTACAAAAGACTATCTTTAATTCATATTACAGTGAGTAATTTATAATACTGTGTCAAAATAGATATGCAAAAGCGATATGCATTTGAATTTTAAATCTGATCCCTAAGTTTGAATTTAATATAGTGCCCTAACTGAGTTTTGTATATGGAATAAGAATTCTGAATCTGTTTTGAATGTCACAAAGATCAGCAATCATGCATAGTGTTATCATTGTTCATTATCCATCATGACTTGTGAAAAGAACATGAAATGACATTAATCATTATTTCCTACTACTAATAATATACTTTCAATGCAAATTTTCCCATTTTCTAAATATCTAGCAGAAGGAAATTCTTCTCCTTCATCACCCCCACTAACCACCCCCTCTCTTGTATTCTTGATATGCAGTTGGGAGCCTTGGTGACATGAGGTGTTAGTGATAGAATGAATTGCTCCAAAAGGAAAATAAAGACCTACAGGCATTAAAGAGAAATTGAACTAGACAGGCATGGTAGAAAGTGCCTGTAATCCCAGCACTCTGGGAGACTAAGGCAGGGGGTCACAGGTTCAAGGCCAGCCTAGGCAATTCAGTGACTTAGTGAGACCTTTTCCTTAAAAACATGTAAGGACTGGAAATGTAGCTTAGTTCATCACTGGGTTCAATTCCCACTACTGAAAAACAATTTTCAAAAAAGAAAAAGAAGGAAGGGAGGAAAGGTGGTTGAACTCTCAACCCCATGCCACAATACCTAAAATCAAAAAATCTTTGGGCCCAAAAATCCTCCAGAACCATTTAATCTAATCTCTCATTTGTCAAATAAGTAAATAAGGACCATTAAGGTCAGATAGGGAAATGGAAACCAGGGCTTTTGCCTTAAGGTGAAGGATTCTTCCCACACACAAAGTGGTCAGAGAAACATTGCCGTGAGAGGTCAAGGCTTTGAGATCCAACAGAACTGAGTGAATTCTGATTCTGCCAAGCATTTGCTTTAATTTCTTCATCTAAAAAATGTTTCAGCTAATGGGACATACTTCAGCATGTCTCTATGAGGATTGTATGATAAAACGCACATAAAGTATTTAGCCCTAGGCTTGGCAAAAGTACATGTACAAAAAATATCAACTGTGGATATTGTTATTAAGCCATGTTGCCTAAACAAGCATATTTTTCACCTAAGTAACTTAAATCTCCTACTCCTCCATACATATATCCCACAATGACACAAGATCTTCCTACTCATATGGGTAAAAATTCAAAAAGGAGATAGAGACTGAGAGACAGAGAGACAGAGAGAGGTGAGGGGAGCTAACTGTTTAACTGGAAAAGTCCAGCTTTTCCTTACCAGGACAAGAAAGGATCATAAATATCGTTAAATTCTGGTCAACACTGGAATAAGGGGATCATGTGGTAGGTGCCAATCTAAAAAGTGTCGTCATCACTAGATAACGAAGAGGGAGAGAGGTGGGTATTCACCAGCAGTCTGTCCAGGAGAGCCTGGGACAGGACGTGCCGACTGGTTCAAGAAGCTGCTGGGAAGTGGGATTGTACAGGGCAGTGCTCTTGTGTTGCTTTATTTGTCTGGACTCTTTGGTTTTAAATAAAGTGCCCATAAAATCTATTCTCCAATCAGATACGTCTGAGGGTGATATGGGCTCTTAATAATTATGCTGGGATCCCAAGTGTAAACAAGGACAGTAGGAAACAAACAAGGACATGTGCTCACCCTAGTCTTAAGTCAGAAATAAACCAAACTAGCTCAAGCAAAAGGACATTTACTTGAGCCAATGCTGGGACAGTGTACTTGCAGCTCTGGCTTCAAGGAGGTCCCCAAGATGCAGTCTCTCGTGCTCCATATCTCTGCTCTGCCTCTCCCTGTCCTGGCTTCCCTCTCAGGCAGCCTCCACCCACACATCAGCCCCTGTCACCTCCAGGCTGGCATCTTACCTCCTACTGACCTCGGCTTTTCCTGCACAAGGCTCTGCCAAACTCCCAGGATGAACTTTGGGTCACAATCCTATCCTTGACCTGCAGGTAATAAGTGAGGTCAGGAGGCTAATTGCTCAGAGTCATTTCTCAAGGCCACTTCTGGAGTTGAGAAAAGGGGAGAGGAGAATTGTCCAACCAAACCACATTGCCTGAGCCTGGACAAAGGATTATTCCCCTGAAGAAAACCAAACCATATATCTGTTAGAAGGAGATTTATACTGGGCAGGTAAAACCAATGGATGGTCCCTAATTCACTAATTCTTGTTTGGGTCATAACAATGGATTATATATTTTTGTAGGATCCTTATGTGCCAGAAACCATCTTAATAAATTATCTACATGAATTATCTCTTTTAAACTTCAAAACAACCCTTTAAATTAGATAACATTATTTATGTACATTCAGAATAAGGTGACTGAGATATACGGAAAATGACTGCACCCCCAAATCTGGCATATTTTAAACCAGAAGGATTTAAAAAATAAGAGATTCAAAAGTAATAGTCTAACCAAGTCTGGTGGCACATACCTATAATCCCAGCACTCTGGGAGACTGAGGCAGGAGATCACAAATTCAAGCCCAATCTGGGCAAATTAGTGACTTAGAAAAAACTTGTTTCAAAATAAAAGACCAAAAGGGCTGAGGATTTAGCTCACTGTGAAAGTTTTGGGTTTAATCTCTAGTACTGAAAAATTAAAATGTTGCCCTCCTTGTAGCAAGAGAAAGGAAACATTCTTGTCATCAGATATGGGAAATGGATGGAGGCTGAGACAAATTTGTGCAAACAGAACTTGTTAAAATAGCTCTCATCTTCCTTTCCCTCTGCATGCATTTTAGTTCTTTTTTCCCAATTGCTTTTCTCTTTTCAAACTACAATATAAGCAACCAGGTTTTGCACTTTTTTGGGTCCTCCTAACCCTGAGTAGGGCTCCCATCTACATAAAAATCTGTATGATTTTTTCTCCTGTTAACCTTTCTTATGTGACTCTAAGAGGGGAAAGGTAAACCTTTGTCTACCTTTCTGTAGAAATTAAGTAACTTACCGAAGGGAACAAGTCATGCTGTGAAAAAGCTGACCTTTGAAGCCAGGCAGGTGGATTCCAGAGGTCTGTTCTTAGACCTAACCCACAGTGCCTTCCCACAGTGTCTGGAAAACACTGAGACCAGGGGTAGACCTCTTGGAACAGAAGAGAGGCTCAGGGCGACTGTCAACTGTCCTCCACTTCCAACATTCCCATGGCTCTGCATATGTTGAATAAATATTTGCTAGCACCAGTGTGAAGCTACGTCCCTAAATTCTCTTGCCCATCTTTGAACCTGCCCAGGACACTTGCGTGTCTTGGTTCAAACCTGAGATGGTTAGAAGAGCCTAACACCAGTCAAGAAAAGCATCCCTTTTACTGATTTTCAGTCCCCATCTCATGATACAAATTACATATACACTTATGAGAGTCCCTAGACCTGGTGGTCAGCCTGCTTCTTGGGAAAATGGAAGCCAGAAGCCACGTTATCTCTCTGGCTTCATCAGTAGCTATAAAATTCCAGCAGGGAAATCACTCAACACCATCCTTCCAACAGCGGAACCCATGAAGTCAAGAAATCTACCATTAGCAAACAGGCAAAATATAACTCAGAGAATGAAGGGAGGAAAAAATAAAATGATGAGAAATGTTCTTGCCGACTATGTTTTATAGCAAGGAATTTCTAATTACAGTTATGCAAAAGGCACTCGAAAGATTCCAAGCATGATCCGGCTGTGTTGATGCAGTGCAGTACTTGGCAATTTTTAGTGCTTGTGTATTTAAGTATATTTGGCCATGTTTACTTGCACATTCTTAAATTAGACTGGAATAACTGGCTGATAGATACATAGTACAAAACAGCTTGTTTGTAACAGGAAAACTGTTCGATTTGTCTTCCTTTATAAGTGAGCCTCAGCAGCCTTGATTTATTGGTGTGGTTCACGAAATTTGTCCCACATACAGTTATAGGGAATCACTTTCATTTGTATGCTAACTGCTTTTGATTTTTTTTTCTTTTTAGCATTGTCAGTGGCCTTGGTGATTGATTTTCAGTCTAGCTAAACCAGTTTGTGTTATACATATTCCCCAACAGGAAAGAGACCAGCTTAGCACATGGTACACTTCGTGGCACAAAGGAAGTTCTGGTTATTTCACTGACATTTCAAAGTGTCCAAGAATATGCCACATGAGCAAGACTTCGGGCTTTGGAGGGAAAGATTATAACAATGCCAAAGAAAGATGACAACTCTTTAATGAAACGACCTGTACATTAAGATATGTACAAAAGCTAAATCACCTACCAGTTATACGACCCTACACATTACTTTACCCATCTGAGCCTCCATTTCCACACCTAAAAATCACTTTCCAGCAATATCAACAACATTTAATTGTTTGAGGAATAAAAAAGATAATGTATATGGAACATATTTAGCATACTTATCAGCTCGTGTCTCCAATAAATATTAGTTATTTTTATTGTTAAAGTTGCAACGGAAACAAACACAAATATATCTTTCTGGATGCCAAACACCTAATAATTTAAGTGGAAGGAAATACAGAATCACCCAAATGAGGGCAAAGATTTCTATCCAGCCCATCATGATTTCTCTGTGTGAGGGGTTGAACTTGTTCTTTTGATTATCCTCAACCTAGATTTTTCACAATGTCCCAGTCAAGAGTGAGTTTGAGATCATTATTCTAAGCTGCTTTCAATTAGTACAACAGTAAATTTTCATTCATTTCCAGCTCTTCCTGACCCATATATATGAGTCCTGCGTGTTACACACATTGCCTCTGTTATTCCATTCTCCACCTTCACCAGCACACTTCTCCTCAAAACTTGGAAAATCCAGTAGTGGGCTTCAAATCCCACTCAAGGCAAATGCAAGCCACAGCACATTTCCCATCCTTGTCTCCCAGTAGCCCCGTGAAAGCATCAAAGCAACGGCAGCTCTTTTGTGATTTGTAATGTGTCCTGACATTTCTGCCTATCATCCTGGTGCTTTTCTTTGATGACAACACTGTATTTTCTTGTGGGAAGTTCCTCTATGTCATGGCATTGCATTAAAATTAAGCTGTCGATTAAGGTGCCCTGCTTCTCCCAGAAAAGGAACATGACCTGTATTCACTCCCTACAGGCACTGAAACAAATGACCACAAATCTTAGTGTTCCTCGGCCCTTGACATATCGCTCCAGTATCTGCTTCCATTTTACAACATGTTTTCTCTCTCTTGGTCTCTCTTCCTTTGCTATCTCTTGTAAGAGTACTCTCACTAGATATAAGGTCCAATTAATCCAGTATGCTTACATCTTAATCCTTCGTTTAATTGTATCTGCAAGAACACGTGTTCTAAATCAGATCACAGTCTGAGGTTCCAAGTGGACATGACTTGGCGGAGATACACCCATCAACCCATTGAATAACCCAGGATATACCAACCCAACTCTCCCTGGCAAATTGAAAGAACTGAAACTAATTGCCCCATATTCATTCTACCAGCAAAAGCCTAAAGAGATGGTCCACTAGTTCTTACTATCTCCATCCGAAACTTCTCTGGCCCCCTACTTCAATGGCTAAGCTACTAAGAGTCTTCAGTTCTGCGCCTTACCCAATATCCTCTCAATAAATTATGATGTAGCTTAACTAGCTAGAGTCACATGCTGATATTAGAAAGCTAAGAAGCCTAAGTCAGAGACCATCTTGTCTGAGCCACTTAAGTCCTCAAAGTAGAAATAAGAACAACAAAACATCAAGACTAGATTTTTTTTTCTACTTTCCACTAACCACATATTGCTTTGATCACAACTCCACTACCCACCTAACCCAGGAGTTTTTATTTCTGGAAACTTGACTTGCTCTGCATAGTAATTTTTCTAGAATTGTTTAAAAGTTTATCCAAGTGTGTAGGTGATAGTTCCTGGCATCTTTTCAAATCCTGAAAATGCTGACAGACTGACTAAACTAAGAAGTTATCTTATAATCCTAGGGCAGACTAATTAAATCCTACACGCTGGCATTTTTGGCTAAAAAATGATAACTACACTAATTAGCCCGTTACAAAATGTTCATATCTCATTGTGCCAAATGACAGAGGATTCCTTCTAATTGTTCCTGCAGGATTGCAAGCGACTGCCATGGACACAATTTAATTGCCGGAAACGTCATTACCTTCTAAATCCCATCACCCACTTAAGTACCATAGAGGTTCCCACCCGGACAGTGAGGAGGAGTCGGAGCTGGATCCGCTTCCTAGAACCATGGCTCATTACCACTGCACTCCAAAGTTTAGGAACATAATGAGTTTTTGAAAGTGAGGATAAATGTGGCCTCTGACTTCCTACCCGATCCCACAGTGTCTGGGGACACAAGGAAGCCAAAACGCTAACAAACTAGTGCAGAGAGAACAATTGAAACATTGCAAACTTTGCAAGACACTGTAAAAGCTACATGGCATGGGTATGAAGGTTTGGAGCATTCTGAAAAGTGTTTATTTGAACAAAATCTCTAAGGATTTACTAAATGACAGGCAGTGAGATTAAAATGTCAACATATGACAGAGAAGTCAAAATAGAACTAATACTGTGGAGGCAAATGATTTGATTGGATACAATTTAACAAGTCTCGTGAACCTACTATGTACAGGAGGAAAATATAGTAGGCCCTGCAGGGAACACAAAGATGAGCAACAAAAAGACGATGGTTGCCAAAGAGTTTATAATCCAGACGGGTGAGTAAGTGAAAAAGGCAAATTCCAGAAATACAAGCAGGGAATAAAGTACTTTAAGAATGCAAAAATGAAACACTAGAAGGAAAGGTTTTGCATTAGCCTCAGAGATACCGGTGAAGCTATTACAGTATACAGTAAGTAAAAGTAGTAGTGGCCCTTGAGTGACAGGTGCCTATATAGAGAAAAGATCAACCAGTTGTAGAGTCAACCCAAGCCAAAGGAGCACAGAGTAGAGTAGATTAGAGATTATCAAGAGCTGAAAAGAAAAGAAAATAATGAAGAGTTACTGCGTAATTGTTAGAGTCTGTTTGAGGTGATGGAAAAAATTTTGGAAATAGATAATAGTTATAGTTGCACAATTTTGTCAATGTATACTTAAAGATGTTATTGAACAGTATACTTAAAGGTGTTAAAATGTAAATTATGTGATATATACATTTCTACAATTTTTTAAAACTCCCATCTCTATTATTTGGCTGAGGGTTCTGAGATCCCTATTCTTTTTTTTTTCTTTTATTGGTACATTGTAGGTATACAACACAATTACATTTCTCATTGGGAATTGTACCTTTACATGATGCATCTTGGTTCTTATTTTTTCCCCATTCCTAGCCCTCCCTTCACCCCCCTCCACCCTTCCCTATTTACAAAGACTTTATTTCCATTTTGTACATTTCTCATCATTTTTCCTTTCCCTTCTTTCCTTTCCCCTACCCCTCCCACTACCCCTACCCCAATGTAGTAGTACTCAGCCATAAAAAATGAGAAATTAGAGACATTTATAGCTAAGTGGATGCACATTGAGGCAATACTCTTAAGTGAAATAAATAGGACACACATGTATAAATACCGAATAGCTTCTCTGGTGTGAGAAACTGAAAGTGTAAATAAGGACTAAAATGTATAATAGGTAATGTGAAATAGGAAGAAAAGGGGCAAAGGGGAAGGAAGTGGGAAGGGTAGGGGAAAGGAAAGAAGGGTATGGAATTAATATGAGAAAATGGAAAAATAGGAGCAAAATCTTTGTAAATAGTGAGGAATGGAGGGGTTGAAGGGAGGGCTGGGCAAGGGTGAAAAGTAAGAACCAAGAAAAATTATGTAAAAGTGCAAATTTCCAACAATGAATGTCATTATATTGTATACCTAAAATGTACCGATGATTAGAATGGATAATCGATAATGCAAAATAGAAGATTCCTACTCTTGGATCCTGGCTCTACAACTTACCTACAGATTTCTCTCCCACCACCTCTAGTGGTATACCCTGGGCTCTTACCTAAATTTATACTGACACCAAGGAGACCAGAGTCTTTGCTGTACCCAGGTACCTCAAATCAGAATACTGGTCTTTGACTCCACCTCCCAGGGCCTTTAAGTTGCCACAATACCTTCTCCTCATTATGGAATCATAGTCTATCTTCCAGGAATGCTACACTCCATTTCACATGAAACAATCACAGAATGGTCCAAGCTCTTTGCCCTCACCTTCCCAGAGAGCAAACACAACACTCAGAATCCTAACTTTGTGACATTTTCAAAAAGATACAAAGTATGAGTCACCTTCCCATCACTGTAACAAAATACCCAACACCTTCAATATAGAGGAGATGTTTATGTTGGCTCATAGTTTCAGAGTAGTCAGTCCATAATTGCTTAGTTCCATGGCAGAAATGCTTAGTGAGGGGCATGTCAGAAGAAGGACTGCTCATCCTTTGGCAGCCAGGAAGCAAAAAGAGATGGGAGGAGCTGGGGACAAGAAGATACCATTCCAGGTCATGCCCCCAGTGGCCCACCTCTTCCAAGAAGGTCCCACTTCCTACCAGCACATTCAGCTATGAAGTCATCAATGCATTACCCCACTAATATGTGTACAGCCCCCATGGTCTAATCACCTTCCAAAAGCTTCACCTCTGAACACATGAGACTTTCAAAGGACATTCTACGTCTAAAAAGCCAACACTTTCAAGGGCAGGTGAAAAAGTCCATTTCAAACAGCATTAAGACCTTACCACCCAGAATCCATGGTCTCAAACTGACTGATAATGAATGGAGTGAAAACATAAGTCCTCTATTTCACACTCTGTCCCTGCAACCAAGAAGGTCCAGCCTAGTGTTTGGTACAATAGCAAATTGTTTCAGGCAGATTTTCCAGAGTAATCCAAAATCCCTGAGTCCCTCTACATGAATTGTCTACTGTGGTGACTTAATTTCATGTTTTTAGTTTCAAGGGGAAGGGATTTAGATAAATGTTCTAATGCAGTAATTACCAGTTACATTAATAGCATTGATTTCCCATTATGTTGTCCCATTATTGTAATTATATTTCTCTTTAAACAATTTTTAAGTCTGTAACCTTCTACTAAGATAAGCCTGATACCCCAAATAACCTCCTGTCTCCACTGTGCACCCTGAATTGGGAGTGAGTCACGTGCTATTTAACCTTATATCACACATTTTTAAAAATCAGTTCAAAGAGACCTGGAAAAGGTCCTCTCTTGGGCATTTACATCCAGGACTCAGAACTAACACTGAAATCATCAAAGCAAGTGCTCATTTGGCAAGACTTGCTACACAGACAGCTCCTTGACATCACATTAAAATGCTTGAAATCTCATCCTTGAGGAGCCCTTGGGTGGATCTATGCATATTTTTACTTTTTGAGAGTTTCTAGGAAGAATAAACCATAGCAAGCAGCAACTTGGAAAGAATACCACTTACCAAGAACCTGAATATGCATCAGATACTCTGGAATGAAGGCTAACACATATATACCTCTTACTCTGTTTCAGGTACTAGAATAAGGTCTTTCATAGGTAAACTCATTTAATTCCCCCAAAAAACCTCTGTGAGGTAGACAATATTTTGATTCCCATTTATGAAAAAACTGAAGCATATCCAAGATCATCTAGCAAATAAGACACAGCAAGGATCGAAATGCAAGCAGTCTGGCTCCAAGATCTGTGCTGCTAACCTCTACTACTCTGTTCTCTGATACATTATTAAACCATCTCCTAAGGCAAAGTCTTCTATACCTGTCTTGACAGTTGAAAATGCTGACAGTAGGAGAGATTAAAGCACTTAAAGGCACACGACTAGTAAGTGCCCCAGTTATGTGAACCACATTTGTCCAAGAGATTTAATCCATCCTTTCCACCCAAAAGGAACATAACACAACACCCAACCATGATGGCTATGTAGAAGCACAGGGAAACGAGGAATAATGTAATAGCCCATATGATCCAATAACTAAGGGAAAGAATGGCAGCTACTAGCTGGTCAGTGAACCTATTTTCTCTTCCTCCTAGGCACAGGAAGACCAAATGACTGAGTGTTGGCAGGTAGAATGTGGGCAGAAAATCTTGTAGCGCAATCTGACATCTAACTTTTCTTCATTCCCTGCATGAAGGAGGAGACTCCAAGAACGAGACACAGAAGGACCTACAGAGTAAAGGAGGCTGAGTTCCTAATTGACCACGAGGTAGGCTGTCCATTCAGGAAGAGACTCAAAGGACAATGGCAGCAAAAAGTAAACTTGTCTGTTTTAAGGCACAGATATGTTATGCTTTTCTCTTGGAACAACAAATGCTATAATAACTAATAAAATAGAGGAGTTAAACACTGTCATAAAAACTGTGAAATATATATCATTGGTGTATGATTTGGTTGCAAGTGGAAGAGAAATAAACAATTTAATCTGGAAAACTGGAGATCATGTGAAAACATGATCATTGGAAACTGGGTAGGCAGCTCGCATTTCAACTAGCTTTTACCCCGAATGAAATGAGATACCACTGGAGGTTGTGAGTAGCAGAGTGACACTCTCTGACCTCATTAGAAGGATCACTCTGGCTGGTGTGTTGAGAATAGAATAAAGGTCAACTGTAGAGGTCAAACAGCAAACTATCACCACTGATTTCAAAAAGCAAATTCTTGAGATGAAGGTCTTCCTATAACCCAATGTTGCTTGGATGTTGATGAACCACCAGTCCAGGCGAAGTTGCTACCACTGGTTCAATATTATGTTTCTGATCAATGACTAATTTTCTAAAAAATTAAATATAAAGAAATGATATGTATCACAGTATTTAACATTTTTATCACTGTAAAAATGTCCTTAAACATTGTCTTAACATATTTGCAACAAAAGGGAAATTTCAAAGTTCTCCAACTTATTTAAAGATCCTTAGATACCTAATTTTATAGGCTATAGCACTATGAGTCTCCAAATTTTGGATGCATGAAAATATAAATGGTCTTTCGGAGACTTGCAACTGCCTCCCTGAGATAGACATACAGAACTTACTTCTGCTATTCAAACTTCCCAGGGCATAAGCATGAGAAGCTAGGTAACAGGGAAAAATCACCTTTAATGCTTCTTTAGGAACACATTTAACATCTGTTTGTCCCTTGCCTGCAAGGTAGTCCAGAAAAGATGGTCTTGTCTAGACTCTGTATCTATTCAAGAGTTACAAATGGTTGAATCAAATGTATTGTATCTCTGTCCACTGTTGTTATCACACACCAGTAAAATCCTAAGCAATTCACAAGATGAAGAGGAGGATATCTGGAAGATTATGAATAAGTAAGAATGGTCACAAAAGCTGTTCACCCTTCCCTTATATCTAAAGTGCAGTTTACCTAGTGGTTAGAAACCAAAATACTTTCAGTCCTTGCCTGACGCTGAGAGGTAGGCATATTTGACCCCTTCTCCCAATCTGGGTCACTGCTGACATTCACACCTTAGAAGTTCAAGCTTTCATGGTGGGGATAGCCAGGAAGCCACAGTTTTTCTGAGAGAGAGGGGAAAGGGCTTTCATCTAAGTTTGTATTCAGACATCTCACGCACTCGTCAATGATGAAATGATCCCTTAAAGGAGCTGAGAAGGAAAGGTAAAATGGACCACCCACTGTTTTCCTGTTTGCTGAGCATCATTCAAAGGTAGAGTTAGCTGTTATTGAAATAACTTAAACTGTGGAGAAAATATCAAAATAAGCCTATTACACTAGAACCCAACCATTACAGCCAAGGAAATAATACAATAAATCCTTTGAAATGAAGAAATATAGCAAGAGGCACTTGAAAACTGAGGGGTGTTTTGTCACCAAATTGCAGCATTAATAGCGCTTTGATGTTCCTTGCTAAATTCTATATTTCTGACATTCAAAATGAATATTAGGAAAATCATACTTATTTTATACAACTCATTAGCAGAAAGGAAGAAAACAAGATGATCGTTTGGAACCATAAATCTCCTTTATAACTGACTGTGAATCTGATAATATTGGAAGAGGGAAGCAAATTGAAAGGGAAAGAATGAGTCTAAACTGTATTTATAACCTTAGATATAGATGAACTATTATCTCATCAGGAGAGGATAAGTCCTATTTGCAAGACTAAATGTGATGCAAAATGCTGGCAATAGTCCTCTGGTAATGACAGGAAACTAGGAATCACAGAAGAGGTTATTTCCTTTTTCATTATCAGAGAACCCTGGTGTCATTTCTACATACCTATAGTCATTTTTTTTCCTTTTAACAAATTTTTCTTCCCTGCAGATATACCCACTTATCCCAACTAATGAAATACCACTTGCATTTACTCTCTCTAATAATAACAACACATTCAAAGGATCAGAAGGAAATTAGATGCTCACAGACACTCAGCTCCATAGGCAAGGCCTAGCTGATGACTTGCTCTGTTTTCAGACTCTCCTTAATGTTTGCCTGGTACTCTAGATGTCTGTGTACTCAACTGCATTTTAATTTGTTAAGGGAAGTTGAAGTCATGACTCAGCTATAATGTGGCAGCATGTGAGTATTAAACCAAATGCAAATCTAGCAGTAGATCCCTAATGAGATGTAGCAAGCTCATTTTTCTTCATATCATTTCTCATTCAGTTTCGTTGGTTTGGGGCAGCATCTATGTGGCATGCGGTCATGTTTAAACTTTATTTTATTACTCCTAAGATACTCCTGCACTATTAGTCAACTTGAAAGCCTAATTCTGAAATTGGCTGTCTTAGAGACATGTGTAAACACTTGGAAAAATCTGTTTCCCCATGCAGCCATTGGATTGGGAAGTGGGGGTGTTTGTGCTGAAAGGGGAAAGTGTTTCTAGTGTCTTTGGATGTATGCAATGTCTTTCTCACCTGTCTTAACTTTCCATTCTAATTACCACATAATTCTCTCATCAGCCAGCAGATAAAAGGCCTCCCAATGTCAAGAAGTTCTCTTAGTCTGGATTCGCCAAAAGTGGAGCCTAGAACAAGGTAGTATTTGAAAGGTGATCTCAGGAAATACCAAGAACAAATGAGGAGAGCAAGAAAGGGTAAAAAGTAAGACCAGGTACACTAGTCACCTTTCCCATTGCTGAACACAAAACCAGACTCACCACCTAAAAGAGGAGAGGTTTAATTTGGCTCACAGTTGAGGGGATTCAGTGCATGATCAGCTGGCTCTAAGGCAGAAACATCATGGTGGAAGGGCAAAGAAACAGTGTCGTAGAAGAAAGAGCAAGGGACCAGACACAGTCCCCAAAGTCACACCTACATCACCCACCCAGACACATCAGAAATGTGTTCCACCAATCCCCTTGAGAGTTCCCAAACCAACAAAGTTGACACAGTCAAGCTTGACCATCCCACCAGGCAAGGGTGAGTAAATGGGGGATTCTTCCCTAGGACTCTATCTCTCTGAGGACCCTCTGAGACATTGTATCAGTGACACCTCAGAATTACTGATGGGCAGGGGAATGAAGGGTTCATTTTTCAGTTTCTAAACCTCAGTGGTTGAGCCTTGCTCCAGGAGCATTAACCCCTCTAGTGTTCTGTGTTCTAACCAAGCACATTTCAGCAGCCTGAGAACATCCCAGGACAGATACAGAGCCACACAAAGAGTTGTTGGTAGGTAAAGAAACTTCTATATATTAAGACCTCTGACAGCACCACAGGAATATGGCTGTGCTGTGAGGTGAGGCGATACCACAATTGGGTGTGAATTCAGGCTTCTTTTTTTGTTGTTGTTGTTGTTTTATATGTTAATTGGTACATTTTAGGTATACAATGCATTTACATTTATCATTGGGTGTTTGTACCTGAACATGATGTATTTTAGTTCTTATTTTTCCCCCATTACCTATGCACCCTTCACTCCCTCCACCTTCCCTATTTTCATAGACTTTGTTTCCATTTTTTTTTTCTTTCTCATAATTTTTCCTTTCCTTTCTTCCCTTTCCCATTCCCCTTCCACCACCCCTAACTCTATGGACCTTTTCCTATTTCAAATTATCAGTTATTCGTTTTAATCATTTTCATCCATACTTACACTTTTAGTTTCTCACACTAGAGATACTATTGGTATTTACACATGTGTGTCCTATTTATTTCACTTAAGAGTATGGCCTCAATATGCATCCAT
>NW_004624750.1:9347114-9366548 GCF_000247695.1 Heterocephalus glaber | reverse complement strand
AGAGATATTGACTCATTCTTGCCATGATATTTTATTGTTGTTGGCTCTTTTCTTATTTTTCCCCCTTTCCCTTTAGTGCCTTACCTTGTGTGGTGTCTTCTCTCTATTGGCCCTCATGGAGTTGTGACCTTCATCGTCTTTTTCTAAGATATTGCATAAAATTGTTTGGAGTGCTGGTTCAGTGTTCATGAAATTTCTCAGGTGTTCTTTGTCGTGAAAGTATCTAATTTTGGTATTTTTCAGCAAGGTATGGCTCAGATAACAGCAAAGGCTTCTACCATTTTTGTTACTCTTCAATACAATGTTACCCTCCCTGCAACAGAAGAACAAGCTACAGAATCAGCGTCCCTTTATTATTATGGTATCAAAGATTTGGCTACAGTTTTCTTCTAAATGCTAGTGGTGATAATTATTTATGCCATAATTCAAGAGTATGTGTTGGATAAAATTAACAGAAGAATGCACTTCTCCAAAATGAAACATAGCAAGTTTAATGAATCTGGTCAGCTTAGTGCATTCTACCTTTTCACTTGTGTTTGGGGTACATTCATTCTAATCTCTGAAAATACATCTCAGGCCCAAGGATCTTGTGGAGGGCTTATCCCCATAACCTCAAGACATTTCAAATGAAGTTTTTCTACATATCACAGTTGGCTTACTGGTTTCATGCTTTCCCTGAACTCTATTTCCAGAAAACCAAAAAAGAAGATATTCCTCATCAGCTTGTCTACATTGGTCTTTTACCTCTTTCACATTGCTGGAGCTTATCTTTTGAACCTGAATCATCTAGGACTTGTTCTTCTGGTGCTGCATTATTTTGTTGAATTTCTTTTCCACATTTCCCACCTGTTTTACTTTAGTGATGAAAATATCAGAAAGGATTTTCTCTGTGGCAGTTCTTTTTGTTTTGGGAAGACTTCTGACTTTAATTCTTTTAGTACTCACTGTTGGTTTTGGCCTTGCAAAAGCAGAGAATCAGAAGCTGGATTTCAGTACTGGAAACTCCAATGTGTTGGCTATTAGAATTGCTGTTCTGGCATCCATTTGTATTACTCAACCATTCGTGATGTGGAAGTTTATTAATTTCCAGCTTCAAAGGTGGAGGGAACACTCTACTTTTCAGGCACCACCTGTAAGGAGGAAATTATCAGTGACTAAAGGCAGCCGGTCTTCTAGAAAAGGAACAGAAAATGGTGTGAATGGAACAGTGACATCAAATGGAGCAGACTCTCCCCGTAATAGAAAAGAGAAATCTTCATAATGGATTAGAAACTAATTGATGGATGTCCCCAAAGAAATCTGCTTTTTACTATATCTTTCAGCACTAGAGATTTTTCTGCTCTTGAAAAATACAGTTTCTGCTCTTTGATTCTTGCTATTGTACTGTTTCATGCATTTTTTAAAAGGGCATTTGAGGGAAAGATGATTACTATGAGTGAAAAAATATTTTACCTTAGACTAAGCTACCTGCCTTCAAAATAGTTTAGGGACCACCACACATTTTATTTTGATTTTTAATCTTCAAACATTTTTCTAATGATTTGGAGGAGATAAAAAATACTATTTGCAGAGATCCCACATATCAGTGAAACAGTTTCTTGTACTCACCAATTTTTCATATTGGCAAAGTGACCTGTTCCAACAAGGTCCTATTTTTTAAGTTATCTTTCAGGGTAAAATGGAAATATATAAAGTCAAATGTCAAACTTTAATATGTTTTCAGTGTTCTGTATTTTAGGAATTTTTGTAGCCTTTACACCTGGAAAAAGCAATTTGTAAAATCACCAAAATAATTGTGTGCTTTATTTTATACATAGTAATTGTTAGTGTTAATCTCCCATAAAAAAATAGATGCTAATGGCTACAACATGTGAAGATTTATCACTATATATAAAGGCTCAAATTATCTTAACATAAAAGTACTTGTGAAGTAAAATCTTTCTTGTGCATTTTCAATACTTACCAGAGGGTAATCACAAAATATTTACTATGAAAAGGAAAATCCAACTTTTTGATATATTTATTAATAATGATTCTTACTTTCTTATGCTGGGCATTCATGGCTTCCAGCATGTTTCTGATCTCATCTATTTTCTTAACTGTTTCTGCTCTAGAGCCTCTAATCATGTCTTTCTCTCTACTCACCATCTCTGTATTTATCTGAGAGATTATTTCTGCTTTGAATTTTTCTAGAGCCTCATGCATCTGCTTTGTTACTTCCTGTGCTATCAGTTCAGGGTGTCCAGGTGATTGATTATCCGACTTTTCCACGTCATTTCCCCCAGAATTTCCTTTTTGTGGCATGGAAGCCTGCATTTATGCCTTGCTTAAATGTCTTCTCATTTTTGTTTTTGGTACTGTCTTTGGTTTAATTCCTGGGTTGATATTTCAAAATTGCTTAATGCAGGTATCTTTGTTGCTTGTGTTAAGACCCTTGTGGAATGATTGCTTTTCAGAGGTGTCTTCCAGATATGGCTTGTGTTTAGATGTTGAGGCTCTAAGGACTCTGAGGCTATTTTATTTTCCTTATACCAGGAAGGAAAACTGATTAGATCAATCACAACATGTTAGGCCAAATGTTACAATCAGCAATACCATAGCATCAAGCGCAGCTTAGAAAATGACAATTTGTGGTAGTTATTAATCTATCACATTTAACTATGTGAAGTATAATCCCCTGTGCCTCTGTAGTGTGGGACCAGGTAGCAGAAGAGCTGGAAGGCAGGGGGTGGGGTGGAATTTGGCCTTGCAGGTGCCCGCATGACTAAGCAGAGCACCAGATGAAGGCAGGGCTCGAAGCCGCTCCTGGGACCTCACTGTGCCATGGGCAGGAACTGGAACACAGCCGAGGAGCTTCACGCTGCTTGGCTGACCCGCAGAGAGGAGCACAGGATGAATAATTCAGGCTTCTTTATCACTCACTGTGTGACTTAGACGTGGGACTCCTGATCTCTAACACTTGACTCTCTCTTCAATGAAATGAGGGTTGAAATGCTGATGTCTTAAAATGAAAATAAGGATTCAGCATTGATGAGCTGTGACGTGTAAACTCATAGCATAGCACTCACCACACAGTAGGTGCTTAATAAACACTGGTTGTTTTTATCCTGGATGTTAGAATCTTATTAACCTGTTGCACAGTACATGCTCTCCACACTGCTGCCCCTCCTTGAACCATGGGACACAGTTCCCCACGTTCTGCTACACCTCTGCGACATCAGGACTAGGACAGGAAGCAGTAGGACTCTTGTCAACCTCACTACATCAATTCCCACCTGTTTCTCAGACATGGTACGAGTCCTGACTTTGCAGGCAGAAACCCCAGTTGCACAGAAAGATGTGCAAAAAAATCTCTCTCAGTCTCTACCTCTCTCT
Organism: Heterocephalus glaber; assembly: GCF_000247695.1. The sequence continues at coordinate 9,363,173 of NW_004624750.1, read as the reverse complement.
CTCTCTCTCTCTCTCTCTCTCTCCCTCTCCAGAATCCTCATGATAAATTCAAAGAAAAAAAATCATGTGATGAACTCCATAGATCATGGATATTAATGCTTTATCTAAAGGAGATGCTGATTTCCATTAACCTAAAGCTGAGACCCTCTCATATCCCCATCCTTGGGCTGAGGGAGGCAGGAGCACTGGTCACACTAGTCCAGCTTAGTCCCAAATCCTAGACCAGAGGTCACAAACCTATGGCATGAGTGCCACAGCAGGCTATATTATCCCTGAAAGCTCTGAAAGGTTTGCCATCACTCTTCTCTATACAGTGAAAAAGATGTAACAGTCAGTATCATCAGATAGTTCCAAGTGTTTGTTAAAACAAAAGGAATAATGGCTCTACATTCTAGTAAATGTCTGTTGGGGTTTGGTTTTTTTTCATAATCCTTAGCTTTTCACATTCTGGTCTTGTTTTTCCCTCTCTGTTTAAAAATAAGTTTGTGGGTTTTTTAAAGCAAATAAACTCATATTCCCAGGGTTACTCTTTAGCCAAACAATGTCTCCTTGTGTCTGGACTCAGGTGCCACCTGCTGTGTCGAGAAAGCCCTTGTTTCCATAGACCATGGGGAGATAGGACCCTCATTCCTACTTGTATAGACAGCCCTAAACTATTCCTCCCAATTTTGCACTTACAAAGAAATGTTTCAGAAAAGAATCAGAAATGAGAGGACTATGCTCTCTCCCGCCCCCGTGTGAACCATACTGTGTACATTTCAGAGGAAGCTTGATTGGAGGAAGGAAAGCAAAGACAAAGGGAAATGAAGAACTATACTATTCATGAATGTATTTTAGGGTTCATCTGTCGGTGTTGGAGTCAATCACCTTTCCGTAACATCAGGTATCTGAATAGCATACTTACTTATACTTATTATTCTGCTTAGGGAGACCTAGGTGAAACAATTCTTCCTATGGCCCTAAACTTCACAGGAGGAGATGAATGGTTAACAATACCCCACATGAAGTTCCGTGTCTCATCCTGATGGGACTGGATGCCTGAATGGCAGGCTGAGTTATAAATAGTTGATGCTAGGCTCTGACACTCCAGAGCCTAATGAATTGTTGCCTCTATAAACTTTTTATGTGTTGCACTGTAGAAGTGAACCAATTAAAAAGTTTTGCCAATCTGAATCCTCTGCATAAAGTATCCTCTGCAAGGAAATAAATGTCTCTGATGCCTTTGAATGCTTGGTGAGCTAAAAACTATAATCAAATTGACCTAGTAATATCTTTAAATATACATTTCTGTGATGTTTTGCTCTCATGTTTATACTATTTGTATATCATTAAATGAAAACAATTTTCCAAGCTTTTATTTTTTTGCACCCACCACACCCCCACATGGTAAAATGAAATTCCAGGACAGACTTTTAATTTGTTTTTGTTCTTTTTTTATTAAATGTGTCTGTATCTCTAACTGATCCATTCTGACCTTCCTGGCATCATTGTGAAGAAATGCTCTGAGGAAAAAAAATAGCTGATAGTCGTGTTTCATGGAAGCCAAAGTTCTTCTTGCAAATTAAAATTACATTCCACTTTGCTGAACACTAAGAAAATCGGCTTTGGAAAATTACCTCAGCCCTAAAGATGGGGCCGCCACTTACCAGTCAAGCCCTGCGCCTCTAACGCGCATCTGTAAGCAAACAGGCTTGGCTCTGACTCTCATTAATGGACTTGGCCTAAAGAAGCCCTTGGAAAGACAACCAATCATGTTCCACATGATGGGAAATGCCACACAAAATGAGAACGGAGGTAAACTTTTGGACAAGCACTTTCATCATAGGATGGCACTTTCTTCTAAAAATTAGTTTGAATCGTGTCAAAGCTGGCCTCCCAACTCTTCCCAATACTTGACTCAGATTATTGACAAGCTATTTTCAAGATGAGGACAGGGAGAAAAATGAAAGAGGAATTGGTGGCAGTGTGCATGCTGCAGAATGAAAGGGGGTCCAGCAAGGGCTCAGGCACCACAGCGGGCAGTGGAGTTGTGGATGTGGATGTGAAGCCTAACCTGCCTTCCAGAGGCTTGCAGTGTAGACAGGAGACAAATTGAAAATGATGAACCAAAATAAAAGAGGCCATTATAAAATAGTAAAAGTGTTGTTTGAATTGGGACTTAAGCAAGCAAGGAAGCTCTATAATCTGCTCTGAAGAGTTGAAAACCATACAGAGGATAAATAGTTAACATGAGGCTTGAAAAATGAGTGAATCCAGAAGACAAATGTGGGCAGGTGCTGCAGGCTGAGGGAACAATATGGGTACACTTAGCGTCACAGGAGCAGAAGTCCAGCAGGCAAAAAGGGAGAGAGGAAACCAGGCAAGCATGACACTGCTCTAAGAAGGACTGGAGGGTCATTAATCTAGAGCCAGTTAAGCTGATTGTGTAGGGAACAGAATGATTATGCCAAGTTACAGTCAGCCACACCTAAGGACACCAGATAGCATAGATGATGGTGGTCTCATAAAATTGTAACAAAGCTCAGGAATTCCTATCATCTGGAGACGTCACTCTCAGGGCAATGTGAGAGCACAACCCACTACTCCAGTGTTGGTACTGATCCTGATGTAGACAAGCCTACAGTTCTATTTTATACACAACGGAATACCACTCTGCCATAAAGAAGGACAAATTTGAGTCATTTTGTAAGAAAATTGATGTACCTTGAGACCATAGTGTCCAGTGAAATCAGTCAGACACATGAACTTAAATATAGTGTGGTTTCTTTCATATGGGAAACCCAAATTATAAACAAAGAACAAAATAAAAATAATAAACAGGAGGATAGATCTTTTGCAAGTAGGAAGGGAACAAAGCGATGGAGGAAGGGGAAGGGGACATAAAAAGACTTGAGATGTGTTATGCACATGTACCAACTCTACACAATGAACGGAATCGTTATGTACTACAAACATGGACTGATAAAAATTTTTTAATTGGGCCAGGGATTTAGCTCAGTGGTTCCGGCACCTGCCTTGCAAGGGCAAAGTCCCAAGTTCGATCCCTGGTACCAAAAAAAAAAAATTTTAAATGAAACTGAAAATTTTAAAAGGGGCAGAGATATAGCCCAATGCAAAAACCCTAGGTTCAATCTCCAGTACTGCAAAAGGAAAAGAAAATAACACCTACCGTGCTATCAATCATAGGAAAGTTTAGCTCATACAATTATGTACAAGTATATAATACTTGATAATGAAAATAAAAGACTATGTTACTGCTGTGTGTATGTACTTTCAATCATAATTTTATAGCACAATCTCTTCATGTTTATAAAAAAAATTAGTGTAAAACAATCTTCCATGTCACACTGGCAACAGCTTTATACATCTCCATGTCTGCTGTGTCTCTTGCATGCTTGATTTAATCTAGTGTTTGCCTTCATTAGGAGAATGGGAGCAATAGGCCATATGAGCACACACAATATAGCTCACATATACATTAGATTATACCATCTAGGTTGACATGAGCGTGCTCTATGATGTTCACACAGTGACAAAACTGCATAACAATTCATGTCTCCAAAAGTATCCTTGACATTAAGCAACACTAAACTGTATTAGAAAAATCTCTCTTTTTTTTTTTAATTCTTTTATTGGTACATTTTAGGTATACAACACATTTACATTTCTCATTGGGAACTTGTACCTTTACATGATGCATCTTGGTTCTTATTTTTTCCCCATTCCTAGCCCTCCCTTCACCCCTTCCACTCTTCTCTATTTACAAAGACTTTGTTTCCATTTTTTCCATTTCTCATAATTTTTCCTTTCCCTTCTTTCCTTTCCCCTGCCCCTCCCACTACCCCTTTGGACATTTTCTTTCTATTTCGCCTTATCAATCATTCCTTCTAATAGTTGGTCTATTTTAGGTATACAATATAATGGCATTCATCAATGGAAATTTGCACCTTTACATAATCTCTCTTGGTTGAAGGGAGGGCAGGGGAAGGGTGAAAAATAAGAAAAATCTGTCTTAAAATAGTCTAGAGAAAAGATTTGAGAATTTGAGTGCTGAAGAATGCAGTCAGGGAGAACTTGAGGAAAGACAATGTCCTGACCACAATATAACCATGCACTTCACAAGATCGTGTCTTTTAACATTCCTCAAAAGAGGTTGATGGCAAGACACTTTACGTAGATCACCAAAAACAAACATTATGAGAAGGCCAGTTGACCTAAGTGAAGGTTCTCTGATTGTGCAGCTTAAATCTAAAAATAAATTATAGAATTTAGACTATTAGTGTAAAGACATTTCTTAAGTCAATTTTTTGGTAAGTTTTGGACAGCTGTGAGTCAAAGATTATGCTCCCTGACACCCTCCCAGCACACATAGACTTCCTATAGCTAATTAAGGATATTGACATGTTTCAGTGTCAGTGCCATGCTGTTTCCAACAGATCCAATCTTCACAGTCATTTTGGCTATAATTCAGTACTCCTCAACATGCTTAAAATGTAAACTCTGGGTTTCTTTCTCTCAGAAACCTGATTTTCCGGATGTTGTCTTGGCATTATCTGACCTCAAGTCTTTAAAACCCAGTCAGTCCAACTTGCTCTTCTGAATCCTTTTCAGTAAGAAAAAGCAAGAAAAATATGAGCTAAAGCTCAAACTATCCAAGTTGTGCCAAAAAGTTACACAAGCAAAACTTTAGAACTTCCATGGCAGTTTGACATGAATATTACATTGACAGTCTTTATAACTCAGATTGTATTACTGGTCTATCAAGAAAAAATACCCAGGACTAGAGAAGTGTGCATATAGTGGCTATGCAGAAACTCGAGCTCCTCGTAAGCAGTAGAGTTGGAATTGCATTCTAGGTGGTTCTGAAGCTAAAGCCTGAGCCATTCCACCATTTTGGAAATGATACTCTTTCTCAACTCAGTTTTGGCTTCCATTCAAGCATACAACTAAATTTCATCAAAACTATAATGTCAGCAAAGAATGAGTTCAGATGGCCAATTGCACCCCCACACCCAAATTCCCCACATTTGGGAACATAAGCAAGATTTTTGGTGTTCATATTTTTTATAGTTTTTTCCCAGAAGTCTTTTTCTATATTTCTAGGTAATAAGTCAATTTCTATACCACTTTCTTATTTAAAGAGTTGGGCTTTGTGAGTGTTATGCCAGTTAAATATTCCATCTTCTTATAACAAAATATAAAAACCAATAAATGGAGATATGAATTTTCACAATTTCACATGAGAATGCATCTGCCTTTGGTTTCATCAATTTATATGCAGTTATTTCTTACCCTAAATAGGTTTTGAGCTGTCAGGATGATCCTTTTCTTCACACACTTCCAAACAAAAAATTTTCACAGAGCTATCTATACCACCAAGAAGCATGAAAAATATATGTTTCCTGACAAGGAAGAAAACATGATAATTGATGACTGAGACAGGCTGTCCTTCTCTGGAGGGTTTTAATTACCACCTTTCATTTACATAACACTTGTAGCCTTTCCAAAAGCTTTCAGGTATATTATCACATTGGTTCTTCAATACAGCCCTGCAAGGAGAGAGAGCAAGTATTACAATAATCACTTTCAAGAAGAAGCCACTGAGACTAGGAGGGGTGTAATATTTGACAAGGTCACACAGCTTCTTAGGGCTGGAGCTGGGGCTCAGATAAGATGTCTAACTCTTAACCAGACGTTCTTTCTATTACACCTGCCAGAGAGGCAGCTAGAGAGGCCCGGGAATGGTTTTTAGAGGCCAAAGGATTTCTTCTGTGAGCATTTGTCATCTTTCCATTGGACACATCAAAAAAACTATGGTTTTGCTGGGAAGAGGTGAGGTTTGAGGTCTCCATTCTAGAAAAGCTTGTTGGCTTTGGAGTCAAACAGTCTTCAAGTCAACTTAACTACTTGCTAGTTAGGAGCTCTGGGACTTCATTTGCCTTAGTCATTAAAAAAAGATGATAATTATACCTATCACATGGAGATGTGGCGAGGACCTGAAAGAATGATAAACATAAAATACTTAGCAGCAGGACTGGCACATAGTAAGCACTCAGTTAATGATTGCTGCTATTTGTAGGGCTTTTGCTGTCATTGTCAGCACCATCACCATCACCATCATCGTCATCATCACCATCATCAACTACATCATCATCATTATGGATCATGGTGAATGTAATTCTAAACTCAGTGGGTAACAAGCACCACATACTGCCAACATGTCATCTGAGGCTTCTGTGGGCCAATACGTCTCTGGCCCTGACTCAAATAATGAGATTTGAAATTTCATTGACTGGGTGTGCTAATTAGAAGCTTTTTAAAGATTTCTCCTGTCCACTGAGGCCACTGAATAATCTCCACATGGGTCAAGCGCTGTAATTGCCCTGTTGCCTCATTGATTGTGTAAGTCAGCAGTTGGAGCCACAATGGAAGATCTATGGTGAACAGGGCAAAAATAGTCTAGAGATCCAAAATCAAGCTTGTCTATGAGTTCAGTGCTTTCTTTATACCTGAAACTCAACCTTTATCTCCATCATAATTAAATAATATGACATTTGTCTTAACTAGCATCCTGCTCTTTTTTTTTTCTTTTCTTTTTTTTTTTTTTTTCCATTCTTTCCTTTACCCATCTCCTCCCACCACCCCTACCCCTTTCAGGAAATTTTTATTTTTGGTACCAGGGATCGAACTCGGGTCCTTGTGTTTGCAAGGCAGGCAGCAGAACCACTGAGCTAAATCCCCAGCCCCCTTGCTCATTTTTAAATGCATCTTTTATTAGATTGGAAAGCTTATAAAATATTCACCAACACAAGTTACTGCAGTTTCTTTATTTTTTTTCTTTTCTTTTTATTTTATTCTGCTGACCTAACCTCAGAGCTGCTCAAATGGAAATTAGGTGGGTTTTTTTAGTAACTTGCTGAAACTGTCTGCATTTGCTAGATTTCTTAAGGACCAGGAAAAAAGTAATTCTGTAGGATTAATAAGGGCAATGTACATTCTTATTCCAAAAAAGACACACAAAAAGGGGCCACAAATGCTATTCAGTGAGGATAATTGATATTGTAGCACCACGTTCTGCCTAAGCTCACTGTGTCTTGAATGAATGCACAGGTTCTTTGAATTTCTATCAAGAATACCTTGTGTGTCTCTCCCATCTTACCCTGAATTAAGAAAGACTTTCAGGGACTTTGTGAAATATAAGATGCTTGTGATGTTAATCAGTGAAAGCAGACATCTAATTGCACTTTCAAAAAGAATGAGGAAGATTGTGTGGTTTCATAGATTTTGCTCTTAAAGGTAGGAAAACTTAGGAAGTGTTCTTTATCTTTCCTGGGCTCAACTTTTGCATATATTCTCTCTTCTTCCCTTTCTATCTTTTGTTTCTTTCTTTCTCTTAATTAAAAAGTTCAAGGTTCCAGAAGGCTATTGATCTATTATTGAAAGCTTTGGTGTTCTTTTGTGGTCATTATAATGCAAGAACCTCCAGTGCCCCTCCCTGTAATGCTATGTCTTGTCTCAGAGCCCTGGTTTTGAAGTAAACCTTGCTTCAGACCTCAGAGACACTTTTAACAAGAATGTTCCATAGAGCACTAGAAATAGACTAGAACACTCAACATCAAGTAAGCTTCTGGCTCCACTATGGTAAAATAACAGCTAAGCACCCCTCACAGGCGTCTGTGTCTCAATTGTGACATGAGCTCAAGTTTAGTGTCCTTACTTTAATAAGGTTTTTAAAAAACAGCTCAGCATTTACATCACAGAAAGGCAGGTACTTTAAAGAACTCAGCAGAGCTTGAAACTCCCCTTTATATTAACAAGGTTTACATCAACATATCTTACGAAGAAATGTGTTTCCTGCCCACTCAAACCCTAATTTCATGATAATTGAAATTTATGCTATTGATTATTAAGAAAATTGAACCACGTGAAGTGAAAATGTAATGCAGTATTATCCTAATGGTTAAGTTTTCTATTTGTAGTTTATGATCCTCAGAGGGACATCCCTATAAATTGCTTGAAATTTTTCTATCTCCGAAGTTACCTTAGCAACAAGATAGGGTCATTGAGTGGCATTTCCACTGACAAACTTCCCGTCTGACTAGAATGTTTATCTTAAAGTCTAGAGAAAATAGATGTGGTGCTAACAGCCATGCCTTCTTGGGAAAGCTTGGCTTTCTCCTTTCAACCTTCTGTTCTAATGTTCTTTTCTCTCTCTTTCTCTCTCTCCTCTTTGGCACCTTCAGAAATGGAGAATCTATGCCAGTGGTTTCCACTTAGCAAACTACACAGTCTAGGAGAGACTCAGACTTATTACAAGTGGTCACAAGTCCCTATTCTTCCTAAGAATAAGCTAAATGTTTTCACCATAGGCAAACTAAAGTGATTGAGCTAGCAATAATTAGGCCCCTCCGTTTCCTGGGGGAGCCTGAGGAGGTAACCCCACTTCTAAACAAAGCCCAGAATTGAGTGCCATCGTTCTTCATAAGACCTCTGAACTTGACACAACCATCAGGTTTGTGGTGTCCTAAGACTCTACTCAGGACTTGCAGCTGTTAGTCTTGATGCTGAAGAGGAAATTCCACTACTCAGTGGATGAACTGACCTGAGAAGAACGGCCTGACTGGAAACAGAAGTGGGACAATGACAAGGATGATGACAACTGCTTCTTTTTCCACTATGCTCAGTACAGGTGCTTCTCCTCACCTCTCTTTAAGTTTGGGCCTTAATCATTCACAAGTAGCTGGGTTGGGCCCAATAGGGCCTATAGCATAGGGACTACAGCATTTACTATGCATTTTTCATGTTTTAATATTTCAGAATTCTTAAAGTGCCTATAAAGCAACATGTACATTGAATGTAGTACTCCTTGCTTTAACAAAGTAGCGCTATTAAATCAAAAAGTGGTCTACGTTGTCTTAAAAATCTCTAAAACCAGATCTCCCTCTGGCTAACTTCTGTGCTATCAACTCTGATGATCTATACATCAACTCCGAAAGATCTGTTAGTCTGTAGGATTTTTAGGCCCTCTGCAGTTCCATGGGGAAGCTGCTCCACCCCTCCATAAAGTCAACCTCACTTTTGGACTCTGTGGATACCCACTCCCTCCAGCCCTGCAAATCTCACCAAATACAGAGCACCCTCATACACCAGTTACGGTAACTAAGCTCTTGCCTTGGCTCCTTTAGCAGTGTCCTCTTGTCACCTCCTGTTTGTCTGTAGTTCCTGTAAGTCAGTAAACACCACTCATCTCTGCTGAATATCTAGTAGATGTCATGGGTTCTTGTCGGTGTTCTCAGGCATTGAAAAAAGAACTTTGTTGAACGTCTTTCCACTTAGTTTTTATATTTTCTCTTGATTTTATTTTAAATGATATGGTGGGTATATTAAAATTTCTTCAACACTTACAAGCTCCTGAAAATGCAAGTCTCAGCCCTGAGTCTTGCCTGTTGCCTGAGCTTCATGACATCCTTGATCCCAGTGGTCACTTGGGGCACTCACTGTTACCTACATCCTGGTCATGCTGCCCTGGCCGACGTCCTGCTCAGGCTTCTCCTGTTTCCCTGTGATGAGTGTTGCATCATCATTTGCTTTGCCCTGTTGGACTCTGGGATCCACAGTTCATCCCACCTTGTGCAGCCTTGTTTGTTTTTTCATGAGCAGGCAGAGAGGTAGCTTGTTATGGGGTCAAGAGCACTGGTATAATGTCACTGGGGTGGGCTCACCCTTGGGTAGCTACTTAATTCCTCTGTGCTTTAGCTTCATCTGTGAAATGATAATGCTGACACCTACCACTAGCATTAGAGAACTAGCATTAGAGAAAATGTGTGTAAGTCTGAGCACATTATTATACTAAATAGTCTGTTGTCAATAGCAATTATTAACTATGATCATTAGGTGATTTGGCCAAACACAGAGAGCAAGTAGGTGACAAATTCTAAGCCACTAACTTGCCCTTCTTCATTTTCAGAGCTGATCTAGTGCTGTTGATCTGTTACCCAGAGTCGGAAGCTCTCAGAATCCTATAGCTCTCTAATCACTCTCATATCACATGGACTTTGGAGAGGTGAGGTCTGGGTGTTCTTTCCCTTTCTCAGGAGAAACAGTCATCTGAGACAGCAATTCGACTTACTTTATGTAGGTCATACTGAGGAAAAATTTGGATCAATAGAAGAAAAAGAGAAAACGGTTTGTGTTAGTCACCTTTTTGTAGCTGTAACAATACATCTGAGGTAACTTAAAAAGAGAAAAGTTTCATTCTGACTCACAGTTTTGGAGGTTCTAGCCCATTATCAGGTCGCCTTTGTTGTGGCTTGTGTTGAGATGTCCTCCCAGAGCCTCATGCTTTTTCTAGGTGACTGAATCTAGCCTGTGATTGATTCGTAGTGGGGCTAGGCCTGAGGGCACTAGGATTAAGGGTGTGAGTGCTACCCACCATAAGTAGTCTCAATAAGATAAAAGGGGTAGAAAGAAGCTGTTAAGGTCTCCTGTTACCTTTGCTACCTTGTGTGAGCCATGTTTTTCCTCTGCAATGCCTGTTTGCCATCCCTGCCTTGGAGCTAGCTGATCATGGACTGAAACATCTACAAACTGTGAGCAATTAAACCCTTTCCCCTTTAAATTTGGGTGTTGAGTATTTTGTCTCAGCAAGGAGAGAAAAGTAACTAAAACAGTCTTGCTGCTTTGGGTCTGTGAGGAGACAGCACATTACGGGGAGGAACCTGTGGTGGAGTAAACCACCCACCTCATGGCTAGGAAGCAAGCCATGAGTGAGAAGAAAGCAAGAAACCAAAGTCCTCATTGGGCCAGGGATTTAGCTCAGTGATTCCGCTGCCTGCCTTTCAAGCACAAGGGCCTAAGTTCAATTCCCAGTACCAAAAAAAAAACAAAGTCCTCATGACCTGTGAGCACCTCCCTGATCCGATTGCACAAGCCCTCTTGCCTCATATCTTACTCTTCTTATTCCTCTCTACTTCATCTATGCTGGCCTCTTGGTTGTTCAACAAGCCAGACACACTTTGGCCACAGGGCCTTTGTACCTGCTAGATACCTTCCCCCAGATAGCCACATGGCTCACCCCTGCACTCTCCTCAAGTCTTTACTCAAAAACTTTCATGCATTACATAGAGACATTTTGGTTGACAACAGACCACATGCACAGCCCTGAAGGTGGCCCTGAAAGTTTGTAATGGAGCTGGAAAATTCCTAGGGACATCATAGCTCAATGCATTGCTCATGTGTTCATGGGGAAGCTGGCATACCAAACCTACCGTTCTGCCAGTTGTATTAAAGGACAGTGCATATGATCACATAGAGTACATAACACTTGAAAATGATAATAATGACTTCACCATTGGCTTATGAATTTTCTGTACTATCTTTTTATCATTGCTTTGGAGTGTGTTCCTACTTATAAAACAGATTAAAGACAAGTCTACACTGTGTCACCCCTCCAACGGTCCCGTTCCTCTCCTGCTTACCTTGTCCCTTAGCTGAGTCAAGAGATGGAAAGCGACTTGCACTATGCCAGCTGGGACTGGGGAAGTACACTCTGTGCTGTCCACATTATGGCAAAATCATCTAGCAAACTAACAAAACATGGCTGGAACATAGCGCCATGTCTAACCAATGCTGGGTGCCACCATCCCAGTGAGGTGCTCCTTTGACCATGTAGTCTAAGGCTCCAATGGCATCCGCTCCTCAGCTCCTCCTATCCCCACCTTCCTTGATTTTCCCCACCGTGCTTACCACGGTATAACACATTACAAATATACTTTTTATCATGTTGCTCCATTACCTGGCTCGCACTAAAAAGTCCCATCCATGACAGCAGGTTTTCTTCTGTTTCATTCACTACTATGATCTGAAGGTCTGGATCACAGTCAGTGCTCCATAAATATGTAATAAATGAAGGAAGGGGATAGAAGGAGCCCAGATCCCTGTTCCACTGGAACAGCCTTAGCTCACAAAGAAATAAATCACTGTTTTAAGTTTGTCATTGCGTTCTCCTTCATCACAACAGCCAACCCTGTACTTTACTAATAAAGATACCATCATTTTCTCCTTCAGCAGGAGTGACTCAATTTCCCACTCTAGCATGGTGTGCAACTTCCAGGTTGTACTGCACGGAAGGAGGTGAGCAGGTGAGCTAAGACAGACAAGACCCCGCCCCATGCCCCAGTTCCCACGTTAGCAAAGAGGAACACAGCCATCACCTACCTGCACCAGCAAGCAGAAGGAGCAAGTGAGATGCAGGTGCAGGGCAGTGAGAAGTCTGACCCAGGGAGTGAGGAGAGGGAAGAATCCTCCAGGCAGGGGGGTTTCGTGTTGCCTGAAGGGGCCAGCAAGTGAGAGCCAAGGAGTTTTGACTTTTTCTGACAAACAACAGGAGCCCAAGAAGTGTTTGAAGCAGGAGGGTAACATGAGTGCTGTCTGCCTCCTGGCTTTCAGAAACCTCCCTGGAACCTGAGCACCTCCCTTCAACAGAGCTGGAACCCCCAGATGAGGTAAGACTCCAGAAGAGGAGCCTCATCCCATTAAAACTCTTTTATTCATTGCCTCCCAAATGAGTCGCAAGAACTTGCCCTGGAGACAAGGGAATGCAAATGCAAACTACACGGAATTGTATTAACATAAACATTATGAAACAATGCAAACCAGTCGGGCCCCCGTGGAGAAATGCTTTCCCCGAACTCCTTCCGAATTGTCTTTATGGAAATTTCATAAAAATTTGCCATTATTAAAACTGAGTAGCAATTATTTCTTTCTTTGGTTCATCAGTTGTGGGAGAAAAAATTAATTGTGTTCTCCTTCTCTTTTGGAGTTCATCAGACAGCGATGAGGCGAGAAGACATGACAGGCGGGGGCTCTGGGGGTGAAGAGGAGGCAGGAGAACCCTGGGCACCTTGTCACAGATGGGCCTGGCCAGGCGGGACCTTGAACAGTGGTCGCAGCAGGTGTGGCTGAGGCTAACAAGTGTGCTCAGGAGGCCCAAGCCTTTGCGGTCTGTTGACATAACATTTGCCAGCTTCATAGGGGCTGTCGCTGTGAAATAGATTTAATATTGATCAGGCCACTCACAATCAGGACCAGGAGAAAATTGAACTCAGAGTTCTGAGTCAAAATTGGCTCTTAACATTCTACTTTCTAATTAACATAGAAGAACAGAAATCCAGGGCCTGTCGGGCTGAGCCAGCAGGGCATAAGCCCTTTCCTGGTCCACAAGGGTGACAGGGTGGTGACGGCAGTCCCCACTGTCCTCTCTTTTCTCCTGCAGGTCGGCTGTGTTGTGCAGCAGTGAAGGAGACCGGGAAGGGGAGAGGTGAGCTCCGGAGAAGGGAGGAGGGATCCAGAAGGGCAGATACCCGCACTGCTCTCGCAGTTCTCACCTCCAAAAGCTCAGAAACTTTTTAAAGAAATGTGGTTTGGTTTGCCTTCAGATTGGTTTTTAAAAAATCAGCAAATTGTGTTCCTTCATTTGGGTTAAGGCTTTCAGAGAAGTCACCCAATACAACTTCCACTCCTGCTGAGCTGGACTGGCCCTCACGGCAGTGCAGTGGACAGACAGGAGTTCACATCCTGGCTTCAACTCTCAGTGCTCTGACCTTGGGCAAAGGACTTGGTGTCTCCGAACTTCAGTCTTCTTCTATAAAACCGAAATCATAATCCTGCCTACTCCTCACCATTGCTCTAAAGACCAAATAGAATAACGTGTTCATTATACATTCAGCAGATGTCAGCTAAATTTACCAGTATATGTTTATTATTACCATTGCTATGATATGCTTTGCCCTGTTACATAATGATAGTAGTACCTCTAATAATAATGATAAGAGCATGGAGTCTAAATTTTTACTGTTTTTTTCTCTTTGGGTGTTTGGGGTTGAACCCAGAGCCTTGTGCATGCTAAGTATGCACTCTGTCACTAACCTACAGCTCCAGCCCTGATTGTTTATTTTAAAAAACAGTGAACTCCCCAGGAGAATCCCAGTGCAAATATCAGACGGTGGTTCCCAGGCCATTTTTAGACATCTGCACTTCTCTACCGCCTTCCCCTTTAATCTGAAGGTCTTAAACTTCAGGTTTCCCTTTTTCATCCCTTCCCTGTGAGCCTTACATAGACTGAGTATTTCTTGGTCATTCCCCTGACCACGCAAGGACTTCCCAGACAAAAAATGTGCTAGAATCGGGGATCACGTTTTTTTGCATCTCTGACACCTTCCATAGAACTTGCCCCACGAAAGCAGGCCTGGCACTAGGGTAAGACACATGAGGCTCACTGGGCATAGAACCTAGGAAGTCACCCTGAGCACCATCTCTGTATGTTCATGAGCAGCTCCTTCCATCATGTGCCCTATATGCCCCACTGTCTCCCCTAGTCTGGCCCTGCTTAGAATAGGTGCTTCATCAAGGAATAAACGAATGGAGAAGGAAAAGAACCCTAAAACTGTTCTCTTAGTCAACTCACAGTACTACTGCTACCTTTACTAGCCTGGACATATGTGGGAAGGGAAGATTTTGAAACCAGCAAGATTTTAGGGATCTGCTTTCCCAACAATCAATGCCCCCCAAAATAGCTATTTTTTAAAATCTAAACAGTGGTCCCGGATTTATCCACCTGCAAAAAATTCTTCTCCTAAGCTTCATGGAGCTGTAGGTCTTCAGAATTAATTGCAAAACTGAAATCCAACCTGAAACATCTGTTACACTTAAGTAAAAGACTTAACCAGGGAACTGAAAGAAATAGACCCCAGAGTTCAGTTTCTTGCTTATTAATTTACCAACTCTACTTCCTCCTGCTCCCTGTAATGATTTCCAGGAAGTGTCAATCAGGCCTATGTTCCTATGGAATTTGTCTCTGTCTCACAGGAAATATACATATATATATATAAATATATGTTATTATATATATTTATATATATATCCATATCCTTTTTTTTCTTGACTGTAACCTCTCATTCAATCCCAGCCTCTTCCTTCAACCCAATAGATTACGATAGCTCCCTTCCCTTGGACTCATAAGACCTCCTGGTTCCCATTTTAGTGGACTTACCCACAAAATGCAACTACAAAATTTGCTTATGGAGTAAGGCCATGCATTAAAATTGTTTAATATTTTATTATAAGCACAATGTATGTGATAAAATATGCATATACAAAAAAGCATCCAGACAATGTCATATAGTTTAGATCTAGAATGTCCCACAAAGGCTCCTAGTGTCACACAAAGGGGCTTTTGGAAGATGGTTGGCGAATGAGGAACACTGCTGAGATCATAATTTGGTGGCATTATTAGGAGGTAAGGGAAAGACGCGGGGGCATGTTGAAGGTAGTGGGTCACGGCAGGGCCTGACCTCAGGGACTATATCTGGTCCCTGCCCCCTTTCCCTCTGTCTCTTTCCATGCCTCTCTCTGCTTCCTGGCTGCCATGAGCTGAGCAGCTTTGCACCACCGTACCATTCTGCCATGAATTTTTGTTGCACCAAAGGCCCAGAGCAATGCACCAGCCAACCATGCAGCAAAATCTCGGAATCTGTGAGCCAAAATGAAACCTTTCCTCCTTAAATTGTTTGTATCAGGTATTTTGTCACAGCAATGAAAGATTAACACATTAATAAATGACAGTTATTAGGTGCCAACCTTTATTTCACTTTATCTTGCTATTAATTAACACAATTTTCTCTCCTACAATATCTGGCATATGGACTGCATTCATTTTTACATTATCTTGTTTGCATTTGAAGGCATACACTTTTTAAATGAATTTTATTGGTACATTTTAGGTATACAATATAATGACATTCATCATTGGAAATTGCACCTTTACATAGTCTCTCTTGGTTCTTATTTTTTCCCCCTTCCCCTGCCCTCCCTTCAATCCCTCCACCACTTCCTATCTACAAAGACTTTGTTTCCATTTTTTCTTTTTCTCATATTAATTCCATTCCCTTCTTTCCTTTCCTCTACCCCTCCCACTTTTCTTTCCCCTTTGCACCTTTTCTTCCAATTTCACACTATCTATTATACCTTTTAGTCCTTATTTACACTTTCAGTTTCTCACAC
>NW_004624750.1:9333709-9344313 GCF_000247695.1 Heterocephalus glaber | reverse complement strand
TCCATTGCATTGATTTCTGCTCTGACCTTTATAATTTCCTCCTTTGTATGAGCTTTGGGTTTGTCCTGCTCTTTTTTTTTTTTTTTTTGAAGAAGCTTGAAGTTCAGCATCAAGTTGTTTAATTGAGCTTGCTCTGTTTTTCTAATGTGAGTATTCACTGCTATGAATTCCCCATGTAAGACTGCTTTCATTGTGTCCCATAGATTCCAATATGTTGTATTGGCATTGTCATTTAATTATAGGAACTGTCTGATTTCTTCTTTAATTTCCTCTGTGACCCATTGGTTATTCAGAAGTGTGTTGTTCAATTTTCATGTGTTTATGAAATTTTTCAAGTTTCTTTTGCTATTGATCTCCAATTTCATCACACTATGCTCTGATAATATACAGGGGATAACTTTAATTCCTTTGCCCTTACTTAAACATGTTCTATGTGTGAGTATGTTGTCTATTTTGGAGAATGACCCATGTGCAACTGAAAAGAATGTGTATTCTGATTTTATGGGGTAGAATACTCTGTAAACATCTGTTAAATTCATTTGTTCAAGAGTTTGATTGAGTTCTAGTATTTTGTTGCTTATTTTTTGTCTAGTTTATCTATTTATGACAGTGAGGTGTTGAGGTCCTCCACTACTATTGTATTAGTGCTTATTTCATTTTTCATGTCTGTTAGTATTTGTTTTATATAGTTGGGTTCATTAGTGTTTGGTGCATAGATATTTATGATTGTCATCTCTTCCTCTTGGATTGTTCCCTTTACAAGGACAGTGTCCTTCTTTGTCTCTCTTAATGAGTTGGTTTGAAATTCACTTGATCTGCGAAGAGGATAGCTACTCCTGCTTTTTCTCGGGTTCCTGTTGCATGGAGTATTGTTTTCCACCCTTTAACTTTCAGTCTGAGTTTCTTTCTGAATTAAGTATGTATCTTATATTCAGCATATTGTTGGATCTTGCTTCTTGACTTATTCAGCCAGTCTGTTTCTTTTGATTGGTGAATTGAGACCATTAACATTGATAGTTATAACTGATATGTATTGACTTATCCTTGTCATGACTTTTTCTTTTTGTTGGATTCTCCCCCTTTGCATTAATTTCTTGTCATGCCTGATGGATTCATTCTGCTGAGCTTCCTGGTGTTGTGATCCTTGTTGTCTTTTCCTAAGATATTGTCTAAAATTTTTTGGAGTGCTGGTTTGGTATTCATGAAGTTCCTAAGGTGCTCTTTGTCTTGAAAGTATCTTATTTCTCCATCAATTTTGAAAGATAGTTTTGCAGGGTACATCAATCTGGGTTGGAGGCTGTTTTCCTTTAGGGCTTGGAATATGTCACTCCAAGCTCTTCTTGCCTTGATGGTTTGTGTTGAGAAGTCTGCTGTGAATCTAATGGGCTTTCCTTTGTATGTGATTTGTTTCTTTTCTCTAACTGCTTGTAGGATTTTTTTCTTTTTTTTTTTTTTTAGAATTTTATTCTTCTCTTGGGTTTCTGGAATCTTAACTATTATATGCCTATGTGTAGTTTTTTTGATCAAGGCTATTTGGAGTCCTATATGCCTCACTTATCTGTATGTCAAATTCTTTTCCCCTGCTTGGGAAGTTTTCTGCCATTACTTCTGTGAACAGCTTTTTTTTATGTCATCTGCACGTTCTCCTGTTTCTTCATTGACTCCAATCAGTCTGATGTTATTCTTCTTTGCATTGTGTAGCAACTGGTGGATTGATTTGTCATGGTCCCTTATTATTTTAAAGCAATTTTTCTTTTCCTTGTCACTATTTGCAATTCTGTCTTCTACATCTGAAATTATATCCTCACATTGGCTCATTCTGCTGCATAAACTTTCAATGGAGTTTTTAATCTGGAAATCTGTTTGTATCTGTTTTATGGATTCCATTTGTTTCCTATGTTGAGATTCCATCATGTTCCTCAGCTCCTCTATTTTTTTATCTGTGTCCACTCTAGATTTATTAATCATATCTTGTACTATGGGCACAATCTCTGCTGTTATCTGAGAAATTATATCTGATTTCATTTTTTCCAGGTCCTCTTTTGTTGCCAGTTCAGGCACTCCAGGTAGTTGAGTATTAGATTGTTCCATCTTGTTGCCCTTTGAGGTTACCTTAGGTGATTTGGAAGTCTGGGTTTGAGACTTGTTTATGTCTTCTCATTTCAACAGATGCAGCCTGCTGTGCCTTTGTTGAGGTGACTTTTTGCTCGCCCAATGGTCTTGAATTCTCAGCAAGCCACAGAGCAGCCTTTAATCTTCTGCTCACCAGTACACCAATTCCTGGGTTCAGAGTGGTGGCCTTCTGGATCCCTGAGCTAACTTGTTGTCTGGGCAGGCTTCTAGCTGGGGCCTGAGCACACTTGGGATGGTATCTAGGCATGCCTCTCGCTGGGGTCCCTATGTAGCTGTTGTCTGGGAGGATCTTTGGCTGGGAGCCATCCACTCCAGTTCCTGTTGTCTGCACAGGCTTTGACTAGGGTCTCTACACACTTATCAATGGTATAGGGGGAGCATCTGAGTATTGCTTTTCTGCCTGTGTAGCTCATTTCCAGGTGGGTCCTTGGCTGTGGCCGATGGCATGTCAGGCCTCTGCCTGAAGCTTGTGGGCCTGTGCAGTTCTTTTCTGGGCAGGCCTTTGGCTTGGGCAGGTGTGGAGGAGCCTCTGGGGTCAGCATGGAGCCCTGGCTGGGATCCGCCTGCAGCCACACTGGTCTGGGCCTCACAGCTGCTCCCCGGGACCTGTGCACACTTGAAGGCATACATTTTATTACTACTCTGGTTACTGAAGCACTGAGGAGCCCAAGGTACAGCTTAGGTAAACACTGGAGTGAATATCTGTTATTTTTAACTACCCAGTACCTAGCCCCTCAATTCTAGAGGCACCACCCCAGTTTTCCTTCAAAAACCACCTCTCTGAGTCCACATGCATGAGATAGAACTGGCCTTTCTGTGGTTCCTGAGGTGGGTATGGGCCCTGGGTCTGGCTGATCAGAATGGCATGTCTTCTTGGTCCTTGCGATGGCTCATGGGTGGACACGCAGCTGACCAGAACAGTGGTCACTACTGCTAGCTGGAATTACTGAGAAGAGATTCTTCTATGACCCAGGATGCCTATGAGCTGGGAGTTGCTGGGTGGCCACTTTGCCTTCAGGCAAGAAAGCGCTGCCTAGAGCTAGGCGAGAAGATTTCAGAACATTTGTTTGCACTCCTGGAGCCAGAATTTGGACTTTTATAAGCAAATTATTTTTTACTTATGCCAATTTTTATTTATGAAGACAGTGGTCCACAACAGCCACTGAAGCAGTAATTTAAATCAAGTGGAGAGAAGTGACTCCCACACTAACCCAACACCTCGACCCAAATCAGTTCTGCCACCATCTCACAGATCATCAGGCAAGCATCCACAGAGTCAGCCCAGACTGAGCCTCCAACGGGCTGCTGTGCACCTTCATGGGGAAAAGGAAGAGCAGATCCTGTCCCTGTTCAGAGAGAGACACTTCAGCAGAGGGCACCTCAGTCTCTGAGGATCCCTCCTGATGGGCCTGACTTGAGGATAGAAGCTAAACTGTGCAGCCTCCAGTTAAACACTAGAGTGGCAAGAGCAGGGCACCAAGGGCAGGGGCATTGTATTTTGTGCTCCAGAATGGTTGGGCTCAGGTGAGCTGCACCTTCTCACCCACGAGCAGCAGAAGCTAATGAAAGCTGAAATGAGACAGGCGCCGGCCTGCTGGGCAAGGGGAAATGGATGGACTTGGGAGAGTGGCTGCAGCAGAGAGGTGCTCCCAGGCAGCCATCCCTAATTGTATGAGCAATAATGCTGGCCTGGTGGGGGGCTGGAGGTTTGGCAGAAGTCAAATGATGCCTAAGTGAGGCTGCACCAAGTTTTTAAACTTCTCACTTGGTCAATAAGATCAGACAGGTACAAGGACCAAGTGATGCTAACAACAGCATTTACATATATCTTCAGCCCTTAGAATTGACTCTGTTAGAAAGTTCCAGAAGCTTGTGATTGCTAAGGGAACAATAGCACGCCAAAGGACCAGCAGGCTGACTTAGCCTTCTGTGATATATTTACCAGATTTCTAGTGTCATTTAAGTTTTCCTCTAAATGTAGATGTTCTCTTTCTCTTTGCTTCTTTGAACAGTGTTAGTGAGGAGCGATGCTGGATGGAGAAACACATTTTTAACGATGTGAAACAAAGCTGTAATCACCATAGTTATTTACAAAATAATGTCTTCCTTGCATTTGGCTTAATAGCATTTTGTCCACAGCTTTCATAAAAACAACTACCCATCTGACTTATTGGGAGATTACAATAAATGTCAGAAGATCTCCCCAGACTCGTAAACTGCTTCCTCACCAATCAGGATTTTAATTTTGGATAGGGAAATAATAAATACAATAATTATTGAACACTGTGACATTAACTGATAAAGAAACCTGCTTCCCTTGAATTATCAATTTTACATTGGCATAAAAAATAGATTAGTGGTAATATAATCCCACATCTGGTGACCTTTAAGTAATGCTGTTAACACTCTGAAACTTCATCACTCAAATGTCATCAGCCTTCTCTCTAAGAGAAATGGTACCTCAATGCTTCATTTTAGAAGAACTGTTTCCAAAGTTTGCTAATGTTTACTATCTGGTTAACAAATCTACAGGGGTAAAAAATGACCCAGATGCACCAGGCAACTTTGTCAGCCACAATTTTTCAAATAATTCTATCTAAATTTAGCATGTGAGAGAGAAGGTTATAACCATAATATACTTTTTGTCCACAGGAACATCCACCCACTGCTATACATTCTTGGTGACTGGTGAAGAGGAGTCAAATGGCCAACTCATCAAGATTTTAAGTGCATGGCTCTTTCTACTTGTCTATTCTGCAATTAGAATCCTGTCCTATAGAAATATTTACATGTGGGCACAAACTATTCATGGTAGCATTGTTTATACTATCAAACACGTCAAAAACTGTGAGCAACCTTCATTTCCATTAAAAGATGAGTGATTCAATAAGTGGATACACCTGTATATGGTCTGTCACACTGTCACTAAGAAAGAATAACCTGCCAGATGTATGCAGGCATGGAAATTCCTTCATGTTACACTGTAAACTGACAAAAGCAGTCTGCAGAACCTCGCTTAGATTTTATTCTGTAAAATGGAGATGGTTGCAGTATCACCAATCTCACAGAGAGGTTGAAAAGATGAAATGAGTTCATGATGCTCCAGAAATTCTCTCCCATTGTGGAAGTTTTTGACTCTACTGAATTATTCTCATTATAGACCTTCCTCGTTTAAAGATGGAGTTCCGTTCCTGTGACTAGGTCATTAAATGAATTGGTTACTAAATGAGGAATTGTGTATAGCATGTACATTACAATAGTCAGAACAAGAAATAGTCAAAGGAAACTCCAACTTGATGACTTTGCTTTTATTTGCATAACTCTTACATGCAGTACTAGAATGTACAATAGAACATGGAACTACAGTTCTGGATGTGATACAGTACAATCAGCAAAAATTACTGTACTGTGTATAAACAAGGTATACAGTACCAAAAAAGACACTGAAGCTCTATAAACAAGATGTACAGAACTGTACAAAAAAAAGAGTTGTAAGTCTGAGCAGCAGGTTGTAAGTCCAAACAGTAGTTAAACAAGTAGTTCATTACACAAGGAATGTCTGCACATGAAAATGTTTGATTTCTCTCCAAAGCCCATTCCCATCCAGATTCTAACTCATAGTCTCTGATCCCTGCTCCTCTCAGTGCTCCATTGACCTGTGTGTGACAACCCCATCCTCTTCTCCCTGGGCCCGTGGAACACTCCACCCTCCATTACTGCTTTCTCCTCTACTTACCTTCTACACTTGACATCCAGGAGCGCACACCTTCCCGAGTCTTCTCTTTCTTAGTGGTGGTGACACACCATATACAGCTGTATCCACTTATTGAATCACTCGTCTTTTAATGGTAATGAAGGTGGCTTACAGTTTTTGACGTGTTTGATAGTACAAACAATGCTGCCATGAGTCATCTTTTGGGCCTATGTGTAAATATTTCTGTGGGACAGGATTCTAGATGTAAAATAGCTAAGTAGAAAGGGCTATGCACTTAAAATCTTGACTAGCTGGCCAACTGAGTCCTCAGTGCTGGCCACCAAGAAGGTATAGCAGTGGGTAGATGTTCCTGTGGACAGAAAGCCCATTGTAGTTGTAATTGATTGTTCTGTTTGCTCTGTTCATTTCTTCTCTTCTCCCTGACCTCTCATGTTGGAGTGCCCTAGAGCTACATTCCAAGATGATTCTGTCCAGTCTCAGAGTCTTGAAATACCAACTCCCAAACACATGACTCCATCCTAGGCCTCTTTCCTGAGCTCATGACTCAGATCCTCAACTTTCCTTGGGTGTCTAGTAGAGAGCTCAATCCCAGCATGTCCAGAAAACACATTCAGAGAGGCCCCAAATGTTGCATCACTTCAGCTTGTGTTTTCTTGGTTGATGGCAAGTCGGTACTTCCAGGTCCTCAAGTCAAATGGCTTACAGTTATCCATGTTACCTCTTCCTGTCCACACCTCACAGCTAAGCTACCTGGAAACCTTCTTGGACTCCTTTCAGAATAGGATCAGAACCCAGCCCCTCACCCCCTCCCACCCTACTACTGAGATTCAAGCCACCACCCTCTCTCTCTTCCAAGGCTACAGTCGCCTGCAACAGGTACTTCCTGTTTCTACTTCTCCAATAGAGTCTTTTCTCAAGGCAGCGCTCTGCTTTAGCCTGACTTCCTTGCCATTTCTCAGTCATGCAGAGTCCTCAGGGCCTTTGCTGTATTCCTTCTGCCTGAGACACATTTCCCCGATGACTTCAGTCTGTTGCCTCCCTGACTTCAAATCCTTGCTGAATATCCCCTTCTCAATAAAGCCCACCTTCACAGCCATATGTAAAATCACAGAGTTGCCTCTCAGCACACCTAGGCCTATTTTCCTTGCTTTTTTCCTTTTTCCATAGCACTTATTATCTTTATCAGCTGCACAATTCACTTAGCCCCTGCATTAGATATATTGTCTACATCCTTCCAACCCAACATAATATAAACATCCTAAGGGCAGGAATCTGTCTAGTTTGCTGACTGATGTATACCAAGAACATTAACTAGTACCTGGTACATGGCAGATGCTCAAATATCTACTGAACAGATGAATGGAGGTTTAAAAACTTCATGATTTATTAAGCACTGAACTAAGCATTTTGCATACCATCACATTTAATTCTTACATCAATGATAACAAGGGCTGAAAGGGAAGATGTTAGGGTGGATGGGAAGTGAAATATTATAATTCCCATTGTCTAACTGAAGAAATTTGAAAGTCAGGACATTTAATAACTCACCAAGGTCACATTCTAGTATGCAGCAAAATAAGAAGGGGAAGAAGCTAAGTGCAAGCCTGTGCACCTGCTAACATGGAGGCTTGGCCACTTTACCTAGCTGTGGCCCTTAATGTAATCCAACCAGTTAAGGCTCGCACATCTACTCGATCGCGGGCGCCATCTTTTTCTGGGTTTCCATAATACCAACTATGCAGATGAAGGTCACTAAGTTGAGCATTGCTTTAACTTTATATACGTAAAAATTAAGTGTGGTGCTGGGTAAAATGATAGATGAGGCCGTAAGTCTTGAAGTTTCCTTCCAGCTTTGTGACTTTGTTATTAAGTCCCAATAACCTTTTGCTTCTAGGAATGGTGTTTGGGCTTGTTTATTTCTGCTGGGAGGGACTGTATCTCTCCCTTCAGCCCAACTTATCAGCTTTAGTCATAAACAGCAATCAGTGAAACATGAGGGTTTTTATGAGATAGTTAATTCTAATTTGGAACTCCTTGATATTTTGGAAAAATTTCAACATCAGCACATTTACTTCTGGCTCTATGAATCTTATTTTGTTTTGGAGGCTCCTATTTTACGTGTGAGATTAATATTAGTTAGGGAATTGCTAAAAAGAATAGATTTTTAAATTTAGTAGACTAGGTAAAAAAATAATAATAATAATTTTTCCTCTATAAACTAAACAAGCTCTGATTTTTTTGTTTAGCTAGTAAAATATCTAGGAATGCAGTGATAAAATTAAATTTGAATGTTTTAAAGAGGAAGTGCTCTCAGATTTTTTTTAACTTCTCTAGGATCAGTGAAGTTAATGTTAAATCCACATTAACAATAGCAGTTGGGTGGCTTTTGTGTATAGTACTCTCACCATGGTCTGTTGCTCAGCCCCCAGGTCTTTCTGGCCATACCACTTTCTTAAGCACCATCTTGATTTTTAATGGCCAGCATCTGCTTCCTTTTCCTGAGAGTTCTCCTTGGCCTTCTGAGCCTCTTTTGCCCAAGCACAGAAGCCAGAAATGTCAAGAAATCTGTTCCCCTGGGAGCAGTCTCCCCCAGGAACGACTGATTGGAATCCGTATCTACACAACCCAGCTCCTTCCCTGCATAGCATGGCTCTGCCCAGTGAAGCCCTGGCCTCTCACAGCTGTGAGTCATGTAGCCATATGTCCTTTATTAGCTGTCTTCCTTTCCTATTCAACTCTCCACTGTCACACCAGAGTTTCCTGAGATCACCTTTCAAGAAATCTACTTGCATTTCTGGGAGAACAGAAAGATGCCACCCCCTTATTGCCTCTTCTGGAATAAGGACTGTTGAACTAAAGACAATTAAGGAAGATCAAATGCAGCGGAGCTCCCTGCCTATCTCCACGAAGGCAACTCTGTACCTTCCTCGGCACAGAGAGGCTACCAGAAGAATCTACAGGAACAATCTTTACTAACTAGCCTTTATCTGCCAGTTATTTTCCTTCTGCTAAATTTCCGCTTGTCAAGACTAAAAACCTTTTTCCTCATCTTGCCCTTCTCTACAAATTTACTGTTTTGTCAAAGATGCTGTATAAGCTGGAATTCAAAGCCATCTCTTGGAGAATTATTCATTCCCTGGGCATCTTGATGAAAATATGAAATATATATGTTAGTACACTTCTATTTGTTTTTCTCTTGCTAATCTGTCTTTTGCTACACAAGTCTGTTCCAACTAAGAAACTATGAGAGTTGAAAAAAATTATTTTTCTTCCTTACATATTTGAATCTCTATGTCAAGTTTTGCTTCTGGGAAAACCCAAACTAAGGCCTTCATTTGGCCCTCACCGTCGGTCCGCCAAGATGGTTATTATTTTCATTCCTTCTCCAGCAAGCATTTATTGAACACCTTCTGTGTTCCAGACATTGTTCTTTTCATTGGGAACCCAATGGGGACCAAATGAAATTCTCTACCTCCACAGATTTTACATTCTTGTAGGCAGGAGATGATAAACCATACATATTTGTAAAGCAGATTTTGATAAAGGAAAATGAAAACAAGAAGTAGGATAGGACGTGCCACTGATTGAAGTGTGCAATTGTACATAGATGGTCGGTGAGGCCTGAGTAAGCCCATAAAATGTTAACAAAAACCCAAAGGGAGCAAGGAGGAAGCCAGGAAAGCCAGGTAGGAGTGTTGCTTTAGGCAGGAGGAAGCAGGTGCAGAAGGTACCAGGCCAGGACTAGCAGGGCTACAGGAACTGCAGTAGGGTGAAGGAAGGGGAAGGGGATAGGACATGAGCCATTTCTGTTACTGTTACTGCTTCTGCTATTTTTATCAGTAATCCTATTTAATAGGTTTCTTTTTTCCAATATTTTATAATGAAAATTATAGAAAACTTGAAAGATCTTTCAGTGAACATGCATATTCTCTCCACCTGGATTCTATGATCTTGCGTTACAGGCATTTTCGCGTGCCTACCATCTATCTATCCCACTATCCAGCGATCAAGGTACTCTTTTTTAATGCATTTCAAAGTAAATTGCAGTATTGTCAAAATGTAACCATTATTGGGATGTTGTTTCTAAATCTGATGACAATATTGCAAGATAGATGCTTATCCCCACTTTAGAGATAAGAAAACTGAGACTCAGAGCGGTTGAATAACTCCTCTAAAGCAGTAATAAAAACGTCTGAATGGCCTGTTTAGTGGCAGTGCTTATATTTTTTTAGTACTGGGTATTGAAACCAGAGCCTTCACACTGAGCTACATACCCAGCCGTTTTTATTTTTTCACTTTTAATGTTGAGAAAAGATCTCACTGACTTGCCCAGGCTTGACTCGCCCAGGCTTAACTCAAACTTTTTTTTTTCCCCATTAAGTTTATTGGTACATTTTCGGTATAAAATACAGTTACATTCATCATTGGGATCTTGTAACTTTACATGAGTCTCTTGGTTCTTTTTCTCCCCTCCCCCCTTGCCCTCCCTTCACCCCACCCCCACCTCTCCCTTTTTGCAAAGACCTTGTTTCCATTTTTTTTTCCTCTTCTCATATTTTTTCCTTTCCCTTTTTTCACTTCCCCTACCCCTCCCAATTCCCCTGCTCCTTTAGAATTTTTCTTCCTTTTACACAATATCAGCTATACATTTTTTAAATTATAATATTACGATCTAGGAGACATTACCACAGATTTTACAGAATTTAAAAGGATATAGAAAGCATATTACAAAAATCTTTTTTGAAATAAATTTGAC
>NW_004624750.1:9319685-9331535 GCF_000247695.1 Heterocephalus glaber | reverse complement strand
TTGTTGCCAGTTCAGAGAGTCCAGGTGGTTGAGTATCAGATTGTTCCATCTTGTTTCCCTTTAGGGTTGCTGTAGGTGATTGAGAAGTTTGTTTTTGAGACTTGTTTACGTGTCTTCTGATTTCCATGGAAGAGGGTGCTTCTGGCACCCATGGGGCTCACCTTCTCTGCCCTAGGAGCTTGGGATGGTGGTGGGGGAGCTTCCTTCCAGGTGCTGGGACCAGCTCATCTTCTCTGCCCTAGGAGCCTGGGATGGAGGCAGGGAGCTTCCTTCTGGGTGCTGGGACTGGCTGAGCTTCTCTGCCCTAGGAGCCTGGGGTGGAGGCAAGGAGCTTCCTTCCAGATTCTGGGACCGGCTGAGCTTCTGCTTGACTCAAACTTGCAATCCTCCTGCTTCAGCCCCATGCTATTCTTTCCACTGTTAACTAAACTGCCACCCTTGGGCAAAAGGCTAATGGAAAAGAACAGATAGGGAGTTGGCAAGCAGCTATGTTCTTTTCTTAAAGGAGTTGATTCTCTCTACTATTTCCTCTGCACCTAAAAGACAGAGATCCAGTGATGAGCTGGTAAATGATTACTAATCAGTTCTTTGGATGGTGATACAGAAGGAGGAAGCCCTGGTGTGTACCATTTGCCAACTTCCATGGTATAATATTTCTACCAAAGCCACTTCCAGGATACCCACAAGACATGAGGTTGCCGACTTCTGTGAGCTGTGAAGCTGCATCCAGCACAGCATTGTAGATTTGTTAGTGCTGTGCTATAGATAACAAACACCATTGGACCTTACCAGCAGCAGAGTCAGGTCAACCCTCGGTGCCTGTACCCAATGAATGCTAAGCAAATACAGCTGACAGTGGTAGCAAAGATAAAGATCTAATTGCACCAGCTCACATTTTGCATGAAACATTACACATATACACACTTTCTTCCTCCAGTGAATGGTGGTACATTTGAATAATGAACATGAGATACTATTTAGATCACACTTGCGTAAAGCAGACTTCTCCACAAAGAGTAAACAAATCTCTTTTGCAGTGTAATTTCTAGCTCTTGGTCCACTGTTCTTGTTTATCTTTTTTCTCTCACTGCCCCTGCATCTCCCTGCACAGGGACCTGTGATTTTTTTGGCAAAATCACTCTTGTGCCTTGGTACCAGAGGGCACCATATTTTGCAAGGGTAGAGATTATAAATAACATAAAAGACAGACACCCTGTCTGAGAACCCTGCCTTTTCTCCTCCCCACTGAGCTCCCTGTTGGACTGAAAGTTCTCTTGCCTTCAGAGCATTTCCTTCAATGATGCCCCAGTGAGACACTGCCTGTCACTGTCTGGCTCTTTCCATCGGGCCATCCAAGGACTACCTGGAAGCTCCATTCTTGGTACCCCACCCCGACTCCTTGTTCTCTGCCTTCTTCACCCAAATTCCCTTTGCATCCTCTCCTCAGGCTCCTCATGCACCTAAAATAACACTACTGATCCCATCCCCAGTCCCTTAAGTCCCCCTTGTCTTCCCAAATTAGTGGAACCCTTTGCACTGGCTTATGTAGGTAGTTTTAGGTTAAACTTTGCAAAGACAAGCTCCCTGAGTTGAATCTTTGGTGATTTTATCCTCCCCTACACACCCCCACCTTCTGCCCCTGTTTCCCCCTCCCCCCATATTCTTGCTCAATGCTGAGCACATCCCAGCAGTCTATAGAGCAAATAACAATCATCTCTAACAGAATCAGCATGAACAAAGTCTGACACTTATGACTTTAAAGCATTTTTTATAGTATGGCAAATCCCATTACCATGCAACAAAGAACAGCTAATTGTTAAGAATTAATAATGAGAAATAAGTGTAGATAATGGTTTAGCTGACACTGTCATATTTTAGTTCAATATGTTCTGAAATATTTGCTCCTTTGGGTTGTGAATGTGCTATTTTTGTCACTAATAGGTCTATAGAAGCCTGGTGGAAATGAGAAGTTTTCTCAAGGAAAGTTATGCATTCTGAGATTTCTCTGATAAGGGTAAGGGGTCAATGTGCCTGTAGTTTCTGTGCTTCATTAAAATTCTGCTTCTGTGCTGTATAATGTAAGTAATATTAATTTTCTAAACATTCGTGTACAGCAGCTGCTAACTAATTTCCATAACACTATTCCTATTCTACTAGCATTTCAAAAAGGCAAAAGGAGATGGCTGCTGACTGTCTGCCAAAAAGAATGGCTCATCCTCGCCCAGTTCTGATTCATTCCAAACCAAAAGAGGAAAACATTAGGAATGCCAGCTCCCTGGGCAGGGGCTGTCTGGTGTTCCATGAGTTGCCTTAGACCCCAGGACTGCTGTACCTGAAATGAACTATGGGCTCACTCACTGGGTAGCATCTTCCTCTAAATGCTTTCATGATGACCCAGTTTGTGTGCTAATTCCTGGACTAGCTAAGGATGGGGGCATTTCTGCAGCCTCAGTCACACTAGTTGTGACCATTTCCCCTTCCCTCCTGCCCCATGTGGCTGAAGTCTGACATGACTGGTGCAGTGACACCTGCCCAGAGCATTTCAGGGAGAGCAGTATACTGGGAAACTGTACTCCTTGTGCTCCAGAGTGTTGTTCTCAGGGCTCCCTCCACTCAGCCTCCTCCAGAAATCACTGAGATGCCAAAGGTCACAGTCAGAATGCAAGACGTAGTGTTGCACTTTCTCAGACTGAACTTCTCTTCTCCTTTTGTCCTCTGACAAAATAAGAACAACTAGTATCATGATCTTGAACACTTTTAAGTCTCCCCTTAACTCTCCAGTAATCCTGTCATTTGAGTGATAGTTTCCAATTTTGCATTCATTTGCTTTTGCAATCCATCATCCTTTCCTTCATACTCTGCCTCAACTTGTCTCTGTGATGTTACTTTCCATTCCTCCTTCCCAAGTGCCCAGCAATCTCTTCACACCAGTCTACTGGCCACTTCTCCAAATAAATCCAACTCACTCTTTCAAGTCTTTACTGAAACCATCATCTCTAGGTAGATAACCCAGCCCTACTCAATCTCAATAAAATTTTACTCTTCAGTCCTAATTCCACGCACAAAGTTAATCACCTTATTTCACTCTCCTGGCTTTTGTACAAACCCATCATCTTGCCTTGCTGTTGGTTGGTTGGTTGGTTGGTTCGCCATTTGGTTTTATGCAGATCTGTCTCTTTTACCTATTTATGCATCTCTCTATGTGCTGTGCCTATGACACTGTAGGCACTCAATATATTCTTGTTGAACGGGATTTGCCTTCAACATGCACCTCCACGAGGATAAGTAAAAATTGGTGACCATATATCTTTTCAGCCCATAAATACCCATAATTACAGTCAGATCCGGTAAAACTAAATAATCTCTGCTTTTATTCTGTGGGTTTCTCATCCAAAAAAATAATACTGCTTACTGATCATTTGCCATTTATGTAGATTATCAAGTATTTTAGATTTCTACAGATAAACAGAACCAACAAGGCATATGTATATATCCCTGAAAAGAGATTCATTACACGGAATTGACTGCCACAATTATGGAGGCTGAGAATTCCCATAATCTACCTCTGCAAGCTGGAGACCCAGGAAAGCCAATGATACAGTGCCAGTCTGAGCATAAAGGCTTCAGAATCAGGAGAATTAATGACGTAAACTCCAATTCAAGTCCAAAAGTCTGAGAACTAGGAGCACCAATGGTGAAAGTCCCAGTCCAAGGCCAGAGAAGACTTAAATCTAACTCTAGAAGTCAGACAGAGAGAGACTCCTCCCTTCCTCTAACTTTTTGCACTATTAAGTTCCTCAACAGATTGGATGCTTCTCACTTGCACTGAGGAAGGCAATCTGCTATATTCAGCCTACCAATTCAAGTGCTCATCTCACCTGGATGCACTCTCATATGTTACACATGCCAAAGTAATGTGTAATTAATGCCAATGAGCACCCTATGAGCCAATGGAGTTGACCCATAAATTAATCCTCACAAGTATTTTAGGCAGTTCTATGTTAATTCTCACTGACAATCCTATGAAATGTGTGTTATTTTCTCCATTTTACAGATTATAAACTGAAGAATCAGGGAGACAAAGCCACATAGCTAGTGAGTGGCAGATCTGGGACTCAAACCTAGGACAGGATGTCTCCAAAGTCTGGGCACCTCTCATCCCCCTCGTAACTCTTGGCACAGAGTGTGCCCCTGCTACCTCACTTGACAAAGCAGCCTAGAGAAAGATTGAAGACAGCAGCCAAGAAAAAGGGCTGCTCCCTGGTGCATTCAACCTCTTTCCATGTGTTCTGCTTGTCTGGGGAGTATGGGCAGAACTACACAAGCCCAACCACCACAAACAAATGTGGACTGAGCTTTGGTGCAGTGGAAAGGCCGTAACAGAGAGTCCTGTGAGGCCCAGCAAGACCCCAGAAACAGTGACAACTATTTTCACATTTGGCCTCTTTCTCTGTGCTCTCCTCTGCTTTTCTGACTCCTCTTCAACCTTCCTACTTTGGCCCCACTGCTCTTGTTCCACTCTCTGTCACTGTGCAATCATTCCTTCCCCTTTGCATATTTTAAAGCTCACACAGTCCATCCCAAGAGGCAGTGCCTTCTCAAACTGTCAAAATTGTCCAAGATGCAAAACTGAAACAATAAACAAAAATGAATGCCACCCAAAAGTGAAAACTCCACACGTGAAATAGTCAGAAATGCAAAATTAATGCTCTCTCATCTGCTGTCACTGAAGATTCTATGGCTGACATTCTTGCCTTTGCTCTAAATGTGGTGCCAGCCTTCGTACACACTAACACAAATGGCAGGGTTGGTCTGCATATATGCACCCTCAGAAGCCAACTAAGTAACTAAGAACAAGTCAATATTAGTGTCAAGTTCATCAAGAGTCACAAAACTAAGCCTTGAGTCACAAGATTAAGTCCTGAGTAATAAAAACAAGAGAAGTCTTCATAATTAATTTGAGGAATTTTCTATTGGAACAGACTGTTAACAGGGAAAATAGATTGTTTTATTTTTAATTGACCATTTTTGTACACCACCCACCCATCCAAGGGACACTTAGTAGTAAGTGAGAAAGAGTCAGAAGCTGAAGACTAGGGGTTCCTGAGTAGCTCAGTCCCAAGGATTCCTCATTCTTTTGGTCAAAATGGCACCTGAAGGAGAAATGGACCAATTTCAAGTAGACTATGAAGGAAGCCATCCTAGGGATTCTGGAAACAATGTCTTCAACCCAAAATGTTTACCCGAGCAACTGGCACATAGTAAACATTCAAAATGTATTTGTTAAAAAGTAATTGAATTTTGAAAGTTAATAAAATGAAATTATTCAAGGTATAAAATATATTGTCACTTCAGTAATATTTTTCACTTCTCAAAATCCTGCATTAAAAGTTCTTAAGCATTCATAAGTACATAGACAGAAGCAACATGAAGATGACAACTGAACATGTTCTTTAAATTACATCCAATAAAGGGCTTTTGAGAATTCCCTGTGTCGCTATGGCTGACCATAAGACTTCAGCTGACACCAAGGTAAACTGGAGGTGGTCCCTGCCATCCAGATGACCACCTGGTGACAGTCCCTTGAGCAGCCAAGGCAGCAATCTGTCTTGGGTGACCAAAACAACAGCTCCCACACAACATTATATCCCCATTACCCCTCACAGGGCCTTAAATTACATCATGACAGATTAATTCCTTCAGGTCCTGAAGGTTAATTGAATCTCTTAAAAAAGGTCAAATACTCCCATGATGAGTACCTTCCCAAGCCATTATCACCTAAGATTGGACACAAGCCTTAGATCACGCTGACAGAGAGCACACCAAACACAAAGGATGGAGAAGCAGCGATAGGCAAGGTTTCCAGCAAAAGAAGTGGAGAAAAAAGGAACCCAAAAGCATCACTGATTCACTTTATTTGCTATTTCCTTGGTTTTCCCAAGTTGTAACCTGTTGGGAAAAAAAGCACAGAAAGCTCAAATAAGACTGCATCAGCATCTCCCCATGTGTCCTTGCCAATGCCCTTTTCAGTTTCTCATCACTGGGTGTCCAGGCATAACACCTGAATTTTCTATCCTGCTTCCGGTTCCTAAACCAATTCTAATAACAGGAAATACTCTTTGGTATCTAGTTTGGACCATCCTAAGAGCTTTACAAGAATTATTTCAGTTAAGTCTCACAGTTATTTTATTCCTGTTGTACAGGTGGAAAAACTGAGAGTCAAAGAAATCACCTAGAATTGCAGAGCCGAGATTTGAATTTATTTAAGTCTTACCCCAGAGCCCAAATTCTTAAACTCAGTCTCCTATAACTCAGGTTGAAATTATGACCGTACTCCTATTAGGCTAATACAGGAAGTAATAGTCCCATCCTCATTTGGGCTCAAGGTCCAGTTCAACAGAGAGATCTTGGTCTTTAAAGTTGTCATCTCTGAAAAAGAGTTAATAAAAATACTTCATAGGGTTTGGGTGAGGGTCAGATGAGTAAATGAAGAAGGTGTTTGGCACAGAGTAAGTATTTTACAAACAGTGGTGAGGAGCTCTAAATTCTCCCACTTCTCTTTGGAATGTTCCCATTCGTCTCTAGGAGTCGCTCAAGCCTCTACTTCCTACCTAAGATAATATCTTGTCGACAGTGGTTCACAATCTGACCATGCATTCAAATCTCCTAGAGATAATACAAATGTATGGGTTTATATAATTACATATCTATGTGCCTTTCTGCTCTCTAAAGCTTCCCAAATGACTCTTACCATGCATCAGGGTTGAGCACCATTGCAAATGAAGAACTATGAGAAAATGTCAGGGCCAAGGACATTGTGGAGGTGATGCAGGCAGGAAATGGGTGTTTATGTAGAGAAGTTAAAAGATCTGGTGCCCAAATGACATAGTCCAAAGTTTAGATTCTGTTCTCTGGCATCCTTTATTTTAGATTCGCCCTCTTTTCAGAAACTCTCTTTTGGTTTATTACTAAAACTCCATCCATATTCTGGCCTGTCTCTGAGCTGGGCTCTGCTCTTGGTGGCCAAAGCCCAGATTCCCTGAGATGAGACCTGGGTTTCCCGTAGCAACTCATCCCTGTCAATGGTGGTGTCTTCGGCTCTGAGGCCCTGTCTTGGTCACCAAGTCTGTCCCTCCAGCATCAGCCCTGGCCTGCAGAATGAATGTCCCACTTCTGCCCACACCAAAAATATCCCAAAGACCAGCCTGGTCTCACTTTACAGTCCCCTTTAAATGCTGGGCTGAAACAAGACTCCTAGCAGCAAGGCCTCTTTCCTAACCAAACCAAAGAAAAAACATTTGTTAGACTGTGTAGAGGGTTACTGCATGCTGCTTACATACTCACAATTATGAATCCTGCCACTGCCCACCCTGAGTTCAGCTGACAAAGCCATTAGCCTGATTTAGAAGGACCTGCTCCCCTCAGGATTCAGATATCCCTCCATCGTGCTCCCTTTTCAGGTCTTAATTTCCTCATTCATTGTTTTCCCAAACTATGAAAGACCCACAGAGAAAAAGCATGTTCACTATTCACTCCCTACCCTGAATTGGAATCTCAAGCAGTTAATAAATTATCTGGATGCAAAGAGGAGCCTTACATCTTTTTTTCATAAGAGGTGAAAATTTCCCCATTTTACTCACACACTTGTCACTCAAGGAAGCTGGGCTCATATTCACCAAACTTGGCAGCATTTCACTCTGAGATGGAAAACAAACATGATAAATTTCTCCTCTAGAGATAATTTTGGTGATGTGTATAGGCCACTGAAAATGAGGATGTTATGACTTTAGTGCTGTGATAATATATGGCAGTAATTATATTAACAAGGGAAATTACATCCCTCTTTAGCAATTTCAGCTTATACCACCCACATGAATAGTGGGCAGAAGCAAAAGTGCTGAAATGGTGCTAGTAAAATAGGGAGAAAAGTATTTGCTGAATTTAGAACCTACTTTAATCACTTTTCTAAAATGTATTGAGCTCCTACTAAGTGACAGGCACCATACAAGCTTAGTAGAGGATTCTAGGATGAATCAGACAAGATCTCCAACCTCATGATGCTTGCTCCATCATAATGGATATAAGACATGTGCATAAATCACTGTAATACCGGGTAGGCTGTGAGAGGTGACCAGGGGAGAGATAGAGATAGAGCTCTATGAGCATTAAAAAAAAGGAGCCATCACTTCTAGATGAAACGATGATGAATCTCCAGCTTTTTCAGAAAGCAATCAAGCACCCAGTAGGTGATGAATCAGCAGCACTCTACAGTTCTCCAGCTTCGAGACAAGCTGCAGACAATTAACACTGGAAACTCTGCCCACTGACCTGATCCAGGCACCGTCCCCCCAGACGCTCCAGAGCTGTATGGCCATAAAACCAAGGTTCATACACCATAGCTTCAGAAATCCTTCTGAAAAGGCTTTCACGAAGAACTTGTAATGGTGTGGATTAATGAACTATAAATAGGGATTAAATGCATGACTAAAATTCCATTATTCATTTTGAAGTTTTATTGGAACAAAATCTGAGATATTCATTCTGTTCCCTTCTACTAACTCAATCAGCCTTTGTTTTGCTCCTCTTCTGTGCAGGAAGATATAAGGAATCTCAAGAAAAATAAGAGAAGGTCAGACCCCTAAAGGGGCTTGAAATCATAATGATGATCTGCTATTTTACTAGCTTGGCCACGTAAAACCACGTAACCAAAGTAAAGACACATAACCAAGTTTCAAAACCAGACTTCCAGATCACCAAAGGCACTCCCAAGGGGCAATGAGATGGAACAATCTGAAACTGAACCACCTGAACTCCCTAAACTGGCAATGAAAGAGGATCTGGAAAAAATAAAATCAGAAATAATTTCTCAGTTAACAACAGAGATTGTGTCCACAGTGAAAGACATGATTAATAACTTTAGAGCAGACCTAGATTAAAAAATACAAAAGCTGAGGAACATGATGAAATCCCAGCATAGTAAACAAATGGAATACATAAAACAGATGCAAGTAAATATCCAAGAAATTAAAAATTCTATTGAAAGTTTACACAGCAGAATGAGCCAATATGAGCACGGAATTTCAGATATAGAAGACAGGCTTGTGATTAGTGCCCAGGAAAAGAAAGATTGCTTAAAAATAGCAAGGGACCATGAGAAATCAATCCAGCAGTTGCTAGATGATGCAAAGAAAAATAATACAAG
The DNA here is from genome assembly GCF_000247695.1 of Heterocephalus glaber. The sequence goes on along the minus strand of NW_004624750.1, from coordinate 9,322,333 downwards.
ACTGATCAGAGTCAATGAAGAAACAGGAGAGAATGCAAATGATGAAAAAACTGTTCATAGAAGTAATGGTAGAAAACTTCCCAACCAGGGGAAAAGAACTTGACATACAGATAAGTGAGACAAGTAGGACTCCTACTAGTCATGATCAAAAAAAAAAATCTACACATAGGCATATAATAGTTAGGATTCCAGAAACCCAACAGATCAAAATTCTACAAGCAGTTAGAGAAAAGAAACAAATCACATACAAAGGAAAGCTCATTAGAATCACACTAAACTTCTCAACACAAACACACAAGGCAAAAAAATCATGAAATGACATATTTCAAGGCCTAAAGGAAAACAACCTTCAACCCAAATTGATGTACCCTGCAAAACTACCTTTCAAAATTGATGGAGAAATAAGATACTTTCATGACAAAGAGCACCTGAGGTTCTTCATGAATACCAAACCAGCACTCCAAAAAATTTTAAACAATATTCTAGGAAAAGACGAGGATCACAACCCCAGGAAGCCCTGCAGAATGAATCCATCAGGCATGGGAAGAAATTAAACGCAAAAGGGAAGAATCCAACAAAAAGAAAAAGTCATGACAATGATAACTCAATATGTATCAGTTATAACCATCAATGTTAATGGTCCCAGTTCACCAATCAAAAGAAACAGACTGGCAGAATGGGTCAAAAAGCAAGATCCTACAATATGCTGCATACAAGAAACATACTTAATTCAAAAAGAAACTCAGACTGAAAGTTAAAGGGTGAAAAACAATACTGAATGAGACAGGAACCCAAAAAAAACAGGAATAGCTGTCCTATTTGCAGATAAAATAGATTTCAAATCAACACTAATTAAGAGACAAAGAAGGACACTACATCCTTGTAAAGAGAACAATCTAAAAAAGCAGATGACAATCTAAATATATATGCACTGAATATTACAGCACCCAACTATATAAAACAAATATTAATGGAAAAGAAAAGTCCAATAAGCATTAGTACAATAGTAGTGGGGGACATCAATACTCCACTGTCACAAATAGATAGATCAACTAGACAAAAATAAACAATGAAACACTAGAACTCAACTAAACCCTTGAACAAATGGACTTAACTGATGTTTATAGAGCTTTCCACCCAAAAAAAATCAGCATACACATTCTTTTCAGCTGCACAAAGGTCGTTCTCCAAAATAGACCACATACTTCCTCATAGAACATGTTTAAGTAAACGCAAAGGAATTGAAGTTATCTCCTGTATATTATCAGATCATAATGTGATGAAATTGAAAACAAATAGCAAAAGACCACAAGAATATCATAAGCACATGAAAATTGAATGACACACTTCTGAATATCCAATGGGTCAGAGAGGAAATTAAAGAAGAAATCAGATAGTTCCCACAATTAAATGACAAGGACAATACAACATATCAGAATCTATGGGACACAGTGAAAGCAGTCTTAGGAGGGAAATTCATAGCAGTGAATACTCATATTAGGAAAACAGAGCTAGCTCAAATAAACAAACTGATGCTGAACCTCAAGCTTCTAGAAAAAGAAGAGCAGAAAAAACTCAAAGCTCATACAAGGGAGGAAATTGTAAAGATCAGAGCAGAAATCAATGCAATGGAGACTAAGAGAACAATACCAAAATAATCAATGAAGCCAAGAGTTGGTTCTTCCAAAGACTAAACAAAATTGACAAACCCTTAGCCAACCTTATCAAAAAAAGAAAGAAAAGACCTAAATCCATGCAATTAGGAATGAAAAGGGTGAAATTATGATGGACCCAGCAGAAATCCAGAGAATCATCAACACCTACTTTGAGAACCTAAATGCCAATAAGATGGAAAACCCAGAAGAAATGGACAGACTTCTAGATAACATTTGAATTATCAAAGTTGAATGAAGAAGACCTAAAAATTCTAAACAACACAATATCCATCAATGAAATTGAAAATGTAATTAAAAATTTACCAATGAAGAAAAGCCCAGGTCCTGATGGCTTCACTGATAAATTCTACAAGACATTTAGAGAGGAACTACTGCAACTACTGTTTAAAATCTTCAATGAAATTGAAAGGGAAGCAATACCCCCAAATTCATTCCTGAAAGCAAGCATCACCTTGATCCCCAAAGGAGAGAAAGAACCAACCGAAAAAAGGAACTATAGGCCAATCTCACTAATGAACATGGATCCAAAAATCCATAATAAGATACTGGCAAATAGAATGCAGAAGATCATGAAGAAGATCATACACCTGACCAAGTGGGATTCACCCCAGGGATGCATAGATGGTTCAACATACATAAATCAATAAATGTAATACACTATATTAATAGAGCCAAGGACAAAAACCATATGATCATCCCAATAGACACAGAAATAGCATTTGACAAATCCAACATCCACTCATGACAAAAAAACCTTACAAAAAATTTGGAATAGATGGTCTTTCTCTCAACCTGATAAAAGTCATCTATGAAAAACCAGCAGCCAACATCATACTGAATGGTCAAAAGCTGAAATCCTTCACACTAAAATCAGGAACAAGACAAGGATGTCCACTGTTACCACTCCTGTTCAATATAGTTCTGGAAACATTAGCCACAGCAATTAGACAAGAGAAAGAAATAAAAGGAATG
>NW_004624750.1:9298399-9312389 GCF_000247695.1 Heterocephalus glaber | reverse complement strand
TATATTATAAGAATATGCAGATAAATACACAGACTAGAAAGCTCTAAAAAGATCCAAATGTATACTGAAATTTGAAAACAAGGTATTTCACATGAGGGGGAAAAGATAAAACACTCAATAAATACCCCTAGGACAATAAACTATCCATCCAAGAAAAACACCACCTTGGATACCAATGTCACAATTTCCACAATGAAACCCAAAATAGATCAAATATTCAAAAGTAAAAAATTAAACAAAATTTTAAAATATTAAAAGAAATACTGTGAAGGTGTTTTATTTTTGTTTTTATTATTTTCAAATACAGAAATCCTTTCCAAATATTATTTCTTTAATCTCAGAAGCCACAAAGAAATGATTAATAAGTTTATCTACGTAAGAATTTTTATGCCCGTGTAAGAACAAAGTAAAAAGAAAATAATCTGAGAAATCCTTGATGACTCATAACAAAAGGATAATTCTCTAAATATGTGAAAAGTATCTGTAAGTAAATAACCAACATGTTAATAATCCAATAGAAAAATGGCCAAAAGATATGAATAGTTTACCAGACAGAAAACAAAACAGAAATGTAAATATATGAATAACTATTTACCTTACCGATGGTAAGAGAAATGAAAATCCAACTAAAACTAGATATCATTTTTTCACTCTGGGCCAGGGATTTAGCTCAGTGATTTCGCTGCCTGTTGCACAAGTGCAAGGACCCAAGTTTGATCCCTGGTACCAAAAAAAAAAATTTTTTCACCTGATAGACTGGCAACAGTCTCAAATGTTTGAAAAAACACTATTAACAATGATACAGCAACAGCTTGTCTCTGGTGAGATTGTAAATTGCCATCATTACTACAGAGAGCAATTTTGTAATAGGTATAAAATGTTTAACTACTGATACAGTCAGTTTTCTAAGAGCCTGATCCTGCAGATCTTATAAATAAAATGCATATGTTCAATTCAATTCCCTACAACGTGATCCCTTTGACATGGGCAAAAGAGATCCTTTTTGACTGAGAGGGTCCTAATTATCGTACACAAAATAGATGAAGAGAATGAGGGTACCTTTGTCATATAGGATCTGACACTCAGCAGATATAGTACAAATTATAGCCCTAAACATCTATTCACAAGCCTAATCACTCAGGTCTCAGGGCAAGACTTTTCTGCATTTGTTGTCCTATATCTTCAAAGTGAGGGCAATTGTTCAAATACTGTGGACGGACATATGTAGCTTGTGCTACTGCAGATCAGAAATGACCACTGCTTCAAAGAACAAGAAGCATGCACACTATAGAAGTTTTATCTAAGAGGAGAGACAAAGGAATTAACTTGTCAAATCTTGCTCTTGGAGGAAAGGATGCAACAGATTCTTGCATTCTTTTTTTGCTCTTTACAAATAAAGTTGATCATACATTTTCTTGCTTTTCATTTTTGGGGGTTTATTTATTTTAATGTTCAGATTATGATGGCATCCCTAGCATTTGCAGTTTCACAGTTGAGAAACTTCATGTAATATTAATAATTAATAATTATTTCTGTATTACTTCTAATTGTAGCAGGCATTAGTCAGCTTTCCCATCACTGAGACACAATATCCAACACTCACAACTTAAAGGAGATGTTTATTTGGTTCACAGTTTTAGGGGATTCAGTACATGGTTGGCGGGCTCCAGTGCAGCAACATCATGGCGGAAGGGTATGGCAAAGTAAAGATACTTAGTTATGGCAGTCAAGAAGCAGAGCAGGGAAACAGGGCCAGAGAGAAAGGAGTGAGGGACAAGATATAAACCCCAAAGTCAGGCCTCCATGACCCACCCAGACACACCCAGATGTGTGCTTTAACTTAATGCCCTAGGGGGCTCCCAAGGGAATCCAGCTGACACTACCTTAACCATCACACAACATCATGTGCATTCCTTACAGTTTGGCCACTGGGTGGACCTTGAACATCAGAACTGAAGAGTTTTACATCTATATTAAATTATATTTCATTTATATTAAATTATTTCTATAATACAAAATTGTTATTTAACTAATATTTTAATTAAAACATTAGGTGAATGATACGGTTTAGATCCAAACCATCCCCCAAAGCCTCATGCTCTCCAAGGTGGGGCTCTGGGAAGTGATTGGATGTTGAGTGTACAGCTGAATGTACAGTTGGGAGGTACATCCTGGTGGGAAGAGGCATGTCCTGTGAGTGTGACCTGGAAAGATACATCTCCTGACTCTACTCCTCAACGTATGAGTTTTAGGAGTACACGAATATTCAGTTCATAACATCTTAAAAGGATATATATCTATTTGTGTGCAGTTGACTGTATATAATCTTTAGAATGAGACAAACAGTTGAAACTGGTTGCAGCAGTTGCCCCTGTGAAATGAGACCTCTTTGAGATCAAAGACTCAGTACTCCAGTACCAGTACCTTAAGCACAGTAAATGCAATAAATACATGTGTCAAATGACTCCATCAGTACATCAATCAAAGGGCAAACCCAACTGGTGAACATTTCACTAATTATTCTTTTGTTATATGTTGAGTTTTGAACAATATGGGTGTTCACCTTATTCATGGGGAATGGGAGATCTGATGATTGATACATTTTTACCTTCCAAATAGTTCTCATAATATCATCTTACAACCAAATACCATCAGATGTTGCAATTCAGTGTCCTGAAATTCATATAAATTATAATGTAGTACTACTTCATATATATGGCTCTTTATATTTAATCACATTCTAACATACACAATGTAGTTCGTGTAAGGCAAGCAGAGAAAATGTCATTATCTCTAGTTTATAGATTTAAAACCTGCTGAAATTCATACAACTGGTGCTGAGTTTTGTTCACATTCCATAACCCAGACAGCTGTTATAAAAACAGGTTTATGGTCGATTGTTTGCATTGCTCTGGAAAGACATCTTTGTTCTGAGCAAAAAAACAGCAAATTCATTTCTTCACTAAATGGTCACCATTCATTAATGTCACAGCATCCGTGAAAGTTGAATTTGGGGCCAGTTCCAAATTCACACTTTATGGAGAGAAAGAGAAAATATACAGTGCCCTCTCTGCTGCTTATTTTATGGTCTCCAGTGCTTAGTAATAAACTGTGTTACATAATTATAGTAAAATCCAATCGATTTGCCTGAAAATTTCTCTCTTGGATAATGAAACTTTCCGCCAAAAAAATTCCTTCTTCCTTTGTTTTTATTTTTTTTCCTTATTAATCCACTTTCCTAAACATTTTTATTTAAAACATTACTTTTCAAAGATTACATTATAACATTTTTCTTAATTTTATAATCTTTTCAACTCTCATTCTCTGTGCACAGTGCTTTTGTATCCTTTTGTTTTCAAGTCCTTTTCATGTTTTCTCCCTTTTGTTTTATTTCCATGGGAGCTTTTGTTGTCATCATAGTCTTTATTTGGAGGCCTGACCTACCAGGAAGGAAATGAAAAGGGCCAGTACCACCGCCACACTGCCGGGGAAGTGGCAGACAGGTGTAAAAGAGGAAAGCATTTGAAAAGAAAAAGACTGGACTAAGGCTGAATTTTTTCGTTTTTTTCAAGGCATAATACCTTGGAAGATGAAAATAATCACATTTACACCAGCACCTATCTAAAAATGTGACTTGCCAAACATAGAAATGCTAAGAAGGCAGCTTCCTTTCATTTAAATCTTGGTTCAATGTCCTGCGGACTGTCAAATTTACTTTGAAGGCATGAGTAAGAGTATCGCACTAGAGGAGGCCAAACTTGACCAATTAACTCTGTCTCTAATTTGAAATCAACTTCCTTGTAAGTGAAATTCAGAATTCTGCTTGAAGTCTACTAATGTTGATTTACATGAAGCAAACCCAATTCCTTAAATATATCTGTTCAATAAATCAGTAAGAATGTCCACAGTATGATTCTCAACAGAAAGCTCAACAAGCGACATTAGAGTTTTTGGCAAATAGTTGTTCCCTTCTCTATTTAGCAGGCCTTTTGTGCCTCTGCGTGTGTGTGTGTGTGTGTGTGTGCGCGCGCGCATGCGTGCGTGTGTTTCAGATCTAGCTGTTTAGATCTCCTTCCTGGTTTATCTTATCCCTGACTTCCCACAGGCATGCCATGACTCTTTACAACAGCTATGATTCTACTCCAGTTATCTCATGACCCTGAGAGCAGCTACTGATCAAAAATGAACAATTAAAATAAGAAATGTATGTTTCATAAAGGTTTCGGTGCCTTTACAGTGAGCCAAACTGAATCTGGAAATTCATCTCACAAAAACATGTAGGGAAGTGAGGCAATTGTTTGTGTGTGTGTGTGTGTGTGTGTGTGTGTGTGTGTGTTTTCTGAGTGTATCTGTTCAGATCTGTGTGTGCCTGAGTGTGTGTCTGTATTTGTGTATGTGCCATGAGAATGTAAAAAGAAGAACAAAATCAATAAATCATTTCTCATCTACCTGACATTAAATATCTAGTTATTTGCAAGTATGTGTGATTATACTTTTCATTTTAAAAAATGAAAATCTGGACATTAAGTATGCATAGATGTAAACGAGCCTCTCTTTGTCTTAAACATTTTGTTCCATCCACTCCTTTAGTTCCCTCATCTGCCAATTTTCACCCTCACTTTCCTTTTCCTGTCTAGTATTTCCTAGACATTCTCTTCTGTTCTGTTTAAATTATCGAAGTGTCATATCCAATAAGTTGCTGAATTTCCACTCCATTCCTGCTGAATTATCATATTACTTTGAAATAACTTGTATCTGCTCTTGATTCTTCCACCCATCTGCTTCCCTTCCTCTCTACTTTCTCACCATGATGCCTGGCTTTAGGTTAGGGCCAGTGGCCGAGTCCTACCGCAAGCAGTTACTTCCGCATCCTGGACTTCACTGATTTCCCAATTCTGACCCACTGGCACCAAGTTAGTCATCCTTTCTGAATCTCTCTGAAAAAGCTGGCTGCAGGCAAATTTGTGAAGTAGCTCAGATGTATGAGTGCTGCCACATACACTTTCGGGGCACTCTTGCTCATTTTGTCACCCTCCTACAGGGGAACCCAAATTCTGGAAGTCCCATCTTGCCCTGTTACACCTGCCCTTCAAAGAGTCCACGTCAGTGTCCATTTTCCTTGTGTGTCATTTCTAGGAGAAATCCGGTAGGAAAATTCCAACAAAATGTTACTCATAGACAATAAAAATTTAATATTTCATCTTCCGTGGAATGAGCTCCAAGATTTATGTTTCTGTAGTCTATTGTTAATACTGGCATGTGGTGCAGCACCAGAAAACTAACCTGCCTTGACTGATTTCAGGCACTTGTAAGCAGAGTTGCTGCTCTCTTAAATGCTAAAATTTGATGGAACTTGATGGCATTTTTTAAACAGGCAGGAAACTAACATTTCCCAAGTTTTTGCTGTAGGCCAGACCCAAGGTTAATTTCACATTTTAACCAATAAAAAGCTAGAATACTTGGCCAAGGTGAAAAAAATCATATATCTACTAAACATAGAGATGGGATTTGAACCACTCAGGCACAACCCAATAGCAAAGCCCAGGACTCCATCCTCTACACCATCCCACCAGTAGGATTGGAGCCACAGAAGTTAACTTTCCTCTACTGGGTGGTTCCAAGTATTCAACACACATTAAGTAAGCACCATTTTATGGGTCAAGGCAAAGGAGTGGAAGTGAGAAACATCTTGGAGTAGAGGGTGAACTGTTGATGCAGCATGAAATCTGCTTCACGGATATGGTCCGAGAAGATTCTGCTGGGACATTTTGTTGGAGGCTTTGCAGTTCATCTATGGCTCTCAGACCTGGCACCAAAGACACTACATAACTCTTTGTTTTAGAATAAGGTCACAGGCTTGGAGAGGGGCAAATCTGAAGGAAGTGACAAGCCAGGGAGCTACACTGTTAGCAGGCAACAGTTGATAGTGGGCTCAACTGAGGCAATGGACAGGGTGGAAAGCTATATTTACAAGGTAATGTTGGCAGGACTTGGTGATCATTTGCAGATGAAGACTAGAGCAGAGAAAGTAATCCAAGACATACATTTTTCCTTTCTGCTGTTCCCAAGCTCCACATTCTTTTTTTTAATTCAAAGGAAATTATTGAATTAAACTGGGGTGATGATACAAATTTCCAAGCTGAATTTATAAATGCTGGGGGCTGGAAAAATCAGACCTAATTTAAGCCTGCTGCATTTGGCAAAGATAATTTTTGACCAGAAAAAAATATTGTATCCCACACAAGATAAAATATAGCCTTAACAAAGGACTAGGATTCTAACTCTTCTTTGGAAAATTGTCTTTTCCTGCCTCAAGATGTATTCCTAACAGAGGCTGTCTTTGTCAACCTTGGTTATGTTTACTGCAATTTGATTTAAGAAACCATTGGAAAGATGGATATTTCCATTGTAAATATTCCCCACTGCCATCTTTGGAAGGAATAATTTCATCAGTGGTATTGTGTTGAATTGAATTATAATTGGTTTCTTTGAATAATGTCTATTACCCACATTAAAAAGTAGAAAAAGAAATAATCAACTAATGTCTAGGTAATCTGCTCTCCAAAACAACCCTGATAGCAGGATGGGGTTAACAAGTGTTTATGGAGAGAGAACAGGGAGTGATGGGCTCTCAAGTTTTGATGTTTATTAAAGAGTTTATTGGAATCTCATAGAGCAGAAACAAATGATCTAATAAAACAAATAAGATTAAGCAGTTCTAGTAAACAAAATTATAATGAAACTCCAGAAGAGTAGAAGCAAACCACTTTTATTTCCTTAATTCCCACAAAAATCATATTAATATTTCCAAATCTTATAAAAGGTTTGGAATTGGAAACCTGTCTAAGTATGATCATCACTGTTGGAGTCATGATTCATATTATTCATCAGTTCATTTATTGGACTAGTTAGCCCATGTTAGTAAACTTCTTAAAGGAAAATAACTTTCCCTGGCATGAAATAAGAGGGAAAACAATGAAAATTGATCAGCAAATGAATGGTGTGTGTGGGCACTGTTTTGTTGGAAAATAAAAACAAAATTTAAAAATTTGAGTTGAAGAGAAGTGGGGTTAAGATTGAAAAACAAACCAACTTTCTGAAGGAAGAAATAAATTACTGGGGTGCTACCAGCAGCCTCCCTTTTTCCAGATCTTTCTAGAAGGAGTAAAAGGATGCAGAGCCGAGACAGGTAGAGCTACAAAGGGCCTCCAAGATTCCTGTATCTAACATGGCCTAGGAGCAGCAAAATGATGACTGTGTGCAATACAACACCCTAGCTCATGGAGAGCCAGCCTGCAAGACCCAGCCAGACAGGAGCAAGAGACATCTCAGCATCAAAGGAGTAGATCCATGTCCCCATACAATAGACATGTCAGTTGCTCCTCTGTCCACAGATAAAATGAAAGCCAAATACACCATAAATACTTTGACATAGAGAGACGCTCCTCAAAACTTAAGATGCGGTGATATAGAGGCTGATGTTGAGCTTCTATCTTGCTGTACAATAGAAGCTTGGCACTAGAATTAAATTGAGATACAGGAAAATAAAGACAGTTATATTTCTTGCCCGTCTAAATAGTGGACTGGGACTCCTACCTGCTACATGTGAGAATTTTTGTGCAAACATATCTATTCCAGGGATTGGGGCCAAATTATTTTGAAATCCTCAGACCATGAGGCAGACTCCCAGAAGTCACTGTTTTCAAATAATTTAGACACAATGGTGAGTCAGAGTTCAGAAGCAGAAAACAGAATGCTTTTGATCTCCAGAGCAGATACAGGCAAGATGACAGGAAGAGAGAAGGGAAGGTGATTGCAGCCTAGCAAAGAATCAAGGAAATTTCTTGAGACCCAAGAATATATTGAGAAGGGTAACAGCACTGAGAGTAACATTTAAAATTCTCGCTTGTGACCTTGGATTTCTGAACCTCTTTCTGGGTGGGAAAAAGTTTTTATTAAGGATGCTTGGGTCCTCCAAAATTTATGTATTGACACTTAACCCCAGTGGGATGGTATTAGAACGTGGAATCTTGGAGAGTTAATTTTTATGTTTTAGAAGTGTTTAGTCTTTTATAAGAGATCATGAGGAGGTAGCTTCATAATGGGATTAGTGCCCTCCACCCATAAGGATACAAGAAAGCAGCCATCTATAAGAAGCAATCAAAATACATAGTCAATACTTACATATTAAAACTTTTATTATAGTAAGACACATTTCCATTCATCTCCCTCAAAATATTTCCCCTCAGTTTCAATACACTTATCCCATCATTCTTGCCATGTTCTGAAGCAATTTTGGAAGTCTCCTTTCATGAGTATCTTTACAAAATGTGGTCAGAAATATAGAGAATGCTGCTGCCAAGTGCCACTGAACAAAAACATAGATTCATAAAAAACATTACCATATGTCCTCATACACCTTATTCACCAGATCTGGAACCATGAGACTTCTGACTTATCTCCAAAGTCAAAATGTCCACGTAAAGTAAATGTTTTTAATCAATTCAAGACATTGGAGCTGCCACAATAGTGTAACTAAAGACACTCATGAAAGAAGAGCTTAAGAAAGTGGTAAGAATTAGGGGATACATGCATTTGAAGTGAAGGGAAGTATTTTGAGGAAGATTAACAGAAATGTGTCTTATACTGTAATAAAATTTTTAATTTAAACATTCACCACATATTTCAATCACACTTCATATAAACAAAAAGAGATCTCTCACCCACATCCTGACCAAGCTGGAATCCTGATCTTAGTCTCCAGCCTCTAGAACAGTAAGAAATAAATATTTATTTTTATGCCACTCAGTCTATGGCAATCCATTGTAGACTTGAGTTTACAAGAGGAAGTAGGGTTGGTTAGGTTAGAAAAAATCAACTAATGCAGTAGTCCCCAACCTTTTGGGCACCAGAGACAAGTTTCATGGAAGACAACTTTTCATGAATGGGAGTTGGAAGAAGGGGGTTCAGGATGATTCAAGCATATTACATTCTTTCCACTTTGTGTTTATTATTATTACATTATAATGTATAATGAAATAATTATACAACTCACCCAGCTCTTGCATCACAGCCTCAACTTGACCTCAGATCATCAGGCATTAGATTCTCATAAGTAGCACACAACCTAGATCTGACTCATGTGCAGTCCACAGTATGGTTCGTGCTCCTATGAGAATCTAATGCCTCTGCAGAGCTGCGAGGAGGCAGAGCTCGGGCAGAAACATGAGCAAAGGGGAGTGGCTGTAAACACAGAGGAAGCTTCGCTCACCTTCTGCTGTGCAACCAGGTTCTTAACCTCTAATGGAAAGGAGGAGGGTCGGGGACCCCTGAACTAAAACAAATAGAAATTCCAGGGGCAACACAGAAGTCTGGCAGTTGGAACAGATAAATTCTTAGGTTCCCAACCCCTATCCATAGATTGAGCTTGGAAATTTATCTCTAGTCTTCTTAGAACTCAAAAGAAACGAGGAATATGAGTAAATTATGTGAGTCATAGCTTTAAAAAAAAAGTAATACATACTGGTTCTTCCAGACACTGATAACAAAATTAAAGAAATCCATTATTTTTGTCCATATTACATGGATACTGCTCAAAAGACACAATGCTTCCTATGACAGAGACACTTGCCTTTCTTTTGACAGAAAATAAAGGTAAGGTTTCCATGACTTTTTCTTGTTTCAACTTTAATAAAAACCTTAGGTCTTAATAATATCATTCATCTTTGCTATGTTTATGAACTCATCTTTTCTGCTTGGTTGTTTTCTGCTAGGATACAGCCTGTGACTTACCATAAAAATGAAGTTCTGGCACAGTAGCACATACACAGGCTTCACAAATGTGTGCTTAAAAGTAAGTGATAAAGTGGAATTTCTTGTGATGGACAGAGGCTGCTGACCTAAACTAATAAGTTGCAGATATATAAATGTGTACATGACTGGCATCTTGCTGTATGCTTGCATGGTGAAGAGAGGAGCACTGGTGTACTTCCTGTTCTTATAAGGACACTAATCCCATCATAGGTGCTCCACCCTTGTGACCTCATCTATACCTAATCATGTCCCAAAAGCTTTACTTCCTAATATCATCACATTGGAAGCAAGGGCTTCAACATAGAGATTTGCAAGAGACATAAAGTTGCTATTAAGTTGATAGTAAGATCTAACTTGTTAGTAAGATACAACTTGAACCAACAATAAAACCTAATAGAACACACTAAGCAGAAGCCTTATTTCATCTACAATTTTTTCTTTACGTAGGAATTTGTATTTTGCACTAAGACTGTAAAAGGCTCCTTACATTCCTAGATGTTCTTTTCAATGATGGGTCTTCAATTTATTTACAAACTACAGTAAGTTCTGTTGAATCCAAAAGCATCTAAGTGTGTTAGAAATAAAGTATGATCAGTTATCTAATGATTGAAGTACAAAAGTCCATTTTCAAACTCTAATTACACAGCATGGATGCCACTAATCAGAATGGACACCAGCTATAAACATGTGCTGTAGTCATCTAGGTGTCTGCCAAGGAGATGTCTGTGGGGTACCCATGGATTTAAAACCCCAAGTGCTCAAGACCTGTTTGTTGGATGACATTTAACTGATACATGTTTCCTACCATACCACAATATATGTGAATGCAGGAGCTGGATTTTATTTATGGGCCGACACTCCTACACCCGAGCACAGCACCTAGTAAACAGCACGCATAATTAACTAATTGTGGTTTTATTCACACAGAGCTTTCTAGAAGTGGCAGCTGTAAGCAGATCCCTATGATAAAGTTTTTGCTTGGGCATAAATTGATTTTTTTCACCATTGAAACCACCTAGAAAACAAATATGTATATGTAATTTTGAACCTCAAAAGGGCAGTCAGATTTTCCCAAGATGATTAAATGTTGGGATTAATGAGCCAGTGACAATATTTCCTTTATACAAACAATTTTTCAATTATATAGGATAGTGGCATCTAGTGACTGCTATCAACACAAAATCACTGGGTGGCCAGCTTCTCCTTTATGCACTGAGGTTGGCAATTATTCTGTAACACTTAATTTCCTGTTACTAATGTTTTCCCAGAAGCACTTAAGCATGATGGCCTTATGAATATAGTTATTAGCAAAACTGCATTCAATATTTGGGTTCTTTTGGAAATGTGATAAAGATAATATTCCTCCAAAGGTTACTGTCCAGATAAGAAGTCATTTTATCAGCGGGCCTGAGTTTCAGCCAGCTGTCATTAAGAGTGTCTCGTTAGCTAGTGAAGGGCTTTGTAGCTGGGTCAGGGCCATAGAAGTCTGGGGCAAGGTTGCTAAGGTAACGAAATCTGTCCAAAGACTTCTCTCAGCATCAACCTTTCATCTTGTTAAATTTATATAAGCAAAGCACTGTGAGAAGAATGCTAATATACCAAACGACGGAAACAATTGCACCAATATTGCTAAGCTAGATAGGTATGTGTTTAAACTCCTTTGTAAAGATACCAGAATACATGTGGGCTTAGAGATGTTCATGGAAATGAGTTAAATTATCCTGGGTCCATCTACTGTTTACATTAGCATGTGGAATAGGTGGTGATACAAAGCAGAATTTAATTCAACAATACACAGTGATTGAGTGCCTGCCTGGTACCTGAATTCATTTTTCAGCAATATCTGACTCTGAGAAGAATTAAATTCTAAAAAAAGCAAAGCTTAACATGTCTTACAAAGAGTCCAGCTTCAATGAGGTAGAATAACCCCAATTTTTCCATTAGGCAGGGACAGTAACGTGGGAATACCTTAAAATACATAGGACATCAAAGACTAGAAGGATCATGTCAAAAAAATTCAAGAACCAACGGGAATGGCTCCCTCTGGCCAAAAATGGAACAATTTTAACATCAAAAAGAATAGTGACAGCAATGGATTGAAACATATTAGATATATTTAAAATCTAAGAGTTAGAAATGATACCAAAAAAGAAATGAAATAAGCACTCATTACCCCCTACTAGAGGTTTCTAAGACCATCAACTCATTGCTGAAAATTAGCAAATAATGGAAAAGAATGAATTATATAACTAAATAGTTGAAAAGAATAAGTTCTTAAAATTTTTCAAGCCAGTCCTGGTGGCACACACTTGTAATCCCAGCACTTGAGGAGGTTAAGGTGAGAGGATCACCAGTTCAAGCCCAGCCTGAGCAACTTGACAACTTAATGAGACTTTGTCTCAAAAAAACAAAAAAAACGTTGAAAGCCTGGGGATAAAGATCAATTCAAAGCTCCTGAGTTCAATCCCCAATGTGGAGAGAGAAAAAATAAAACAACTTTTTTTCAGGTAATCATTGCAGAAGAAATAATAGGATCTGCAACTCATAATGGAATCCATGAATGCCAAAACTACTAGGTGAAATGCCAGTGGGGAACTTGATGGTGGGAAGACTGTGTGGACAGGACCTTGAGCACTAATTACTCCCAGCTTCCTTTAAGGTGGGACAGTCAGGTGTGAGCTGCACCATGGTGAAATGCAGTGGGAAGCACTCAGGACACCTGTGAAGTAGTTTCGCCTGAAATTGTTGAACTTGAACCTAATCAGCCCTTGAGTTCTGATTACAAAGAAGAGAAGAAATTAAACAACATGACAACCCAGAAACCGGGACATTTTCAAGACAAATGACCCAGTTTATCCAGTAAGTCAATAATATGGAAAGAAACCAAGATAGGAGCTGCTTTAACCAAGAGCCTAGAGAGGTATCAGTCAGACACAATGGGAGGACCTTTCCTGGATTCTGAGTTGTTTAAATCAAATGCAAAACATCTTGGAGAAAGTCAGAGAATAAGTAATATAACCAGGGTTTACATAATAAAAAAATATTATTTATGGTAAAACTTACTGATTATGTTTATAAAGGTGTTTGCTTTGTTTTTTACTGTACTGGAGATTGAACCCGGGGCCTTCACAGTGAACTATATCCCCAGCCTTTTCTATTTTTTATTGTGAGACAGGACCTTGCTAAATTCCTTAGGTGCGACTCAAATTTGCAATCCTGCCTCAGCTTCCCAGAGTGCTGGGATTACAGGTGTGCACCACCACACCCACATAGAAAGTCTTTTTAATCAATAAGTGATGCAGATTAAAGAATTTTCAGTGAGATAAAATGGTGGCAGATATGCACTTTAAAATATCGAGGGAAATGTAGAGAAGTTGAATCATCAAGGTTAGCAAAAGATTGATAATGGTGGAAATTCTGACAGCAAAACACCTGTGGAATCCTCATGCTTAAATCACAGTGCCAGAACAGCCTGGTGAGTGTTTTTTAAACATTCTCCACCGGGAGAAGCAACGAGGTCTGTCTATTGCTTATGTAAAACACTGTTACTTCTAACAATAGTCTGTGTCGAATGGAGACAGCCAAACTGCCACATTTGAAAGTTTATCTTTGTCTTGGCTTTTACTCTGGAAGAAGATGTGGCAACTCCTAAGGAGAGACTGAGCTCTAGAACTTGTCCCTATCTGAGAATATGAACAAAGGAAGTTGAAAACCACTGTCCTCAGAGGCGGCTCAGTAGTTTGGCAGCTCAGAGCGGTGTCGTCTACCTTGTGGGACGCACCGCTGAGGAGCCTGAGCCTCCTGCTCCTACTGGACCACCAAGTCAGCTTCCTTGGCGGCCTGACTTCAGGGCTCCGACTGCAGCCCAGGACAAGGAAGGTTGGAAGAGAGAGCCACACTGCCATTCTTCTACTCGGACAAGCTGAATTGCAAGGGCAGTATTCCTGAGCTACGGTTTAAGAACTAAAAAGCTTGTAAAGAAGTAGAGTGTTTTACATAGTCTCTCTTGGTTCTTGTTTTTCACCCTTGCCCAGCCCTCCCTTCAACCCCTCCAGCCCTCCCTATTTACAAAGGTGCAAATTTCCAATGATGAATGTCATTATATTGTATACCTAAAATGTACCAATTATTAGAATGAATAATCGATAATGTAAAATAGGAAGAAAAGGTCCAAAGG
>NW_004624750.1:9264180-9297172 GCF_000247695.1 Heterocephalus glaber | reverse complement strand
AAACTTATTAAAAGAGATCAAAAATTACACACAGGGCCGGGGAATTAGCTCAGTGGTTCCGCTGTCTGCCTTGCAAGCACAAGGTCCCAAGTTCGTTCCACTGTAGTGGAAAATTTATTTTCTTCTGTTTAGCATGGGCAACCACAATATGAGAAGAGCTATAAATTATCTATGCTTATGAAAATATTTATCAAAAAGAAATGTAACACAGGGCCGGAGATTTAGCTCAGTAGTTTCACCACCTGCTGCGCAAGCGTAAGGACCCGAGTTTAATCCCCAGTACCAAAAAGTAAATAAAAAAATAAAAAAGAAATGTAATGCAAAATGAAGGCTTACGTTCTCTTTAATTCACATGATTTTAATTATTTTATTTTCCTCTATCAATTTTCTTTAAAGTTTATTGTATGAGGACAAGAAATGTTTTTAAGATTGAAAAGAAAAAACTTTCTAAGCACTAAGTTCACTACTCCCGCTGTGCTCAGTTGTTCTTTTACCCAGTCTGGGTTTACGGTACCCGATTTCTCACCGATGGAACTTAACAGGGAAGCTAGAGCCCACCCATTTCTACCTGCTGCTCGGCAAGCCCTGGGGAGGAGGCATGGGATGCCAGGCCACTAGGTGTGAAAAGCCTTTATCATGCAAGTTTCTTACCTCGCAGCTGCTTCCGCAGTGCCACAATAACAACCCCTCTATGTCTATTCCCTGGCTAAAGCTAAAACTTTAGCTAAAGCTAACCAACACAGAGCCTACATGCCCTTTTCTTCCTTCTCTGGTCCCCTGTCAGAAGTATCCTGCACAGAAAGACTCATCCATCTAACCTGACTTCCATTCCAATAAATGTTTAATCTACTGGTTACAATTTTTCCATAACCTTAAGCTCCTATTTCCAGGACAAATCTATATTACTTCTTAACTGAATCCATTTGAGGATCTTAAAAGCATAATATCTTTTTTCCCCCTTTGGTAAATTTGTTCAAAATATTGGGGCTTAATAAACAGCTTTTAAACACACAGAGTAATTATTTTCTCATAGAAAGTTACCCTATTTCCAAATTGAGACATAGTTTTTAAGCTTCTCTCCTTGTAATAAAAAATTTGATTAAGGTTATAAAAATGAGTTAAATTGGATGTTGTATAAAGCAGATTAAGAAATTTTAATCACTGTTGTCTGGATCCTTAGACTATCAGGCAATCACATTTGTATATGAATGCACAATTTCATACATTCATCCAATAAGTGTTTGTTGAGTGTCTACTAAGAGCCAGGGGCATTTCTCCCACCAAGTCTCGGGGTGCAAACATGAAAGCAGGGATGCTGTTGGAGAAGCTCCCAAGCTAGTAAAAGACATAAATATGTGGGTAAGCAACAAAATCCAATGGATGAGCACAATTCTACAAGTGTGTACAGGTTCATAGACCAGACAACAAAATAGTCTTTTAATATTCACAGAAGGCGAGTTTCTCAAAGGAGGAGTTCCTCCAGGTGTTGGCAGGTGATACACGGGGTTTTTTTAATGTTTCCTATAACCCTGGAACAGACCAGACCAAAGCGAGCCCACCATGGTTCTTTATTGCTTGACACATCACAGTTTTTACCATCTCATGTTCATCGTGAAAATCTAAGGGTGGGTTTGTAGAGAACGCGCATATGGCTTCCCGAGCTGATTAGACCACGGAGCCTTTTCTTTCTCCACAGATCATCTCCATCTAAAGCATTAGTTTACAAAGTGTGTCTCTATGATGTGCCCAGGCTATAGGTTTCTTACGAGGAAGGACCAGAGACTCTGAGAAATGGGAACGTATCTTACCCATTTTTCTATCTCTACAATCCAGCATGGTGTTCAACATATAAATGATCCTCAGTAAATGGTTGGCAAAGACATAGCTGAGTCCAGGATCTCATTTGCATCATCAGAACCTGGGGAATAATTAAAACCTGTATTATCTTCCTTTTGCCTGATAAAATGCAGTAAGGACATTAAGTGACTCAGCCAAATCACAGAGTGAGCTAGCAATTCACTTGGCATTAGAAATCAGATCTACTCCCAAGTCTAGTGCCTCTTTTCTTATATGATCACAAAGCCCTAACTTCTTGGCCAGTCTTAATTTCCGATATTCTATACCACTTTTAACACAAGCCATGCTGCGCTTTGGTTTTTTGTTTGGAAAATAGTCTCCAGAGCTACAATTTTTTGTGTTTTGTAGACAAAAAGAAGATGAGTATCTACCTTGTAAATATAGAATCATGAAACAAAACCCTAAGTGAAAGTCACATGATACTGAGTATGAGGGATTAAACAATAATGACCTAGAGCCAGTTTGGTTATTCTGGTGGAGAAGGGTGTTTGTAATAATTGGAAGGACTGCTGTCAGTGAAGATTCTAGGCAGGAAAGGTCCACAGCCTGGCTTCAAGGCTGGGAAGTTTCTCCCACATGGACTACAGAGAGAGAGAGAGAGAGAGAGAGAGAGAGAGAGAGAGGGAAGGTGCTTGTGACAGCTGGATGCAGACCCCTGTGAGATAGCAGCACCAGCACAGCACTGTCTACGCCCAGTTCCTCACCTAGCAAGCCTGGGGTGTCCTGGGATTACATGTTGGGAAGGCATCTCAACAAAGATGAGACAAGAAGGAGAAATGAATGTTATGAAGCAACAGTTCCCTGAGAAGCAGAGGTTTCGCTGGACAGTGACAACATGGGCTTCCTGCAGGGTCACCCACAGCCCAGCACTAGGATTGCCTGTTTATCCACACAAGCTCATGATTATCGCTGGCCCTTTAGTGAGAAGGACAAAGGTGGTCAACAGAATGTCCTCGGTTCTAAATGCAGAGGCCCGCTGGGTCAGAGCCTGATGCGGAACCGTGCTCAACTGAATTGAGAAGCATCATCTATAAAATGGAAATAATAATTGTAGCATCTCCTACAGTATTACTGGGGGGGTTAAAAGGGCCCAGCACTTACCAGAAAATTTAGAATACAGCGAACACTATGTTATTATAACACAGAATTGTTTTAATAACTTAATCGTTCTATTATAACACACATTAGGCTGTGCAATCATTCTTATTACTGAATGTAGCATGGTCATCCTCGGTGAGTCCTTTTGTCTTCAGTTACAAAGTCTCCAGTTACAGAAACTTTCAGTAATTAAGAGAAAGTAAAGTAAGTGGACCCTATGTAAACAGTATAGTTGTTATTTCTGAAACCCAGCAGGTCAGCATAGCTGGAATAACGCAAATGGCCTCTCTTCATAATTTCCCTCAGCAAAGATAATCTTCTCTTCAAACACAATTTTCATGAAGGAATTGGACCATTTCTAGGGCTAGGATCAATACTCAGCATTCCTGAACTCCAGGCTGTTTCCTACCTTAACACACATGGTATGTTTATTTCAGTTTCTTTGACTGAATAGAAATACCTGGGGAAAAAAAAAATGACTTTAAAAATATAACTGTAACAGGTTGATGAGCACAGCCTTGATCAATGAGCGTATAATTCCAGCTGGGTCTCTTAAGTCTAAGTCATGTGTTGACTAATAAGCACCCTCCCCCTGTCGCATGCAATGGCTTGTGCGTCACAGAGTTATTTGCAAGTTAATATATATTAAAATCACATTTGCCCACACACATTACTTCTGTGCATCAGGGGACCTCAAGAGATAATACATCCATCTTCATTTGTGACAGTGTATGCATCCATAGTTCATAAATGGTGATAAATGAATTGTCATACCGTCCCAATGGTATAATACACTTATCCTCTATTCTTGCCATATTAATACAAGTTCATTCCAGCACCAGTCATATCTTTAAAATGAGCGAGCCCACATTCGCCTCCTATTGGTAACCACAGAAGAATGCTAATCTCGCCCCTCAACATTCAGTATAATTTGTTTGGTATGTAAATCAACAGCAGAACAGAGGAATGAAAAACAAGTAATAATAATTTCCACTCATTATGCCTCTTTGATATGCTAAGACAGATTGAGATGGAAAATGCTTGCCTGGTTTACATTTCTGTAAATCCAGAAAAAGATGGCTCTGGGCCTTTGACTCACCCTGCTAGGTGGGCCAACACAAGGAGGAGGAAGGGCAAATTGAGAACAGTTCAGACTGATGAATGTGCCTGGGCTGCTTTCAAAGCTGTCTAATTGGTGTGTTTATCACCTTAGCATCTGCCGTGGATTAAGTGATTATTCATTAATAATTGTCATCCTTGCCTTGCTTTTTACAGCCAACTCTCCATGTTCCAGGGGCTAATGGTAGTCTGTAACTTCGCCTGGCCCAGAGTTTATTCAAGAACATGTAATACCTTTCAGTCCCTCCACAGCTCCTCAGCACCTATGACCGGTGAGGGCCAGCAAAAGGAAAAAAACTTGGGTCACTAAATCTCAAGGCAGAAAGGGAGTGAATACACCCACCATTTATCTCTTGCACTGATCTCTACTGCCTTCCTCACACCCCAGCCTCACCCAGCCCTCAAAGCTTTTCAGTCTGTTTAGTTGGGAAAATAATACATAAGCCTTTAAAAATGGCTAACATGAGGAGTTACATTAAGGGCAAATCTTCTAGTTCTCACTAGAAAGGTTACTGAGTGCTAATACTGGTTTGCAAATTTTTCTGATCATATGCTTTATGGATAAAAACAATTTAAAGCACACGCCAAATATATAGATAAATGTTATGCATATAGCACTGTCCTAATAATATATTGTGCACAACTAAGCAAATACCCCAAAAAAAGGATAAGAGAAGAACATAAATTCTATCTTTTTTTCTTTTTGCACCTGGAGAACACAAGCCCTTTAAGCCACTCTCTTTCATGGGCATTTTCCAGAATCAGAGGAGTTTGTCCCTGCTGGCATCATCCCCTGTGGCAGGGTCTTGTAAAAGAGACCCCTAGATGCAATCCTCCTTGGCCAGACGCTACCATAGATGGTGTTCAATCCCTGGTTTAGTTGGGGGTTTGCACTCCAAGGCAGTGTACTGGTTTGGGCAAATAGAGAAGCAAAACTTACTCAGAAAACAAGAGTCAACCCGTCTGGAAGTGGAGATGCATTAAAAATGGATGGTTTCTCAACCATCTCGCTATGTGGGACGAACAGGTGGCCCTGGGACCCAGCCAGGGCCGACTTCAGGCTTCTGTCAAAGGCAAACAAAGAACAGGTGAGACTTCTCAGAGAGGTGGTCTCCAGGGTCACTGTCTGCACGACTCTCAGAGAAGAGAACGCTGGAGGAAAACACCGAGCTGACAAAGTCAGTGATTTATAATCTCCCATTCCCATAAAATGACTCTCGTTATTCTTGGGAGCTCAGATCAGAAGCGAGCTGTAATGGGCCACCGGGCTGAAAATGAAGTGCAGATTTATTTCTCTAATCACCACCAGCCAAAGTCTTCCCTGGGAAATAACTGACTTGGCTTTTAAAGAGCTGGGATACCTTTAGAATGCTTGAGATTTATCTTTGGGATTGAGTGCTTGTGTTGCTCTGGGAAACTGTAACTATTTCGGTTGTAGATGCCCCAATCAGCACACTGGAGAGAGCTGGAAAGACAACAGAGAAGTCAACCTGTGCTTCTCTTTCACATTCAGTTCTGAGAAAATGCTGGTGTTTAAAAGATAGTAAGTAAACAGCAACTACAAACACATCCAGTGCTTGCTTAAGAAACTCCCTCATCTAACTGCAGTCCCAGAGACTAAGTTCAGCCTCAATATAAATTTAAATTTTAAAATTGAATTTGACTCATGATCGCCAAGGAGTCCAACACTCACAGCTCAGGGCCACACTTGAGCTGGAGTAGCTTCCCTCGCTATTCAAAGAACTGTTGGACCCAAAACATATTTTGATAAAATTGTATAGCCATGAACCTTAAGAGTTAAGATAAAAGATGCATACAGAAAAGTAAAACAACTAAATAAATAAGAACCACAGGACCCTTGGTGTAATTCTAGCTCACAGCACATTACACAATACTGCTCGGGTGCACAGGTGACCATGCAGCAAATGCTGTTCTCACTAACACCCCTTGGCAGATGTCTTAACTCATAACAAGTTCATTTATTACCTGCATGCATGCAAATGTCCTTTGACTGACTTCCTTCTGCTGCACCTTTAATGAATCTTCCCCACTCTCGACTTTGTGCAGCAGTGGAGAGTACTTCAGGCAGTCTGGAAGTGAACACCACATATCTCTGTTTGCGAAATTACCATTGCTCTCAGAGCATAATCCAAAAGTCAGAGAATTTTAAAACTAGGAAGATTCCAGGGCTGCATTTACATTTCAATTCTTTGGCAAAACATTTGAAGCCCAGTAAGAAAAAAGTGAGTTGCCCAAGGTCATCCAGGCAGTGAGTGGTAGAGCTGGGAGTGAAATCCACTTCTTTCAGTTCTCCCATGATACCGCCTTAAAATACTGTAAAGGATTAAAGTCCCTGAGGAATGAGAGACGAAGAAAGACATTTCTTTGCTTTGAATGGGTCAAAGGTCTGAGCAGGTCAGAAACTGTTCCCAATATCTAGAGCAGTCGCCTGTAACGAGACAGAATGCCAGTATTTGCTCAAAAATGGTCTCTTCTCTCACTGGCCAATTAATTTTTTTTTAATGATTTATGAAGAGTCTCAGAGAAAATGCTCTTCCTGCAAGAGGAATTAATATGCTGAACTTAAAGTATTTGCACTAATTACTAAAGGTCAAAATGGGACTTGCAGAGATATTAGTCAGAGGGCCCAAGGGAATAAGCATACATCAGACAAATAGTGTGAGGTGGTAATCAAAATATTGAGGAAAGTGCACTTTGCTGCTTATGCAACTGCAAACTGGAACAGGGACATCCTCCTTTAAATCCAGACCATGGCACCAATGGTAACCCGCAAACAATAGATGTAACACCAGAACCCTTCCGTGACTCAGGAAGCCCTTTAGAGAAATTCCAAATTTTTTCCTACCAAATACCAATTCTCAATATGGTAAATCAGGCTCTTGGAGATGTCACTCTACCCTCCCCATCTCTGTCCACCATTGTTTTCTTTCTGTCCAACCACATAGATCTTCTTTCAGACTCACATCGGCCTCACTGCTAAAAGTGCTATTTATTCTTCCCAGAACACTTCTTCCCCAACTAACTGACCTGTCAGAATAACTCCTACTCATCCCCTAAGCCTCATGTAGTAGATATGCTCTCTGGTCACTCACTCCAGTTCTTCACCTTCACTGTCTACACACTTTGTCCTGTGGTTGGATAGTTTCTCTCACGAATCAATTACAGAATGGTTCCCCATCCTTTGGAGTTGAGTTTAGCCATGTGACTCCTTTTGGCCAAGAGGATTTTCTCTTTCCCTTTACTCAGAGAACACTGCTAACATTGACCTTGTGTGACTGTTGGTCTGTGGACTACCTTCTAAGAAGCTTGTGGTTTTGTTATCCTACGAAACCTGTGCTCCTTAGAGAACTTCTTCATTTCAGATATTTGTGGCTTCATGTTGGTCTCATTTTTGCTTAGAGGCTTTCCTGGCATGCAGCCTTGAGACAGAAACAAAGTGCCACTATTGAGCATAGCCATTCAAAGGTCTTCTATAGTTCCATTTGCCTTCTTTGCTTCTGCCATAGCCATAAGGACAAATGTGGGCTAGCCAAATGCTCCCAAGATGGTCCCAAGAAGATGAGGAACATCTAGAGTAGAACCACCCAGGCATTCATCAGCCACACCCAGACCAGATTAGCTGTTCCCCAAGCAACCCTGGGAAATCCAGAGAGAATCTGCTCAGCCTGGTCAGCCTACTCCCAGATGCCTGAGAGGTCACAAATAATGCTGTTCCATGCCTCCAGACTTGGGGGTGGCTTCTTATACATCAATACTACTCTTGCCATCACAGAAGTTATCAAACCTTATTAAAACCCCTGGCTTAATTTCCTCTCTCTTGAGGTTTATAGGGTCTAATACGATTGAAATGATGCCTATCTTACTCGCCAGGTTATTTCAAGTTTTAGCACAGTCTTACAGCACACAGTAGATACCCATTAAATATGTGGTTGTTGAGTGATTACCTTATCATTGTAACACATTTTCTTCATCACCTGACAGCAAACGGCCCACCCACCCTTCTCAAAACCTCCCACAGTAGGCACAGCATTTTAACCTCACAACCATCAGGCAGGGTAGATTATGCTTATTTGATCACATGCTAGACAGAATGATTGTGAATACGAGGCCCTATCTTGTTCATCCATTATTGTTTATCTCATTGTGGTTTTATAGTCAGTACTAAACAGATGGATGAGAATTTAGGTGTAAAACTTGTTCATACATTTGGAAATTGTAGTCTCTGTTGCTCCAAACCTCTCCAACCAGTATAAATTAAATTCAAAGCTAGTCTTTGAATACCTGCAAATCTGCTAGAAATTAAGATTCTGTCCTGCTATAAATGGTTACTGGGACCTGACTACAGTTGTGAAAATTGCACTTGCATTGTTATCACAGAGCCATCCATTGCACCTATTTCTGCTTGGGGCTTTGGAAAGATGCAGAGAATTAACAGCTCTTGCACTTTGTGCTTTATATCTGAGCCCACTCCTCACTGAAGAGTCGTAATTGTAAGAGTTTGGCATTGTCAAAGGCTCAGCAACTGCAAACTAAGAGAAAATGGAGGTTTGATTCAGTTATGCCATCTATTTTAAACTTTGTTGTTATTATTTTTTGTTGTTGTCATTGTTGTTGTGATAACCCTGTAAATAAACATAATGTCACTAAACTGTACACTCATTCAGCCCATCCATGCTGCTGTATGATCCCAAAGTGCTCAATGTCTATGCCATTTAAGGGAAAACTGGTTGTGCTTTCGAGGAACACTATTAGTCTCTACCGGAAGAGAGACAAACTGCCTTCTCTTCCAAAGTCTCTCCTCTATGGTGTGTCTCCTACAGGACAGGGATATTCCACCCAGCCACTCTCATAAAACCCTCTTGATATAACCACTAGCACCAGATGCAAGCTGAAGAGGAAATCATACACAGATCATTCTACAAGCCTCATAAAAGACTAACACATCCTTCGCATTCATTCAAAAGGGAATTCTCATTTCTGGGGATCATTGCAAAGGCCTAGAATCTTACGAAAAGCTACCAAAAAATAACAGTATCTTCTTGGAACAAATGCTAGTATAAAGAAGGGAGAAACGCTCTCCCTCCTGGAGAAATACCATCCCCTGTTGAACTCTCTGGTGGGTTCCATTTGGCAAATGCCCAATGAGATCACAAAGAAGCCCATGAATTGAGAACAAACTTGTCCCACCTGCTCAGGACCCTCTGCTGGGAGTGACCCAGTGATCAGAATGTTTCAGAATCAACTTGAGAGGATGTAGAAGTGATTCCGATTCTTTTGTTCTGAGTCTGGCATCTATATTTTAAACAGATCCCCTAGCAACGCAGATGGAAGTGGGCTGTGTACAAATGTTATGTGGACAAGTACCAACTCCCCGCAAGGAATGTATTCATTATGTATCACAAACATGTACTAATAAAAAATAAAAATAAATTTTTAAGATGTCTCCATCCCTGTCTTGGAAGCAAAATAAATGACATGCAAGAGGAAACTTCTCCTCCCCTTAGGGCCCCTGTGGTTCTGATGTGGTACCTAGAAATAATAGTGACATCTATGTCACAGTGTGAGTCTGAGCATTAAACTGGATAATGCTTGCAAACACTCAAAAATGTGGCTGACCTATGGAAAATTCTTAGTCCATGTTAACTTGTATTACAGTGCAGCCTTTTATGCATGGCTGAGACACAAACAAATCACCAACTTCTTCAACCATACCTGAGAGGAGGGAGAAAAAGAACAAGACTAAGATCTGCTTGGCTCTCTATGTGAAGTGCCTTTCCCCACTTGTTTGCCTTAGGAACTCCTATTTTTGCCCAGATTCTTTTCAAATAATGCCCCTTCAGGCAGTGTCCTCAGCTTCCTGGGGACCATCCCCTCCCCTCTCTGAGGTCACACTCCCCTCGATGACAGGATATATTGCATGGAGGGAGAACACTCTGTCAACTTGGCCATCTGCCCCCAATTGTGACTGACTCCGAGCAGGGCTTGGTGTTTCTCCAAATAAATACCTCTGGGTATTGACCTGCACATCCCAGGTGTCCTGTGCCCCACGTGGGGCCCTCTGCAGGTACTTAGTATCTGGGGAACAGTGAAGGAACAGAAAGGGATGCTGAGCCTAGAAAGACCAGGCATGATCATAGGTTTAGCACCCAAAAAAGAAGTAAGAAATTTGAAAATCCAGAGTAGAGAATATAAAGTCTAGCACCTACAAAACAGCACAGATGCACGAGAGGTCTCAGCACACAGGTGACAAGGCCCTGTGGTCACGAGTGGGGACTCTGGGGCCAGTCTACTGAGCTCAGATTGAGGCTCCACCCCTTACCAGCCGTGTAAATTTGGGCAACTTAATCACTTCTCTGAGCCTCAATCTCCTCATTTGTAAAATGGGAATAATAACACTGAGACCCTCATAGGACTCGTGTGAGAATTAGACAAACTAAATAATAAGAAGAACTATGTTCCTGACACATAGCTAAGTATTTAATAAATGTTATTTCTGTTACTGACAGCATAAATTACAGGCTTTGGAGTCAGGCAGATTTGAGTTTAACTCTATGTTTTAGTGTGGTGATGATACCTGTAGGTGAATAATAATGCATCAAAAGATGGTTAACACCAGGATGCCTGGGTTCTCTGCAAAGCACCCTTATCATTAAGGTAGTCACTACACAAAGGTCCACTTGGGAAGGGACAGACAGTGGAACCAACAGAATTTTCAGCAGCACATGTGGCCCAGCTGAAGCTATGGTGACATAGGCCTATTGACAAGGCCCTGGTTACCCCCATCTCCTCTGCACACGTGGGCAGGAACCTGGAAGGAAGTGACTGCCCCCTCCCAGAGGGAGGCGGGACTCTTTGGGGACCTGGCATCCTTCTGCACACCCCACATGAGGCAGCCACTGACCTCCCACAGCTCTTCCACCTTGTTCTCAAGGTTCAAGTGTCTATTTTGTAAACCAGAGGTGGTGGTGCACACCTGTGATTCCAGGGAGGCTGAGGCACAAGGATTCTGAGTTCGAGGACAGCCTGGACTATACACTAAGTTCAAGGCCAGCCTGAACTACATAGAGAGACCCTGTCTGCCCAAAAGAGTGTCTATTTGAGTATCAGTGCCCTGTCTCATTTCTTTGCACCCTCACTAGTTGATGTATTTATGGGACCCAGTAATGTTTATTGGGTCAGCATTAAGACAAGGCTGGTTGCTCTAAAAAAATTTCAATTCCAATGCTGGTGGTCTTATTCCTCCATTTAATTCTTGAGCCTACACTTGCTTGTGTTAATTTTCTTATCTCACACCACCTACAAAATAAACTAGTTTCAAATCACCAATCTTAAACCATACAAAATCTCTGAGGTCTTCAAACCTAAGAGAAGGTCAAACTGCCTTCTCTCCCTATCCCTCTTCCATCCTTTGCTCCGCCCTCAAAATTTTCTACATGACTATTAAAAGTGACTACTTTTTAAATAAAGTGTTCAAGTCAATTTTCCCAGCAAAGAGGGGGAAAGGCAAAACAGCGTTTCACTATCATATACATATATACACACACGCCAACAAAACTTAGTTCCTGTTAGTGAAGCTGACCTCTGTGTGTTTGAGAAAACTCAATTTGCAGCCGGGGAAAGTGATATTTATTTGAAGGAGTTTATTGCCGAAAGTGAATCATAAATCTTCAAGCTGTTGAGACTTCAAGGCAGGAAGAACAGAGGTCTGAATGTTCCACTGATAATATGAAATCTTTGTCTTTCAAAGCATTTGTTTAAGTAAGCAAAAGTTTACCCAGCCTAGAGAACATTCTACTATGGGAAATGAAACTTCTGAAACCTCCAAAGCTAATTTATATATTTGCTAGGCTTCTCTCTGCCAACTTTCTCCTCCCCCAGAGCATCCGTTAATGCTAAGAAAAGCCTCCAAAAAGCACACATTATAAGCAGAGAAAAATCTTAATCAATGTAATATATTTGGCAAATCTGTTTCATCTACCAAAGAGATTTCCTTCTTTTCTTTATCCTTTCTCTCTCTCTCTCTCTCTCTCTCTCTCTCTCTCTCTCTCTCTCTCTCTCTCTCTTTCTCTTTCTCTGTTTCTCCTTGCTTTATGTTTTGTCTCTTGCCTTTATCTTTCTCTCCCAAAAATCAAAACAGAAACTCAAGCAATCTTTTGGCTTTCCTTCTCTTGCTGTCACTATCTGTCTCTTCCTAACTACTCAGCTGTTTTCCTTTTGAGAGAAGAGGAACCTAAAGAGCCTTGTATTAACTTCCCCTCTCCCATGGAACCAGAAGAGAGGCTTTCAGTGCAAAACCAGCTCCCACCACGCACCTGGGGGCTGTAGACTTTGTGGTACCCCTTGGCCCCTGAACATGGGTGTACTCGGGAATTATTAGGCCATCTTAACACAGGAATGAACAGCCCAACCTCCGCCCTCAGATGTGGAAAGAAAAACTGTAATCATACAAGACATTCCAAATCCAAAAGATTAGGACCTATCTGGGCGATTTCCTCCTAACACTAGTGAGGTTAAGCGGGACCTAAATATGTTTGTATATCTTTGTACGTAACTTGATTCTCCTCCCTGTTACAGCTGAGCTACATACAGTAGGAGGACACTTGTGACTGGGGTTCTCTTAACACCTTGCTAATCAGAACATAGGACCTAGGCCAGCAGCTGCAGCTGGAGACTGCTGGAGACCCAACCCCATTGATCAGAAACTCATTCTAACAGGATGTTCAGGTGGCCTGCATGCACACTGGACCCCGAGAAGCTCTGCGAACACCAGGTGTGCAGGAGGCACTGGAGTTTGGTTTGAGAAGTGAGGGCTACACCTGCCAAGCCTGTTGCTTCTGCTTTGCATCCTCTGCAGGGAGGATTTTACCACCTGGGTACCTCCAGGCTCCCCTTACCCTCTTCCCCATCTCTGACTGTCTCCACCTCCCCCTCTGTGACCGCTGTGGACCAGGAGAGTGCTGGTCTCCATAACAGCAGGAGAAGTTGTACATGGGCCAGGGGGCTCTTCCCCCTGCCAGGGAATCTGCCGGTACCTGTGAGAGCTGATGGTGGAGACTGATGATTTGACATTTACAGTTCCTTTCCCAGAGAGCAACACAAGACATTTCACAAAGGCTGCACATAATCTTCCTCAGTCCCCTGTAGGAGGGGAGAGCATGTGCTTTAAAATAATCCCATTTTATTCTTCGTACCTCTGTGATATCCTCTCCCTTTCTTGAGGGGAAGAAAAACAAATAACTAAAGAGGCACTGATGTGTGTTTTCAGTGCAGAGCTGAGATGTAGCTGCAGACTTGTAGTTGCACACGGTCTCCCAGGAATGTCCCTGGGAATATGGGTGTTTGAGGTCCCGGACTCCAAGGAGGAGACCGAGCTGAAGGTATGGGGAATAAATAACTAAATAAATTGCCAAGATGAAGTGTGTACATGTGTCTGTGTGTGCAAAGGTTTTGAATTTAAGAAAAGGCTCCTACGTGGAAGCCCTTTCTAAAACAACTTCACGTTCTTCAAAGGATTTCTTCTGCCCCTGGGACCGCAGGCATCTTTGGGGCATTTCATTCCCTGAACCTCCTGCCCTAGTTTCCCCCCAGAGATGGAAACCCCAGGCACCAGGTTTCTCAGCTTTTCAATGAAACGACAGGCCCAAACCACACGGTCAGCCCTGCAGCTGACAGTGTGGGTGCTCTGGATTCGGAGCACCGCTCCAATGCACATCGTGTATGTCATTCCTCTTTTCCCATCTCAACCTCAGACCCCCGAGCAGCCTTCTATATTCAGCTATTATTTCAGAATCACAAACTCCTCCTTTCTTTCCTTTTTTCTGTTTTGTTTTTTAATTCACTTTACTGGTACAGTTTAAATACACATAACAATCACATTCATCCTAGGGAATTTTTTTGACAAAACATGTATTGGTACATTTCCGCCTCATAGGGAATTTGTACCTGTACATGGTATATCTTGATTCTTCTTCTAGACAGATAAAAATATGGCAGGGTAGCAATCGGCCAGTTCAACAAAGTAAACTTATCAGACATCGAGGTTAACAGAGTCAGATTGCTGTATTCACTTGCCCTGAATAAACACATACATTCCCCAGAGGCCGATGCACATCCTCCAGACACTGGGCAACTCATCAATTCAGGGAGGAGAGAAGATTCTACAAGGTTCCAGAGGGATCTCGTCTCTTGCCAGGTCATCTTTAAGCATTTGCACCTCCTTTAAGCAGCACTTTTAAGTGATGTCAAGGCATGTGCATCCAGACAGGTGGTGTCAGGGTTAGGATTTTTTTAATGCCTCTAAAAATGAAAAAGAGAGAAGCCATCTCCTATCTTAGAATAGCCTCAGACACAGTCCCATGTTAGCCTCCTCCAAGTGTAGAACAAGGGGGATGGAAATGGAGTGGGGAAGGAGCAGGACCTCTCATAGAGGTGGCCACCTTTGAACAAAGAATCTGTGCCCCCTTAAGAAAGCAGTAGTACCCTTGAACTCATGGCAGATCTACTTAACATTACAGATCCCTGCATTTCTCTTGATCCCCATCTTCATTTCTCAAATTGCCCGTCACGTAGAATGTTCTCTCTCATGGCGCATTTTCTAATGCATTCTTTAACTCCACTAAAGAAAACAATAACATCTAAAAATGTGTTTCATTTTCATCTTAAACCCTTCCGTGGTTGGAAGCCATCAGGTTGGATGGTTATAATCTTAGACCCTTGGCATTTCGGTTCAGTCCCTTCTGAGTGTCTGTGGCACTGTGTGGAATATCATTGTGTGAAACTCAGTTGCTATGTAAGGTTGTAACCTACAGAAAACCAGTCTGGCATTTTCTTCTCTTAGAATCAGTCTCCACCTAGAAGCTCATTCAAAGAAACCCATAAGCAACTTATATCCTCCTTTAAATCTACTAAAAGTTGTCCAAAGAGATCCCTCTGATAACACACAGCAAAACTGATTGAAACCAGCTTTTTCTCCAGTGTCTGTCCACATAAATATCTTCTTTGTGTGTATGTGCACTCAGATGTATTGCACCTGCTCCTAAAGATTATCTTCTTCCTCCACAAGAAGATCTTCACATCTCTTAAACTCAACTCACACAAAATTGTTTCTGTCTCCCTTCCTTGGGTCTACACCTGCTACTTTCCTCTTGTCTGTAGCTCACTGATATTTCCAATATGAACCCAATGGCCTCTCCCAGCTTCCCTAGTCTCCCTGTCCCCAGGAGCAGTCCATGACTGGCCTGGGAGCCCAGCTGACTCTCTTGAGGTAGGGGTGCAAGCTAGGAGGAGGGGTGCTGGTTGCTTCTCCTCTGCAAGCAGGAAAAACACTGTGAATATAACACTAGTCTTCCCCAGCCAGAAGGGAACTGGTTAATAAATATCCATTGAGGGCTTATTTTTAAACACTACCCAATACGAGCTTTATCAGTAAAACAGACATGGTCTCTGCTATCTAGGAGCTTCTAGTCTAGAGAGAAAGACAATAACCAGATAATTGAATTACTGTTAGGATGAGTCCTGCAGCCTGACTGATCTAAATGTCCCTTGAGATGTCAGTTAAAGTATACAAATGACATTGCACATCCAGTGGAAAGTCTGGAGTCCCCTACAAGATGACTGCAAAATTCCTGAGGTGGCGAAACTAGGAGGATGGGGTCCATTTTCCTGCCTCTCCGGAATTTTCTCCCATCTCCTGCCTCTACTGAATTCCTGTTCTCCCCTCCACACATGCCTTAAGGTGAATCCTTTACCTCCCCAACTCCCCACTCCAGCCGCAAAGGAACAAAGCCTGTGATTGTAGCAAAACTTCTGCTGAAGTTTTCTAGGTCACTGCCAAAAAGTTGCATTCCTGCATAGGACAGCAAATAACTTACAATTCCGTATTGGTCGTGTCTCAGCTTGAAAGTCCTTTGGCTGTGACCTCACTGGGGATTTCTCCCTGGTTTCCTTTCTCCAGTTGGCACCCAGTCTTTGACCATCTTGTTATTTTATGCAGAGAGTGAGATTGTCTACTTTCAGTTGTCCCTTGATATCCAAGGGGAGTTTGTTCCAAGACACAAAAATCCCACTTTCCAGATAGCAAAATCTGCACATGCTCAAGTCCCTTCTGTACAATGACAGTGTTGCCAGATAACCTACTCAACATTCTCCCAACACTTTAAATCATTGCTAGATTACTTATAATGACTAAACCCAATGTTAATTTCCCTTACATACTTGCTCTTCTATATTGTTTAAGGGACAATGGCTAGAAAAGAAGTATATAGGTGTTCAGTACCGATGAGATTATTTTTTAAATATTTTGCATCTGCTGTTGGTTGAATCTGAGGATGTCAGGATGGGATATGGAGATCAGACTGTAATTTCCAAATTCCTCTTACCCTGTTATGCACAGATATTTATACCCCACACCCCTTATGCCCCAAAGCCCTTATGCCCAAATTTAATTCTGGGCCCTACCTTGAAGCCAAAATTTCAAGTGCTCAGATGAGCAAAAGATTTGTCTGAAAATTCAAACCACAAACATAGTCTCCCCTAATAGGATCCACCCTTCTTTATTAAGTGACAAAAAAAAATTATGCCAATTCTGAGAGATACAGAAATTGTCCTTGTCTGTATAATAAGCAGATGACACCAAACACTAAGATCCACTAGGCTACAAGTTCAAAATGAGCAGGCTCAGTGTCTGCCTTGTCCTCCCCCATATCTAGTATCTTGCACAGTGCTAACTTTGTCAGCAAATACGTGTTTTTGAATAATTTATTAAAATCTTTTTCAGGGCTGACATCCTGTGATTCTTTAATATTTGCAGTTTTTTAGTTTACTCAAAAGCAATTTATTACAGGAAACAGTAGTTCTGTAGGTCCTGTTCATAGATGACCACCCCCCTGTTGCAGCTGCTGCTGTAGAGGATGGGGTGACCTTTTCAGTCCTCCTGATCATCACATCCCAGGCAGGGGCTTTGAGGACTTCCTGGGTCCCAGGCCCAGAGGTCTTGGTCTTGTTTTCTTCCTGTGGGCCACAGGGCAGTGAAGGGAGACCTCTGGGCCACTTCCAGAGTAGCCACCATGGCAGAACTTGGCAAGGGTCCACCTCAGTCAGCCTGCACCTTCTTCCCATCAGTCCCACGGCAGACATTTTGCTTGCCAGAAACATCAAACATGGTCAAAGGTGTCACTGAAGGACGCAAAGATGTGACAGACACCAAGCCCATTCTCTCCTTCGGCCATCTGAAGTCCTCACCTGAGAACCTGTCCTTCCTTCTCTTCCTTCTCCTTTGGAGATACCATTTCCCCTTTTACAGGAAAGGAAGCAGAGAAGTCTCTTCTGAGACAAAGCAGAAGACTGGAGAAAGGAACTTGATCTTGGTGGACAAGATCCAAGTCACCCTTACCTGGCATTTGGCTCAACTTCTACAACAACCCCAGTCCCACACCCCCAGCCCCTAAGGCTTTCTTATTGCAGAATTCTCTGAAACTCTTTCCAGTTTTATTTTCTTAGCGTACCCTTCCTGTGTTTGAAGAAAGTGTAGTAGGAAGACCTTTTAGTCAAAATTGAAGCATTGAGGCACAGAAAGCCAGGTACCACATGATCTCACTTAAAGATGGAATCAAAAAAAAGTTGGTCTTATTGAAGTTGAAAGGAGCATAGTGGTAATCAGGGTTGGGAGAAAAGGGGGAGGGAAAAAGTTGATCAATATGTGCCAATATATACTTAGAAGTACAAAGTTCTGGTGTGCTGCATTGCACAATCAGATGACTATAGAGAACAATAAGATATTGTGTGGAAGACCGCCCCATTGATTATGACCAAAGCAGGCTGTAAGCAGTGCAGCCTGTAAAGAGTTAACCCCACAACTGGCTTGTTTATAAGAGTGAATCCAGCCGAAGCCTATGTGCTGAGGTCAGAGTGACTCTTACCCAAATTCTGTTCCCAGAGTTACAACCTTTTTTACTAAAACTACAAGGTTAATTATTAACCATAGCCTATATTTTACCTGTTCTGCTCCTAATTCAAGAATGCTTTGTCTTTTCCTTTACAAGCCTTGCCTCCATCAGCAACTTATCCCTAGCAACTCCATGTAGTCCCTCCATGTAGCCCCTTTACCTCAATCTAACTATGATGTCACCAATAAATACCAATGGCTCTGGCTGTTTGGGGTCTGCTTGCTCAAGCCTCTGACTGCTCAAGCACTGGTCATCCTGGCTCCCCTTATCTCTGTCTCTTTAGCCCTGGCTAAAGAGCTTTCTTCTCTAAATGGCTTTCTTCTCTAAATGGCTTTCTTCTCACCATGCATCATAGCACCACCAGGAGATGAGAACCCACTGCAGGGGGCTTCAGTGAGACTGTATATTTCAAAGAGATGACAGAAAAGATTTTTCATGTTTTTGCCATGAAGAAATAATAAATATTTGAGAAGATAGATGTATTTAACCTGATTTAAACATTGTACAATGTATAGACATATCAAAACATTACATGGTACCCCATACATACGTACAATTTTTATGTATTTATGTTAAAATAAGTAAAAAAGTAAAAAGGCAAAAGCAATAAATCTGTTTTATTACTATATCAGTTAGGGTTATATTAGCTATGAATAACTAAATTACCAATTCAACATGGCCCATACAATAAAGCAATTTATTGTTCCACACAACACAGAGTCCAAAGATTAGGTTGTTCCAGGGTTAAACAACTTATCAGTGCCTATGTTCTTTTCCTCTTTCTATTCTGCCATCCTTAGTGAGGTCCTCAAGAACATCTTCTCATGACTGCAAAATGGCTATAGTTGCTCCAGACATCATATCCACACACCAAAGCCTTTTTCTGGGTTCTTCATCAGGAACAAAAATAAGCTTCCCAGAAACCACTCCACAGACTTTACTTCATATTTAACTGGCCAAGATCACATTAAACACTCAGTCCTGAGTCAATTACTGGCAGGATATATGGAAGAGCCACCGCTGCCTAGGATAGAACAGGTTCTGCTCATGAAGTGGGGACCCCAAAGTCCTTGAAAAGCCCAAGGTCCTAAGGACTATAATCCCCCTCACATGAATGAAACTGAGGATCTGTTTGCAAGGATAAAGGAAAAAGTGCCTGCTAGGTAGTTAATCAACAGTGTATGTCATAAATACAATCATGTTTTTTAAAAGCCATTTCAAACACGGTAAGAATATTTTGAATGGAAAGTTAATTCCAACTGAAGGAATATTTTTAAGAGTAGGTCAGCCAAGTGCAGTGATTCACATCGTAATACCAGCACTCAGGAGGATGAGGCAGGAGAATTGAAAGTTCTAAGGCAGCCTGGGCTACATAGTAAAACACTGTCTCCAAAACAGAAATAAAAACAAAACAGTAGGTCACTGTTAATCTAAAGTTGTCAACTATTGATGCAAATAATCTCTTTTTTACAAACTTCTAACAATATACTGTAGCCAACATAATTGGGGTTTTAAAAATAAAGATTTGCATATCTCTTCTATTTTGATTATTTAAGATTTCTTCTTTAACCAGAAACTTTTTGGAAGAATTCATTTTCATACCCTGTAAATGGCATTGAAATGAATACACATCACATGCAATGGCCTACATCAAACTTTCAGAAGCTGTTTTATTTCATCATTAACAGCAGTGGCTACAACAGAGCACCAGACACTGATGCTGCAAATACTAAATGTCAGATCTCGTCACTGAGTTTCAGAGAGAAGACAACACACCCCGTCTGCATTTCCACCATCTTAATGAATCAAAGGCTTCCAGAGGCGACAAAAATCTAACTTAAACTATCTTAGCCAAAACAAGACTTTGACCAACTTAGGACATTCTCTGTGGTTTTCCAAAGAAAGGAAACTTCTTTGTAACTTAGATTTTAGATCTTCCTTTTGGAATTTATTTTTTTAAGATAGGGCAAAAAATTTAAAGACTTCCAACTTGCTTGCCAAATAGCACAGCATGATGGATATTAGAGCACCCAAATTACCATCAGCAGAATCCCAGTAGCTCGCATCTGCTTGTGGAGTTCCCTTTACAATCAATCAGGTGTATTGAAAAGGTCTTTGTGATGCAGAAGGGAACAAAAGTCACCTGTGTTTTCCAGTTTACTCTAATTTGTACACAAGATATAATTTGCTGCACTGCAGGTCTCTTGCTCAAAAAGATTCAAAACAACAAAAGCCAAAATAATCACTACTATTCTGAGAGTGAGGTAAGTGATAGGTAATCTAGCTGTGATCAGCTGGAAATTACACAAATCTAAACCATACACAGGAGTACAGAATTTTGGTGGAGAAAACTTTTTTAAATTAATTTTTTGGTACATTTTAGACATACAATATGATAACATTCATCATTGGGAATTTGCACCTTTACATACTCCCTTGGTTCTTATTTTTCCCCCTTCCCCTGCCCTCCCTTCAACCCCTCCATCCCTCCCTGTTTACAAAGACTTTGTTTCCAGCTTTTCATTTTCTCCTATTAATTCCATTCCCTTTTTTCCTTTCCCCTACCCCTCCCACTTCCCCTTCCCCTTTGCCCCTTTTCTTCCTATTTCACATTATTTATTATACTTTTTAGCCCTTATTTACACTTTCCGTAAAACTGTTTTAAAGTTTTCCCACCATAACCCCTCATTTCATAAACAAAGAAATGAGGCCAGTAGGCCTGTAGTTAACGTGGACAGCCGGTTTTCTTTCCCTCCTCATGTGCATTGGACTATCAGAAAAGGAATACAAAAGGTGCAAACTCTCGAAGCAGATGAGAACAGGAAGGGACACAAGAGATGAGCAACCACAGGGGATGGACGAGTGACAGTCACCCACTTAGCAGATGGAGAAAGCTATACCTAAGGCCTGCAGAGGAAAGGCCAATGGAGAGAAAGCTGGCTATGCCTCTGAACTAAGGCAGGAAAATTGCTGAGGCCAGGTATCTCTAATGGGTGAGAGCTGAGGATAAAGACCCAGAATACGGATTGAGATCAGGACGAGGAGCTAGGAAATCTCCTTGGTCCCCTCCAACTTCATCAAGCAGAAGACTGCTCATCCTCCAGTTTGGCATAAGTTTGGAGGTTTCCACACTCCAGAGAAGTGATCCGATGAGCCAGAGAAGTTCCATACTATACTAAGACACCAGAGAGAGGGGTGAGGCCTAGTAGGGGATGGGTTTTAGCCGACAATGATGACAATGATAATAATAAAAATAAGTGACACTGAAAATCATGTAATGCTTTAAGAGTCTGACATCTTATTAATGAGAGTCTCACAAATGACAAACCGAGAAATGGAATGGGGAAAATTATTGAAGCAACAA
This sequence comes from Heterocephalus glaber, assembly GCF_000247695.1. The sequence goes on along the minus strand of NW_004624750.1, from coordinate 9,275,770 downwards.
TACATGAAAACTGCTCAGAACTGAAAACATAAAATCAGAGAGCCTGTTGGATATCCAGCACAGTGAATGACAAAAATAACTGCAAAGTACACCATTATAAAATTTCAGAATATCATGGATAAAGAGAAGACTGCAAAAATTCCAGAGAGGATAAAAGAAAACATACACAAATGATAAGGGACTACCACAACATTGGAATTGTCAAGAGGAACTCTAGAAGTTAGTTATTGAGGGAGAAATACATTCAAAATTCTGAACCAAAGAAAATTGTCAGACCAGCTCTTGCTATTTATTCAGTGTCTCTCCCTCCGCCTTACCCTGCCCTGCCAAATCTAACTTGCAATCTGCTTCAAATAGGGGAGAAAATAAGTAAATTCCCCAAGGCCCACGGACTGGTCCCATGGTGGACCTGGTCATGGTGGCGGCAGCAGGCAATACTGTGATTCCACCCCTGCTGTTCCAGGTCACTGTTCCAGGTGGTGCAACCAGGTGACTTTTCAGGGCTCCTCAGCTGGATTTTCATAGTTTGTTGTAGATCTAGACTTTTCCATCTTTATGACTGATTTCTAAAAATCTGATCTTTGGGCGCTATCAAATCAATTCTGCACTTGTATTCTATTGTTGTCACGACCAATTGCCACAAACTTCATGGCAAATTACACAAATATATTATCTCACTATTCCATAGGTCAGAGTTCAGGCAGACCAGGCCATGTCCTCTGCTGTGGGCCTCCTAGGGCTGATACCAAGGTGTCAGCCAACCTGGGCTCTGGGGGACAATCTGCTTCGAGCTTCATTTACCCTGTTGGTAGAACTCAGTTCCTGATGGATGCAGAACTAAGGTTGATGGTCTTTATCAGCTCCTGGAGCTCCCTCTTCATTCTTCACATTTAGCCCCCCTAAATCTCAGGGCCATTAAACAGCTTAGGAAGTCTTTCTCAAACTTAGGATCTCACTGATTCCTCCTTCTGCGGGAGATCAGCTTCTAGCCAAGGAATGTTCCCTGCTTTTTAAGAGTATGTAAGACAAGATTGGACCCACCCAGATAATCCAGGATGATCTCCCTGTTTTAAATTCTACAACTTTAAATACACCTGCAAAGTCCCTTTTGCCATATTACATAACATTCACAGGTGCTGGTAATATGGCACAGACGTCTTGGGAGAGCCGTTCTCTCTTCTACAATTGCTAAAGAAAAACTCAGTCTGCTGTAGCAGTAGATACATCCAGCCAGTCCTTGACACCTCACATTAAAAAAGGAATCTTTGTGCTTTTATATGTACCTGAGAAGCTTTGTGCTTTTATATGTACCTGAGAAGAACACGCACTACTAATATAACAAAATTTATTGAGTGCTTCCTACCTGTTAATGCTGTGCTACACCTTGAGAAATCAAACATGATTAAGACAGAGTTCACTCTCAACGTCTTATAAGTAGTAGTAGAGGAGATGGAAAAATAAACATAAAGACATGTGGAAATGCAATGCAAGACAAATTCAAAAACAAAGCAGAATCACAGGAGAAATTTTCTTGAAGGAAGTAACATTGAGTTGAATTGTCAAGGGGAAGCGAGAATTAGCCTTTAACAGCTGTGGGGATTAGGAAAGTAGGGGTGGAAGGAAATGAGAACTATAAATATTTATATACATCTATACACACATATTTTAGAATTATAAAATCAAAAACTGGAACGTGGAAATTCTTCTCTTACAAATAGACTCTGTAGGATTTTCTGGACAGGATTCCCAGAGAATGCTGGGGAGGTTAAAGAAAATTGTACCTACTCTAATAATTGGATAACATTACAAGCTGAGTATACCTTATTGAAAAAGCCAAAATCCAAAATGTTCCAAAAGCTGCAACTGTCTGGTAACATACAATGGCACAAATGAAAAATTCCACACCTGTCCTCATGCGACACACAAGGTTACAGTCAAAATGAAGGCATACTAAAAATACTGCATATAATTACCTTCAGGTCATGTGTATAGGTTGAATATGAACATAAATGAATTTAATCTTTAAACGAGTTTCATCCCCAAGTATCTCATTACATATATGCAAATATTCCAAAATCTGAGGGAAAAAAATCCAAACTCCAAATCACTTCTGGCCCCAAGCACGTCAGATAAGGGTTACTGAACTTGTATATTTATACATGGATCTAACATTTTCCAACATTTGTACACATGTTATTTTATGTTTCATTAGCCCTGTCGAGGAAAAAGAGCAAACACTGTGGCTCCCATCTTATGGTCGTGAAACATAAAATTCAGGGGAATGAGAGACTTTATCAGAAGTGACCCAGTGACACTGGATGGTGCTGAGATCAGAAGTCAAACCATCTAGGCCCAGTTAGAAAGTCCAGTACTTCTTATGCTGCCTCTACTTGGCACATTCTCTTCAGTTACTTAGCTCTTTGCTTCTTTTTTAAATGCATGTTATACAAGTACAGATTTATGAAATCCCAGGAAAGAGACTGATTGATTCTTTTCTTCTTTGCCTTGGAGTTGACCACAAAGATGGGGAGCAAGGTCACACTTACTCAGACACTATTGCTCCGTTGATTTTCATGTTTCCCAGAAGGAATGATTTTTGCTGTTTTTCCATCATCATTAAAAGAATACAAGATCTGATTTGAGGAAATGCTGTGGTTGTCGTGGGGAAGCCTCCTAAAGGACATGCGGGCTATTGATATTCTCTTCTCAAGCCCGAAACAGTCTCTAGAGACCAAGGAGAAGCACAGCATCACAACAAAGGATGGAAAACAAATTGATGGAGCCAGAGACAGCCACAAGCCCGGAAATAGCTTTTCATATTGCTGCTGTTTCCACTTGGATTTATACTTTAGTTTTGCAAATTGATGGGGTGAAAAGAATCTAGTTTTATTTCAGCATTTTACTTTTCAGTTAAAGACTGAAGAATAGGTTCCTACACTCAAAATGGTTCCTTTGGATTGCTTTGTTAAAAATCACAAAACACCTTGATTTTTCCCTGAAAAGAGGTGGATAGTTACATTGCAATGTTGGGAGCCCACTCAGAGGAGAATGTGTGACTTCCTTTGTACAGAGGTTTTAATATTTTCATAAAGATCCCCTTTTCGGCTCCTCAAGCATTTGCCTTTCATTTTGTTTTATTGAATTAGGCTGCAAAGCACTCAGGCATGAAGCTCTTTGTCATCTCTAACCAGGCTTACATTGATTCCACATATCCATAGGCCTAGCCTGGGTTTATTAATCTATACATCTATTCTATCGAAAAAGAGAACTCTAATTTATTATGTAAAAGGATAAGCCACCTCCTCAGCCTATTTGCATGCAGGTACACTTAAAAGCAGATTTGTTTCCCAGGCTTAGTGCTAGCTTCTTTGGTAGCATTAAGCCAAGGGAAAAATGAAATTATATTGTGATTTTTCATGGTGGATTATCTTACAACCATGACAAAAGCAGGCCAATATTTCTGTTTTTATTTCTTGAAATATAAACACATCACGGTCTAAAGATTTTTAGCCCCGTATAAGCAAGATTCTACGTACACATACCCTCAAAACGCAAATCACACTATTGATTCACCACCTGCTGCTCATTTGTGTCAGACTGCCCACAGCCAAAGTAAATTTGCTGGGGTTGTAAAGGGCGTGATATGACTGGCCACAATATTTCCCTCCTAAAAAGCACTCTCCCCAAATGCTGAGGACAAAAATGTACAAAATGAACAGCAACATAATCAAAACTTTCAGCCAAAAGACCATAGCTATTGTTTATTACACATTGCCAGTCTAACCTTTCTTCAGTGTTCTGCATCTGAAGCAGAACAACTCATTAATATGTACTGAAGACCCCTGCTTTAGTCATAGAAAGTTGGTATAGATCTTTTTAAGCTTCTCCACTTTGTTTTGGTTCAAGGCATTTTCTTTACTAAGAACAGTTATCTGGTTCACCCATTCTACAAGTGTTTGTTGCAATGGACTAAATGTTTGTATTCTCCCCAAATTGACATGCTGAAATTCTAACCCCTAGTGTGATGGCGCTAGGGGCTGGAGGCCTTTGCAGGTGATTAGGTCATGGGATGGAGCCCCCATGAATGGGATCAGTGAAGGAACCCAGGAAGCCCCTTACCCTCTCCACACTGTGTAAGGTAATGGGAACACAGCCATCTATGAGCCAGGAAAAACCAGGGCCTCGAGAGACACCAAATCTTCTGGCACCTTCATCTTGGACCTCCCAGCCACCATAACTGTAAAAAATAATTGCCTGCTGTTGAAGCCACACAGTCTCTGGTAATTTGTTACAGCAGCCTTGTGCCTAAGACACTTCCTGAGTGCCTCCCCTGCACCAGGCACCTGTACCAATGCTGGGGTATGGGGTAAGCAACTCAGCTGCAACTTCTGCTGCCATAGAAAATAGACAGGAAACGCGTGAACAAATTTTAAAACTCAAAAACAGTGCTATGGAAAAAATTCAATATGACTATGTAAAGACACGGCTGCTGGAGTCACATTGCATGGGGCAATCAAACAGAGTAGTGATGACCTTAATGACAAAGGTCAACCAAGTGAAGATGGGGAGTAAAGCAGTATAGAGGAGACTGCAGCAAGTCCAAAGGCCCCATGGAAGTGAGACCTGAGATAGGATCACTGCAGCTGGAACAGAAGGCACTCTTCTTCCCTTCAGGGAGCCTATCTGTAGTAGAACCCAGGAATACAGAGGTGAAAACTCCTATTTCTATCCTCATCAAGCTCAGTCTAGTCGAAAAGACAGGCAAACAATTATAGCACAGTGTGGTAAGTGCTGTATCAGCAGTCACGTGGTGCTATGGGCCAGGAGAGGACGAATGGGTAAAGTGATAGAAGCTGTCATAAACTCGGTGGCCACCAATGTGAGTTTTCAATCTGAAACTATTATTTAGCAAGATTGTCATCAGGTAAAATTTATTCATATGTTCAGGCACTGAGTCAACACATCAACAAACATCGAGTGCTGTGACATTCCAGGACTATGCTGGGACAAGCCGTCTAACTATACTAGTTAGGGTGATTTTTTTTGCTAGTAACAAATACTCAACTCAAAAACCTAATGGGTTAAACAAAAGAAATTAACTCCAGGAATTGGATCTAAATATAGGAGGCTAGTTGAAATGCTAAAATAATAAAACCTCTCTCTCTCTCTCTCTCTCTCTCTCTCTCTCTCTCCATATCTCAAACCTTATTGTCCATTCCCTTCAGTCTATGAAAGGAAGGTCCCATGTGGCATACATGAACCCATCTTGAAGTCCAGCATGGAAAGGGGGTCTCCCTTTTCAACAGTTCCAAAAATGTCCTAGAAATGACTGTACACTTTACTCACAGTCCCGCTCCTAGAATCATCCCTCTGACCTGCAGAACAGCTGCTCTTGCTAACCAGCACAAAATCACTTCCCCTTCCTAGAAGTCAGGGACCCAGCCAGCCCACCTGAGCCAAGTGAGCGAAGGGGAGAGAGAGGAATGATCCACTGGAACAGAGGTTCTGATGCCACAAAGCAAAGTGAATGAGAGCTGAGCAAGTAAAGACCACAATGGTCTACTCAGGACATTTGTCCTTGGATCAACAAATTCACAGCCTTTTGGGAGAAATCAATTACTGCCCCTGTAGTCACACCATCTGATGCGTGCTCTAGTGCTGTATGGCTTAAGCTTCCATGGTGTCTTCAACTTTTGCCTGTGTTGAGTATATGACCTGTCTTGCTTTGGAATCTCCTCCTCTGAAAACACACCACTCAGAAGAATGAGATTCTTCTCTGACTCTCCCTTCATCTTTCCCACTAGGGGGAAATGTCTTCCTTTAATATTTTCCTGCTTTCCTTGTTTTTCATTCCTCCTCTGGGTCCATTCCATCTAACATGGAAGAATATATTGTTGAGAACCAAGAATTTTTCTCTTCGTTGAATTTTTCAGAAAGCAAAGCTTAAATAACAACCATGATAACAGGGTTTAACTTTTTTATCCTTTATTCAGAGGGTGGGTAGATGACGGATCACTCTGCCCATCATATTTAGCTACCATCCTAAACCTCAGAAATAAAGACTATGGGCCTCCAATTGTAGATGACCTTGCTTGCATTTTACACATAATTAAATTGTTCCTGCTCTTTGCAACTGAGTTCCATTTCTCAGTTTGATTTTTTTAATTGGTCCCAAATCTTAAAAGACTTCTGTTCACTATTTGGTGATTGATAGATCCCAAGGATGTTTGTTGCTGACAATGATCCTGCCATCTCTAAGTCTGGTTCATAGAGGGATGCATATGCATCCCTAATTGCTTTTATTTTTATTTTTTTAATTGCTTTTATTTTTAATGGAAATTTGATGAGGAAAGTTTTCAACTTTTCCAAGAAGATTCATAAAATAAGACCCTGTCCCAGAATTGTGCTCAAAAATTTAAGTCATTTTAAGATAGGTTGGCTGGGATATGAGTTTTGTCCATCCTTTTATTGTTAAATTAAAAAATCAATAATGCCACCACTCTGCACATTTCTCTAATGTAATAATCAATACCAATACCTTTACTGATATTTACTTAATATAGTAATCAATAACAATACTGTTTGTTTATTTCATGCCATTGACCAGTATAGAAGACCAAATCCATGTGCTTTATTAGCCTGTGTATGTGCTGATGGGGTGTCCACCACCAAGGTCTCCTTGCTTTTTTCTCCTTCATATTCCCCAGCCCTGAATGGAACATCCTTCCTCTCTCTGCTGTGGAAGGTGATGGTCAATAAATTTTCCTTTAGAGAAGACAGCCAGCATTACCTGAACCTCTCCCTACATTATCCTAGGTCCTATGAAGGAAATAAGAAATATGTAATTATGCAATTACACATGTAACTATAATACAGTTTAGGTCTAAATTGGGCAGAACAGGCCACTACCACAGAGAAGCCTCCCGATCCTGGTGGATTAATGCATGATGATTTGTTGCATGGTAACATGATTGCTCCTGGCTGGTAAAATATATACTTCAAAGACTAAGCTTCCATAACACAGATCCATCTCCTAGAACCACACAATCCTCTGCATTCAGTCAACACATGGGGAAAGATCACAGATGGCCATGTGTAGGATATTTTAATCACTCAAACATGGAACCAGGGTTCATCACTTCCACCTTTTTTGTCTGAACTCAGTCTCACGCATGGCAAAGCAAGCTAAGAACATTGTCTTGCTAAATATCCAATAAAGGGAATGGATTTGAACAGTTAGTCCCTGCCAGTATCCCAGTCTTGAGTTGCTTAGGCTTCAAAGAGGAAAACAAGATGAAGGTCTATACTTATAGTGAGAAGGGAGAAACCATTTGGGGCTGCATTAATCAGTGAACATGAAGAGCTATCTGAAGAGGCCAAATCATCTAGTATAAGCACAACCAGAAGTAGGAAGCAGCAGGCTTTGGACAGAAGACTGTGAGCAGACCTTTCTAGTTGTTCAGACTTTGTGCCAAGAAAGGGAGATCAACACTCCTGGCTAAGGAGACCAGGATGTAAACACCTGACTGGAACCACTGACTCTACCACAAAGGACATGTTTGCTTTGTACTAGAATCCCTAGCCCATTTGGAAAGCCCAGAATACCTTACCATCTTTTTCTAAGTAATCTCTAAATCTCAGCTGACATGTCATGTCTAAGTGGAAAATGTTAACATTACCTAGAGGATGTCCCTCATTAATTTTAAGTTTCATAAAGAACAATTGAGGTCTAAGGATGTAACTCAGTGGTAAAGCATTTGCCTGGCATATGTGAGGCCCTGGGCTCAATCTTCAGCATCCCCAAATAAAAGGAACAAATAAAAAGCAAATCTCAAATTCTAAGAGAGCAGTATTAACCTAAGTAACCATTTCACTTGTACAGTAAATCACAAGCCTTTGAGATATAACAAAGCTAAGAAGCCAGTTGGAATCAGATGCTCCAGTTGAGGATGTGTAGGCATGGATAATTAAATGTCTTGCCCAGAGACCTGGAATTATGGCAAAATCAAAGTAGAAATAAAAGCCAATCATTTCCTCTTTGGTTCAACTTCTTAATAGCCACATAATTAGAGGGCTGCTGCTCTAATCAAATTTTCCCAATAAATTAGGACATTCCCGAAAGTTAATTCACATGTGGTCCCAATGAAAGTCCTTTGGGTATGTGTTTCTGAAACCTGTTTGGAAAGATTCTCTGGTTGCCATGGGAACAAATCTCTACCCTCACCTGTTCTATGTTTGAATGTGCTCTAATACTTTATTGAAATGAGAGCTATATCTTCAACTCCAACGTACTCCATGCAGAACATGAATCAGGACTGCCTTGACCTCTTGTAGAAATTGTAGGGCAATGGTTATTTACCTTTAAGGGGTTTTGAATAATATTAGAAATTTAAAGAGAGCTGTGACTCTTATTTGTCCTTCTAGAAAAATGCACATGAGCATATAGAAGATGTTTCAATGATATGTAAGAGAGGTATTCCTGAGAATCTCTTAAAATTTAGAACTCTAGCATCAATTTCTGTTAGAATACTACAGACTTCTAGGTAGCAGCATGACACACTGGTAAAGACTGTTTCTCATATCAACTCAATTTTCCCATTTTATAAATGAGAAAAATGATGAATTTAAGCAACTTATCATTGTCATTAACCACTAGGAACTGGCCAAATAGCCATAGAAGCAATGAAGTCTACCCCCAAAGACTTTGTTCACACATGAAGTATCTCACACAGTGAGATACTGCTCCTAGTCTCCATTCCCACTCTAGTAACATATCCCTTATACTAAACACACACACACACACACACACACACACACACACACAACACCTCAAGACCTCAACACCTCTTCTGTCTATTTTCAAAAGCTTGGGAAAAGTGAGACCAAAGGCTGTGTCTCTCATCTTCTACCCCAAGCCAGCCTCCTGGGTTTCTTCTTCTAATTAATAAACCATAAAAATGGCAGTTCAATTATTTCTCTACTTGTGACCTCTCTGAGTTTCAGGTCATTCATCAAGACAGAATCCTCCTAGACTGATGTAGCTTTACACTCTCTGGCCACTGTCCTAGGGACAACACCCTTCCCTGAATTTGTTGCAGCTCTGGAGTCCCTAAGATTTGCCATAGACATCCCATAGGTTATGGGAAGAAAGACTAAAATCAAAGCCCTTTTAGTCTGAGTTAATTAAGATCTTCTTTATTTCTTAATTTAAATTTCTTCCTTTTGGTTTTATACAAGAATAATGCTCAGGACTTCTAGGAAGATGGTGGAATGGTGAACAACAGAGAAACAGCCTCTCAGATATTTGGTGCCCAGACACTGGAATGTAGCAATATAAAGAAGAGAAGAAGGAGGGAAGTGGATCCCTGGGACCCAGTGAGGATCTGAACTGAGAATTGAAGCCTAGGGGGAGAGTAAAGAGAGGGACCTCAAAGCAGAAGAAGGAGGCAGCAAGTGGAGCTTTCTCCAGGGGCCCTGGCTTGCTGCACAGGAGAGGTATACAGGCACATGGTGACTTCTGGTGATCCCAGACGCTTCCACAGAGAAACCCACCAATGGAATAGAGTGGCGGACACAGAAGACTGCAGTTGATGGTGAGTTATTCAGATTCAGATGTGCCATAGGAAAGGGCAATTGGCCAATCACCATTTTGGAGAGGGGCCAACTGAGCTTGGAACTCAGGACAGCTCCAGATTGGCTCCATCTATTGGCTCTCAGTGTCAGGATGAGGCAGAGCCAAGTTCAATTTGGCAGGAGGGACACATTGTGTTGCAGGCTGAACAACTCAGGTTCCAACCTCACAGCAAGAAACCAGCCTGAACTTCACTGGGACTAAAGGTGCAGGCTTGCTGGGATTATCCATTACTCAACTGTAAATCTACAGATAGATACATTTACATTCTATCTATCAACAAACAACTGATGTGGGCTTTGTCTGCCCACTCTGTGTACCAGTCACAGCAGAGACACACACTGAAGTAGACATTTTTTCTTCTTCTTTTCTTCATTGTTATTTCCTTTTTCTTTTTTTATTCATTGTTTGTTCTTGTTTTTATATGAGTGCAAACATTGATTCTAGTTTCTGTTATTGTTGTTTTATTCTGTTCTTCTTTTTATTTCTTTCTCTCTTCCCTTCTCATCTTCTTCACCATTGTCCCAAAGTTGTCATGATCTTCCTTTGTTCTCCAGCCTTGCTTTTCATTTTTTTTCTCTTCTTCTATTTCTCTATTTTTCCTCCTAATTCCCTTTTAAATTTTTTCTCCTGAGGGTAAAATCACCATATTGAGAGCATACATACTGAATACAATTTTCTGGTTTGTTTTAGATTTTGTTATATAACCACAAATCCAGTTCATACAGGTAAAGGTGACAAATTAATAGTTACCACATTTTGTCATTTTCTAAGCTGTGTTTGATGCTATTGTTATTACTGATTGTACTACTTTAGCTAAGGTGAATAACTGTTCTAATCAGTTGTTCTTCCAAGTATGCCAAGACTGAGATTGTCTGAGGACAATACTGTAGGCCAGTGCCAAAGAAAAAAGGGCTAGACCAAAGAAGCAGCAATCTCTAATCCCAAATAAATTGAAGACGCAGGGTATTGCAACAGACTCAAAACCCATAAGCCAACTACATCTGGAAGAGATCTCTGAGAAACAGTCATTTCTTGAGGGTTCTCAACACTAGCAATAAAGTTAACTGCCATAAGGAATTTACAAGCATCAACCCAGGAATTAAACTAAAAACAAGAAGAAGATGAGAAGATATGGAAGCAAGATGTAACCCTAGGCTTCCAGCTCACCAAAGCTAAACCCGGGGGGCAATGAAGTGGAACAATTTGAAAGCCACCCACCTGGACCCTTGAAAGTGAAAACAGCAGACGTAACAAAGCAGATGAATGAGGCTACGGAAAGAAATCAAATCAGAAATAATTTCTCAGATGACTACAGAGATGGTGACCATAATGCAGGACATGGTTAGTGAATTTAGAGGAGATACTGATTTAAAGAGAGAGAGAGAGAGGCGCTTAGAAAAGTGAAGGAAACTATGAACTCCCAACATAGAAACAAAATGGAATCCATTAAACAGATTCAAGCAGATATCCAGGACATTAAAAATTCCATAGAATGGAAAGACATCCCTTGTTCCTGGGTAGGAAGAACCAATATAGTGATAATGGCCATACTTCCAAAACTGCTATATAGATATAATGCAATGCCGATTGAAATTGGAACAACATATTTCACAGAACTAGAGAAAAAAAATCCAAAAATTCATTTGGAACAAGAAGAGACCTAGAATAACAAAAGTAATTCTAGGCCACAGAGACATGGCAGGGGTTATCACAATCTCCAACTTGAAACTATACTACAAAGCTACTGTAATAAAAATGGTATGGTACTGGCAAAGAAACAGACATGAGGATCAGTGGAATACATTAAAAGATGCAGAAACAACTCCAGACATACTCAGCCACCTCATCTTTGACAAAGGACCCAACCACCATCATTGGAGGAAAGATAGCCTATTTAATAAATAGTGTTGGAAAAACTGGATTTCAACCTGCCAAAGATTAAAACTAGACCCATAC
>NW_004624750.1:9232397-9244976 GCF_000247695.1 Heterocephalus glaber | reverse complement strand
CCAAGATGCATTATGTAAAGGTACAATTCCCAATGAGAAATGTAATTGTGTTGTATACCTACAATGTACCAATAAAAGAATTTTTTTTAAAAAAGAGACAAATCCAACTGAAGATGAGCTCATAATCCAAAACTGTACAACATACAAAGAAATCCACGGCCTTGAAAAAAGCAAACATAGTGGAGGGGTGTTATGGTTGGGAAGAATTAAAGTAATAGATTGATCTAAAGTGAAATTTTCAAATTTTACATATTAATAATGTTCTACAAGATAAAGGAGGGAAAAGACCGAGGTGCTTTGGAAAAATACCACACACATTGGAGAAAGAAGAAGAAAATATTTTTCTTTATGTTTATATCCCTTTAAAATCCAGCATTGAAAATAAAAAGAAAGAAGCAGGAAAAGGCTAGCAATCAGACACAGGACTCCTAGTAGCCTCAGGGCCCTTTGTGTAGGCAGAGCTCTGTGGGCAGCAGGATGCTGATGGACAGCAGGACGCTGGCATGTGGCGGGCTCCAGAAACAGGTAGGTCTGTCTCTGAGTGGCTTGGGAGAGACTGCTGGGTCACCAGGATGCTGGGACCATCCTGCCACAGAGCTGGACTCAGCTCTGAAGTCAGTGGGAAACCATGGCAAGTTTTCAGAGATTTCCATTTTTAAAATCCAGTGTTGAAATCCCAACCACTTGGGTGACTGTATTAGGAGACAGAACATTTGGGAGGCAGCTAGTACCCTTATTATACAAAACCAAAAAGAAAAAAGCCAGGCAAACCCCCTTGTCCCTTGTTCCCTGTGAGAACACAACAAAAAGATAGCATTTTTCTTTAAACAAAGAACTGAGTTCTCACCAGTCACCAAATTTCCTGGCCAGCATATTAATGTTGGATTTCTGGACCTCCAGAATTGTTACACATGCACACCAATGTTTATAGCAGCGCAATTCATAATAGCTAAATCCTAGAAGCAGCCTGCATGTCCACCAACAGACAACTGAATAAAGAAAATGTGATATCTATACATAATAGAATACAACTTGGCTGTAAAGAAGGACAAATGTGAGACATTTGTGGGAAAATGGATGTACCTAGAAAATATAATGGTGAGTGAAATAAAGCAGACACACGAGCTTATGTGCCACATAGTATCTTTCATTTGAGTGAGGCAAAGTACAAAAAAATGCACAATAAAGGATGGGAAGAAGGAAACAAGGGGATAGAGCTCTTGCAAATGAGAAGGGGTCCAAGGGAACAGGGGCAAGGGGAGAGGAGGAGGGGAAGGGGAAATAAGTGGAGTAATGATATGCCGGGGACAGAACCCTGAAAACCTCAATAAATGTGGACGTTATATGTCATAAACATGAGATAAGATTAACAATATCAACAAGACTAAAAAACGGGGAAGGGCCAGGGATTTAGCTCAGTGGTTCCCCCACCTGCCTCACAGACCCCCACCTGCCTTAAAGGACCTGAGTTCAATCCCTGGTACCAAAAAAAAAAAAGAATAAAAATGGGGAAAGGGAATTTAGAGGAGGGACAGAGGTGAGAGGGAAGGAGATTAAAAGTAAAAAAGAATCAAGCTGTGGTATGTATGTGTACCCTCTCCTCAAGGTGATTGTAAACTGCATGTATTGCAAACATGTACTAACAAAAAAACAAATAAAGCCACCCAGCTGGATGTTGTGGCTCCCACCTGTGATCCTAACACTGGAGAGGCTGAGGCAGGAGGATTGAGGCCAGCCAGGGCTACATAATGAGTTCAAACCAAGCCTGGACTACAAAGTGAGAACTGTCTCAAAATGAATAAATAAATACAATAAAGTCACCCAGTTTGTAGTATTTTGTTGTAGCAGACCAGACAGAATAAAACAAAACCCCTAATCATTGCAATAAACCATTGATGGCTTAAACCATACATTAGACATAGCTGAAAAGGAAATTAGTCATTTGGAAGAGGGCTAAGATGATTACCCAGAATATGAAAAAATAATTAAGAAACAAAAGAGAGAATGAGAAGCATTGCCATACATAAAGCAGCTTTCAGGAAAAGGGAAAGGTAATTGAAAAGCACCAATACTCAAAAAGAAACTGGTGAAATGTTTCCAGAAATAAATAAAAGCCTGAGTCAATAGATTTTTTTAAGAGGCACCATGAGTTCTTAGCACAACTTTTTTAAAGAACAAGTGTCACAGTGAAACTATGGAAAAACAAAACGAGACAATTTTTAAAGCTACAGAGGAGAAATGAAAGCTTACCTACACATGAACACCTATCGAACCAACAACAGACTTCTCACTGGCAGAAACAGGTACCAGAAGACAGAGGAAAAAGACCTTAAATGTTCTCCAAAATAATCACTGTCAATTCCCTGCCTCGTGTCAGTTCTCTACAAGAATTCCCTACCTTGTGAAACTAATATTCAAAACATGAGCCCAAAATAAAGACATTTCTAGACATATCTGAAGAATAAAGGAGCTTGGTATTCATAGATTACCTCTCTCTTCCCCAGTGAAAGAACAACTAAAAGTTCAACTGTAGCAGAAACCTTAAGAGAAAAGCAGTGGGCTACAAGAAGTAATGGTGAAGAAAATCCAGTTTTCATTTGCAAATGTAAATAAACATAGACTCTATAAAATAAAAACCGTAGTAACTAATTTTGAAGAGTTACCTAATAACATAGGAGGATTAATATAAAAGAATAATAATAGTACAGAAGATAGGATAGTGTTCAGAGGAAAACTAAAGCATTCTAAGTTTTTAGCTTCTTTTCATAAGGAAAATTATAGGGGGATAATAGACTAAGTAGAGTCATGAATAGGGGAAACAGTTAAGATTTCTTCTTTCTAAATATTCTGACAATAACATGATGTTCTTATCAAGCAAGACTAATATCAATCACTTTAAAGGCACTTCTCAAATATTTTTCCTCCTATTGGAATGGAATAACATTTTTCAAGAAGTTAAAAGAGAATTGCTTATGTCCTAAGATAAGCAAGTGAACCTGTTTCCTCCTTACATGTTGTGAGCCAATCCACAAAGAATTAATCAGGCTACTCAACTTCAAAAGTTAGTATTTGTTTTCATCAGTGACCCAAAACTGAAATCCTTCATCAGAATAAATGAATTATCTCAGTAATTCCATATACTTCACACATTAAAAAGCAAAATATATATTTTCCCTAAGAGGTGAAAATATATATTTGCCTCTTTGAGAGGCTGAGACAGGAAGATTGCATGAGCTGAAATGTTGGCAGTCAGCCTGGGCCAAAAAGCAAGACACTGTCTTTAAAAAATGGCATCTATTATATTCATCTGTTATTTTTTTCTCCAGGACTCTTTCAATCTGTATATCCTGAAGGTGAGGAGATCTACTGAAATAATATTTGTTAATTATTATTTATGAATTAAATAATTCAACAGTATCAGTCTTTACCCTATCACCAAAGAAGTTAGTTGGGAAGTCACAGAATCTACTGTCACCTGAGAAAAATATGCATGTCCAAAATGGTATGCTGGGAACTTATTGCACTAACTAGCTACTACTGTCTCAGAGAACCATTTGTATTTTAATACAAATTGCTTAAAAACTTAATTTTGCTTTTTATTCTTGGTGCTTCTGAGACACTACATTTTGAGACACTTTGCAACTCAGAAAGACAATTATTAAGATCTGAATAGAAAGTGTTTAAAAAATCGTGTTCACATTCAATAAATGTTCACATAATCATAACTGTTCCATTAAACAGCAGCTTTGCAACAGGGCCTATATTTTTATTTGCTTCCTTACTTAAACTAAAAAAAAACAGTTATAAGCTATATTAGAGTGTTTAAACAGTCTATCGTTTACATTGATGTTGAAAGGTAGCTTTGTATCGACTCCTTGACAATGTGTTCTCTTCATTGGTGGTTTGGCTGAATTCTCTGCTTTTTAGAAGAAAAGTGGGAAAATCCAATGAGGAAAATGTATTAGTCAAATAGAATGCTATAAGCAATAACAATCGCAACATTTCAGTAACAACCAGGATTTATTCCTCCCTTATCTATTGGCAATGGCTTTGTAAAGGTGCATTGACAATTCTTCTATTCATTTAATACTAAGTGGCAGGTAGTGGTTTGTCTGAATTCTCTACTTTTATACCAAGTTATTTTACAAGGAAAGTTGGGAAGAATCCAACAAGGGAGATGATTGCATCAGTCAAGACAGAATGAGCTCTGCGTAATAACAATTTCAGTATCTCAGAAACAGCCAGTATTTATTTCTCCCTTATGTATTGCCAATTGGCAATGGATCTGCTTCACTTCACCTACGCTGTATGACCTAAAATGATGGCACCTCTCTCTTGGAGATATAAATCTCCACAGCATGGAGACAACATATGAAAAGCCATGAGACAGCTCTGCAGGATTCTGTTGGATGTGCCATACCTCATTTCTGCTGTTATTTCATTGGCCAGAGGAAGTCTTATGACCAGCCTCAAGCTGAAGAGGTAAGAACTGTGTGATTCTCTCCTGAGACCACACATCCCAAGCTGAGATACCATAATGTATAGTGCACAGCCATGCAATGCATTGCAGTGACCATACCAACATTTTTCATAAAAATGAGGAAATAGTCACTTCTGTATATGTCTTGTTTCTATGACAACATGTTCCCTACTTCTTCATGGAAAAGAAAACGTGATTCTCATTTAAGAAAAAATGCACAGATAAACAGAATTTACAGACTTGAAATATTAGACAACATAACAAAGAATGAAAAATGTGATTCTCAGTTCAAGAGCGAATTTTGGTTCCAGATTAGAAAAATTCACTTGTCCCAAGTCCTGAAAGGAAGTAGAATGTCTACTCTGCTAGAGCATTTTAAAGACTGAATTACTTATGGAAAAGAAATTTTCCAGGGAACATCTTCTAAGAGAATTTCAGTGAAAGAAGCTCATATTTCAATTTTATTTTGCATAAGGGAAGGAGAATATGCTCAAGAGGTGAAGTTTTAACTAATTTGGGTGACTTACCATTACCAAAATTAATTGCCATCTCAGACATTCTTATAATTTGTATTTGAAAATCTTGGAGGAGTTTAGAAAGTTAGAAGTATTCATTTTAAGTCTTAAAAATGACTTAGAACTATGGACTGTACTAAGAAATCGTTAAATTCTCAAATTGTATTTGAGAATGACTTGTTGTTTTAACTCCAGGAAGTAAATTTTATCACAGCAGTCCTTGTAATCATTAGAGTAAGGTCACAAATTAGAAGCCACATTCTTGGTTTGTTTACATATCAATAATGCTTCACCATAAGTAGCTTTGTAAATTTGGCCCACTGAGACCCAACTATTATATGACTCCATGCCAAATTCCAAACTAAATAAACATGAGCCCAAGAGAGCCTTCTAATTTTCAGATTCAGAAAAATGTATAGAAATCGTTAGCACAACAAAGATTGGGGATTAAAATAAGTTGAAATGAGTAGCTCACCCTCAAGCTTCAAATCACAACATTGAACATTTAAATCAGCATTGGATGAATCCCCAACTTTAGTTCATGTAATAAACATTGTTTGAACCCCATCAATAAGCAATTGTTTGTTCATCTGAGATATTTAAGATTTCAGCCACATCTGGTTTCCTCAGGGTACACCCTATAAACTGGTAGTTCCATAGGGTTTAATTGATGATTATATGATATATAGATAATCAAGTAAGTTTGAGAAATATCAAGTTAAATAAAATAATTTTACTTACTGAAAAGTTCTCAAAATGCCAGAGTAAATCAAGGGTTTCCAAAAAAGAGCTACAGTAGAGTACTTGTAAATTTTACTGAGCTACCAGATCTTTTTTTTTAGGACAAATAAGACTGTTATTCCATTGAAAACACTTGGAAAGTGCTGAGTTAGACTCTTATAACAATGTTCACATTAGATAACTACTATAAATATTATCTAGAGTTGATGCTTCAGTTACATCCATTCAATGACTCCATTGTTAAGTGACTCTAGATAGAAAATGACTAATTAAACAGTAATGACCATTACACAGCTGATTCAACCACAATACTAGATTTCTTTATTCTCCATCTTCTTAGGCCAAATTTAAAGAACTACTTGACAGTGTAATCAAGGGCTCAGTTATCACAAATTTATGAACAGATAAAGGAAATGGAAAAGGAAAAATTAATCAGTGAATGCTTTCATTGCCGATATGATATTTTACTATTTTATCACATAGACACGGTCAACTCTAACCCAACTTGGGGGATTCTGTTGCTGACACTGAAGCAATATATACAAGTGAGAAGCAGCAGTCACATACCCAGAAAACCAATCAGCTAGAGCTGGGGTTACTCACGTTTTGTGAGGAGCCAATCTGGATCGCCCTTCAAGGGGCAAAGGAGTCGATAGGATTGAGATGCTGACAGTGAAGAACATGAAGATGAGCTGAGAATCCGCAGCCAGTGGATAGTGACATGGTACAAAAGAAAAGATGACAGAGCAGTGTCTCCAGCTAATGATGTGAAGTGACCAAGACGTGTGAGCCATCACACCGAATGCTTTCTCAGTGCAGCCTGCCTGCACCCCACTAATGCTGCAAGCTACCCCTTCCCTGCACCCCCTCACTTCCACAATGCAGGGTACCTTAACCAATGATAGAAGTTGTGTTTCTATACTGTTTCAAGTTTACTGTCTCTTTCCCCCACTAATTTAAGTTACCCAATGGTTGCACAAATATTTATAGAATGAATGAAGAAAAATAAGCAAAACTTTGGTTCTAGGAAAGCTTTCCCTGTAGGACTTCTGAAGAGGCCCATCCCAGCAGGGCTTGCCCTCACCCGCACACTTCCCCTGACAGGAAAGAAGAAAGCAGAGAGCACCCCTCCAGCCCTCTTGCATGTGCTGAGGCCATTTTCTTTTCTTTCTAATCCCCTATTTTTTTTGTACTGGCGATTAAACCCAAGGCCTTTGCATTAAGCTACATCCCCAACCCTTTTATTTCCTAATTTTCAGATAGGGTCTCAGTTAGTCTCTAGTCCTCCTGCCTTGGCTGCCCACAGTGCTGGGATTACAGGAGTGCGCTGCCACACAGGGTTTTACTTGCCCTCTTTAATCTGGAAGGATTAGAAGGACAAGGAGGGCAGAAATCCCTCTCCTGGCAGTGTTCCTAATCACCTGTGATGCAGAAGAACACAGTTGTGAAGGCCTCCCCACTGGGCTCCCGGTACCTGCATCCTCTGCATTCTAACGCAACATGGCGCCCAGAGCCAACTCTTTGAACATGTCAGGTCATGCCACTTCTCAACTCCCATAACCTCCAATTTCTCTCAAAGTCTGCAAGGCTGTGTGTGATGTGGCCATCCACCCCCTTCAGACTTCCTTTCCAATTACCGTCCCTGCCCCCTGCACTCCACTCCTAACTCCTGGATGTTTCTCAGACACGTCAGTCATACTCCCACCACAGGACCTTCATCCCTGAATTCTCTCCTCTCAGCAGATGCCCTCATGTCTCACACCATCACCTCCTTGGAATTTTTGCTCAACTGCCTCCTTGGCAGAAAAACCTTCCCAAACTACTGTATTGACTCCTTCGACCTTTCCCTGGCTTATCACGCCATGTGCCTGCCACCTGTTATCCTGCTCATGGTCTTCTTGATTTCCACACACAATTTGCTTTTATCACATAACTTTACTGTACTTATCATGTTTATTGTTTGTCTTCCCTGCTAAAATTTTTGAAAGAATCTTTAGGAGGACAAGGAATTTTTACAAACAAATTTTCTTTGTTTTTTTGCCATTGAGTCTGGAATAATACCAGCACATAGTGAGTGCTCAACAAATACTTGTTGGATGAATAAAAAAGCAACTAAAACAATGGATTTTGATTGCACAGACTGGGTTTAATGCTAGCTGTACTGTTCATTAGCACCTGGGTAATCTCTGATAAATTTTGAAAGCTCTCTGAGCCCAAATTTTCTCATCTTGGGACTGAAAACAACAATATCGTGGTGGGCAATGCCTTGTATATCCAATAAATAGAGGCCAGTACTACATGGAGCAAAATATGAGAGGAAATGACCAAGTGTGCTCTTTAGAGGTAGTCTGGTGTTATGTTGGAAGATAGGAAATGGAGAGAAGATACACTCAAGTTCCCATGCATTTCTAAGACCAACATGTATTAAGAATATCTCAAATTAAAAAAAAAAAAATTAAAGGCTGAGAATGAAGCTCAGTATGATGTCCTGGGTTCAATCCTTCATATAGAAAGAAGGGATATAAATAACTCAAGTGATCTACTACATTGTTGAATTGATGAATAATGCAGATAATGGTAATTAAAGCAGCTGACCAATCTAATGATTTGAAGGTGACACAGTTGCTTTATAGACTTTATAAAACATTGTCAATATGTACTATAAAGTATTTTCCTCTTAGATGCTTTGGAATCAATACGTCTGATATGTCAAGGTTATTCAGGTTGTCTCCATGTTGTGCATTTCAGAGTGTCATTATTGACTTTGCACTTGACATTCTTCCCTGAGTCTGTTAGACTGGCCTTGGCAGTGAGGAGAGGCCATATGGTGCCCATCCATATGGATGGGCTGGCTGGATTTGAGAATCTTATTCCCTATTGATGTTCCTGTTGTGTGAACAAAATAACTTCTATTTAAGAGTAGAAGATATGGGATTCCAGGCTCACAGATTGTGTCAGTTAGAAAATGTGCTCAACTGTAAGCAGCAGAGACCCTAAGACAGGATTTAAACAAACTGGCTGTGGCATGATGGCTCCAAACCTCATCATAGACATTCTATCTCTTCTCTGCCATCTTTGAACATGGCTCCTTTCCACAAAGCTGACACATTCACAAAGTGGCTACTGCAACTCCAGATAACACTTCCTCATTCTAGACAGGAAGAGAGAAAAAGGCAAGGAACAAAGCGAATATGTCAGCTGAGTCATTGTTCATTTGTAAAGAGCTTTACCATAAGACTCACCCAATAACTTTTGTTTCTATTTGATTAGCTAGAATTTAGTCACATATCTACCTCCCATCTTCCAGGCAAGAGAGGAAATCCAGTATTTAGCTAAGCATAATGGTGCTCTAATATATTCAGGGTTTTGTACATGAAAAGGGAGAGTAGTGAATCTTCAGTATATATCTAACATTCTCTTGTCTAGATAAAAATGATTGTCACCACTTTCAAGTGACTTCCCAGTTATCTTTGTACCAACATAGAAATTAAAACTCTTTCACTATTTTTCCAAGATGGTGCAGAGAATTTTTTAAAGACAATCTTTATATTGATGCCTGCTCTATTGTTACTCCAGTTCACCTTTTGCTGATGAGATCTCCAATTGCCTGACTGCATAGTTGATTCCAATTAGTCATCCCTGGGCTGTGTAGAGGGAAACACTTCTCAGAAACCTGATCATCAGGACCATCATTGCTACTGCAGTGCTGCAGGACTAGAAGCCCCCTTGTGTGGCCAAGAACTCCATCTGCCTTTTGTCCCTACACAACACATGCTATAAAATTGATATTTGGGGAGCCACATTTGTTTTGCACTTAGGAAACTCTCTAAGAATACTTTAAACTCTCATTAGCTCTTTCAGGTCACCAGGGAGTGATTTGGATACATTTCACCCTAGCCAACAACTTCTGTGGGTACCATTCCAAGGACTAATTTACTAAATGGCCCCTCAGTTGCCTGAAAGAGTTACATAGCTTCAGAAAGTGATGGACTTACGCCCATGCAGTGATCTATCCACTCAGAAGATCTGGCTCAAAAGAAAAAACATTACAGAATTCCTGTTGTTGCTAATTATCTTCTCATACTACTTGAGGAATGGGAATGTATGAAATCCAATAACTTATTCTAAAGACCAAGTGCGACAGGGCCATGAAAAACCCTCATGCATTCACTCTCATACCCTCCTACCTCTTTCCCTTTCTTCCAATTACAATCTTTTTCTTTTGTTCTCAACAAAATAGAGCCCACACCCACTCTGAGAAAAATAAGCCTTTAATTTTTGGCCTGACTTCTTTTCCTCCTTCATGGACATGGCTCTATGGGGCTTTCAACTTGTCAAATGTAATCTGTTCAGGCCACACAGTCTCATGAGAATGACAGCTGCAGTCTCGGTGGTGTCACAGGCAAAGGTATACAATGCAAATGCAAAAGCATAGCAGGGGTGATGAACTTGAGATTCTCCCTCCCCAAGAAGAAATGAACTAAATCTGGGGCCTGCAAGGAACAGGGACAGTAAAGGGCACAGTCCCCTTGGACAGAGTGCAGCCCGGAGCCCCCACTGGCCACTGTTGACAATTCCCAAAGGTCGTGTGTCCTCGCATCTCCTTTGTCACACCACTGAGACAGGAAAGAAGGCCAGATCGCCCTTCATCAGGATATGCTGATTCAGATAGACAGCAAGGCGGAGGTGGCTTTGGTGAACGCAATGAGATGCAATGAGTTCCCCTGTGGTCTGCCGCCCTGTTACCGTTAAACTGAAACTAGAGAAGCTCAGAGTTGCTAAGAGATTGTCACATTGCTGCGGGAAGAATTTACACAATTGATGCCCTCAGGCAAGGAGTGCTGAATCTGTCGGTATTCAAGACTGTGTAATTTGTTCAGCTATTTCTTCATCCCTGCCTAAGTGGGACACAGCTTTCTCACCACACTTGAAGAATGAGCATCTACAGCCTGGCCAGATCTGAGGAAGGGCAGAGATTGACCGCCAGAGGTGTGGGTCCAAAGGCTGGCCCCAGGGGCAAACCGGGGAAGCTGGCCGATCTTCAGCACTCGGGTGTGGACAGCTCCAGGGACAGAGGAGGCCTTGAGCAGGGGTAGAAGTGAGGAACTCTCCCTGCAAACTGGGAGCCATGAGAGCTGAGCAGCCCAACTGTGGCTTTGCCCTAGGAAGGCAGATTAGGGTTAAGGGCAGGGCAGAACCAAAGGGTTGCCCTTCCTTTCTCT
This sequence comes from Heterocephalus glaber, assembly GCF_000247695.1. Next base: position 9,234,018 of record NW_004624750.1, on the reverse strand, counting down.
TGCTGACCAAAGAATCAACACCTATAGCCCCAACTGAGGGAGCAGAGATATCACATGACCTCATATACCTTTCCCCAAGTTCAGTGGGTTAGAAAAACCCATCTGATATTCTCTCTCTCTCTCTCTCTCTCTCTCTCTCTCTCTCTCTCTCTCTCTCTCTCTCCCTCTCAGATAGTGTTACACACTAAATCCTAAAGCCATAGAAAGTAGGAGCCAGTCAAAGCCACAACTCAAAGTCACTTACCATACAGTTATGGGAGAGCAAAAACTAAGAGCCTTTGAAGGAAGCTGTATGGTAAAAAACCAATGAATATCTGCAGACAGTGGCAGAGATGAGACACCAGGTGACCTTAGGAAGGAAAGGAAATAGAGAGAAGAGCTGTCTGACAGCTTTCCAGCTCCCAAGAGGTCTCATGGTTATTCTTTGGTTGGGTTCTGTGGGTTCTCTTTCACCCTAAGAATCTAGCCTAGAATCCCTGTTCCCCACTGCCGGCCCTCTCCCATTGTTATAATTGGCCACTCATTCTGGACAAATTCTTTGTATTGCAAAGAGCAAGGACTCATTCAAACCACCCTAAGAAATAGTGGATTATTATAAATGTATCTGTGAACCAGATCCAAACTAGAGAAATATCTGGAACCTAAGACACTTTAGGGTTGAGCTGTCTTCTCTTTGTCTCTCTTAGAACCTTCACAGCCTCTGTCTTACAGTGACTCTGCCCTTCTCTGTGCAACGAATCTTCTTCTCTGTACCCTTTGGTTTATTCTTTCTTTCCAATCTGCATAGTTTTCCTCTACTTCAAAGACCTTGCCCCTCACAGCTTTTGCTTCTTCCTAACTTCATCCTGTGGTGACCCCTCATGGCCCAACCTCTCCTCATTGCTCCTCATTACAGATTCCTTCTGTTTCAGATCCCCTTGCTAACTCTATTTTCTAGTTCAGCTTCAAAAGAAAAAATATGATTAGCCTCACTCAATCCTTTTGCACCAGGTTGCAGGCTGCTGGCCAGCCTCTGATTTGACTATTCTTGGATCAAAGCACACCTCTTATACAACCAGCTCCAGCCAGTCAGGCAGGTCATGCAGTACAAAACCAGCAGTCTAGGCCTGCATATTTAGAGGAAGTCACAAAGTCTTTGTAAATAGGAAGGGGTGGAGGGATTGAAGGGAAGGCAAGGGAATGGGGAAAAAAAAGAACCAAGATATATCATGTAAAGGTACAAATTCCCAATGATGATGTCATCATATTGTATACCTAAAATGTACCAATAAACTTAATAAAAAAAAAGAAGAGGTCACAAGCATGGCAGATACTTTGACCAACAAGTTTCATATGACGGCATCTCTCTGCCACAACGATACTGAAGATAGCAACTTCTGCTTTTCCAAGAAATGGCCATGTGGTAAAGCAATCTGCCTTGTAATATGAACAATTCTAATGTTTTATTTTCTTCTCTCACTTTTCAGAAATTTCCAAATTTTCCATAAGTAATGTGTCCTACTTTTATACTCAGCAATATTACATTATTAAGAAAATGGCACCAAGCTCCACTGCCACCATCCAAAGCTCCTAGGGCAGAGAAGCTGAGCCAGTCCCAGCACCTGGAAGGAAGCTCCCCTGC
>NW_004624750.1:9106236-9229472 GCF_000247695.1 Heterocephalus glaber | reverse complement strand
AAGGTACTTCTTAGAAGTTGTCAAATTTATTTCAAAACAGATTTTTGAAATATGCTTTCTATATCCTTTTAAATTTTGTAAAATCTGTGGTAATGTCTCCTAGATCTTGACATTGTAATTTAAAAAATGTATAATTGATATTGTGTAACAGGAAGAAAAGGTCTAAAAGTGCAGGGGAAGTGGGAGGGGTAGGGGAAAGAAAAAAAGGGAAAACAAAAATTATCAGAAAAGGAAAAAAATGGAAAGAAAGCCTTTGCAAATAGGGAAGGGTGGATGGTGTGAAGGGAGGGCAGGGGAAGGGGAAAAATAAAAGAACCAAGATATTCATGTAATGGTACAAGATTCCAGTGATGTTTGTAACTGTATTTTATACCTAAAATGTACCAATAAACTTAATGGGAAAAAAGAAAAAAAAAAAGAAAATGGCACCATTTTATATGACAATTGTGTATCGAGCATCAACCAAGCATCATGCTATGTGCTAGACACCATCAATACATTAGTGAATAGAAACGGACCTCCCAATGTGGAACACAAGTGATCACATAATTTATCAGCTGAATCAGAACACTTTTGAAAATAAAAATGATTGCCATTAATAATTAGGTCAGAACTAAGCTGAGACTGTATTAAGGCTGGGCACAGGGTAAATGTTTCCATGTATGCATGGCAGCCAACATCTTAGCATTCCTATATTTTCAAACTAAGGATTTCCAGATATAAGGCCTAAACCTCCTCTTAAACATTAATTTCTAAAATTGGGAAATTCAGAGAATATGCCAAGCAGGAATTTAGGAGCAAATAAGACCTTAACAAGGCCCTTCGAGGCTCAGTACCTTCATCCTATGCTTTTGAAAACATCTAGAGTCCCAGTTCAGCAAGGAAGGGCAAGGGAAAGGAAGAGTAAAGTGAAGAGGGGATGCTAACATTTATTGATCACTCAACTTGTGTGTCAGTTACAGGGTTAATGCTTTTCACATGTAATCAGAATTAATCTCATGATAACTCTGCGACATGGACATTATCGTACACATTCTGCAAATGAAGAAATTGAGGCTCAGAGTGTTTATGTTACCAAGGTAACATGTCCGGTGTTGAGACTAAAATTTGATCCCACCTCTAGCTAACTTCACTACATTAAGCCACCTCTCAAAAATTTTAAATTTGAGAAAGTAAGGTACTGAAAATTTGTCCCTCCCTTCTTCTTTAAAATAAATGGGAATAGTTTTGTCATAAAATGTCAAGTTATAGTAGTCATTTCTTCCCTATCATCAGCTTCCCAGTTTACCCAAAGCAGAACTGAAAAAAGTGAGCTTCACTGGAACTTGGAACACTTCTCATGATCCTCATGTAGGTGGTATCTGAATTTGCCATGTAATTTGAAAATGAGATTTTTGAAGGCAATTAAAGGAAAACATCTGAAGAGTGCAGTGAGCCCAAAGAAAATGCTCAAAATGCTGAAAAACATTTGCAACTATCAGCTAAGTGAAAGAGAAGCAAATTTATCAGTACCAGATTGGTTAATTAGAGAGATGTGTCAAATTGTGCCTTGACAAATGACATCACATCTCAAATCTCTATTCACTTTAATGGGATTTGACCTGCATCAACTTTTTCAAAGGATGAAAGTGAAGAAGAGTAGATTTTGCTGGGAGGGTTTTGGTAAGTTTGCTTGAGCTTTTCCAATAGTTAGATCCACACGTAATGCCAAAGGAGAGACACTCTGAAACAAACAAACAAAGAAACAAAAAGTCACGAGGGGGAAAAAAAGACTCTTGAAATAAAATCACCTGTAAGATGTTTTTTGCTGCCCTATGTTAGCAAAATTCATTTACAAACTAATATTAAAAGAATGTCAAAAACCTAAAAACAGAAGTGAAAATCCTATTGCCTCTATGATTCATTTCATCTCTACTTCAGATCCCAGGTGCACATTTTGGACAAAATGTCTTTGGGGGAGTGCATTGAAAATGCAGCAGTTGAAAGGCCCTTCTAAAATAGAAGATCTCTTTTTATCCTAAGGTTTTTCTTCAAACAAAAGAACTTCATATTTAGGAAATCCTGAAATTAAAGTTCACCTCTGTGTCCTTGTGTACTTAAAATTTGAGAGATGAGGGAATGCAAGAATAGAGTTTGACGAGGAATGGAACTTTCCTTAAGATGTGGATGTTTAGGTTCAGTACATAAATAGAATGGATAGTTTCACTTCAGGAAAAAGAAAACAAAAATCCTTTGTCCCAAATAAGTAAATGATATATCTATTCCAGAACTTGTACTGTTCTTTACCTTTAGATCGCAAGCTGCTATTCAAATCAGTGTTTTAAAATACTTAGAGTCTTTATTCTCCTTCAGTTTCTTCCATTAACAGGGAAATACAATCTTCTTTCATATTGTGTAGCTGATAACAAAAACTGGCTAACATAAGAATGCCCTGGTGAATTCACAGTCGGCTTTGAGGAACTCAATTGTATAAAAATAAATGCAACTAGTTATTGTCTTACTGAATTATGGATTTTAGAAACTGTTTAATAAGGAAGAAAACACTTAAGACAGATTCTATTGAATTTTTCACACTTAGAAAACTAATGTAAAATAGGAACTGATAACAGATTTTGTTGAGAAAGTTAAATTGTAATTTTATGATAGTTTAGAAGCCTGAATATCCTTACAATTACCTACATGTTAGTAATCTTGGAAATGTAATGATATTTTTAAGTGTTAAAATCTTTCTTTACCTGCAACTTTAGATTAAAAACTTTTCCTACTCCTGGGTCCTTTATTTAGCTTCTGGCTCTACAGAAAATAGTAACCCTTCAAATACATGTCACTTTTTCTCCTTCAATTGCTGAATTGTTCAGGGGACTGAATTGTCATCAGAACCACATTGTAAGTCTCTCGGGAGACAATGAAATTCTTAAGACTTGTCTCTTAAAATTTATTCATCTTTGTACCTTCTGGAGCACCTAGTAAAGTTACAGGCACAAAGCGGGTCCTTAAAAATTGTTTGTGGTTGTTCTGAACTTACACTATAAACCTGAAAGGCTCACAAGAACTCTTAGGTTTATTTGTTACTTGGGGATGGTTCATTCATTTAGATCGCCCATATTCCCTCAAATGTCAGCCACCCTGCTAAGAGATTAGAGTGAACCAGGCAGTCTTCATGCTACAGTAGTAGTTCTGCATCTAGAGTGAGAGAAACCAGTAAGTAAAACATAAATGGTAACACTGTTGATTGATGGAGGCAGAGGAGGAAAAAAAGCACCTGCTAACGCAGAGGAGGATTCAGAGCTTCCGGTAGAAAGGGATATCTCAGCTGAAACTGGAAGCCCTGGCTTAGAACAGAAAGAGGACAGGAATTCCAGTCTGCCACAATCAACACCTCAGAGAAAACCCACATACTGGGGCACGGGAAAGAGTTTGGTAACCCAGCATGGAGAGTGCAGGGAAGGCAACAGCAAAAGCCAGACAGTCACTGTGAACAAGGGTGGGCCTTTGGGGGACTTTTGGTATCACACGTACTCTTTGTTTGTTTAGTTGATTTTGTTTTCATTGTCTGTGTTTCTTTTCATTTGTTTTTTCAGTGCTGCAGATTAAATCCACATCACTGCACATGCTAGGCAAACATTCTATCACTGAGCTTCATCTCCAGCCATTGTTTAATTCTATTTTGAAACAGGGTCTGGCTAAATTGCCCAGGCTGGCCTCGAACTTGTAATCCTCCTGCTTCAGCTTCCTCAGTAGCATGCACCATCACACTTGGCTTAACTCCTCCTTTACAGACAACCTCCCAATATAAGCTTTTGTTGCTTTGGTGCTCTTTTCCATTCCAATGAGTTTGGACTTATCCTAGCTCCCAATATGGAACCATCATTAGGACAGAGAGAAACCAAAAAGAATATGTTCTTAAACTGAGTAGAATAAGTCAGCATGTATTCTTTTCAGTGGATTGCTGGTTTTAGCATATAGATAGATATTATATATTTCTTGCCTACTTCTGCTCTTTCTTCCTTTTTCTCTCATTATCCTTGCTAGATTTTGATCTTCAGAACATAAAACTGTCCGTGAAAGTGGAAACTGGGATGGGTTGGGTAAGAGGGGCATATACATAAGAGGATATTGATTTTTAAAAGTAACTGTGCCCGCTGCTTACAGGAATCTTCCTTTCCATGCCTTGTGCTATTAAAAACAAATCATTAAATCTTTTTCTTTTCATGTAAAGTGATGCACAAAGATCTGGCTAAACATCATTGTGTTTTGGTGAATATCATGATGGCTAAACTTACCATTTCTGGGTGATAGATTTAGAAATCTCTTATTTTCCTTCTATTGATTTGTACTAATTTTCCATAATAAACATGATTGCCTTCGTAAAAATTGCTTTATGTTTAAGTATATGCATGTATGCTATACAAACACATATGAATGTCTGCATTCCTTGCATAATTCCTGCAAACTTCTCTCACTTTGACTCCAGATGAACCAGATATAGAAACATTAGCAATTTTCCTGCCACTCCTACACCCATAGCAATCTCCCTTTATGGTGTCTCATCCATCTTGTCTTAAAATTCCTTGTCAGTGACTGGCAAAGCTATCTGGAATCCAGATACTCTTGCACATTTCCCTTTATTCCAGTCAAAATTTACTGCCTCTAGATCACCATGCCTTGGGCAAACCAAGGTGTTATTAGAAAATAATTAGTATTTTCTAAACTCCTCCTATAACCACTGGTTAATGTCAAAAAATGAAAATTATTCAAGAAAAATATTTTTCTGATTCCCTCTATTAAACCTGAAGAGGAATAAAAAAATGGAAAAAAAGTTGGTAGTCAATTCTTTGATTTTCATTTTCCATCTCATTTCCATGATCAGATATTTAATCCTCAGGATATATAAGAAAGTTTTCACAGGTGGAGAAAAAAGTTGAGAGGCTTGCTTGACTGGAAAAAAAAATCCTCTAAAAATATGTGGGAGTATACTTATAAGGCTCTGAATAAAGTGTTATTTCTATATTGCAGGGTATGAGCTGTTTCTATTGTGCTTGGGATCCATGAATTTTCTAGTGAGAGGTGTTATTTATGCATGCACTTCTATTTACTTTTAATACCATCCTTCAGCACAACCCTTTTAGTATTGATTACCTTTAATATTGAAATAATAAAGACTTGCACGTGTATCTTTAACCTGGAATAAGTTACTTGCAGTCTCCTGTAATTGTTTCCTATTAACAAAGTCATTTTTCAAAGTGGATGCTAAATCTAAATTATGTTTTCGAAAGCAGAAAATAAAGCATGAGGACAAATTTATAAACATTTTAGAGGATGTTTGAAACAATTTTATTACCACCACAGTATTCCCCTGCCTGTCGAGTAGCCATAGCCCAGCACTGGGTGTTTGTCAGATAATGGACGAATATTCATGGAATTGAAAGGAGCTGAAGTTCGACATTAGATTACAATTTTTATATACAGGAGCAGCACATCATAGCAATGCCTTTTCTTCTTTTTATCTGCTTCCCTTTTCCCTTCAGGCAAAAATATAAATAAAAAAATACCTTCTACCTTCCATCAAATATCAAAGATAAAATGCCGATTGCTTGCTTGACTGCTTACAATGAAGGTATAACAAATGTTAATCTATTTCTGCAGCCAACAGAGAGGGGAGGCTGGAAAGAGGAGAAGGAGATTAGAAGAGCTTTTCTTCGGTGGCATTTCTGAGACTTCAAAATGTTCTTAGAAGCTACTTAACAACAAAACCAGATGATCCCATTGTTGCGGCTCAGAATTCTGTTTCAGTACACAGTAGCTGAGTGAGGAGGCGAAGGGGCTGGAGTGGCATTACTGTATTTCCCATGGATATTTCTAAACACTATTAATTATGGCATTTTAAGAAAGTCTTACAAAAATCCTCCAGCCAGCCACAAGACCTGTGTCCCTGGGGTTGGGACACCAATGGGAAAGTCAGACCCCAGATCACTATCTCAGAGGATGGATCTATCAAGATGCCTTTCTGGAACTCTGACTCACCCCCGCTTCCACCCCTCCTCTGTGGGTCCCCCTGTGGAGGAAATGTGCATAGGAGACACTCTCTCCTTCTCTGTGGGTTCCATATGGCTCCCAGCTGTGCTGCTACAGACTCTGGCTCACTGAAGGTCCAGACTTTGCTCAGCAGCTACAGAGGAAGAGAAGAAAAAGAGGAGGAAGGTGAAAGGGAACAGCCTTCCTCCCTTCCTGTGATGGTTAATTTTAGATGTCAACATGTTTAGGTCATGGTATCCTGGAGTTTGTTCTAGCATCAATCTACATGTTGCTGTGAAGGTATAATTTAAATTGATTACTATTTAAATCAGTGCATTTTGAGGAAAGCAGATCACCCACCGTAATGTGGGTGGTCTTCATCCAGTCAGTTAAAGACCTTAAGAAAAAAGTCTGAGGTTCTCAAAGGGAAAGGAATTAGGCTCCACTTTCCTTTGGATCCAAAGCTGAAATGGACTCCTGTTAGAATTCCCAGCCCATGGTCTGCCCCACTGATTTCAGACTTGCCAGCCTCTACAATAACAGGAGATGGATACAATTCCTTAAGTAAATGGCTCTCTGGATAAATAGATAGCAAGATATATTTGGAGAGACAGAGACACAGAGAAAGAGAGTCAGAGAGAGAAAGAGAGAGACAGACAGACAGAAACAGTTTTTGGGGTTTTTAGGGGGGTTTTGGTACTGGGGATCGAACTCGGGTCCTTGCACTTGTGAGGTGGCAAAACCACTGAGCTAAATCCCCAGCCCCAGTTTCTGTTTTTGTGGAGAACCCTGACTAGCATATTTCCCCACCAAACCTTCCTCCTCCTCCTCCTCCTCCTCCTCCTAGGACAACACATAGGACCTAAAAGAACCTTGTTCACCAGGATCCCATTTTAATGAAACAACTGTTCAGCCCTTTCAGGGTGTACGTTGTGAGCCCCAATCCCATAGCTACACTCTGAGGAGCCTCGGGGGTCTTTCACACTGACCTATAGCCGAAGAATTGAAAGGAAATCAAGAACAAGTGAGCTGTCCCTTCTCCTGACATTCTGCCTCTGACCCAGGGACCAGGGCCCTTTGGCTCTTCTCCTAGACCACGGGAACACATTCTTGCTCCCCCTTGGTCCTGGCTCCTGAGGAGAAGTAGCTCTACTGATTAACTTGTGAGGAGTTTCACCCAGCAGACAGAGGAGGCAGTGGGCGGGCCACCTCTGGACATGTGGCTCCAGCTAACCTACATCTCACGATGATTGAGTCTCCAGATAGACTGGGGTTTTCCTCAAAGTTCTAAGAGCTGAGGGATCCCTGCTGGAACTCTCAGGCCAATGTCTGCATGATTTCATTGCCCTCCCTTGGAGCAGGAATCTGAACAAGAGAACAGTAGGACAAGGACAGAAATGGACTGGAGGGCCATGTTCAGGTGACCCTAATATACTTTATTACCCTTCGTGTTGTAATGTGTTTTATTACCCTTCAAGACTTCTTTTTCATATGTTTTGGTTCCCACCTGTCCTCATTCTCTCTCAACTGTCTTTTTCTGTCTTTGTTTAGTTTCCTTTCAGTAAGTACTTGACCTGAATTATTCCAACACCTGCATTTTCTATTTCACATTGCTCTATAAGCCAAACCTGTACATATTTCAGCTCCATTCACTATATTCACTAAATTTGGTCTACATTCTTCTCCTTCTCTCTCTCTCTCTCCCTCCCTCCCTCCCTGTCCATGGATAATGCGGGAAATCGTGAATTACAAATATCTAATTGGCCTATCTACTTCATTTATATTTATTATCTTTTTTCATATACACAGGACACCAAATTTCCTGGGAAATTGCTACTCCAAGGTACAAGGAAGAAATCATGGAAGATTCCCTCAGACATTTAAAGCTATAGTTACAGTAACTGGGAAATGACCAACTACAACTGCTCCTCTGAGCTCTGTGACTCAGTTAATTACCACTGCTTAATTAATCCAAGAGACTCTCACTGAATGCCTAGCTGTGTCGTGAAAATTATCACCAAATAACACAAAGATCTTCCAGAAGCTAGGAGGTCAGCACTTTGGCCTGCCCAGGGAGCCAGATTTAATTGGCCCCTGATTTCCTTATGGTTCCCTGGAAAGGTGGTTCCTCCTAAAAAGAGGAGAAAGGAAAGGATTCCTGAGCCAGAGCTCCACTGAAATGAGGCTCCCCCTAAGGAGGGACCCACACTTCCTGGAGAGGGCAGAGTCCCCCAGGAATCACAGAGCAGAAAGAGAGATCTGCAGCTGACTAGCAAGCATCCAGGCCTCAGAAGGAAAAGAAAGCCTGGCTAATGACTTGGTTGACACATAAGGAAGGGTTAGGCAAGATAAACAGAGAGATTACTATCCAGCAATGTAAACCAGTTTTCAAGAACACAAGTATGGAAGTGGCCCGACTTCAAATTTCAATTCACTGCTTTTTACATGTGCCATCTTCCTGAGTTTCACTAAGCCCAGTGTCCTCATCTGTACAGTGAGAGTGATCATGGGATAGGTGTGGGTAGGAAGTTGACAGGAAAGGGGCACAAGAAATCTTTTGGGGGTGATGGAAATGTAAATATTACTTTCAAAACTCTTTGAACTGAGCAGCATTTTATTGTATCTTAATTATAACAATTTTAACAACAGAGAAAATGAAGATATTCAGATTAACAAAGACTGATATTGAAAAAATTTACTATTCACAGCATATCCTTGAAAAAATATGAAAGGATGTCTTTCAGGAAGAAGGAAATTTAATTCATAATGAAGAAATGAGAGTGAAGAAGCAAAAGAACAGGAGAAGCATTGACTGTATGAAATAACACTCAGAGGCGATCCTGTGTGCATGTGTTTTTAAAGATGGAATTAAACACTGTACAATGACAACATGAAAGTCAGGAGCTACAGTTTTTTCATGAAAAGATCAGAAATATTGATTAAATTTGAACTTTTTAGGTCATGTATGCATCCAAAAAAGGAATATCACCTAAAAAGGTGTGCAATTTCTGGAGTAGAAAGCAATGTGGGAAAGTGAAGAAGAATAAAGTTCAATCAATTTAACAGACCCGACCACACACACACACACTCATAAGAGAGACAGAAAGAGAGAAGAATCCAAAATATATGTGATAATTATAAAATACAAAATAAAATGGTAGATAAGCATAGACATTATTCATAACTATATATATATAATATGACTACAACTACTAGTCTTACATTGATTTTTGAACACATTCACTTTCTAATTGTATATTGTTAATAAGAGACACACCTAAAATTATGTCCCAGAAAAGCTGAAAGAGGTGAAAATTGTATGGTCAGTGAAAGCTAACCAAAATAAAATTTATGCAATCATATTAAATTATACAAAAGTATATTTAAGGAGAAAATATTATGTAGCACTGTCTTAGTTACTTTTTCTCACTGCTAAGATAAAATATTCAACACAATGTTAAAAGAGGAAAGGTTTATTTCAGTTCACAGTTTGTAGAGGTTGCAGTCTATAATCCACTGGCTCTGTGGCAGGGTCATGTACAGAGGGGTATCACAGAGGAGAAACAGTCTATGGCAAAGCAGGGCAGGCAGAAGGCAGCCAGCAGTGAAGTAGCAAGCAGCAAGCAACAACAGCAGCTCTCTTTCTGTCCCTTATATGCTTTCTAGGCTACACACCCTTAGGGCAAATAGCACTCACACACAGGGTGGCCTTTCCCATTATCCACACCTAGAACTATGCCAAACCAATTAGTGGACTTATTTAGTAATCACACACTCTTGATCCCAGCATCACACACTTTAGAACCAGCAACCCTGAAAAGCCCCACCTATGAGCACAAGAGGATCTGGGGAGCCATCTAGACACAAACTATAACAAGTGCTTAAATGAATATTTGGGAGAGAAATACAATAATCTTGAGTCTGTATATACTTAATAATATAGCCTCAAAACAAATAAAACAAAAACAAAAACTCAGAAGGAAAAATGGACAATGCACATCTTGGATTGATACCACTGGATAAAAATCAATAAGGAGACCAGGATTTAGCTCAGTGGTTCCACCACCTGCCTCGCAAGTGCAAGGTCCCGAGTTCAATCCCCAGTACAAAAAAAATCAATATGGAAACAGTGAAATAAACAAACTTCACCAGACTGATTCCAACTTACATGTCAAAAATTAAAGAAATTTTATTTTCAAAATCACAGAAATTGACTGGGGACTTGACCACAAAGAAAACATCCTATAGCATAAAAAACACATTTTGTGACTAAAGTATTATAAAATTAAAAATCAAGGACTGGGGATTTAGCTCAGTGGTTCTGCCGCCTGCCTCGCAAGCACAAGGTCCTGAGTTCAATCCCCGGTACCAAAAAAAAAAATCAACAGTTTAAAAATAGGCTTCAAAACCATATGTTTAAGAAAAAATTAAATATCCTGTGCATAATTTATGGGACCACAAATAAGTCAGAAAGGAAACAATCAATATTCAGACCTACATGGCAGCAAAAGTAATATATATCAAATTTAATGGGTGTAACTCAATCAGTACTTAGAAGCAATTGTAGCCTTAAACTTATATTCCAGATTAAAAACATCAGAATATAGTAAACTTCAGAATCTTATTCAAACAAATTTATAAAACCATAAATCCAAATTAAGCAACTGGAAGAAAGGAAATAAAAAATATAAAGACAGAAATGTGTCATGTAATAAAGGAACAAAATTAAAGAAGGTCAACATAACCAAAGCCTTAAATCTTTGCAGAGACCATAAACAAGCCAATTTTCTGGCAATAATGAACAAGAGAAAGTTCTAATAAACAAATTAGGCTAACATATTAGACACAGAAAAGGATGCATAATTACACATATATTAGAAATCTAAAGCATCTGAAGAAGATACTTCTGCCAATACATTTGAAACTCAAAAAGGCATACATTTTTTTAAACAAACTTGAATTATCAAAATCCTCTCATAAGAAATAAAGCTTGAATACATTCATGATTGTTAAAGAAGCTGAACCAGTAATTTAAAACATAAGCAGTTCCTCACCCCCAAAAAGACCTGACATGATTGTAAAGGCAGAGTATTCAAAACTTGCAAGGAACAAGAATTTCCCAACTTTTCCACACTTCCACCAAGCACAAAAAGGGAAAAAACTCTCCAACTCACTGTGTGAAACTAATGTGACCAGAACAGGAGAAAGACAATCCCAGGAGAGAAGGTTACAGGCCCAGGCTACACATGAACGCAGATTGAAGAGTCTTAAGTAACTTATTAGCAGCCATATATTATAAGATATTTAAAAATAAAGTTGACCTCATGACCAAGAAAGGCCTGTCTCAGGAATGCCAAGATGACTTAAAGTTAGAAAACCAATTAAGACAGTACACCGTTCTAATAGATGAAAGGATAAAATCCATACGATAATCTCAAAATAACAGAAAGAACAGAAGAAATTCAAAGTACATATTACAAAAACTCTTAGCAATCAGGACTAGAGGAGAATTTACTTTACTTGATAAGGATATCTATCAAAACCTCTGGCCAATATCATACTGAAGAGTGAGATGTTTAAGTATTCCATTACAAGAAACAAGGATGTCTTACTCAGCCACCTCATCTTTGACAAAGGAGCCAACCACCATCATTGGAGGAAAGATAGCCTATTTAATAAATGGTATTGGAAAAACTGGATTTCAACCTGCCAGAGATTAAAACTAGACCCATACCTATCACCATGCACAAAACTAAGATAGAAGTGGATTAAAAATCTAAATATTAAGACAGAAACACTAAATTCGCTGGAAGATAAGTTAGGTAGAACTCTTGAAGATATTGGCATAGGAAAAGACTTCATGAACAAAACCTCAGTAGCACGGGAACTAGCAGAAAGAATCAACAACTGGGATCTCATAATATTAAAAAGCTTCTGCACTGCAAAAGAAACCACCAACAGAGCTAACAGACAACCTACAATATGGGGAAAAAAATTTAGCAGCTGTACCTCAGACAAAGGACTACTATCTAGAATATATAAAGAACTCAAAAAAATCATACCCCCTAAATTCAAAGACCCAATTCAAAAATGGGCATCTGAAATGAACAGACATTTCTCACACAAAGAAGTAAAAGCAGCAAACAAATATATGAAAAAATGTTCAACATCACTGGTCATTCGAGAGATGCAGATGAAAACAACACTGAGATTCCACCTCATCCCGGAAAGAATGGCTGCTACCAAGAAATCAACCAATAACAAGTGCTGGCGGGGTTGTGGGGAGAAAGGAACCCTTCTCCATTGTTGGTGGGAGTGTAGCCTGGTTCAACCACTGTGGAAATCAGTATGGAGATACCTCAAAGAACTAGGGCTAGAGGTCCCATTTGACCCAGCTATTCCCCTGCTGGGTATCTTCCCCAAAGAATTAAAAGAATCATACCACAGCGATATATGTGCACCCATGTTTATAGTGGCACAGTTTGTAACAGCTAAAGCTTGGAAACAGCCCAAGTGCCCATCAACTGGAAACTGGATAAAGAAGATGTGGTTATTTTATAAAACGGAGTACTACTCAGCCATAAAGAATGAAAAATTAGAGTCATTTATAGCTAAATGGATGCATATCAAGGCCATACTCTTAAGTGCAATAAATAGGACACACATGTGTAAATACCTAATAGTTTCTCTAGTGTGAGAAACTGAAAGTGTAAACAAGGGTTAAAATGATTAAAATGAATAAATGATAATTTGAAATAGGAAAAGGTCCAAAGGTGTAGGGGTGGTGGGAGGGGAAGGGGAAAGGAAAAATTATAAGAAAAGAAAAAAAATGGAAATGGTGTCTATGTAAATAGGGAAGAGTGGAGGGGTGAAGGGTACACAGGTAACGGGGAAAAAATAAGAACCAAGATACATCATGTACAGGTACAAGCACCCAATGATGAATGTAAACGAATTATATACCTAAAATCTACCAATAAAAGAACTTAAAAAAAAGAAATAAGGATATTTTTTAGCACCATGTGTATTCAGTGCTTTTCAGAAAGTCATGGCTAAAGCAAAAAGATCCGAAGAAGGGGAAAAAAGACGTAAAAATTGGATAGGAAAAATCAAAACAGTCATTATTCACAGATATTAATATTGTTTACACAGAGAAATCTATGAGAATATATAAAGGAACTATTGAAAGCAATAAGAGTTTGGTGGATATAAAATCATATACAAAAATCAATAACATCTCAACCAGCAACACCCAATTAAAAGGCATAAGTTAAAAATTGTCTCAGTCACAACTAACAGCAAAAATATAAGGTACTTAGGAACATAGTTGGCAAACAAGATGTATTAATATTATGGAAACAATATAAAACTTTATTGGAGTATGTAAATTTTTTAAACCCTGAGGAAAAAAAGGGGAAATGCAGCATATTCGTGGGTAAGAAAGACTCAGCATTTTATAGATGGCAATTCTTTCCGAGTTAATCCATATAGTCACTGCATTCTGGTCAAATTTCCCTGGGTTTTTTATAGACCTTGTCAAGCTGACACTGAAATTCCAATGGAACAACAAAAGGCAAAGAATAGCTAGGATAATTTTGAAAACCACTGAAGGAGAACTCATTCTCAAAGACATAAGGATTTATTATAAAGTCGTATCATTGTAAGTTGAGTCAGTGGACAATTGGAACAGAATAGAAAACCCAAAAATACAGACTGCATTTACATATCAGAGATTACCTTATGGCAAAAGAGGCCATAATAAGTCTATTAATACAAATTGTTGCCAAGAATATGGAAATGGAAATTCACATGTACCCAGCAAGAGGATACATTGTTTCAGCACTTTGGAGAGCAGCTGTGCAAGAGATAGTAAACTTGAAACTGATGCACACTACTTTGTTTCCACTCTTTTTTATTGGTTATATAGATTAAGGGGTTTCATTGGCAGATTCATACACGCACACCATTTTTAACTTGCCAGTTCCTCCCTTGCCTATCTGCACTGGGGAAATTAAGTGTTCCTCGAGATGGATAAAAAATGTGGTCTGTTCATAAAATAGAAAAATGATTAGAAAAAAATTAAATCTTGATAAAATGTTAATAGATAAGAAGTATAAAATGATTTCTAAGTATGTGCAAGTTTGCTACTTGTATAAATTGTTAAAGGCACAAGACAATACCTCATGTTTAGTTAAAAATAGAAAAATAAGCATGGGATGAACATTCCATCATTTTTTCTCATTTCCTTGAGAGATGATAGGTAAAGATATCAAATGCTATCCCTGGTGAATCCAGGTCATGGTACTCGAGTTCCTGATGAGTTATTTTCTGTAATTATTTGTAAATGACATAGATGAGACCAACTCTCTGAATAAAGAAGTCAAGAACTATCTGTAAAGCTGACTAGAAAGAGCTGAGGAGATCGACATTTTATGTAGGTGAATCCAAGTAAGTAAAAACCCACTGAGTTAAAACTAAGAGAGAAGGACCAGACAGGAGAGGATAAGGACAGGAATCCTGCCATTTTGTCCAGGAAGAGAAGTACAGAGTTCTATTCCTGTTTCTGCCAAAAGGATAATTTGTTAGACTTGCCTTAGGAACCCTCATGAACTTCTAATGTTGCATCAAAATTAATGCCCTCCCTTTTCTCAATTCATGTTTGGTTAGTTGCCTCTGGTGTTAAACCAGCCTCCTGAGCACATTGACATTCTGTTACAGTCGAGAGAGCACTCACTGAAAAGGAATATTCCTGCCATTAAAGAATGAGAAAAATTCTGGCTTGGCCTTTGGCCTAGGATACAGAAACCCCCAACCTGCTTTACAAGTAGCTGCCTGACATGAGACAGTTATCTAACATCTGTGAGCCTTGGTTTCTTCATCTTTGAAATGGGTATAACAAGAACACTTACCTGATTTAGTTATTGTGGAAGTGTGAATATCTTAAAATGTGCAAAGAGGTTAGCATATTGTATGTCATAGAATAAATATTTTTTAAATTATCAATGACTGCGATGATTGTATCAGAATGATTTTTGGCTACAAAGACCAGAATCCAACTCCAATGGGCTCAAACAATATAACATTTGTTTTGTTCATGTCACCAGAAGTCCAAAGGAGGGTGACTCTCAGTGTGACCACTTCTCCTTCCGGCATATCACTAACACAGCATCAGGCAAACCTGGCCAACCTCGACCCTAAGACTGCCTGCTTCGTCATCACAACAAAGTGCTCAGCAGCAGTGAGGCCTAAGTTTCTGCTTCCATGAGCAGACCTGAGGCTCTCAAAGGGGAGAAAAGATGTCTCACCCATTTCCAGGTTCATGGCTGAGACCCCTGTTTTAAAAGGAAAAGATCAATAAGGAAAAAGCATCCCAATTTGCTTAACATTAGCTTCACATAGCATGAGAGGCCTAAGAAATGAAGATCCAAAGAAATAGGGAAAAGTGTGTGTTTTCACAGACAGTTGTACAGAAGTAGGATTGGGGGACAAAGGGGTGTGATCACATGGTAATAAATCGGGGGGGGGTGTATCAAGGCCTTCAAGCTTCGATTCTTCTTGCATCTCTGTGTCCTCAGAGAGGAGTACATTCCTGTCCTGCAGCTGTAGGGAGGGCCCCTTCGAATGAGGGAACTACTCTCAGGGGAACTCACTTAGGGTTTTGTGGCCCACTTCAAGCAAGAAGAGGCAAGAGAAGATGAGAGAGCCCTCCTGCTTCTGCAGTTTTCTCAAATACCAAGGTGCCACATTTGGGGTGCCTCATCCAGGGCCTTGTGACTCTCCTAAGAACAAAGCGGCTCCTTCTCTCATAGCTCTCTGTTGTTGCAATGGACCAACCAGGATGGGAGGGTGTGACACTGTGTTTGGACTCACACTGTGTATGGTTCCTGGATGAGCAACATCAGTGCAACCTGGGAAATTACTAGGAATAAAAATTCTCAGCTTCACCCCACACCGACAGAATCACATACTCCAGGGCTGGGTCCAGCACCTGTGTGTGGGTATGTTTTTGAACAAGCCCTCCAGATCATGCTGATAACACAAGAGTTTGAGAACAACTAGGTCCCAGCAATCAGGACTTTCTGTAATGCTGGTCAGCTGGTCTCCCAGGAGGCACATGGGCTTTGTAGAAGGGAATGGATACCTCAGAAACAGTAAGGCAATTTTATGGGAGAGGATGGGAGACGCTACTTACCAGCTAAAGGACACAAACTACAGCATTTATTATTAATCAGCCTTGGGTTAACCATGTTGTGTATGTTATGTAAAAGCTCTAAGGACAAGCAGTATTTTTCTACGTATAATACCTGCAAAAGCTAAAGCCCTGAGAGTTTATGTGACTTGCTTGAGATCACACAGCTAACCAGTGATGGCACCTGAATTCTCACCAAGCCACCTGACTGCAGAGTTGATCTTCCAAATCACACTACTACATGATTTGTTTTGATCTGTTTTGATTTTCAAAGTTTCCCTACTTGTAAAATGGGAAGCTGGGTCCTGATCTAATAATGACTTCCTCACCTGGAGGAAGCCAGCTTCCCTAAGTCACACCTGCAGCTGTCTTTCTCTACCTCCTCTTATGGATAAAGAAACTGAGTCTGAAAATGCAAATACACTTCCCAAAGCCACTGAATTCCATGTCCAGAATAAGAAATCCTGTTTTCTTATAATAAGATTTACAACATCTGTTAAAGGGACATCTGTCTTAGCATTTAGAGAAATTCACTTTCTTTGCACATTGATCTAATTCGTATTTTGTTTTGGTTTGATTTGGGGAATGGGGGGAATACTTAGCTGCATCTGTGCTACTGAGCTACACTTCCAGCCCTTTTGTATCTTATTTTGAGACCAGGTCTTGCTAAGTTACCCATTTACAATCCTCCTACCTCAGCTTCCCCAGTAGCTGAGATTATAGGTGTAGGCTACCACTCCAGCATTAATTTGTTTCTGAATCCGGAGTTTTAAACAAGTGAAATACTAGCAGCTTCTTGACATGAGTAGAAACCATTGAAGAGAAAAGATCTTAAATGAGCAGTTTTCACTTGGAGAACAAAGGTCTTCTTATTCTTTCATTAACCCACTAAGAAATTGCCGTGTATGCTGTGGTAGCAGGTGTTCTAGTCTCAAATTTGACTCCACAGGGACTAACCTTGGGCTCCTTTTTTTAAAAAATTGGAAATCAATGTCAAATCAGGTGATGGGGGAAGCCAATGAGGTGGTTCTGCTCATATTCCTTTGCTGTGAGGCACAAACATTGATCCCAAAGCAGACAGCTGTCTGTGCTCCTGTACGAGCAGCGAGACCCTTCAAGTGCTCTGAGGCTGACAGGGGTTGGTCTTGCTTTGGACTTAGAAAAAATCTATTCCTTTCTAAAACTTTTCCTTGGGACACTATTCAGAAGACTGCTATTACTGCTACTTTGGTCAAATTAACTAAAAGACTCTGTTTAAAGCGTCCACTCCTCATTTCACTGGAATATATTTGTGATACATAATATTCACATTTGTTTGGGGGGAATTGGTACATATATAGAGCATATCTTGATCATTTTTCATCCCCTTGCCCCTTACCCTTCTTCCTCCTTCCCTTTCCTTTCCCCCTTCCCCATCTCGAAGACATTACTCTATTTTCTACAATTGCTGCCTTTAAATTCCTAAATTTGCCCAGAAGTGGCAGTCAGGACAATTAGCCCCTGAAGAGGCCAGGAGGATGACTATCACTGCAAGAGACAGGAAAGACAAAGTGGTTTCCTATTCTCCCACACTCAACACACGCTCCTCTGACCCAGTCCGCGGGAGTTTTTCTCTAATGGCCAAGTCATTCTCCAGCAGATATCAGCCGGGTGTCCTGCAATTTCACTCCATTCTGCCTCTATCCTACCTGGAGACCGCGGCAGGTCCCACAGGCTGAGGGCTCAGTCCCACAAGTCTGTCCCACCTGAGATGCCAGTCACCAGCCCCAGTTTGTGACCCAGGCTTCTCACCAATGGGCTGTACGCTGGGGTTCCCGTGACCCTCTCCACAGGTTCCGTTAATTTGCTAGAATGACTCACAAAATTCACTGTCCTTACATTTACCCATTTGTTATAAAGGACATTCCAAGAGGTTCAGGTGAACAGCCAGAGGGAAGAGCTGCAGAGGAAACTCCCGGGGGATGGGCACCAGACTTCCATGCCCACTCCGGGCACATGCTTAGCTATCCAGAAGGTCTCCATGCCCCATACACTGGGTTGTTATGACAGCTTCATTAAATATACATGATTGATTAAATTATTGGCCATGAGCAACAACTCAACTTTCAGTCCCTCTCCTTTTTTCCCCTCTCTCAAAATTGAAGGGCTGGAAATTCCAGCCCTCTAATCTTGCCTTGGCCTTCCTGGTGACAAAGTCTCATCTAGAAGCTATCTAGGGAGCCTCTGTTCTCCAATCTTCTCACTAACACACAAAAGTTTCAAGGTTTTAAGGAGTTGCATGCCAGGAATCCAGGACAGAGACCAAATATACATTTACTATATCACAATTTCAGAATCATCCTCTTCCTTGAGGGAACCTACCTTATCGCTGGACCATTTCTAGCTTTATGACACCTTTTCACCTTCTGGGAGTAGATTACAGGATCATTTCCCCCAGCCTCGACGTGGGCAAAATATATCAAGGTGGGCTCTGCTATTTGCCTTGATATACCAGAATCAGTAGGAAAATAGCAACAGTCCATAGCCTACTCTTGAGGACTGTACCTCTGTTTCTTTTCTTGTTTCTCTGCTGTCACTATGAGATTAGGGAGGATAAGAGACATATGAAACCAATTATTCCTAGATCTCTGAGAAGCACAGCTTCTGCAAACTATGTGACTAAAACAGACACCTCCAGCTGGGCCCAGACCAAAGAAGTCAACCCCTCTATCTAATAGACACATTCATCAGCTAAATAAATACCACTGTGTGCTGCTAAGCTCTCACACAGCATTGTTTTAATAATAATCCTCAAAATGTCTTCCTCTTAGGAGAAAACTGGGCAATTCCTAGTTTTCATGCATAAGGTGAGCCTTGAAAAGATGTAATTGTTTTTGAAACAAATATTCAGAATATGATCAAATCCATAAATGTGCTCCCTCTGGAGGGCACATGTTTACCTTCTGAGCTCTACCTACCTTCCTCCAAAGTAGTTAAGGGCAATACTTTTAGGGATTGCTTTCAAAATTGATAGAATAGATTTTAGATTGTTGACCTAAATAACAATTAAAAAGAGATTCTCCAAGGAGTAACAGTATTAATTTGGGAATAGAATACTGCTGCATATGCTATGAGCATTGAAACATGGTGAAGCAAGGGGAAATGGTTAAGATATTTTGAAATGATAACCCTTGGCCACAAAGATGACTAACAAGGGTTGCATCTGATTGAACAGACGGATGCTGGGCAGATATCTTTGCACAAATGGTTTTTGTGTAAGGCTGTGAGGTCATTTATCCAATGCTGTGGTGCTTGCAAAATCTTTTGTGATAGTTACAACAAGGCAGTCATGTGTGAGAACCTTCCTTCAGAGCCCCTTAACATGTATTCAGTTAGTTAAAGTTGACACAAGCAATTCCATTTTGATTTGGACAACTTGCAAAGGATTATTCTCAGAAATAGAAAATCTTCATTCTTTGAAAACTGTTTGATTTTTCTAAGTGAAATGACATTAGGGGGGTCCTTAGATTTCTTAAGGATTAATCAGAATTATTTCAAATTTTTACTCAGTAGAAATGATAGAGTTGAGAAAGTTGAGAAAATGGAAATGTACCACCTTCAAACTCACACACTAAATTCAGTTGTTCTACTGGTATTGCCAATCTCCTTTTTTTTCTGCAATATATACATTTTACTAATGTAGCTCCCAAAAAAATTCTTCCTTAAACTGTTGAGTTTCATGTTACTACGTTTGCAATATGAAACTTGAATTAAAAATAAATATTTGGGAATAAATAAATAAATAAATAAATGGCATCCATTTGAATCACCTCTGGACACATGACTTTTGTGGGTATCGTCTTTCATTTAGGCCAATTGTAGTGTCCAAAATGTGTAACAATAACTCCCATTAGAGAAGATGTGGGTTTTTTATAAAAAGGAGTACTACTCAGCCATAAAGAATGAGAAACTAGAGTCATTTATAGCTAAATGGATGCATATTGAGGCCATACTCTTAAGTGAAATAAATAGGACACACATGTGTAAATACCGAATAGTTTCTCTAGTGTGAGAAACTGATAGGGTAAATAAGGGTTAAAATGATTAAAATGAATAATTGATGATTTGAAATAGGAAAAAAGGTCCAAAGAGGTAGGGGTGAAGGGAAGAGATGGGGAAAGGAAAGAAGGGAAAGGAAAAACTATGAGAAAAGAAAAAAATTTAGCATTAGAAGATGTGATCCAGAAAAATCGAGAACTTCAGTGGGCAGCTCAGCCAGCTCTCTCCGGTGAAGGAGATGGTGATTGTTTCAAGGAATTGAGAAGTGCAGCGCTGGCTCTCTCCTTTATGCCCATTCCATGTAGTTATTCCATGAGTGTTCCACTGAGCTCTGTACATAGAGTTTAACCAGTGCTACCTGGCCTTCAAGCTTTGGTCTGTCAAAAGCACAATTTTCCTTCAATATAACAACGCTGTGGCTTGTGAAAATTTTTATCGTCAGTGAAAATCTAGAACGTGGATGAGGTCCAAGTTCTGCCATAACTGTGTCTTTAGTGCCGCTCGACTATGGTGTCTTCCAGACCATGGCCACGTTTCTGGGCAGACAACAAGAACTGTTTGCCTTCAGTTGCAAGGAGTGACACTGATGCCTAACGACAAGTCATAATCAACAAAACTGACAAGGTATATTTCACAAAATTGTTTCATTTAGCACCTAGGGAAACATAGGTTTATGAAAATGAACTTGTGGTAAGACTACAAATAATTGAATGTTTTCTTTTCTTTTTTGGTTTTTTTGTTTGGTACTGGGGATCAAACTCAGGACCTTGTGCTTGCAAGGCAGGCAGTGGCACAAGTGAGCTAAATCCCCGGCCCCTGAATGTTTTCTTTTTAAGTCAGTTTCTTTAAAATGTATTCAATATTTTTTGTTGTTTTGGGTTTTTTTATTTATATATTAATTGGTACATTTTAGGGATACAATACATTTACATTTATCATTGGGTGCTTGTACCTGTACATGATGTATCTTAGTTCTTATTTTTTCCCCATTACCTGTGCGCCCTTCACCCCCACCACCCTTCCCTATTTACATAGACTTTGTTTCCATTTTTTTTTTCTTTCTCATAATTTTTCCTTTCCTTTCTTCCCCTTCCTCTTCCCCTCTCACCACTCCTCCACCTTTGGACCTTTTCCTATTTCAAATTATCAGTTATTCATTTTAATCATTTTCTTCCTTATTTACACTATCAGTTTCTCACACTAGAGAAACTATTCGGTATTTACACGTGTGTGTCCTATTTATTTCACTCAAGAATATGGCCTCAATATGCATCCATTTAGCTATAAATGACTCTAGTTTCTCATTCTTTATGGCTGAGTAGTACTCCATTTTATAAAAAAAAACACATCTTCTTTATCTAGTTTCCAGTTGATGGGCACTTGGGCTATTTCCAATCCTTAGCTATTACAAATTTTGCCGCTATAAACATAGGTGCACATATATCGCTGTGGTATGATTCTTTTAATTCTTTGGGGAAAATACCCAGTAGGGGAACAGCTGGGTCGATTGGGACCTCTAGTCCTAGTTCTTTGAGGTATCTCCACACTGATTTCCACAGTGGTCACACCAGCCTGCACTCCCACCAACAATGGAGAAGGGTTCCTTTCTCTCCACACCCCCGCCAGCATTTGTTATTGGTTGATTTCTTGATAGCAGCCTAAAATGTATTCAATTTTTGCATATACTTATAATTTTGGTATGTCTGCAAACTTGCTTCCTTTTTTAATCTAATATATGATAATATGTATTTAATTACTATATTTAATGGCTATGTGGTATTCCAGAATTAAAGGTATCACATGTACAGTTGGATATTAGCTGTGACATTTTTAAAATAAGTAATACTGACAAGAACATATCTTTATATATGAATTTTCCCTTTCATATTAGTTACTTGTGAAAAATTGCTAAATATAACATTATCAGATCAATAGTTGTGAACATATCTATGGCACTTTTTCCACAGTGAGATATTTGCTAGAAAGTTATGTCATTTTAGCTAGAGTGAAGAAAACCAATTTCACCACAATTTTACAAATGTCATATATTATTGCTTGCAAATAATTTTTGCTAATACAATAAGCAAGCAAGTTGCCTCTTTTTAAATTTTCAAAAATAGCACTTCTCTGACTACAAGCTGGACTGAATATTTTCTCTTTTTTTTTTTTTGCTTGCTTTATATCACATATTTGTTTACTAGTCATCTTTTCATGGCTTTTTCTTTCATTTCACACCCTCCACAGGGAATGCAATTGTTCCGTCCTACACTCCAGTCCTTCTGGAAATCATGGGCACATAAGGGATAATACCCCAGGCCAATTTTTCTTTTAATTGGTGAAGAAATGACATCAGCTAAAGAATTACTGATTTGTTGCAGTGGTGAGATCTCAAGAAGTGATGAAGATATTGAAAGAATCATCCATCCTTACTGTTGTACCCAGTGAGAGAGAACCAACCAGAAACCAATATTAAATCCACACAGGAGTTTATTACCGGCCAGGACCCGAGCTGAGCATCGGACTCGAGCCCCGACTGGGGGTTGACAAACATGTTTTATACACCTTTGAGGCCAGCAGTTTCTAGGCCCCCCCTATGGGATAGAACTAGTGAAGCAAGCAAAAGGTACAGAAGAGGAACGTCCTGCTGTTAGAACATTTGTAAAACAATAGTTGATTAATTGTTGTTTCTAAGAGACTCTCTAAGGGAAGGAGGTTTCTAAGCTTCCTCCTTTTGAGTTCATCTAAAGGGCAGGCAGGTGGGTCAAGCAGCAATATGGAGTCTGTCTTGCTAACAAGGGTCCTTCACTTACCAAAAAATACACTGCAAAGTTCTCACTCCTAAAATGTCTTCTGAAATTTGCCAATCAAGGTATTAAGGGAGCAAACGTTAGACCTAATTGACCAGCTGGAAATAAACAGTTTCTATGAAATACACAGTGGCACAAGTTTTTCGAGGAACTAATGGGCAAAACCTAAAAGCTCTTGGGGAATTTGATGCCCACAGCAAGCATCTGCCTAAGCATCTCAGTGTCCCCCATGTGAAGGAGACTTCAAGGTTAAGCTTGCAATCTCATTGGTGAACGTGATATTGAGTGTTGTCCTCACACCCACAGATGATACCATTTAAGGTCAATGACAAGGATCAATGGAGGGAATGACAGCATCATGTTTAAGAGCATGAAGATTTGGTCTGAATCTCTATGCCCTCCTAGCTGCAGGACCTTGAAAAGATGACTATCTCTTTCTAACCCCCAATTCCACACGTTACCCAAAGGGATGTGTAGGGGGAAATAATAACCCCCAAATGTTCTTAGCTGGAATTTATCCCTGTTACAAAAGACAGATTGAAAAGAAAAAAATGAACAGAGGTTGATTTACAGGCACATTTCTTATATATGTGCAAGACATGCAGAGAACAGTAGTTGTCAAAGAGATGTCTTTGAATTCCGCTTATACAGCATCTTCAGCAAAGAACAGTACATTTTAGAGAATTGACAAGACAAAGGAAAAGATTTTCTCTGGGGCCAGCTAGTTAGGGGAAGGCAAATAACTGGCAGATAGATGTTCATTTGAAAAGCTCGTTGAGTACACAAAGCTCGTAGATTCCTCTCGTGCCATCTCTAGACTGATTAAGTAGAAAGAGGCCCTTGGAGGTTGGACACCCTGCTCTCTTCCTGGGAGAGGAAGCAGCCTACCTTTCATCTTTGTAAACCTGTGTCCTGCTTTAAACAGAGGGAGAGCAGAGAGCTTTTCTACAGCTGCTTTTTTCTTCCTTTTCACAGCTTTGGGGTGACCTCTTTCAGGGGCCCACAGGACTAACCATGCTTGTCCCATAAGGCTATAGAATTCAGTGAGATAACATCCACAAACTGCTTAGCCTGGAGCCTAGCCAAGTTGTAGCCCTCACTAAACCTAGGCAACTGTTACCATTTATTTGTAAAAGAAATTGAGGCAAAAATGATATCTTAGAGTTCTTTAAAGGGTTAATACTGAGAACAAGAGGTTACCAAGAGGCCTTGCGTGCCTAATCCCCCCACTTCCCTCCCCTGTCATACTGCCAGCATCCACAAAGATCACAGCCGGGCAACTTGAGATGATTCTCAGCCAGGTTGGGATTTCCATGAGTTATGATTTCTTGTTAATATAATAATGTAAATTTAATAATACTATACTTAATATTAGCTGATTTTTAAAATCTTGGTTATCTATAAGTGCTATTGTGCCAGTCCTGAGTTACGTACTCTAATAACACTGTGATGAACACTATTGATATGAGGTAGAGGCATAAGGACTCTAACAGCTGGCATTAGAGAGGAGGACTCCCCTGTGTAGAGGCCACAACATAAGAGATCAGTTGTGTACACTCACTCCTGCCTTCTTTTCTCCTTCTTCCTGTACCCCTTTTGGCTGCTTGAGGTATAGGGCAAGGTGTAACACTCTAGGGTGATGAGGACAAGGCCACATTCTACTGATGGTAGGGGGAAAATGGTCAGGAACTTGCATCCCACGTGGCTGGAGACTCCATGCCAGCCTTTACTGGGAGAGAGAAAGAAATACTCTCTTTCAAGCTAATACTGTCAAGTGTCATCAGTCACAGTCTTAATCATAACTGCTAGGAGAAATCATGGAATTTACTCAGAATCCAATCTTATTTGGGGTCAAAAATAGAATGACCTAAGTTCATATCTGAGGCACAAGTATTTTAAACACAAGGAAACAGAGAGTCAAGGAGCTTGTGCCAGTAAGCCTTGATGTGTCAACTTGATTGGGTTGGAAGTCACCGGGGCATTGGTGGATTCCACTTCTGGATGTGTCTGGGTGGGTCATGGTGGTGTGATCTTCGGTACTGTATCTGGGCCCCACTCCTTCATCTCTGGGGCTATTCCCCTGCTCTCCTTCCTGGATATCACAAACTAAGCAGCTTTGCTCCAATATGCCCTTCTGCCTTAATGTTTCTGCCCTGGAGTCTGCTGACCATGGTCTGAATCCCCTAAAACTATGAGCTAAATAAAACCTCTTCTTTAAGTTGTGGACATCAGCTAATGTGTCCTAGCAATGGCAAAGAGGTTAAGTGGCCCACTCAAAGCTGGATCCATGGCAGAAATAGAATTTGAGCCAAGATCTACCCAACTTAAACCCTGCATTCTGTTTGTCACCACTTTACTGTGTCTTTTAATTTCTAATTCTCTTGTCTTGTCTCCCTTCTCAGCTACAGTCTGTAGTCTCTCTCTCCTTCAATACTGGTCAGCCTCTAGATCCACAAGAAAACTGACTCCTCCCCAATCCAAATGAGACCACCCCACTTAGTTCCATCCCAGGGTAAATATATGTAGTCATTATCCCTGCTAGCTCTCCCCAGTAATGGGGAAGGCAACACTAATACAGTGTTACTTTCCCTGAAATATTTATTAAGTTGGGCACAAATGCATTTTTCCCATTAAGTTGGTCATGGTAAGATTCAAGCAAATTTCTAAATATATGAGAATAATATATCCAAATCAGTTATTAAAGGAAGCTAAAGGTGTTTGGGGTATGTCCTTCAACCTCCTGAGATTGATATCAGGGGAAAACATGCCCTTTCAAAAAAGATTCTAGAATGCCATTATGAAAGAGAAAATGTTAAACTGGCTTGACCCTTCTGGCATTTCTTTGGATCAAGTTTAATAAATTCTTTCTTAAAATAATATTTTCTAATATGAAAGTAGTTCATGTTCATTATAAAGTAATGCAGAATAAAGAAGGATTCTAACTCAGTGAGAATCACTATTAATATTTTGGTGTTTTCTACTTGCAGTCTCTTCACTTCATAAATTTTTTACACCCTTGTGATCATATAACAAAAAAAACTTATACAGAGTGATTGTTAACAATAACTACTTTATTTCATGTTATGAATATAGACTGTAGAAAAAATTGGAAAATAGCAAGAAGCATGAAAAAATGAAATCATCCAGAATTTTGATGCCCAGAGAAATACAATGATAAGCATTTTAGAGTTTTTCCCAGCAGCCTTTTTACTATATATCTTCACATGATTGAAATCAAATTGTAGAGGCTAAATTTTAAGTAAAGTTAACACTGAAATACCCAGACTCTATATAGAAGATGTCTCAAAAAGCTCTTTCCTGATAACTTGGTAGCTAAGGTCATTAATATGAATTTAAAGCAAGGATTCATAGCTCAAGTTCTACAACAAAGAAAACGGCTAAAACATTGCTCTTTGCAACTCTGCTTTCTATGGAAGAAAAGGCATGTTTCGTTTAGCAGTTTTTCTGGCACAGTATCCCCAGCATGTAAATAGTTTTGTCATTCTTAGTAAGTGTTTCAGAATAACACCAATTATTGTTTCAAGTGGTTTTCAAACATGGCAACAACGTCCTCCTAAATTATGGTGGGAAGAATGTGGTCTAAAAAAAAAAAAACACATTTACTGGTACTATAACAAGAGCAAAAACGAAAAATGGAGAGTGACAGACCCACTTCCTCCTCTGCTCGTGGACCATTTGGCTTTTCTTCTCGTCTTTTCCCATCATCCCGCATCCTCCTAGAGCTGCTGTCTTTGTTCTCAGAGAACATGATTTCTCCCAACAACTCTGAGTCTTCTTTTCCCACTTTCTACTCCCACCGTGTTCGAGGGGCTGCTTCTTCCTTTTTCATATTTTTTTTTTACTTTTAATTGACACACAAGGACTGCCTGTTATGGATAGATTAACACGGGTGGAGGAGGCAGCAACTCACTGTGAAGCCCGAGGTGTGACCAAAACCCCAGCCCAAGGATCCTTAGAATTCCACCCCTCTAGAATTACTCTTGTGATTAAGTAAATCCTCCAAAATAACCAGGCCACCACTTCATGCCACCACTCCAGGGTCAGCCCATTATAATTACAATGCTTATAAAGCTCTGTACTACAGCTTTCAGAGCAGCACCGTGTTTAAAGAAGCAGAGCCCAGGAGTTTTTAATCTTCTTTCTTGTCTCCTTTAGATATTAAAGGATATCCACAGCAACTCATTAAAACTCCCAGATCTGCTTCTTTCTATTTCCCCAGAAGATCCATCTCCCTCTCATTTACACTGCTCACCACCACCACTGGGGCCTCCATGGCCTCTTTCTTCTCTCTCTCAAGGAACGAGAAGCCGGGACCCTGCCTTCCCACTAGGTCTTTGGGGGATTGGCATTTCTTAAGGCTCCTGTTCTTTTCGTGAGAAAGCTAGCATGTCTAGGCTTTCTGGGAAGGGGAAAAAGAAGGGTGATAAGAGGACAAAGGGCAGATGATAGGAAGCTGTGATTTCTGTCCCATCATAGAATACAGTGCAGGATTGAGTATTCTTAAAGGAATTAGATGGTGGTGCACGGGGAGGAAACTCAGAAGCTCCAAGTCCAGAGCATCACTACCCCAGGAGCACAGTAGGCTGCAAAGTACTCTTCCAAGACATATTCATTCTTCCCAATTTTCAAAAGTCTTACAGAAGAGTCTGCATCAAGGGGCCTTGAAGGTCAAGCTCATTTGGAGTGCAGAGTTCACAGGCAGCACCTGAGAAGTGTCTCACCCTGGAGGTGGTCACACCTCCCCTCCGCCTCAGCTGCCCCTGGCCTCAGCAACATCACCTGTACCCCTGCCTGGATGCACGTTACCTTTCCTTTTTTCTTTTTGAAGAAATCTTTTTAAATATGAAAACCATAGGAACTAAAAGTAAGTTAAGAACAGATCATTGTTCGAAGATGGGTGTATGTTTTAGAGTCTCTTTTCATGATTTTATTTTTGTAGAGTAAGACATCCAGTATGGTCCAAATTATAAAAGGTAAGAAAAATGCAGAGTAAAAATCTCTCCCCACCCCATTACCATTGCTCACGCATCCAGTTCTCTGCCCCTAGGGGCTGCAATGTTTCAAATATTCTGAAAACAAAAGAAATAAAACATTATAAATAGAGTTAAGGTCTCCTTTTCCCATTCTTCTTCCATGATCCCTAGAGGCAGCCATTATCCTGAACTTGATGCATATTTCCAATGTCTTTTATGGCTTTTACATTCACATGCGGCTATCTGTGAGCAGTAGACAGTATTGCACTGTGTGCTGTGTGTAATTTAGCTCAATAGGATCCTACCATTTAGCACTACTCGGCACCGCCGGTTCATTCCTGTTAACTGCTATATGCTATTCTATTGCATGGCTACAGGGTGTGTTAGTCATCCATTTTCCTATTGATAGGAAATTCTTTCCTTTTTTCCCTACTACAAACAATTCAACCACTTTAGTGTTTTCTGAACTAAAATAACTTTCAGGCCCATTTCTCTTCCAGATGACTCTACCAATTCCAAATAATCCAAGCAAAACTTCATAGGGCATTTTTATAAAAACTGATAAGCTAATTCTAAAATTCATCTGGAGGAGAAAACAAACAAAAATTGGCAAATATTTCTTGGGAAGGAACCTAAGAAAACTCACCTTGTGTTTCTATAATCTGCATTGTGCTACTCGGTATGTTATTCATGGGAGAGGAAGGGTTAGCTTGGAGCTTCTTAATTATCACACTGTTTATCTATTATGAGAAATCCAAGTATAAATAAATTAAAGAGCAAAATAAAAAATAGATAATAAGGTTTCACCGCCTGCTGCGCAAGCGCAAAGACCTGAGTTCGATCCCCGGAACCAAAATAAATAAGAACAAAGAGACAGATCTTTTGCAAATGGGAAGGGGACCAGAAATGGAGAGGATGGGGGGTAAAGAGAATGAAGATGTGTTTTATACATGTACCACTTCCCCATGATGGACGTAAGTGTTATGTATTGCTAACATATACTAATAAAAATTTAATTTAAAAAAAATAAAGAGAAGAGGCTCTTTTTCCTCTGGAGGTTGTAATGTCTTCGTGTGAGTCTGAAAATCTGTAGACATCTTGCCACACCTTGAGGGTGAAGTCAGTACATCAAAGTCCAAATCGCAAGAATCAAGAGAAATTGAGACAGACTCTGAAGTACCACGTCTTGATCAATTCTACTTCTCCATTGGTAAATTATACGAGAAATGACCACGGTTGTATAAGCTAATTCAAAGGGGTGAAGGAGAGAAGAATTGTCCTGTGTGCAACCAATAGCATGCTGACTGAGATAGTATCTTAGAACAATGTTTGATTGACTCAAACTTTGTTGGCTTTTTAAATAATTTTACTTTTTTTGCAGTCATCTCAAACAAAATGTTGCATGGAATAACCCTTTCTCCCAGTCTGTGATTATTTTCATAGGATAAATTCCTAAATAACTCCTACCCAAGTGGAATTCTCAACCCAGAATAAGGGAAGAAAAGGTTTATCTGATAGAATGCAATGTAACAAATTCTAATTCCATAGAGAAAAATATGGAAATTCCAAATAATCTGAGTTCTAACCCCAGACTCAAAGTCTTCTGTCTCTTACAATCTTAGAAGTGTCGGAACATCTGCTCAAATTAGACATCAAGGCCTCCATTTATATTAGCTGCCAGTAGAATAACAATACCAACAGTAATAAGAATAGTTAAGATGTACTAAGCATTTATTCTGTGCCACAGGGTATTCATACATTATCTCATTTAATTCTTGTAACAATTCTTTTAAGGACATACTGTTATCAACTCCATTTTACAAATAAAGGAACAAGACTTGAGGAAAGTTAGGGACTTGTCCAGAAACATGCTGCTATGTGAAAGAGCAGAGATTTCAAGCTGATGATCTTACTATTCATGATCCTATTTCTTGGGTCTCTCCTGGAGTCTTTGCAAGAAAATCTACTTGCAGATTTATCTACACAATTTCCTGCCTCTTCATGTGCTCTTTTAGTCAATATTAAAAAGAATGTGCAGGGCCGGGGATTTAGCTCAGTGGTTCCGCTGCCTTCCTTGCAAACACAAGGTCCTGAGTTCAGTCCCCAGTACCAAAAAAAAAATGTGCAAAGAATAAAGGGCAGAGTTGACAGGAGGCAATGAAGCAGACATGTCCCAGAACTCATTCCCTAAATTACTTTCTGGAGGTGGTGACTCACCCGAGGGGACATCTTGCTCTTAGCAAGAGAACGCATCTCCCAGTAATTTGCCTACATCCTCACCACCATGTCCTTCCTCTTCTTTCAGAACTAAGTCAAAACCCTCAGCAGATGCCACCAAAGGTCTCACACAAAGAGCTCCTGTAACGGACACTCTGGTCGCCTCTGCAGCATCTCTTCCTCCTTCTCCATCAGCTTAAAAATTCTCACATTTTTTCTTTCCCTGCAATTGAGTTCAATCTCTCTACCCACTGCAAATTTCTCTTGACATTCTCAGCACTGCTCTTAGGAGGACAGCTAAGACAAAGGCCATCAACCTCTTACTAGATGGGAATGAGGAAGCATAAGTCCCAAGAGCCAATAGTAGCAACACCAGTATCTAGTAGGAAGCAGTTGTGGGGTGAAGCTGGCATCACCAGGGGTATAAGATAGAGCAAAGACTTGGGGGAGGGCCAGGGATTTAGCTCAGTGGTTCCACGGCCTGCCTTGCAACCGCAAGGTCCCGAGTTCGATCCCTGGTACCAAAAAAAAAAAAAGACTTGGGGGAAAGGCCTGATTCCTTGAGAACATTGCTGATACACTGAATCAATTCTTACCCCAAACTTGGTCTCCCTTCAGCTTACCAAATACGTGAACTAATACATTTCCTGTGTTGTTCAGGCCAATTTAAACTAGTCTTTAACTTTACAGCACAAAACTTGGATGATAGTCTCCTAAAAATAACCAAGCAATGTATAGCAAGGACTTAGAGGCTGCTTTTGCTAAACAGTACTGACTTTACTTGGGCCTGAAGATGCGTAATGAGTACTGAAAGCAGGTTAAATCTTACCATCTCTGCTTTCATTTTGTATCTGTCTCCTTTGTTACCTTAAACTTTGGGCCAGATTCCTGCTGATCTTTCTGTGTAGACATGTTAATCACTTGAGGAGAGTCTGTCTGTCTTAGTTACTTTTTGCACTGCTGAGACAAAATACCCAATACCCACAAATTAAGGGAGGAAAAGTTCATTTATCTCGCAGTTTGTAGGGTTTCAGTCCATAGTCAGCTCTAAGGCATAGCGGCAAGGCAGAGGAGAAATGGTCCATGGCAAGCAGGTAGGAGACAGAGAAGCAGCAAGCAGCAGGAGCAGGACCAGGCTGCCTTCTTTCTGTCCCTTCTATGTTCCATCCAGGCTGCAAGCTTATTCAGTGGTGCCACCCACAGCCAGGATGGGGCACCCTTAATTCCAGCACCACAAACCCTAGATCCAGCCACCCCCAAGAAGCCCCACCTATGACCACATGAGGTTTTTCAAGGACATTTAGATACAAGCCATAACACTGTCTAACAACTGGTAATAGTAGATTGATTCACCATAAATTTAACCAATCTCTCCCATCCCTTTTCAAGGCTGAAGGCACCAAGATAAGAGTAACTAAGGTATTTCAAAGATTTGCAGGGACCTCGTAATCAACAGACTGTGTCAACCTGCAACTTTTACCACACCCTGCTTCACATCACTGGAATGATGTCTAGACCTCTCCAGTCATTGCCCTGATCCTGCCAGGAGCAGTGAGCCTTGCAGGCAGTTCAACCTCATGATGAAACTGCCCCCCTAAACAAGACCAACTGCCCCATGAGGGGAAGCAAATTGTGTCCTCTATCAATAGATAGAACCACCTGGCAGAAGCTGACCTGAGAAAATTATCAAGACTTTGACCAAGACTGCTTAGTTATACATACTCCTTGGCCCTATACTTTTTGAGCTCTTGTTAGTCCCCCAAGATAGGGCTGAGAATACCAGTTCCCTGTCTTCCCAGGATGGGAATAATAAATTCCCGTCATATTTCACCATTACTTTTTCCCATTTGATCTTTAAGACAAATGACCAGATCTGGTTTCTTGGGACTCCCCTAAGTCTGCTCCCCACCCGGTCCCCAGCCAAGGATTCCATTAACACTAATACTTATGATACACTTCTGATAGGCACCACCCCATGTACCTTGTGCATATTGGCTCACTGTACCCTTGAAACAGTCCTGTGAGCTAGTTTTGGGGAGATTTTAAGACAGTTTTTTGAATGAGGAAAGTAAGGCACCAAAAAAATGGTTTAATAATGTTGCCAAAGCTAGCAGGTGGCACAACCAGAATTCAAACTCCATTGGACCCTCTGGATCCAAAATTCTTGCCTTTACCCACTCTGCTAGTACCTTGGCTGTCCTGGGTCTGCTCATCAAGGACATCCAAGAGCATATTAGACTGGGGAAACTGGGAGTGTAGCATGGGTGGGAAATATGCTAATATTCATTTTCCAGTTATTTTCAGAAAACCTAAAGGTACTCATGTCACTTTCATTATTCCAAAACTCATCGAGAATTTGACTGTGTCTCTCCCAAGTCACTTCTGCCAGGTTATTTCTCAGCTGCTGACAGTTGTTGTCTAGGCTGGGTCGATATTTTCATGTCTGCTCATAATCCTGTGTGTCAAGATCACTGGAAAAATAAATGCCAGGGTATTTTCTCTGTGTTCTAGCTTCTGCTTTGATGCTAGGGACAAAGTCTAAAGTTTATCTCCAGGGGCTGGCGATGTAGCTCAGTGGCACCATGCCTGCCTTGCAAGCACAAGGTCCTGAGTTCGATCCCTGGTAAGGGAAAAAAATAAAAAATTTTAAAAATTTAAATAAAGTTTATCTTCATGGTAATATATGTGTAGAATTCAAGGGGTGTAAATGTATGTACTGTTTTTTCACATAAACATGGAAGTCTCAACTATCGCATTTGGGGAAGAAAAATCATCTATGCATCATCTTCATATCGATACCATGGCTGTGGAAGCTTCAACCAGACACTTGGGTTTCAGACTCTGCCTTTATCTCCATGCCAAATATCTTTAAATTGTTAAGTGTTACCAAAAAATTCTCTTTGCTATCAGGAGCTGATGATATTTTAAATTAATAATACTCTGAACAGACATCATTTTCTTTATTATTTGTCTCCTCTTCTCGTTGGCTATATGTTGGTTGGTTCTTTAATTTGTATTTATTTGTCCAACTATCAGTAAGCAAAAGAAAGATGAAGTAAACAAATAAATAAATATGGGCAGTGACTCCAAGTTCAAAAGACCAGCTGATGAGAGATTATAGCTCCTCACAACCGCAAGTCTGAGATGAGTTGTTTGATTATATACATTTCAAAGTGAACCAGCATCCTCTCCCCGGGAGCCAGAATGGAAAAGAGATTTTCAATATTCTTTCCCTTTGTAAATGATGATCAGAGTGGTCCATGGGATTAATCCAAGTGAAGTCCTCCCTTGAGTCCTGGTCTTTCGGGGGGAATACTTGAGTAGGTCTTCTAATGGTTTAGAATGAACTTTGTCTGAACAGTGTTAACTGTCTATTGCTATTGTTGCTTTAGCATTCAGACATTGTTGCTGCTGCTTATTTCCAAAGCTATTGGCCAAAGGTGAAACCAAACAAGGCATTTCTGGGAGACAAAGGAAAGGCATTGGCCTGCAAAAATCTGTAATTTAGCAACAAGAGCACACTGCAATTCTATTTCTGCTTAATAATATATGTCTGTGGTGGTTAATTTTGTGCGCTGGCTTGGTGGGGCCAAGGGATGCCCCAGATCACTGGCAAAACATTATTTCTGGCTGTGTCTGTGAGTGTGATGAGCATTGGAAAAGGTAGATTGAGCAAAGATCAGCCTCACCAAGTCAGGTGGACGCCATTCAATACACTGAGGGTCTGAACAGAATGCAATGGCCGAGGAAGGGCGAATTTGCCTGAGTTGAAACATCTGTGTTCTCCTTCTTCCGACATCCGTGCTCCTGGTTCTGAGTTTTAAGGCTCAGGCCAGGATTTGCATTCTTGGCACTTCCGGTTCTCAGACTTTCCAAATTGGATGGGAGTCCACCACTGGCTTTGCTTGTTGTCTGGCTTAGAGTCAGCAGATTGAAGGCTTCCCAGCATCCATAATCATGTGAGCCAATCCCTCGCAATAAAATTCCTTCTAAATAAATAAATACATACATATATTTAGAAATAAAGCTCTCTATCTCCCATTGGTTCGGTTTCTCTGGAGAACCCTGACTAATTCAATGCCCCCATTTTAAATGAAGCTCAAATCTATCCAGTAAATATAGACTTATTTTTTACCCCAGGGTTGGTGGAGGACCCGAAATACCAGTCCTCAGAATCTTCCTTTACTTTTCAGTGTGCATGTGCAGGCCAAACATAAGTGGACACAATGCAAGACCAATTGTGAAATGTCTGTTAAATGCTAAGTTCTGAACAAGATACTTAAATGTTTGTCACTTCATTCTAAATAGAGCTTAAAAACAAAAGCTCGCATAGGTGTACTTATCCCATTTTGAAGAGGAAAGAACTGGAGAAGGTTGAGTTCTAGCACCGTAAGTAAAGATGTAGACTCAAAACTTTCTAATCAATCAATGCACTTTCTGCTCCCAGACTGATTTTGAAAATAGTCAAAAATATGCATGCTTACCAACATTTGATAACAAAACACACAGGGTCAAAGACTTCAGCACAGTGGACAAACTAGTATGCAAAGATCTCAGCATAACCATTGCTCTCTTCCACTTTCAGACTGCCATAAGAGGCAGGTACATTTGCAGATTTGGAATTACCTATATCTGAAGCATTGCATATGTTAGTGACATAACTAATATGAATAGGGTTATAACTAGAGTTACAGAGACAGTTGATAATGACTTCGTGCTTTAAATATGATTGTTTAAAATGTATAGGTTGACACTATACAAAGCAATAAGAATTTCCTCAAAACACTAAAAACAGAACTGTTCTATGATCCAGCAATACCACTTCTCATTATATATCTGAAGGAATTATAGTCGGCACACTATAGACATTTCCGCATACCCACATTTATTGTGGCACAATTCACACTCGTCAAAATATGGAACCAGTATAGGTCCCCATCAATGGATGAATGGATAAAGAAGATGTGGTCAATGTACACAACAAATTATTGTAATAATACAACAGAGTGTTATTCAGACATAAAGAAGACTGAAATTATGTTATCTGCAGGAAAGTGGATGGAACTAGAGACCATCATATTATGCAAAGTAAGCCACATTCAGAAAAACAAGTACTGTATGTTTCTCTTTGTGCAGAATTGAGGGGGGAAGATGACATGAAAGTAGAACGTAGGAAGGGAAACTACTATTAGACAGCAGAAAAATAATAAGGGGTAAGGGCTAAGGGAAGGTAATAGGGGCATGGAGATGGTCAAAATATGCTGTATGCATATGTAAAACCCAATATTTTGTAAAATTAGTATGCACTAATAAAATTTTACAGGAAAAATAATTCTTAAAAATGTATAGGATGGAAGACTGACGAGTCTGAAATTCATATATCAGCATTGGATGTCTGCAACCCAAACCAGAGTGGACTGTGAAGGCTGACAGCAGTGTCCCAGGACCCCAGTAGAGGAAAAGGTCCAAACAGGACTAGGATGCTTTCCCTAAGTGTCAAGTTCATTCTCTACTCTAGAGAGATTAGTGGGAAATCTACCACTAGTCAATGATGCTATTTTTATGTACAATTTTCAGCTTAATGTTATGTGAATTATATCATTCTTTCATTAGTGTAGATTTACATCATTCTTTTCTTAGTATAGATTAAACCCTTCTCAAGCAATCATTGGGGGTCTTTTAGCATCCCAGGTTAGAAGAATGGCTCTAAATAACAGGAATTCCAGAAATCAGGCTGCTTTTTGTACTGATTCTACTAATAGTAATCAGAGCCAACTGTCAATTCCTCTAAAAGTTCTGGTGCCCAAACAAGAGACCATATCGACAGCATGAACTCCTCCTGACCAAGTTTCATTTCTGGTAGACTTCTTCAACAATTCTCAGTACACATTTAAATAGCACCTTTTTATGGCTCATTTATTTGTTTATTTATTTATTTTTATTCATTAAGTTTATTGGTTCCTTTTAGATATACAATATTATGACATTCATCATTGGGAATTTGTAGCTTTACATGATATATCTCGGTTCTTATTTATTTCTCCATTCCCTTACCCTCCCTTCAACCCAGTACTACTCATCCATAAAGAATGAGGAACTAGGGCTGGGGGAATTTAGCTCAGTGGTTCCAGCACCTGACTCACAAGCCCAAGGTCCTGAGTTCAATCCCTGGTACAAAAAAAAAATCATGAAGAATGAGAAACTAGAAACATTTATAACTAAATAGATCCACATTGAGGCCATACTCTTAAGTGAAATAAATAGGACACACGTGTAAATATTGAATAGTGGGCCGGGGATGTAGCTCAGTGGTTCCAGCGACTGCCTTGCACGTGCAAGTTCCCAAGTTCAAACCCCGGTAACAAAAAAAAAAATACGGAATAGTTTCTCTGGTGTGAGAAACTGAAAGTGTAAATGAGGATCACAATGTATAACAGATAATGTGAAATAGGAAGAAAAGGTCCAAAGGGGAAGAGGCAGGGGAAGTGGGAGGATTGGGGGAAAGGAAAGAGGGAAAGGAAAAAATAGAAAAGGAAAAAACAGAAACGAAGTACACATGTAATAGGTAATATATTTAAACATTCAGTGCTGAATGCAAGACTTTGCAGGAAACTCTCACTAACTTAAAAAGAAATATGCTTGCAAGCCTAATGCTTCCATGGGTAAATTGGAGACTAAAATGTGTGCCTTTCCATTACTCTTTCAAGGCTTTGGAAATGCTGGAAGGAAATGGAGAGGAATGTACACCCGCTGGTTTTGTATCATGAATGGGTGATGGCCAAATAAGAGTCCAGATTCTTCTAAAACATACTTCACTTTACAAAAGCTTCAGTAGTTTCTAAGTATACATTCTTGGGGTTTCCTCTACAGAAAATGTGTGCTTCCAGGCCAGCTATGGTTACATTAGTCCCATGCTACTTCTTTTTTTTTTTCTTTTTGACGCATTCTCATGAGTCTCTTGCACTCTGTCAAAGTCTAAGCCTTGGAGAAAGAGGCTTTGTTTTGTTTTATGAAAAACCTTTGACTCTTATAATGTGCAGTTCACACCTTTGGTGTCAGATAAATGACAAATAATCATTGTTAGAGGCTATAACACATCCTGATGTGAAGTTTTACAATGATACCTGTTTTCCTTGAGCTGCTAAAATCATTAAATTTATGACATTGGTGGATTAGTAGAACAGTATGCCTTTGCTCTATTTACTTAATTTTTGAATTGACAGGAACGTGCTTTAATGTGGAAATCACATTACGGTGTTCAAATATCTTGTATAAGATTATTAGCTGTAGAAATTAAATGGGATTTTATCCATTGTCATCATCCTCTGTTTCTTTGACATGCTTATCCCATCTATTGGCAAACCAAATTTGATGTCAGAATCTGCTCCAAAATACTAACAACAGGATTTGTAATTGCAAAGCTAACACCTATGAATAATAAAATTGCAAACAAGCAGAGCATCATCAAAAATTCAAGATGATTATTTTTTAACGATTATATTTCTTCCTGTGTGTGACAGTATACAAAGCACAGGGCACTGTCTACCTCAAAAATAAATTCTAGTGAATTTCTGGACCAAGGCACCATGAGGACAGAAAGAGTATTTTTATCACCAATTTAATAAGAATATGTGTCTTGGGAAGTAGCAAGTCGGGGTAAGAGAAATGCATTTCTCCCTCATTATCCATCTCTCCTCAAACACTTTCAAGTTAATTACATGGGGAAGGCATGAGGAATTAAATGTCCTTTGAGAAGAATGTGAGAAGACAGAACTCCAATTCTAGTCCTGTCATTGATCCACTGACTTATTTACATACCCTTAACCCTGTCTCAATTGAGGTTTACCCTGGAACAGTGATGTAATCATTCACCTTTCTATGTTTAGGTGAAGAAACCACAGCCCACTTAGCTTAAGGGACCCAGCCAGAGCCATCCTTTTTGACTTCATATGGCCTGTCTTAAATTCAGACCCATCTTAATATATGTGGCAGGCCTCCAAACTCATTTTCACTCTTTTGGCTGTAACTGTTTTCTTTGACCCTATCTGAGCTCCCCAAACCAACTCTCTTTCAACCTCTTACCCTTTCCTCTTATCTCGCTGCCTTCAACTCCAACAGCAGAATGATTTCCCTGTAAGTTGCTTCTATACTGCAAATACTCTGGGAGGTATAAATGCCTCATTACCCAACAATGCTTACCATTTATTAATGCTTTTTAAGCTGCAGACACTATATCAGGCATGCTGCAAATATTCTTATATTTAATCCTCACAACCCCATGAGACTGGTATCATTACACAGATTGGAATAATGAAGGTCAGGGAGCATAATTAACTCGCTGAATGTCACACAGCTGGTAAATAATACAACCAGAATTTGAACCTACTTCTCTCTGGTGCTCTCAGCCATTATGCTTCCTGGCTGTCATTTCCTCCTAAAGAGGAAATGGTCATTCACTCACCACATGTTCTGAACATCAAATGTATGCCAGGCGCATTGCTGGAAGAACAGGGGACACAGAGATGAAAGAACAAGTCAGAGCATCAGGAGGAGCAGTGACACCTGAGCCCCGGAACTATTACTCCCAGGATCGTGGTGACAGTGTCTGAACCTATTCACACCACAAAGCTTCCGAATCCAGGCAACCCAGGCAATAATAAATTAGACCTGGTCTGAGGAGGGCTTTCTTCTAAGCTTTCACACGTTCAGGTGGCTGTACAAATTCCAAATATTCCTTTCTGAATTTCCTCCGTCCCTAGTTGGGATTCCCTGGCGATCTCCCTTCGCCTGGATCTGTCAGTCTAAGGAAAACACAGTTCTGCTCCTCCTGTACCTGCACAGGGTGTTCAGCAGTCCAGTCCTCTCTGTTTTTGTCATGTGCTCACCCTCAGTGGTAGTCTATAAATAGCTAATGTGTGCAGAAAGTGATTTTTCGCTTCTCCTTCATGCCTTCTCTCATCCCCTGACTGCCATATCATGGCTGTTCTCCCGCCATATTTGGATATTGGGCTCAGGTTTGTTTCTCTAAGATGACTCTGTTGTCAGCTCATGAAATGGAATCACTCCTGCATAAGATTGGGATTCGCTTTTTTTTTTTTAAGTTTCTTTCTTCCTTCAACAAAGCTTTCTTATTGTGTGGGACTGCATAACCTTTGTTCCTTTTCTCCAGCCCCATTGTGATTAAATGTGAGTTCATGGATAAAGATGCTTGTTAGTTTTGGGACACTAGATAAAAATCTGTAACAGACCTAAAGTCCCAAAGTAAACTACTCAACTCCTTGTTTGCCCGGAACTGATGTTCCGGACACCACAATTTTTAGAACAAGCTGCAAATGTCTGCTGACCATCAATACGTGACAGTCGACCACTAACCTTTGTCCCTTTTTCTTTAATTCTATATGTTAACTTCCCCCTCAACCCCCTATAAAAACAGCCTTGGACTCTGAGCCAGCTGCCTCTCTAAGCTATTTTGCTTTGGGAGTGCCGTCTGGCCAGACTAAGGTCTGTTTTACTTTCCAACTTGTCCGGTGTGTTCCTTCCCGGGTGTTCGTCTCTGCAGTCAGCTCCTCGGAGCGTTTGGTAAGGCCCTCGGTCTTACATTCTGGAGGCACCGCTGGGATTCCTGGGTGTGCTTCAGTACAGTCAGCTCCTCGGAGCATTTGGTAAGGCTCTTGGTCTTACAATTGTATTATTCTTCATTTGTGATACATAATGATTACATTTGTTTGTAGGAATTAGTACATATATATATCATATCTTGACCATCTTTTTTTCCCCTACCTTCTCTTCTCCCTCCTTCCCCATCTCCAAAACGTCTACTTCCTTGTTTTCTATAATCGCTCCTTTATTTTGCTCATGATTTATATTTTAGATTTCTCATATGAGAGAAAACATGCTGTATTTAACCTTCTGTGTCTGATTTATTTTACTTAACATTATAGTATCGAGATCCATCCATTTCCCTACAAATGACTCAACAAAGCTTTTGAGGACAGAGTGTGACATATGTCACACTGTAACTGTCATTTGATGTTTGCATCTTAGAGTCACTCCGTATACCATATGCTTGTTCTACTATCTCTTGGACTTCTTACATTTGTGGAATGCTTTGTAATGGGCTGTACAAGACAAGGGGGTGTGGGTGAG
This sequence comes from Heterocephalus glaber, assembly GCF_000247695.1. Next base: position 9,189,066 of record NW_004624750.1, on the reverse strand, counting down.
AGTAACTTTTCTTGGTTCTAATTTCTCATTTGCGTTTCCCCGTTTGTCTTAAGTGGGTTCATTGAGCTTGGGAAAAACAGCAATCAAAGCAACTAAGTATCCATCAGATAGAAGCAAAGCAAAAGAGTTAAATCATACTTGGGGGCTGTGGGAGTCATATGATTTACTCATAGCAAGAAATTAAAAAGTCAAATAGAAAAAGGACAGTGAAGTGTGAGAAGGAAATGCTGACAGCTAAATTACTCTTCAAGTAAAAAGAGATAATCCTCTTTCCTGGACGAAAGGGCATTCGTGCCAAAGATGGAATTTAAATTCTGGTGGCCCCACACCATTATTCTCTTTCCTGTATTCAGTTATCAGTTTTTTCTTCATTGCAATAAATGTTTGGGTACATTTGCCAGGGGCTTTTCTGGATGGTGAGCACATTTCCACAAAGCAGAAAAAATAAACACACTATGGTCGCTGCCTATTTCAAAAACTGTATATGATTGCTTTTAGACTGGGGCTGCCCCAGCTCTGGCGACCAGCTTCCTATCTGAAAGGGTGCTCAGCTCGTCCTGAGACCAGCTTTATAAATCAATTACAAAACTCAAATCGCACTCTGCCCCTCGCTTCAGCTGTGTAAGAAAGGGGGACATTTTTAATGACTCCAGAAACTTCCATATGCACAAAAGCTGAAACTAGCAAATACTCGTTTTCTTTCTTGGCAGAGGACTCTGGTAATTAAGGTAAACTACTAATAGCCCTTTTTGGAGTACAAGATAGATTGTTCCTGAACATATTGAGAGGAATCATATTGAGCAGCTTGAAGGCCAGACAGATCCTTAGAGAGAGCCCTGCCAAGAACAGAATCTCCCACAAGGAAAACACAAACCTGAGTCTGCACGGAGGCTTCAGTCCGCCTGATATGTTCCACGCTGTCCCCCTTACGATCATTTCCTTGTGTCCCAATTCTTTGAGTTCGTGTACATTTGACCAGTCCTTTATCAAAGCAATCATTTTAATGACCGTATTTGCCAAAGAGTGTTCAGCAGCACCTGGCAAACTTCTGCTGTACAGGGCCAGGCGATCAATATTTTCAGCTTTGCCGGCCATAGAATCTCTGTAGCAATTATCAGCTTTACCACTGTCATGAGGAGCAGCCATCGACAACAGTAAACAAATGAGCATCATTGTGTTCTGAGAAAATGCTGTTTATAAAAACAGGTGGTGAGCCATGTTCGGCCCAGGACTGTAGTTTCCTGCCCCCTGCTCTCAAGGGTAAGGAAATAGGATATGATGCAGAGCAAACCAGTCACTTCCTTTCCCCAGGGCACAGATTCCCGGGTGCCTGACATGAACTGTATCACCTAGGGAAGATGAGTTCAGCCTGTGGGGAGAACAACCCATTGTGAAAGTCTAGACATCCTGAGCCCTCCGAAGACTATGACACATACAGCGTCATTTAGTCTCTCACTCATTTACAATGACTCACTGCTTGCTTTGCAAGATTCCTCACTTCAGTGAAAATATTGAAAGCTCACTAATATTAGTCACAGCAAGAAACTGCCCCTAAAACGGAGAGAGGAAATTACTTTTGGTTCTTATTTCAGATGATGAACTAAAACGACCATACATCAAATCATCTTTAATGCTGCCTTTGGTAGTAACACAAACAAGAACGATGGCTTTCATGTCCTGGTGTTTGCTATGGCAGAACTCTGTCTGCCTCTTGAAGAGGAGGAATTGGTTAGATTTGCCATAGATGCCAGAAGAAAGGACACGAGGCTTGGACTCAGCCGGCCCTCAGCTCTGACCTCTGTGGTGCCATCAACTACCTCAGTACTGGGACAAGTCACTCAACCCCTCTGAGTTTGTTTCCCTGTGCACAAAATGGTGCATTAAGCCCTGCTCTATGTTGCTCTCTACCTCAAGGAATTAGGATGTTGGGAACAGAGGCTGTGAATTGAGTGGCTAAGCAATCACCTTGTCCAGCGTGCAGAGCTATAAGGCTGGGGACTGGAACTAGCCAGTCAGGGTTGGGAACACCCACTAGTCACCAGGCCTGTGCTGACAGTGTACCCCTGTGTGCCTCTGACTTGACCCTCAACAGAAGACTTGCCTCTTGACAATTAAGCTGGTCTTGTGGGGTAAGTTCACTGATAATCAAACAATGATACTGAGATACATTAGAAATCCATTCTCCTACACAATTTTCTATCCTTAGCTTTTAGAGGGGAAAAAAAAAATCACAAAACAACTCTGAAGATATAAAAACAGACAGCCAGGGCCAGGGATTTAGCTCAGTGGTCCCACCACCTGCTTCACAAGCACAAGGTCCTGAGTTCAATACCTGGTACCAAAAAGAAAACCGAAAAAACAGGCAGATGGTGCAGGCTCAGTGAGAGAGTTGAACCTTCCTCTCTTCTTGCCCTTCTTTCCTACAAATCTGTGGAAAGATGACCCAACACCCTGGACTTATACCTAGGCCAGCCATTTCTGCCATAGGAAGACTTTTCTTCTCAACTCAAGAGGACTCCTGTCTTGATTTTTTTTTTGTCTCTCTCTATTACATCATTGCTCAAAGATATGCCTTTCCAAGTGACCAGAGGCAAATGGCCAGTCTCAGATAGACACAAAGGACAAAATGGTATTTATCAAAACCATCATGTAGAAAAGAAAATGTACTTTTAAAAGAGTGAGAAGTGGGGATGCCCATCTGTTATTGGTTGATAAAACTAAATACTGTCGAGATATCCACTTCTTACCCAGATAATTTCATTATTATTTATGTAATTCATAGTCAAAATTCCAGTTTAGGGGAAGAGAGGAATTTGGAGTTTTTTATATATTCTTTGGCAAAATTGTTCTAAAATTTATGTGGATGAATAAGCAGATAAAACTACTAAGGAAAAAAAAGTTAAATGAAAAGTGATGAATACATACATCCTTTCCCTTACGTTCCTAGTATTAAAGCTCTGATACTTACATATAAAATAAACATAGAAAGCCAGATAGATGGAATAGTTTCATGCTGAAAGAGAGTCGAGGGCATTTGTGGTAAAGGATACAGGAGATGCAATCCGGCAAAGGTAAAAGGATGCAACAGGATAAAGGGTGAAGGATGCTCTCACTTCTTCCACCCCCTGAGGCCACAATGAGAAAACTATGAACCAGGAAGCAGGGACTACCTCCCCCCACAGACAATGAGCTCACAGGCCCTTTGCCCATGGACTTCCAGACTCCAGAACCTTGGGAAATACATTTCTGTTGCTTACATGCTACCCTGTCCTGGTACTTTGTTCTGTCGTCCCTAATCAATCCTTGGCATTGCCTACATCACCTTGGTCATTCTGATGGGCATTCTGGGAGCACAGCTAAAAGTACACTGCAGTGTTGGGTCCACTCTGCAAATGCAACCGAAAGCTCAGAGAGGTTAAGGAATATGCCCAAGGTCACAGTCTGTAAATATTCACAGCATAGAAGTCCCGAGTGGTGGTATTCTGGGATGTTGAGGACAAGCTGCCTTCTTTAAAAGAATAGAAAAACCTGTTTTCAGATTATTAATGCAACTTGCTCACATGACCAGAGAATTGCTCAAACATGTATGCATATGTTGAGCGTACACACACACACACACACACACACACACACACATACAGAGAGAGAGCATTTCTAAATGGAAGGTTTAATTTGGAAGCACACTGCTGTTAGTTAAATGATCCTGCAACCACCAGCCACACATCTCTCCCTTATCTCCCTTTGGTTAAATGTTTTGAAATGAGTTTCAAATGGGGTTGGCTCAAATGACAGCTCCGCATTTCACCTTGTTTCTGCAGACGCCATTTGTGGGAATGTTTTGTGGTTCTGTTAATTACCTACATCAAGAGGTTATTTTATCGTTTCTAGGCAGTAGAATTATAAATGTAAATATTCAGAGGCAGCAAATTTCTTCAGTAAACTAAAACTAGGAGCTCTCACTATATGAATAGATGTGTATTTAATAGACATGCATTTTAAAATTTACATTATCCCTGTTATTAATGACATCCTAAAATGTTTTTCAGGATCAGATCCTTCCATGTGTGGAAGAACTGAAGCAGATGCTTGCTTTAAATGCAGAGCAGAAGTTCAGAAGATGTTCGCACTGGGACATAGAAGCCTTTAATTGCTCTGGACCTCGGTTTGTTCCTGTCCAAAATGAGGGGTTCTAACACTGGCTCTCTTCTAGTCTTCTTGTAAGGTTAAATAGGATGTTGTACAAATATATATGACAGTAATAAATGTACAGAGTGTTTGTTTGGTTTTGACACAGGGTCTCGCTATGTAGTCCAGGCCGGCCTTGAACTCATTATGTAGCCCAGGGTGGCTTGAACTCACAGCAATCCTCCTGCCTCAGCCTCCCAAGGGCTGTGATTACAGGTGTGCAGCACCACACCTGGCATAAATGGACAGGTAGTGCCTGATGGGGAGCGAGGAATTCCATCACCACGATGACAAGTAGCTGAGTTTAAGTCCCGAAGCTACACTGCCTGGGTGTGTATTCTGACTTGAGCAGTTATTAGCTGGGTTACTTTGGGTAAGTTGCTTAAGCCCTCTGTGCTTCAGTCGGCACAAGAGTACATTTCAGTGCTGGGAAGACCGGGTGCACTAATCCGAGGCACCTGCTTGAACAGAGCTCGGCCCATAGCTGAGCGAATGAGTGTCAGCACGCACACGTGCAGCTCTGTCCAGGGTTGGGCTGTCTGTCACCTTTCAGACCTGCCGGTGTGGAAATAGGCCCCTTTCCTTTGCTGCCTCTCACCTGTCCCAGCCTGGCCAGCTCCCTTCCTGTCTAATTTTTCTTATGCTGTGTTCCTTGAAATGGAAAATAAATGCCTTAATTAGGAATGAAAGGGGACTGTTTCTCTCCTAGGTGTCAATAAAAATGACTTCCCCTGAGGAAAACTCTGCTCCTCAGTGCCCGTGGCAATTTGGGCATCTGAGTCCTGCTGTGCCAGCCTAAGGGGCTGGGCACTTGAAGAGCCTCGAGGCGCCCGTGCCTGGGCAGCTCGGTGCCAGCGCAGGTCCCGCCTCGGACAGGTACCTAGCTCGAGGTTTCTGACCCAGATCGGCCCCCTCGGGCCCTTGGCAAATGGAGTCAGCGAAGATGGCCGCTCGGGTACAGCCAGCAAGACGCGGCTCTGCACGACCGACGGCGTCCCCACCGCACCGCTGCCTTGCTCTGGAGAGAGGCCTCACTCCCTGCACAGGGGAAAGGCGTGCATTCGGGACTTGGTCCCCGCTGGGTTCAAACCTCAGCTCCACTGCTTAAAACAGCACAACTCAGGACGGGCTATTTACCCTCTCTGAGCCTGTGTCCTGGCATCCATCAAGTAGGGATAGGAATATTTACCTCACAGGAACACTCTGGGAGGCTGAGACAGGAGGATGGCAAGTTCCAGCCCAGCCTGAACAAATTAATGACTTAGCGAGACCCCGTCTCAAAATGCAAACAGGCCTGGGTATGGGGCTCAGTGTAAAGGCCCTGGGTTCAATCCCCAGTATACCCCCAAAAAAGTCTCACCTCGGAAGGAATTGCGAAGAATAAATGAGATAAAGTAGGTAAGGCACATCTGCCAGTCGCTGGCACTCAGGAGCTCTGCTTATGATTTTCCAAGCCTCGGCACTAACGTTTCCGGACCATCCCACACAGGCCTGGTCCAAGAGCCGTAAGAGAAATGGAGGCCCCTGCAAAGAGCTTGGTCTTCATCTCACCTCCCGGTCTCTGGAGTCCAGACACAGTTGGCTCTTTCAGTCCCAGAAGGCCCCACCTTTCCCAGCCCCCTGTTGATTTAGGCTGGCGCGCGCGCACACACACACACACACACACACACACACGCACACGCACACGCACACGCACACGACCCAGAGCATTCCCAGCACAGCCCAATTATCCATCTTCCCCTACACAAGGGCCACATCGCCTGCTCTCAGACGTTTGCTACAAATGCCGAGCAGCAGCCGGGCCGCATCACTCTCCTGAACATTTTCAGCTGCTTCCCCTAGAGGTACAGGCCCAGGAGACCTAGGGTCTCACTCCCAGGGGTGTCACAGACAGTCGTTGACAAGTGTTTCAGCACCTCATTCCCAACCACAGGTTCCAAGGAAGAGGAGTTTGACAGCAGCATTTTATTTCTAGATCCAACTCCACCGGAGAATGGAGTTGGGTTTCTAGTTCCAGTTCCACATTAGAACGGATTTGGGTGTCAGCTGCTCTTGTGTGTCATGAGCTAAATTGAGACGGGCTGGGCTGTGAGCCACGTTCTGCCCTTTACTGTCTTTTTATTAGTCCACGTCCTCAGTACATAATGTTTACATTCCTTGTGTGGAGTTGGTACTTGTACATAACACATCTTAATTGCTTTTTGATTTACCTTTCCTTACTCTACCATTGACAGCTCTGTCCATTTCTATTCCTATCTCTGCTTCAGTTTTCTCACCTTTAAAATGGGAATAATAATTCCACCTTGTCCTGGGAGTTACACTGGTTTACATCCATAAATTACTTAGAACAGTACTTAGCACATAGGAAGCCCTCAATAAAAAAGCATTTTAATTACCTCTTTTGAATTTCTCAACAGACCCACAGGTAAGGTACTTATTTCTCATCTTATAGATGTGAAACTGAGACTCCAAGGACCGAAGCAGTAATCTGCAAAGCTAGAGCTCAAAACCCAGGTCTCTCCTAGCTCCATATTTATTGTTCTTTCACCTATCAGTGTACCCTTAACTGGAAAAAAAGATGTTCTCTTCAAAAAGTCAACATGGAAAGGGTATAGGTTAAAGTATTTCCTGAAGAGGGAAGGTATTGGGACATATAACTCAGTAAAGCAGTGAAAATAAGATTTTTAAAAAGCCAAAGATTTTATTTTAAAAGATAAATGAATAGCAAACTGGCTGGCTTACAATGAGGAGAGGTTAAGAATATTTTCCTGCATAATTAAATCTCTAAAGATTTGGTTAGAGCACCATAGTTTACATCAGGTTAAAACAAAAGAGCACATTAGCAATTGCACAAGCTTGTGTGCCGTACTTTACCCACCCACAACATTAATAAACCAGTTTTAGAGTTGGATTAAACTGTCACTATAAGATTTTTTAAAACAGGACATGTAGGGGGCTAGATACCTAATCTACCACACACACACACACACTCACTCAAACACTGCATGAACACTTATTCTATCACCAACACTTTTCTATAAATTATCATTTTATTTATTTTTAAAATTTTAATGAACATACATAACATCCAACTCACCATCTAAACCATTTCTGAATCCATTCAATTGTTGTGCAACTGTTGTCACCACTTCCAGAATGCTTTTCATCTTGCAAAACTGAAGCTCCAGACCCTTTAAACAGTAGCAGCCCTCCCCCCGCCCCATGCCTCAGAATTGTAATTTTTCAACCAAATCAATTTTGGAATCAGGGTCACGTTCTTTCAACTACTTGGTTTTCTTTTTTTTTTTTACAATTAAAATACTTTATTTTTTTCCATTAAGTTTATTGGTACATTTTAGGTATACAATAGAACTACACTCATCATTGGGAGCTTGTACCTTTACATGAAGTATTTTGGTTCTTATTTTTTCCCCCTGCCCTCCCTTCAACCCCTCCACCCCTCCCTATTTACAAAGACTTGGTTTCCATTTTTTCCTTTTCTCATATTTTTTTCCTTTCCCACTAAACGGATGCACATTGAGGCCATACTCTTAAGTGAAATAAATAGGACACACATGTGATTAAGAATAGTTTCTCTGGTATGAGAAACTACAAGTGTAAATAAGGATCAAAATGTATAATTGATCATGTGAAATAGGAAGAAAAGATCTAAAGGGGTAGGGAAAGTGGGAGGGGTGGGGGAAAGGAAAGAAGGGAAAAGAAAAAATATGAGAACAGTTCTCATTTTTTAAAGCAAAATTGACAACAACTCAAAAGCCTCTCAGCTGGGCCTGGTGGGACACACCTGTAAGCCCAGCTACATGGAAGACTGAGGCAGGAGGATTGTAAACTCAAGGCCAGCCTGGGCAACTGAGTGAGCCTTTGTCTCCAAGTAAAACGAAGAGAAATGAAACGCACTGGGCTTTAGCTCAGTGGTAGAGTGTGCTTGGGTTCCATCTCCAGTACCGCAGGAGGAACATAAAAGCTTCGGAAGAATTCAAATACGAAGAGGTTATTCTAACTAGGACGTCAGCCTTAGTGGCCGCAAGGCGTAGGGAAACTCCCCCTCTATTTAATGCTGTGCCACCATCTTTATGCCCCCACTACAATTTTGCTTTCAGAAAGTCTAACAAGGGAAGAGAGTTGCTCGTAAATTCAGAGCAGATGACAAGGACAACATTTTCTCCAATCCGTCTTACTGTCCAGTAAGGTGTTCGTGCAGCTTACCACCCGATGTCAGCCCCGCCTCTTCCCACTGAAACAGGATAAAGGATGGGGAGTTTTGTTCATACACAAAGCCCACTGGCTGTCCAGTGGGAAAGGTGTAGGTCACCCCACAGCACATCCCATAATTATGCCATCGACGGTGTTTGCCACCAGAGACAGAACATTCCAGCTGCTGTCAGAGCCCTCAAAGACACTTCGGGACATCCAGTTCAACAGATAACAAGTCGCAAAGATACTATTCTTTGTAAATGACAATGAATTTTTCATCTCGGGCTTTTGATGTGTCAGAACAGATATTTAGAAAACAAAGCTTTTATTACTGCTAATCAAAGAAAAGAAGCTTTTTTAAACAGCAAAATTTATCAGGAGTTTCTTCAGGGCAAACGTTGTGCCCTGGGGCTTTGTCCCTGGAGAAGACATGTCTTTGAGGACAATGGAAACCAAGGCATAATTGTCTGATTGTCCCCTTCCCAAGGGCCCAAGGCAGCCCCTCACAAATAGACTGCAAGCACTCTGTGGAGGTGGTGGGAAAATAGTCAATCACCTCACATTTACTTGGCACCGGGTGCTTCCCCGGGGTATCGTCCCTCATCTCTAAGCTCTGAGGGGCCTGCTTGATAATGACATTAACAGGAGGACAGAGTCTGCTCTGAGCACAGGCCATTTTTAGCAAAACCATTTGGTCTGGAAATTCACTGCATGATACACATTCAGAGAATCCTTTAGAACAAACCGCTCGTACCAAGTTTGACTTAAAAAGAACTAAAGTAGAAATATCTGTGTGTGTGTGTGTGTGTGTGTGTGTGTGTGTGTGTGTGAGCACGCACCTGTTTATCATTCCACCAGCCCCACCTTCCCTTCTTCACCTGTCAGGGCTCAAGCTACTCCCCAAACTGCCTTGCAGGTGAAGCTACCTTAACAAGCTCTGGACACAGTCATTTTTTTCCATCTGCCGGCCTCAAAGATTCAGTGACAATACAAATCTCAGAAGCCTCTCCATTCAGGCAACACTTGCTCATGAAATATTCACTGTAATGACACCATAATGCCACACCCCTTGCTGTGCTGTTTCATTGTATGGCTTAATCAAAGGCAAAGGGAATAAAGACTTCGGGCTCTGGGGCAGGTGCTGCTTTGTCCAAGTACTCAGGGAGCAGGGACAGGCATGGGAGTGGGGTTATACAGTGACTGAGCTGCAGTGTTGGCCATGGCTTTTCCCATGAGTCCAGAGCTTTGCTGTGTGTCTATGTGTGCATATGGGACAGTCCTATCCTTATAGAGACCCCAGGACTATGGGAGGAGAAGAGAGAATTTACTAGGGAGCTTTCTGCATAGGCTCTAGGGGTACACGTATATGCTTTTGATATGTGTGTGTGCACATAGTGTGAGATGTGGTGGAGGGGTGTGTGTATGAGTGGTCCGTATATGTGTAGTGTGTGTATGATGTGTGTGCATGGCATCTGAGCATGCACATGTGATATGTGTGATATATGTGTAAATGGTGTGTGCATTCACATGGGATGTCCATGTGCTATGTGTGTGCATGTAGGGAGATGTGCTTGGGTGTATGTATGATGTGTGTGTTCATGTGTACTCTGTGTGTATAGGATGTGGGGGATGTATGGTGTGTATTCATCCATGTGGTGTGGGTATGCGTTCGTGTTTTACTGGTGAGTGTGGCATGTGTTTGTCATGGTATGTGAGCACATGTGTGTTGGCTGTGTACACATGAACACGTCTGTATCTACAGCTTCCATATCCAAGGGTTCATCCAACTACAGACAGAAACTATTCAAAAAAATTTATATCTGTGCTGAACATATACAGACTTTTTCTTATCATTACTCCCTAAACAATACAGTGTGACAACTATTTACATGGTGATTACATTGTATCGGGTATTACAAGCAATTAGCAATGATTAAAGGGGATTAAAAAAAGGAATTAAGATGCGTTATATATGTGTACCAACTCCACACAAGGAATGTAAACAGTATGTACTATAAACACATGCTAATAAAAAATTATGTATCCTGGAGGATATGTGTAACTTATATGCAAATACTATGTTAGAAAAGAATTTGAGCATCTGTGTATTTCTGCACCAGAAAGAATGTCCTGGAACCAGCCGTCACCAGATAGTGAGGGATAACTGTCTACACATGTTCTACAGAGTTTTTTATAGACCCTGGGACTCTGACATGGTCATTGTCCAGACGTGTCCTGTATTTATAGATATATGTCTCTCATCCTAAACACCATATTAGGGCCAACCACAGCTATTTAAAAGAAAAACCCAAAATCCTTAACCTAAGTACCAAGATCACAGTGGTCAATTTGATAATATTTTTGAAAAAGAAACAGGAGGCTAAGAATCTCAAAGTTGGGATGTTTTCTTGACATGAGTCATCTCTTAGGATTTAAGAGATGATGCTAATTAATCATACCTCTTCTCTTAAAAGTCTGAACCTTTGAAAAGATAGACCAAGATCTACAGAACTGAAGTGATCAGCTTTGTTTCCAAGCAGGCTCACTTGGAGAACTTGCCTTGACTTGGGACCAGAACTGACTGGCCGTCAGGAGGCCCTGCCTCCCTGATTTCAAAAGGAAGGGCAGCCCTGCTAAGTTTATGATACAGAGGAACAGGGAGTGGACATGTGCTGAGAATAGGCTGCTGGGAAAGGGAGAACCCGGGGTGCTGGACTCTCACACACTGTGACTCTCTCCCCAGACAGGGGAGGGGACAGAAAAAAGGACAGAAGCCTTCTTCCTGAGTCTTCCAGTTTCCCGAAAGGTAGGAGATCCTATCTGTGGCGAAAGAGAAAGAGAAAGAGAAAGAAAGAGGGAGGGGGATAGAGAAGGAGAGAGACAGACAGGAAGACAGACAGAGAAATTATTGCTTTAGAACTCCAAAGATTGTGTTCAAGTATTCAGGCTGTGGCCAATCACAAGTGTGCTCAGTGTGTGAAGTCCCCATGGGAAAACAATTGAGTGGTTACCAAGAGATGCACATGAAGTCAGTTCTCCAATATGAGTCACCCACCCTCTGTGTTTCCTCCTGAGATTGCTGGTACATAACTTATCTCAAAAATGGGCAAAACGTGGTCGTTAAACTCCTGAGGGACAGTGTAAGCCAAAAGTTTCATTTCCAGTTCCATTTTTATCTTTAGCCATGCCTAGCATTGTTAGGGGAGATCCATCTCCTTCTCCTTGCATTTCTGCAATTTACTGAACCGTTGTCATGAAATAAAACCCCCACCTCCCCTACCCATTGCTCACTCCTCCTCAAACGGGAAGGATCCACACATCTTAGCAGATGAGAGTTAGGAGTCTGCATTTATTGTCTGGGTAGGTGCCTCACAAGCCTTCTTCATGGTTGGCCTCTATGTCCACACCATCCGGCACCCCAAATCTAGCCAGAGCAAACTCTGACTCTGTTAGTCAGCTTTCTGTTACTGTAACAAATAACTGAGATAAATCAACTTAGTAAGAGAAAATGTTTACTTTGGCTCAACGTTTCAGAGGTCGCAGACCATGGTCACTTGGTCCACTGCTTTTGGACCTACAACAAAGTAATATATCATGGTGGAACAAAACCAGGTGCCACCACCTGGTGGCAGTGCAGCAGCAGAGACAGAGAGGCCAAGGGGATGGGGTCCAATGTCCTCTTCAAGGACATGCTCCCAGTGAGCTAACTTCCTCCCACTAGGCTCCACTTCTTAAAGGTTCCACCACCCATTAAAGCCACAGGCTGGCAACCAAACCTTTGGCACATGAGACTTGGGGAACATTCAAACCCAAATAGTATCAATGACACAGACTCTTTCCATGGTTGATTGTCTCAAGGTCTAAACTGGGGAAAAAGAACAGGAAACCTGTTTGCCAATGGTCTAAAGCTATGTCCTCCCTCCAATCTACTGCTACCAATAAAACATCCAATATTTTGCCTCCATTTAAGTTCTACATGTATTTCTCAGTTGATTTTTTAACTCGGAGGAGAATCAGGAGAATTAACAATCTCATTCAACTGTAATAAAAGATAGCAGTTACATAACATTATGAGAGAGAGAGAGAGAGAGAGAGATATCTGTATTTCTGCTGGAGTTGGTGTGATATAGATGTCATTATTCCTGGTGCCTCTGAGATGCATGAAGCCCAGTGGTTCTTCATAACACATCTCTGTTATGCCACTTCCTCTGCATTGCTATTATTATTTCTAGGCTGTCACTGATTATCTCCAGACTTTTGCCACCACATCCAATTGGACTCCTAAAGTCTCAACTTTAGTCTTCCTTTTGATCTAAACTACACATAATTGCCATATTTTATCCCCCTAAAATTTTTTCTCTGCAAATGGAAATCTCCTGGTTTTGCATCTGCAAAGACACCCAACTGTCACCTAGATCAGTGATGGCGAACCTTTTAGAGCTTTCAATGATACAAACACCCCACATAGGTTCACCACCACTGCCCTAGATGACTGAGCCCAAACTCCTTATCCTACTCACTTACAGTCTGCCGTCTGATGCTTTTCCAAATGTATCTCCATTTCCCCATATCCTTTCCTCCCAACAAACCAGACACATGCATATGAATTCCCACCCCTCTCCTTTTGCATTAACGTCACATCTTAAATAAGTTAAACATACAAGAATTATGCCATATGCAATCTCCCTGCTATCATTCCTCCACTCCACTGTAAGCCCATGAGATGGGAATAGATTGGGTCTCCTTGTGAGTGATGTTTACCCCACTGCTAATAGTGCCTCATCAAACTGAGCCCCAACATCTCACCCCCACTCAATATTTGACATACCTTAACATCACCTTGGCCAGCAGCACTAGAAGTGTAACTGTAAGGCATCCTCAAACCCCTTGAGGTTGTCCTCTGCACCCTGAGACAGCTAGTAATGCCAAAGAGCCGAAGAAGATTCCTAAGGGAATCCCCTCCTCCCCTTCCTTCCATCAGTCTTTAGCTGCATCAGGTTTCTGGTAGCACAAATATCTTGCCTTTCCAATTGGACTCTGCTTATTAAAGTACTCTGTTTGTTCAACACCAACCCAAACTCAAACCAACCAAAGAAACAGACAGGCTAGAACAGGCACTATAGTCCAAAGAAGTAGCAATTTGTGCTAACTCTGCAAGGAAAAGTCACTGTGCCATGCCTAAAGACAGAACCCACATGCACACGACAGGACTGATACAGAAACTTATACTTTATTATTTATGGAAGGGATTTGGGGGAGTAAAATTGGACTTTTCATAAATTGATGTACCCAATGCAGATATGACACCACCATATCTGCTCCAAGGGTCCAACCCAATTCTCTTTTATTTCAATGCTCAGTTGCAGTCCCACCTGCCCCTCAGTGCTGCCCCTGACCTCTAAATCTATTTCAATGTTCAGTGCCCTCTCCTCCCTGAAGATTCATTAGATGCTTATATCATTTCTCTGGCATTTAATTTATGTAAATTTGCATCATTTCTCATCTGATTATGGGTGAGATTATAAACTTGCAGGACAAAAACCTTAGCTCTTAGTCTTTGCACTTCTTGTATCAGTCCAGAGTGGGTTCTGGGTAAACATGGTATAATGATAATGAATCATCATCTTTGGGTTCTTTGAAAAAAACCCATAGTTAAAGTCCCAAGGAAAATGTTGGCATATTCAGTTCACCTAGAAAGAATTGCTCATCCTTGATGTTGTGGATCAAATGCCAGCTCCTCTTCAGTCTCTTTGAAATAAATGTAGGCTTTGGAGGGAGCCAGACAGAAATTCAAATCTATACCACAAGTGGCTGAGCAACTTTGAATGGCAAGTTGTCATTGAGCCTTGGTTTATACTTCTGTTAAATGGAAATGGTGAGCCCACCTTAGAAGATCAGAATAAAACAAAATACCTACTAGGTAGCATGTATAACATGGTAGGAGTGGGATGATTGGTAACTACAGTCCTATCTCACTTAACAACGGGAATACTTTCTGATACATGCAGCACTCTGATGATTGCTTCATTGTGGGATCATAGAGTATGCTCACCACAAACCTACATGCACATTCTGCTATACTCTGAAAGGATGTGACATGCATGCATTTAGTGGAATCTCTTTCTCCCAAGGCCACAATGAACAAAACAACACAAGATTAAATCAAGCACAAGGGGAAATGATGCAATCAGGAGACACACTAAACGACAGATGTATGAAGCCATAACACAGCAGACTATTTTACAGTGAACTTTTTGGCATAGGTAGAAGGAATGCACTCTAAAATAATGAATAAAAAGTATATTATAGTTAATCCATAGACCATGATTGTTTTGCTGTGCTTTTCTGTCACTGGCAGGACAGTAGGTGTGTGTACACAAGCATCACCGTGAACACATGCATCAGGCTGCAACATCGTGATGACTACACTGTCACTTGGTGATAGGAATTTTCAGCTCCATTATAATCTCATGGGGCCACCATCATGTATGCGTCCTGTCACTGACTGAAGCATCATTGCCTGGCAGGGGAATTCTCCTTCGATGCCCTTCCCTCTGTGCTCCCACTGCCCTTTGCCCATGTTGCTGTCGTGGTCCTTACACACGTCATCACGTGTAATTGGGCCAACATCTATCTCTTCCTGCACTGGGAGCTTCTCAAGAACAAGAATCTCCCCACTTTTGCGAACATTTATTTCATGCCAAGATCTCTGTCGGGCTCTCTGCATACACTATCTCATTTAATCCTCGCCACAAACACAAATATCCCCATGTTCAACAGGAGAAAATTGAGCCTTGGAGGGTTTCAGAAATCTGTCCTTGTTCACACACATGCAATCAGCAGATCTGCTCTCTGCACTCATGTGCCTCCAAATCTGAGTCCTACCCTTAATTGCTTTCCTATTCTGGGAGCAAGGATGCCTTCGCCATCCTGTGTCAGCCCTCCAATACTTCCTTGCCCAGGAGTGGCATGAATACACACTCACAAAGTGAATTTAGTAAACATAGGGATTCTGGCTGCACAGAAATGAGTATCTGTGTTTTGCCTTGCAATGATCCTGTCTCTCGAACAGCACCTGAGACGTGACTGCAGTAGCTTAAGTACCTTTTTCAGAAATGGGCTGTAAATTTACCAGCTTCCTGTCTTCCAAAAGGCAAGGATTCAGTACATGAAGGAAAATCATGGTTTATGTCCCAGGGAAGTTCTCCCACAGGTCCTGAGGGAGGATGTTCATTGCAGCATTATTTGTGGAAGCAGGAAATTGGAGTATCATCACTGGGAAAGCCGGGAGGCAAAACACGATAGATGTTCACCCTGGAGGACAGTGACAGGAGGAATGGATCACACGAGGGCAGAGCAACATGGGCACTTCTTAAAGGCAAAGGCCCAGTTGCAAAAAGTAAGCACAAAGTGGTGCTCAGGACAGAGCTGCTTATACAGTACCCTCTCCCGAAATGAAATGCATCACCACAGGATGCATCTCAGTGGTGGACTGGCGATTCAGAGTATGGATTCAAGGGCTCCATCGCCAAGGTTTAGATCCCAGCTTCACTGCTCAATAGCTATGAGAACTTTGGCAAATTACTTAACCTTTCAGTCCCTCAGTTCGTTCATCTATTAAATGGGGATGATAAAGGTAATTACCTGATAAGGGTACTATGAGAATTAATTGAATGATTACCCATACGGGGCTTAGAGCAGACCCTGGTATTAATAAGTTTTGCACAGATATTATTTATTTGTATTACTAGTATTATTATTAGAAACACACAAAGAAAAGATGCATATTAAACACATTAGTATGACTTTTGAAGGAATAGGAATGCGGATAAGATAAAAATAAATAAATAATTTAAAAACAAATAAAAGGAACCTTGCACAAAACAGTGATACAAACTGAGCAGCTAATCCTCTTCAGCTAATTGTTTTTAAGAATCACTAGAATTTACTGGTCAAGCTATTACCAATTCTTGCCCAAAAGTCATTTGCAGGTCACATCTGTGACAAGTTGACTACTTAAAGTTTAAAAGATTTACTGTAAAATTAGGGTCAATATATACTTTAAAAAGGGACCTCAGCTAAGCCCACTGAACCCCAACACCCATTCTTAGCCAACACAGCCACTGGGTAAAATATTAACAAGCATTTATTAGGTCCCTACCCCATGCACAACACAGATACAGCTACAATGAAGAAAGAGAATCATTAATTTACACTTGTAAACATAAAATTCTGAGGTGACAGGCAAATCGAGTGGTACCAACTATCCCCTTTGAGGTCACAGCAAACCACCACCCGCTGGAGCACTCAGGAAGCCATCGCCCCAGATGGGTCCCTGTCACTGGACTGAGCAACTTCTAATGGGACTCCTTATTAAAAGTTGGCCAAGAGATAGGCCAGGAAGGAAAACCATCTAACAAAGTAATCCCAAAAGACTTCAGCCTTGTGATATCCAGTACTGCAATTAAAATGGGCCTATTCTCTAGAAGGTGAACCCACAATTGCACTGGGAAGAGCAGGTAAACAGGAGAAATTTGTTATTCCACAGATTAGAGGGGCCACTCTTAAGCATCCTTTTTTTTTTTTTTGCAGTACTGGGGATCAAACACAGGACCTTGTGCTTGCAAGGCAGGCACACTGCCGCTGAGCTAAATCCCAGGCCCTAAGGGGCCATTCTTATACCAGTTGTTTTTTTAATTTTATCAAATCATTAATAATTAGTGAACCATCAGCAAAAAATGCAAATGCAAAGTGATATGATTATGATTTTTAAATGAGTGTTAGTACAAAGATGACATACATAGGCATGATTTTTTTTTTCAGCATCACAAGTTATCTCAAAGCCCCCTGTAAAGAGAAGTACCATTATTCTGTCATTGTTGTTATCAGGATTCTTAACAATTCCAGACTGCCATGGCCAAACCGAGGCAGAAGTTTGGAATAGAGAAACCTGTGCATGCTGACTGTATTGTCTGGTTTTCCTTTTTCATTAGTGAGTAATGTGAAATCAATGCTTTGACTTGCCAGCCTTCTTTCTAGAACCCAATAGGCTTGGTTGTTTTCCTTCCTTATTTTGATGGACGTGCATTTTTTAAAATAAGTTCTAGTGAGGAATTTACATTCTTTTTGGGCCTTGACTTTACCTCTTAAAGTGTTCCCTTGAAAGCCATGTCTTTGAATGACTGTATAAATGATTAATTAATTATTACCATTTTTCTGAAAATGACTAAAGCCCAAACACCGTGGCTTTGGACAAGCAGAAGCATCTCCTCCCTCCAGAGCACCAGAAGTCCAGGGCTGATGTGGTCCCCACAGTCATCAGCAACTCGGTCTTCTCCACCCTCCGATGAGGCCAGTGTGTCTCAGGGTCCCAGGGATTGCCACGCGGCTCCAGCCATCATATCAACATTCCACCAGTGGAGAAAAGGGAAGAAGAGAGTCTATCATCTCTCTTTACGGAAACATCTGGTAGGTTACATATTCCAGTTTCTCTCACAGCTCACTGTCCTTGACCACACCTCACATATACCTTGCCTCCGATGAGTCTGGGAAATTAAATTATTCCAAGCAACGTGGCTATTACAAAATGAGGGATTCTGTTATACCTGAGGAAAAGGAGCATGCATTTTGGAAGATAATCAGCCACACCGTTCCTAAGTAAATCAATGTTAAATATTTTTATCCATGCTCATTTCCCATCTTGGGGTAATTATTCCAGTACCCTTGTACAGTTCCCAAATGTTACTCTTTCTACCAGTAGGAGAATGAAAAAAGCATTATCAGAATATTTCCAGTATTTAAGAAATAGTAAACCTTGTGTTGATACATTCACATCTGTTATCTCATCCAATTCTTGCAACAAGGCTTTAGCCACAGTGGGGGAACTTAAGATGCACAGCATCGGCATGTGAAGTGAGAGGAGTTAAGCTTAGAGGCCCTCGCAGCTTTTTACTTAAGGAAATTTCTCTTCTCCTTAGAAACCACAAACTTCCCTTATCAAGTCTTCCCACAACCAAAATCTTTTTTTAAAGCACTAGTAAAAAAAAAAAAATCAAATTCTACCATGTGTCCATGGAAAGGAATTGCCAACCATCTCGATGTGGAACAGGAGTTCCCAAATGTTTCAGTCTTTGCCTCGGATTCGCGTATTGCGCCCCATCGTTAACGAGGTGTTTTATTTACCATGTGCTATCCCGAAGTGCCGCACAATGTTATCGCTCGCTCTCGTGCCGCATCCCACTGGCATGGGTTCACTTGGCTTCCGCCCCCGAATAACACCCAACTTTCAGGATGTGATCCTGAAATCCTTCCTTCCTCTCAACTCTGGAGCTCACATCATCTGTAACACTGCAATGCACAGCGGCTGAATTCACAAATGTGGCAGAAGATATTTATTGAATGTCTAATACATGCCAACTGTGTAGAAATGATCCGTAAGTTAGAATGGATTACTGTAATTATTATTCTCCCCTTTTTGCAGATGAAAGCTCAGAACCTTAGAAAGACGACCTGGCCCTAGTTCTCATAATTAATATGGAGAGCAGGAACTTGAACTTGCTTCTCTTTGACTAAACAGATCATTGTGTTAACCTACCAAGTGTGAATCAGGAACTGAGGCGTCCACAGCGTAGCAGGGGTGAAAGAGCCATTCTCTTCCCTGGGGGATCACAGTTCAGTGAGGTGAACACAGATGCGCCTTCGCTCCCACTGCATGGAACAAGTGCAAGGACTGGATATGACCCAACTGTTTTTGGTGCCAGCAAGAGGAATAGCAGACCCCACCCTCGGAATGTAAGACCTTGTGTCAGCCCTGTGTTACGTGCATGGCCTGCTCCTCTGCTCAGGGGCAGGGGTCTCATACGTCTTTGTTTCCTGCATTCCTATATAATCCCTGACACACAATAAGTGTCATTGAACCAGCTCTGCACCATAGAATGAAGAATGGGATGTTTATAGCAGAACAATTAATAATAGCTGAATCTTTGAGGTAGCCTAAGTGTCCATCAACAGATGATTGGATAAAGAAAACATAGTATTGTGTTAATACACAATCAAGTACTACTCTGTATAAAGAGGGATAAATTTGAGTCATTTGTTGGAAAATGGATGCACCATACTATTATGTAAAATAAATCACAAGAATTTAAATATTACATTTCTCTTATATGAGAAACCCAAAATATAAAAAAAGGCAAAATAAGATAGATAATAGGAAACAAGGCGGTAGCTCTTTTGCAAATGGGAAGGGGACCAAGAATGGAGGGGAAGAAAGGGGAAGTAAAAAAAATTAAGAGGTGTTCTGTGCATGTGCCAATTCCCCATGATAAATGTAATCATTATGTACTGCAAACACGCACCAATAAAAATGAAAATTAAAAGCAATTGTTACTACCTAAAAAAAGAAGGGGAACTCTGACAAATAAGGCAATTTAGGACTAAATCCACACTTTCTAGTTGAGATAGTCCCTGCCTCAATTTACAGTACCTTCATTCTTTCATACATCAACTAGTCAGATGTGAAAGTCCCAGAATGAGTAACAGCTGGGCCATTGTAACCCCTGGGGAAGTTTCTGGCAGGACCAGAAAGAAAATAGACTTAGGCCATGTGACAAAGGAAGCAGTCACAAGACAGGTTTCTGAGCCGTGAGAGCACTCTACTGTGCTCAGAACTGAAGTTGTTTTATTTCCCAAAAATGTTTATCAAATGTCTAAAAATTCTCTCTCCAGCAGCAGAGGTAAAGGTATTATCCAATGACCAAAGTGGACATTTGAGACAACTGATGGACAGGTCGCTGCAGTAGCAGATTGGAACTGAAAAAGCTAAAGCTATAGAAATACAATTCCTTAATTGACAGAGTCACAGGCTTTAAATCTCTGGTACGTGCAATTTCAGACAGAGAGACAGACTTCTCTGTAGTTGGAATGTCAACTTGAATATTAAGGAGGGGGAAAAGACTAGTCAAATGTGAATCCATATAAATCAACACAGGAAACAGATTGGTATAGGACAACAAATAGAATCAGTGTAGCCCAGAGAAAATACATGGAAACCGGTGTGGAAATAAATGAAGAGGAACCAAATAAGGACACACAAAGGCTCTTTATTCAGAGCTTGTAAGATAGCAAGTCAGTCACTATCAGTTGCATTTGGCAGAGACTACAGGCCGACAGAGGAAGGCAAACGTGTTATGGAGAAAAGGGAAGGCTTCAGGTGTGCCCGATTGGAAGTTTGATGTCCTGGGGTAACTGCGGCAGGCTAAGTAGAAGCAGGGATCCTATAGCCTGGTTAGGGATGTATATTTGGCTTTCCTTGCTTGGTCTTAAACTGGGAAATAGGTGAAAAATTAGGGATGCTGTCAGTTATTAATCAAGTTTTGGCCATGTGGGGCCAATTATTCCAGTGGTTATTGTTTGGCTTCCTGGACTGGTTGCTAGAGATAGTGATCAGACGTGGAAATGCCAGGCTGGCTTCCTGACCAATTCCTGTAAATAACAGATCTGCTTCCTAGGCTGGTAGCTGTGGATTGTGACTCAGAGTTCTATTTTTATGTATGGTCTGGCCTTTGTCCTTTTGTATACTCAGTTCCTCACCAGGGATACACGTTTTAGGAAAATAGAATGCAGTGCTAAAGTCAGTGCACACCGAACGGCCCGGCTCTACCTGCTGCCTTCTTGTTGTGTGATTTGTGCCAAACTTCTTGACTTCTCTAGCCCTCAGTTTCCTCATCTGTAAAATGGAGATACAACATAAGAGTTTGTAAAAGATCAAGTAACATAGTGTCTGTTAATAACGCCTGGAACATGGGAGGTAGCCAATTAATATCATCATTAATAGTATCTTTTTGACCTGACTTAACCAGACAAAGAAGATAAAACTCCAGAGGACATCATTCCAGCAAAAACTTTGTGGAGAGATTTAATAGACCTTGAAGAATATATTGGGTGTTCTGCATGATAATGAAAAGATTAACTGGGAAAAGGAAGTAAATTCCCTACCCTAAGAGAATACCACCAAGAGAAAGGCCTTCAATGTCCTTAATATCTTATGTTTGATTGATAAGTAGTATGTGTGAGAGTAAATTTACCCCAGAGATTCTATGGGAGCAATGCGGGGGGGGGGGGGGGAACAAGGGAGCTGTCTCAGTTATTTTCCTCATCACTGGGCCAAATACCCAACATTGGTAACCTGAAGGAGTAGAGCTTTCTTTTGGCTCATGCTTCAGTCCATGGTCTGCTGACTCCTGGGCAGAACCAGCCAAGGGAAGGCAGCATGGTGAGCCAGAGGCAGAGGGCAAGGAGAGAAGCCAGGGAGGGAGATAAACCCTTCCAGACCATGCCCCGGTGACCCTCCCCTCACCACCATTCCCCATCTCCTAACAGCCCAGAATCCAGTCACTTGGTAGACCAAGAGTGCCATGAGGGACATCCTGATACAAACCATAACAGAAAGTTAAAATAGTCTGCAAGACTGTGCGATGCAGCAACAAAGTGCAATAAAAAAAAAAATCTCATGACATCTTCAGAGACAGGCACTAAATTATGTCTACTTTACAGGCAAGAAAAGTGAGGCTGGGAGTGGACAGAAACATAAAAGCCATAGTCAAGATTCCAGGAGAAAGGCTTAGTAGCTAAGTAGAAATTTTCTGCAAAAAATAAGGGCTGGGAGCCTTGGATGGCTCTGTTAAGACTACACCCCAGAAAGATAGATGCTTAGATACAAATAAATGGAGAGTATCCAACAAAAAAAGTTTATAACTCCAAAGTTGTATGTTCAAAAATTCTACCTATTACTAACTGCTGGTAGCTTCCATTTTAGCACTTAGAGAACCATTGTATTTCATTACTTCTTCTTCTTCCCGTATTTTGTAAGTTTCTCTGAAGGGTTAGTCACTTTTCTATGGGAGAAGATGTCTGAAAGAGCCAAGTCATTGTGTTTTTAACAGGACCAAATCCACAGCTTTGGCCTCTAAGATCCCGAGGACCTCACCTAAAAAAAGCTCATGCTGAAGCAGGCTTTGGCTCAAAGAGCCTGAATTTGTAAGAAAAGAAGCATCCACTAAAAATGTTTGGTTGATTTAACATAGTAGTTTGTACCTTCTGGAATGTACAAGTTGCTAATAAATTGCATTTCTTCTCTTTTTATAGAGTACATTCCTGGTGTGGTATTTTGTTTTGTGTTTTATGGTAGGTGCTATAGTTTCGGGTTTGAATATGGGTTTCATTAATCCTTAATTTGTGCCTCTAGCGAAAGAAACTGAGCACTCTAGACTTGGTGCATAGTGCCCTCTGCTGGAGGAAGTGAAATCTCATTTACAAGGCTTAGAAAGCAGTGGAAGCTAAAACACCAGGAAGGAGCTGGGTGTAATCCCAGCACTCTAGGAGGCTCAGGGAGGAGGATCACAAATTCATGCCCAGTTTAGGCAACTTAGCAACTCAGCAAGACCCTGTCTCAAAATTAAAAATAAAAAAGGGCTGGGGGTATGCCTCAATGTGACAGTCTTGGTTTTAATGCCCTACACTGCCCCCATCAAAAAAAAGACAAAGGAAGGCTCCCCAGGACTAAGTGGGAGATATGGTGACTCTGTGCTTCCCCTGGGGACATTGAAAGGGGTTGCTATGCACAAGATGGCCTGAAGACCCAGGCCCAGTGGTGGGTGAGAGACCCTGGAACGTCTACGACTATAATTTTTTAATAGCCAAAGGGAGAGTGTATGTGTTGACTGTCTGGATTCAGAAGCCTTACCAGAAATCTAAACACCTAAGACTGAATTAGATGGATGAGTTTCATCTCACCAGATTAGTGCAAGGACTCAAACAGAACCTTGGTGACTTAAAGACAAAGTGCTACATACTTAATATTTAAGATGTTCTGGAAACTAGATCCTCCTCGTCTCTTAAATTCATTTCACATGCATCAAGTCAACTGAGTTGTAAAACTCATACACTGCAGATGATGGGTGTTTGGGGAAGAAATGCTGGACTAGAAATCCTGGACTTCTCTGAAAGAAGGAAAGTGATATAATCTGCTTGGTGCTGTGCACTGGTATTTCTGGTTCTTCTCTTTCCAAGCAGAAATGAGGACAGCACTTTCTGAAGCTCCATGAAGTCAGGCATGGTCATGCGGCTTCCTGTGGTCCATGAAATGTAAGTGAAAGTTGAGCCTTCAAGAATCAGTTCAAAACTTACCACACTCCACCTGGCAGACAAACTACAGCCCTTGCAGACCAAACCCAACCCACTGCCAGTTTTATAATTTATAAATAAAGCTTTATTGGAACACAGCCATGTTCATTCCTCTCCACATGACCTGTGGCTCCTTCCAAGCTACAAGGGCATAATTGAGTAGCTGCAATATTTGGCCAGCAAAGCCTAAAATATTTAACATCTGACCTTTTCTAGATGGTGAGGTCCGTGTGGATCATGATGGGCACACGGCATAAGAATGAAATTAACCTTCACTGTCTAAAGCCACTAAGATTTTGAAATAGTTTTGCCACCCCTGCATGCATGAGCCCATCCTAACTGGGTAAAGAAGGATTTTTGACAAAAATAGAAAAGGAAAATATATCTCCAGAATCTAAAACACTTTGAAAGAATCTCTCCAAACATTAATGATGGAAAATAAGCAAATTCAATGTCATTGGCATTGCTCTTTTACCAGGTGGAAAGTAGACATGGTCCCCACAGGTGAATGAGGATATTTACTGGGTAAGCCAGACAAATGTGATATTTTCCCCTGAAACTTACAATGAATTAATTTTTATACCTAAGAAAAACCAACCAACTTTAATCAGACACTGGTTTGTTTTATGAGAAGGATGAAGAGGCGCATTACAGTAAATCCCAGGCACACACTGATAAATTCCCAAACTGCAGTCTCATAAAATTCAGGAGGAACACACTGCTCAGTGCCTTCCACACTTCTGAATCGTGCAGCCAGAAGCAGCACCTGATTTGTGTCCTTCAGCTGTCCACCAGCCCTCATAGATCTTTCCCGCCTAACATAGGCTTAAAATTGTCATCGTTTTCTTTACTTCAACATCCGAAAGAAATGTTAAAGACTGATCCACCAGTGGGTTGGCTATTTTGCAACTCCCCTCACCTGTTTAGGAAGGAAGTCATTGTAAATAAATGCAGCTTTCTGAGACATTTTAAATGGTACCAATCATAGCAGTCACTGCAACATCAAGCGGAGGGGCGAGGGAGGGAGAGTGGACCGGACATCACGGGCTATGCGAAAAGTGTTTCACCCCTATGGAAACAAAGTAGAGCTCTTCCCAGTTCCCTTGGATTGAATGTTGTAACCATGTAATAGCTAGTCCTGAACTTGAAGGAGGGGATGTGCTCCCTGTCTTGTTTCCCATCACCCTTGACATCCCATCTGGTTAAATATGTAGCCCCAATGGTTACCAAGGTAGAATGCTACGGACTGCGAAAGCATGGCTCCTTGTTGACCCACTAAGCATTTAGAGGTGGTTCCACTGGCCCCCAGGAGAGAGAGACAATAGGTACCCACACAGGGTCACTGCAGACAAATGGAAGACTTCAACAAAAAGGCATCTGCAGACCTAGGAATCGATTCAACTGAAACAGGGTGGGAAAAAAGGGTAGCAAGAAGGGTGTCCTCAGTCTCAGGGGTCAGTCTCTGGGCACTCTACAAAGCAGCTTCGTCCACTTGATGCTAGGGGTTTGCACTGCTCAAGACTGGTTGGTCCAGGGCTGGGGATTTAGCTCAGTGGTTCCAGCGCCTGCCACGCAACCACAAGGTCCGGAGTTCGATCCCCAGTACCAAAAAAAAAACTGCTTGGTCCAAACTCTGCTTATAATGGCAACTTTTGACTGATACAAAGCTCCACACTGCTCTGGACTCGGCCAAGTGTCCTCTATAGGCCCAAAGATTAAACGGGAAGAAAGGAAGAAATGTTTTTCTGTCATTAGTTCCAGCCTCCTCTGCTAGTCTCTGATTCCTTCCAGTCTATTTCAAGGAAATAAATAAAAAAGCTCCCCAACCCCTGCCAGGCACGTAGAAGCCACAGGAATGAGAAGAGAGCTTGGGTCTCTGATCAAGGCCGTTGAACAGGGTCCAGCATCTTGCTTTTGTTAGTTGCCTGCACTTGGTCATTGAGTTCACAGATGCCTTCTAAGTAGTGCAGTGAACACATTGGAAAGATGAAACCTCACAACAGCCTCGCTAAATTAAAGGTGAGCTCCAGAGCCACCAGTAGGTGAAGCTTGGTAGAGAACCCCTACCAAAACTTAGATTAAGAGAGAAACAATAAAACTACCCAAGTATAAATAGCACGCAAAGTGATGGCTACGCATGTGTGTGGCAGCTTTGGATCACTGTGGCAAAATATCTGAGAACGTTAACTTAAAGGAGGAAATGTTTATTTTTAGCTCATGGTTTCAGAGGTTTCAATCCGTGGTCAGCTGCTTTTAAGTCTGTGGCAAGGCAAAGACGTCATGGTAGAAGGAAAAGGCAAAGGAAAGCTGCCCACTATGTGGCAGCCAGGCAGGAGAGAGGAGAGAGGAGAGAGGGAGACAGAGAGAGAGAGAGAGACAGAGAGAGAGACAGAGAGAGACAGAGAGAATAAATGAACCCAAGAGAGACAGAAGGGGCTGGGGACAAGACATAATCCCCACAGTCACCCACTCCCTTCAACCAGGTCTCACCTCTTAAGTTTCCACCACTTCCCAATACTGCTATCAAATTATGAATCTGTAACAAATTAATCCATGGATTAATCAGAGCCCCCATGATTCAGTAACCATCCTAAAGCCCCACCTCTGAAAACATTAGCCTTTTGGGGGACATTTTCGATCTAAACCATAACAGAGCCATAAAATCAGTATCAGAGTATTTTGTCCTTTCCCAACTTCAAATTTTGGAAGCAGGATAGAAAATTTGATGAAAGCTCATGGAAAGTTATAAAGATTAATAAAAGAATGAGAAGAAGAATTTATGAGAAAAGTTTAAAGGAATTTAGATTATTTATTCTCCAGGAAAGGAGTCTGTGAGGAGACTTAAGAACAGTCTTCAAATATTTCAAGGGATATTATTAAGCAAAAGGCTTTCCATTGTGGACATAAAGATTAATAGAACATAGGCTAAAAATGTTTTTATTATAGAGATGGAAGAATTTCTCCTGCAAAGCTTTTAAACTTCTACAATGAATTGAGAAATCCATTTTCATTAATCCTTTCAATCTACCGGCATTTTCTCATCTGTCTTGGAGATTTCAGTGTTACTGGGTGTTGTCCACGCTCAAGGTGAAGAGTAAACTACATGCTGTGGCGGAGCTGGTCTTTGAGTCTTCCCTTCTGAAGTAGGGGCTTTTCAGAAGAAGAAAATCTTTCTCCCTCTCTGGACCTCAATTTTGCCCCTCTTCTCAAATAAGAAACTGACACGCTCTCGATCTGTGACTTTTGGGGCCAAAACCTTGAAATGAATCAAAAGCCAAGGAAATAGAGTTTAAATTATTTCATCTCTTAAAGTAGCTATTTAGACTCAATATTTAAGTTAAAAGCAACAATAAGTTGGAAAAAAATGGAACAGGTTTGGGGTGGAGATATAGCTCACTGGTAGAGCACTTGCCTAGCATAGATGAAGCCCTATGTTCCATCCCCAATACTGCAAAAAAAAAGGTGGGGCAGCATTGTTGTTAGAGGAAAAAGACCAAACAAAACTTGAGTAGGTGACTAAAGATGAATTTTTTTAATAATATCAATGGTATATATACAAAGAACACACGAAATAAGACGATGGAAGAAGTGACATTTGATAGTCATAATCAATGTGATTAGGGTGCTATAGACCCTCTCCAAAGGTGCACATTCTTAGAGAAGATTCAAATTCAAAATTCAAGTACATGCTTTTTAGCAGAAAGCCATTGAAAACCAAATGACTTACGTTGTAAAACATAAAGGATTTATTATGGGACTTAATTAATTATACATACACTGAAGTCTTTACTAGATGGAAATGGAGGTAGATAGACATATGAAAAAGAAAATATAGGAAAATAGTCTTTGTAGAAGCTAAGCATGGGTGTGTGAATGTTCACTGAACAATTCTGTATGTTCAGAATTTTTCCTGATGCTGGGATGGAACCCAGGGCCTTCTCACTGAGCAATCTCCTCAGCCTTTTCTTTTTGAGACAGAGTATTACTAAGATGCTAAGTTGGCCAAGCAGGGTTCAGACTTTCAATCCTCCTGCCTCCACCTCCCACAGTGCTGTGTTAGACGTGCACCACCACACCTGACTGTATTTTTTTTTTTTTTTGATACTGGGGATCGAACTCAGGACCTTGAGCTTATGAGCCAGGCACCGGAACCACTGAGCTAAATCTCAGGCCCTGGATCTTTTTATAACAACAATTTGAGGAAGAAAGTAAAAGATTAGCCAAAATGATCTAAGGAAATTGTGTTAGCTTTTCAACTCTGTGACAAAATACTTGAGATAAACAACTTAAAGGAGAAAGGTTTGTTTTGGCTCATGGTGTCAGAGGATTCAGTTCATGGTCAGCTGTACTGGGTGCTCTGAGCCTTTGGCAGCACAGTACATCATGGCAGCAGGACCATGTGGTGGAGGAGGCCTTGCCTCATGACAGCCAGGAAATAAAGAGAGGAAGGAATAAGGGTCCCAATACCCCCTTCAGGGATACACCCACAATGACCTAACCTCCATTCACTAGGCCCCATCTCCTGAAGGTTCTACCACCTCCCAGTAGCACCACAGGCTGGCAACCAAGCCTTTAGGATATGAGTCTCGGGGGAACAGTTAAGATCCAAACTATAACACAAATATGCACAGTAAGGTTTCAATTTTTGTGAACTCTATAGATGCATAAAGAAACGAGTTTTGGAAAAGAAGTGATACTGAGTTATTTGGGTTCCTATGCTCTGCTGTAGTCATGGCTTTGATCATGGGCTTCCAAGGGCTGTACAGGAAGTCATCTTATCCAGACATGCTCTGTGCCTTTGTCCAGCCGTGATCATCCCTTGCTTTTTGGGGAAGGTCACAGAGAAGCAAGGTTTAAAGGCAGTTTTTAGGAGCTGATACTATTAAAGATTTCTTTCTGTATGTTGATTTCTATTCTGAACTCTCCATCAGTGGAAGGCTGTTGCCCTTAGGATCAAACAAAAGGTTACTTCATCCCAGTTCCATCACACTGCAGCAATGGTCGTATTGATTAAACACTGGCCTTTGGCCAAAGAGAGACATGATACAATGCTGGATATGTTATATGCTACCCAATATGATATAATTCAGTGCCTCCTCTTGAATATCTAATAAACACCTTACACTAACATGGCTGAATGGAACTCTTGATACTTCTTCACCTCAAACCAGCTCCTCCTATAGATTCCCTATCTCAAATGGGAAAGTCGTTCAAGCTAAAATCCATGCAGCCACCTCTTTTACCTTTATTTTTCTCATGCCCTACATAAAATGCCAATCCTGTTGGCTCATTCATCCTTCAAAATATATTTTCAATTCTACCTCTCTAGGGCCAACCACTATTGCTTCTTCTCTGGATTATTACAATAGCCTTGGAACTGGTTTCCTGACTTCAATCCTTGGCCTCTTCTACTTTATTCTCAGCACAACTTCCAGACTGATCTTTTAAAAATTGTGACCAATTGTATGACTTCTCTGCTCAAAACTCCTCATTAACTCCCTCTCAAAATAAAAGCCGAAGTCCTCCAGTGGTTTATAAGGACCACTGGCTGTGATTTCCATGACCCTGTCTCCTCCTACTCCTCCTCTTTGCCCTCTCCTTTTCAGCCATGTGGCATCCTGGCTGTTCCTAACTGATCGAGGAGCATACATCAACCCCAGGGATTTGCTGTTCTCTCTCCCGGGAGCTCTTCTCCCTCTGAAATCCACTTGATGTCCCCTTTCATTCCTCATGTCTCCAAAAAAATAGCATCTTACCTCTTAGGCCTCTCCTGCCCACTCATGTGAAACAGTGACACCCCCACACCCACACTCACTAGGAGCTTTACTCTACTTTATTTTTTACATAGTATTTATGTTTCTCTGGTATGCTATATACTTACTTGTTTCTTTATTATCTGTATCCTTTGTCCCTCATCCATAGCTCCAAGAAGCCAGGGTCTTTGTTTCTGTCACTATTATAGGATCAGAACTGGAACAGAACCAAGCACTGAAGTTCTCCTCAATAAATATTTGTTAAGGAATATGAAAGGGCTTCAAAATATATAAAGCACTATTATCATGGCTAGTGGCATTATTTTTAGAGTGGACAGAAGAACACTTGACTATTTTTCTCCTCAACCTGTATTCTTTGCTCCACTGCTAAAAGACTCTTCCTCTGCCGTCTACACACTAGGCACTGCCCAACTGGGTCATGTGATACTCAGAGGTGATATTCATAGTAGTCAGCATCTTGTTCTGCAGAAACCCATGGGAATGACAAAATTACCCCTGCTGAAATTAGCAGGTACCACCAGGGCAACACAGGCCTGGAGAAACAGGGGACCAGTGATGGCAGCTCTACTACACTGTGACCTTGTCAAACTTGTAGAGAAATAAGCAATGATCTGAAAATCAAAAGTCCAGGCCACTGCCACTCCACCTACCTCAGAGTTTCTTACCTTCAGCACTATTAACCTTTTGGACCAGATGGTCCAGATTTGGACTATATCTCCTGATACAGGAGAGATAACGTTCCTGGCCTCTACCCATTCAATTGCACTAGTGTTCACCTCTCCCCACTTGTGTTGTGGCAAACATAAATGTCTCCAGACATTCCCAAATGTCCCCTGGGGTTGAGAACTGCTGCGCCAATTCCCAGCTATGGAAACTGAGATTAATTAATAAACCTCATGGGTGTTGATTTCTTCATCTGTAAAATAGAAACAGTAATGCCTGTCGCACATAGTAGCATTAAAGAGAATGTGTACATAACAAGTACTTAACAAATTTTACTATATCATTATTTTAATACCTATGAGTTTTCACTCCTGTCGAATACCTTGAGTGATATATCTTGCTCTAATAACTGACTTTGCTTTTATAGGTTACCGTGATGAGGGGCATATTGCATTTCCACAATCATAAATTGAGCTTTTTCATGTCTTATCAGGCCACACCTGCAACACACAAATTATCTCCAAATCCATTCCTTGGTTGGTTTTTTTCCCCCTTAAAGAGCGTGCCCTTTAAAGAGTGCATTTAGAGGCAGCCTGCTCACCCATGGTTAATTTTGCAGGCTGTTTATCTACAGTAGGATTTATTGGAGTCTATCTTGGTAAATGTAATGAAGCCTGGGTGTGCTTTCATGGGGATGGTTAGGTGAGGCTGGGGACAGCAGAAAAAAGTCTTCAGCTAGTTTTGCAAATGTCATTTCGAATGCACATAAATTGGAAAAGTTCTAGACAGCTCTAAAAGAAAGGCTCCAATAAACAAACCCATCACAACAAATAAGACAGAAAAGCACGTCTGCTCTGTGAGCAGAGGATAATGCAGTACTTGGTGTGGATTCTATCTTGGAGACTATAAATAGTCAACTCTGCCAATTTTTCAACCCCTCCAAGGACTAGACAACTGCACTGTGTAGTAGACTGTATCTGTTATGATATCAATTCAGTCTCTCTCCAAAGACTTACACGGATGGTGGCAATCTGGGCTGGTGGATATAATTGTTCCATTTTACAAATGAAGAGACCAAAGACGGCTTCATAGACTATTCATGGTCACACAGATAATGATTGAGGGAACCAAGAATTGAACTCAAGTCAGCTACCTTCAGATCCCAACTCTTTTCATTCACCTGCACTGAAATACAATGGTGATCAAAATATACAGTGAATGTTTAAATTTTTTAAAATTCATTACAGTAAAAGACACATCGCCATTACGCTCCCTCGCTTCAGACACTTATCCCATCATTCTTGCCACTTTCTGAAGCAGTTCTGAAAGACCTTTCGTGAGTGTCTTTACGAGGTATGATCAAAAATATGGTGAATGCTCCTGTCCAGTATCATCCAAGCAAAAGGCAGGCTCATAAAAACATTACAGGGCTGGGGATTTAGCTCAGTGGTTCTGGCACCTACCTCACAAGCACAAGGTCCTGAGTTCGATTCCCGGTACAAAAAAAAAAATATTACAGAGTGTCCTCATCCATCTTATTCACTGGATCTGGTACTGTGTAACTTCTGGCTCTTCACACCTGCCTCATAAGTGCAAGATCCTGAGTTCAATCCCTGGTACCAGAAAGAAAAAGAGGACTTTCAGAACTGCTTCCAAAAGTGGCAAGAGCAATGGGCTAAGTGTGTTAGATGTAAAGGGAACTATGGGGGGGGGGTAGATGATAATGTACTTTTTACTGTAATAATTTTTTTACTTAAACAACCATATTCTTTGACTGATCCTCATACCTTAAAGTTCACTACCTGCTTTCCACTATTTTACCATCATCCCTAGAAAAAGCCATAGCAGGAAATATAAGTGAGCTTGAATTAGTACAGCTGCAAAGGATAAACCCCCAAAAATGTGAGGGAAAGATTGGGCAGATGCTGCAGCTGGTGGAGGCACATCAGGCCAAAGCTTCTGAGCTGAAACCCGGGGAGTCAGGCATGCTCCTGCACAAAGTCTGGACTTGGAGACCCTTGCCTGTCAGGGTGTTCGAATGCCAGGAAAACTGACTCCATTCAGAGGCCAAATTCAAAATTTGTATATCTGTCAGGGGCCATGAACAGGGAGGACACAAAATTTCATAAGGCAGGAGAACAAAGTTCAAGATCTGTTGTATGTCGAGGGCACTGTAGTTAGTAACAACATATTATATACTTGAAAATTGCTAAGCAGTAGATTTTAAGTGTTCTCACATAAAAAAGAACTACTGTGTGTAAAGTGATGTATATGCAGATTAGCTTGATTTAGCCATTCTACTACATATGCATATGTCAAACATCAGGTTGTATGCCACACATATATATACAATTTTTGTCAATTAAAATAGAAAAAAATTAAATTGATAATGTATTGTTTTAATTAATTCAGTGGGGGAATGCCCCTCCCCCCATCAGAACAGACACCAGCTCGATAGAGCATGTATTACACTCGCCAGTCTGTGGTTCGTTGACTATGGGGCAGTCTGCGGGACTGCAGGGTGTGTGGACATTCACCTCACAGGGACTTGGAATGTCTACGTATCCATGAGAACAGGAAAATTTCAAAATTGTAACACCTTGTGCAGCAGTTCTGATTCAGACGGCCCTGGCTCTGCACTTCCTAGATAGCTGAGCTAACACAAATTATTTAACCCTCATTTGTAAAAGGGAGACAATGATAGCAGCAGGTGTCACCCAGAATTGTCGTAAGGATTAAATGAGATGCAAGTAAAGTGAGATGCACTGCTCCTGATCCACATGAGTTGTATAATAAATATTAGTTATCGTTTATTATTATTAAAAGAGAAAGCTTGAAATACAAAACATATAACTTTGGCAAAAATGAACCCGGGCTCTCTTGCATTAGGTGTGACTATTTCCTGAAGTCGGAAGAACATGGAGTAATCTGGCCCCCACTAAATTACACCTTCCAGCCCTGGTGACTGAGGCAACTTGTTTCCTTCCATTTCAGTTGCATGTAGTGGTATAATATTGTTCCCAAATAAGACAAAAGGGTTGGCCTCTTGTAGACAAGTTGCCTTATGGAGTCAGTCATGATTTATTCTACCTCCACCCCTGGCTGAGTGCCCTACTCCCATGCCAAGATTTCAACTGTAAAGTCCCACTTTCCCAATAGCTCAACCGAGAGACATTCGCTCCAGTCCTTAATGGCGGCATTTCCTGTCTCTCAGTGCCAGTCACCGGTTCCCTGGCCACTGTTCTTTGGCTTTCCCCTTGCTCACTGCCAACCTGATTGGAACTCATCATCTTCAAAGTTATGTGAGTCTCAGTCCAACAGAATTTCCAGATCTGAGATCCCAAGGAGATCCTACGTTGAAAGGTCCACGAATTCCACACTTTCCTGCCCTGGACTCAACACCTTATGATTCATTTCTAAACTCACAGCCCAGGTGCCAACCCTGGACGTGCTACGGTATTGGGCTTCCATCTTTGGCTCACTTAGATTCCAGGCAGTTAAGCATGTTTGTTATGAGCACACGTGCTGGAGTCACACAGAAGAGACCTGGAGTCCCAAGTCTGCCATGTACTGCTGTATGACCTTGAACACTTGTTTATGTTTTCTGAGTTAAACTATAAAATGAGGATAAAAATGCATACATCCCACATTGAGTGGGAAGCATTGAAAAAGGTCAATTAGGCTTAGTTCCACAGTTGGCCCCTAAACACATTCAATAAGTCAGTCTTATTCTGGATGGAAAGGTCCTTGACTATAGCATGTCCCAGATGCCACCACAACTTGCTGGCTGGCCATTCTCTACCTGTTTAAACTAGACTCTTCACTGCTTATAAATTATCCAAAAGCATAGATAGCTGCTTACACCAATACCTTGAAGTCTCTCAAATCAAAATTATCCAAAATCAAATGTGGACTTGCGCAATTGTTTGCTATTTGCTTACGTCATTCACTTGTGAAGTATATACCAAGCATCCCAAGTGCCAAGAAATGGGCCATGTGACAAGACAGACATGGCGCCTGTGCTCAGGGAGGTACAGTCCAGTGTCTCCCGGCCAGAATTAAGGCAGCCACTTTCCTACAGGCTTCTTAGCCATCCACCGCAGCATCCACCACAGTGTTAGCCAGTGGAATTAATTATTCTTCTCCAAGGGATTTTCTACATCCTCTGGTGTTTTAAATAAGAGCACTTGGTCTTATAATTTTAAAATTTATTAAAATTGAAAAATACTTGCAGGCTCTCTGAGAAGCAATAAAAATAACACATTCGGCCACCTCATAAAGCAGGGAAACCCTGGTTCTGGACCTGCAAACCAAGCTCTCTCTTTCTTTTAAGGACTCAGGCATTTTTTCTCACCTGGACCACCCAATATTCCAAAATAAATACTGTGTTTCACATGCAACCCATTTCCCCCTGGAAATTTAAAACAGACACCACTTCATTGGGATTCTTTAAACAAGAAAATGTTCCAACGCTCCAGTCAGTCTTTTAGAAAAGCAAAGAAATTTCTCTCTTGGGGAGTTGCTACCTATGACGCCACTGCACTTTAAAGGGTCTTAGATAAGTCTTCAATTTGGTGAAGTTTAGAGATTAATAATACCTTAGGGGGGAAAATGCTGAAAGGTAGGCAGGTCTTTTCACAGTAAAAGAACAGATTCTTTCCTGCTTGGCTGTGATTAGCTGCATAAATTGTAGTGCCAGTTCCACGCTAAATGAATTAGTATGCAACCCACCCAGAGTTCTTTGTTTGTTGAAGTAAAATGCTTACAATCTTTGCTTGGGGGAGAAAAAAAGGGTACGTCATTGAGTGAATATGAATTAATCAGTACTTTATGGACAGAACCCATAATTTTAAATCGAGGAGGGGAGGCAAGGCATTTATCAGGGTTCCACTCAGCGAACTCCCTCTGTCACTGCTAATAAATCTTTTATGAAATGGAGTTTTGCAGTCTTTGCTGGAACATTCCTCGTCCCCACCCCATCTTTCCTTTAAAGAAAAAAGTAAGTTAGCAGTTGTCTCTAATATTTTTTTTTCCCTTCCTTATTGGTAGGAATTTCTTTTACTCAGAAAATCTCTGAAACTCTTGGTTCATAAAGCTTTTTTTCCCCAAAATTTATAATTTCAAGACCTCTTTCATCCAAAGAAATCATTTATATAGGACTTCTCCCAGGAAATTGAATGAAAGAAGCCGAGTTTCCAGGAAAGAACACAATATTTTCAGTAAGTATAATGTCCTGGGCTTGCTAAACAATCAATATTTATAGACAGAGTGGTAAAGTGTGTAGGTAAAAGGAGGTTAGAGATGGGTAAAAGGGTAACGAAAGGATGCAAGTCTCCAATTCTTATGCTTTGTAATTTTCCTGTAAGTACTCACAGAAACAAGATTCTGCCAAATTATAAACAACCTGCCCAATCCCCCCACTTAATTAGGGTGTTATGCTCCCACTCAAAGGTTGGGTTCATTAGCTGTGAAATCCATCACTGGATTAAGATTTAAAGGAGACCCCAAATATGGAGTGGCATGGACCCAGTTTCCAGCCGCTTAGACCATGTAAATGGATGAGTGATCATTCTCCCGGAGGTTAGGAACTTTTTATTTTTAGCCACAAATCCACAGGCCATCTCTCCTGGTTAGGGACAGGGCCTGATGGCTGGTCGAAAGCTTAAAAAGGTACATGACTGGGGAACAAGTTGTTAAGAGGCCATTATGAAGGGTTGACAGGAGGGAGGTCGGATGCACGTAATGATTTTGCCATTAAGCTTTCGTTCCATTTTACAGCTTGGATTTATTTATAACAACAGGTGGTGGTATTTGTGTGGAATTGCTTGTTTTTCATTTGAGAAGGGCAGCTCCATACATCTGCTGGAAGGCGAAACAAAACCTTTTCCAAACACCATTTTCCTCACTTTGTGCATCACCATTAGGAAGGAAGAATTTGTAGCAAAAGGCCACCCTGCCATTATTTCTTCCTGATGACACTCATTTAGCAGCCATTAAAATGCAAATAGAACTATGATTTTTAGATCACAAAATTAACATTAACGGTGGGATGATTGATTAAAGGTCATGGCAACAGTATAACTTAATTTCTTAGATAATTGTGTTCGGTTTTCCGCAGACTGTTTGGGTTTCCGAATTAATTTTATCTGTTGTTGCACACTGACAGGTGTGGTAATTGGCAGTCTCCCTTGGTCTCATTTCTTCCGGTGCCCAAAGCCACCACCTACAGCACAAAAGAGAAGGCCACCAGGCCACTCTCATCTGCAGATTTATGAGTCTGGGCGAGGTCACCAGAGGGGTTATTACCGAGCCACAAAGCCCCAGATAGAATTCCACTCCGTGGCTAATGAGTTTTTCCTCTAAGAATTCCTTGCACGGGGCTGGCCATGGTGTAAAATGTGAAAAGATCCCTGGCCTTCCCCTGGGCCGAGGCCGCCTCCTCCAGCAGAGCTGAAGGACCCCATCTCAGCTCTGGTTTGCTTTAATGGAAGCAATAAGCCATGGATAGAGGCAATAATAACACCACAGGCTCCCGTCACCTCTCTGTGTGAGAGTTCAGGCAGTCACCCAGGAAGCTGTGATGGGAAGTGGCTGGAGATTGCTTCTGTCTCCTCTGCTCCTCAAATGTCAAAAAACTAAAATACCGGCTGTGCTCACCTGGCAGGCTCAATGCCTTCTTCCTCAATCCTAATAAATACAGAACCCTGTGTTGGAAAGGCAGGGGATTCATGGAAAAGCGCCAGACCTAGGAGAGTTCAGTTTAAACTTTATTGTCACTATGACTGTAGGCTCTTAAAACTTTTTTCCCAGAAGCTTCCAAGGACTTTGCTTTGGGGAGAAGAATTCTGATTTGCAAACTTCTGTCCATTGGCTCCACATTCTCGGGATCTGGCAGGAAAGATCCCTGCCCGTGAAACAATCAAAGAGTAATGCAAAGTGAGACGCAAAATACGCATAAGATGGCTAGGGACACCAGCTTTATTTCAACACAACGTTCATTCAACAAAGGTGACTTCAGAATGTAATTTTCAGCTTCCGGTGGAAAACAGGGAAATGAATGGTAATCAATACTGAAAAGTGGGCTGAGCATCATGAAAAGAACAGGGAAAGTACTGAGAGCACTTAGAGCAATCTTTGTATTCTCAGTGCCTTTCTGAGTTTTAAGCCTTCTCAGAAGGTGCTCAATGAATGCTTGTAAAATGAAGATGAATCAAGGAGAGGATATTAGGACATAATTCTGAGGAATTCTAGAAGAATCCTTGGAAGAAATGGGTATTTCAGGCCACCACATATCTACTATCAATTCCGCCAGTGCTCGATGCTTCTCTCACCCCAGGACCTTTGTCCATGCTGCTACTTCTGTGTGATCTCCCTTGCCTACCATCTGCCCAGTCAACATCTGCTCCTGCTTCAGACCTCAGACCCAAGGCTGAGACTCCATGGTTTCCCTGACCTCCCGGGCCCCAACCCGGATCAGGTGTTAGACGCCCAGAGATTCCCAGCTTTGGGTTCCCACTGCTGGGCCGGTGCCGCTCTTCGAGCTTTGGGCTAAGCTCCGTGAGCCCCGACAATGTCCCGCACCCTGTGCACGCTCTGCAGCCCTTCGGTAATTGGCTGTTAAACGCATGGATGAAGTTTGCCGTGTCAGCTCTTGAAACACTGCAAGGGTCTGAGCAAGCAAAGAAGACAAAAAGCAAGCAGGGAAAGTGAAAACAGCGCAGAGTGGACCCCACAGGGCCGTGCAGGGTGGACACCAAATGTTCCCGGGCTGGGCCCTGTGGGCACATGGTCCTGAGGGTTGGGATCGGGTTAAGCCTGAGTTCCCGGGTTGCAGAAGTGTGTGCGGGTCCCAGGCAAAAGCACGCATGAGTCTGGGGAGTGGGTGTGCGCCTGGGAAGCAGGGCCCCGCCACCACTGCAACAAGCCTGGGGTGTCAGAGGCTTCCTGCTGACAGAGCCATCTCAGCAGAAAGGCGCCCCCTGCGGGTGGGCGACCGCCAGAGCCCTCTGTGGTCAGAGAGGAAGAGAAGTTTTGAGAAGGTTTAAAACTCAGGCCTAGGCTTTTGATCTTGAGTGCAGCAGGCAATACAGGAAGTCACTGTAGACCCCTAAGAAAGGAGAAAATGATGAAAAGCGTATTTTTAGAAGGACTGATTTCAAAGTCCTGGCCAGATGCAGTGCTGGGCACGGAGAACTAAAGATGATATGATTGGTATTAGACGTTACTGGAACCAAGTTTCCCTTTTACAAGGAAATTCTGAATTTCCCCAGGAGTTAAGTCTCCAGGCCCAACTGCTATGAGGCTGCTCTTGGTGATTTCCTAAAGGCAATTCCTTACACCTTAGCCAATGAGGATGATGTCCAACCTGTGGGAAATGTTCAGTGAATAGATACATGAATGAATGCCTTTATGATAGTGCAAACATTGGAAAAGAAGCGGCCCCCAAGTCTGCACTGCCGTGAGAATTCCCCCTCTCCTCCAATCCTTCCTTAAACAGGCTTCTCCAACCAAGGTTTGTGTCTTAGTCACTTTCCCATCACTGGGACAAAATACTACTCCACACCCACAATTTAATCAGGAGGAGAGGTTTATTTTGGCTCAGGATTTTCGGGGATTCAGTCCATAGTCCACTCACTCCAAGGCGGAAATAGAATGGTGGAAGCAGAGAGGGTGAAGGCCTCCCTTCAAGAGGGATAGGCCCTTCCCAGTGACCTGCCTCCTCCGACCAAGCCTCTGGTATGAGCACATTCAACTATGAATGCAGCAGTGTCTGAATCCATTCATGCCTATAGAGCCCCAGGATCCAATCGCCTTCCAAAAGCCCTCCCTCTGAGTCCATGGTAGTTTGGGGGGATATTCTAAATCTAAACCACAACAACTTGCCGCTCCATCCCGAGCTTTTTCCTCCTTGTCTGCAAAAACAGAGCTCCTTCTCTGGGTGAGACTGCTATGTGTCCATCCCAGGCCCCCTCCCCGGCAAACTCTAACTGGTCAAGTTGTATTTCACAGAGCCAACCAGGCTTATTACAGAGAACATATTTCCAGGAGGAGTGATGCTAATTTCTTCCTCATACAAAGAACAAAAATCAATGTCGTAAATCCAGGAAATCTCCCCTAAATGTCTCCTCCATCATCACTCACCCCTGTGCTCTGTGTAAATACCACTGCGGCAGGTGAGCTATATTTCTACTCGGGCAATGTGATATTGAGGTGACTGCAGGACCAGTCACTGTCAAAGTGAGGATTTTAGGTGGAGCAGTTATTCCCCAAGGTATTTTGTGACATTGGAATTCCATCAGATGTAGCTCGATGCACCTTTACCTTTTAAACAAGCCCCAGTTCCAATTCTCAGACTGCTCAAAACACGCTCCACTTGGATGGTGACCTATAGATTCTCAACATGAGTTAGACATGGATAGAAAGGAAGCAATTCCAGGACCTGTTTGCATCCCAAGATATGCATTCACTCCAACGTGTAACAGACACCAACTGCACACACTGGATGAAGCATACACTTCTGCAGGAGCTCACAACCTAGGTAAGCTAAGTAAGTAACCAAAGTAAGACTCAGTTTTAATACTCAGACACAGCAGAACCCGGGAAATTCCTGTGCAAAGATGTGAAATTATGTTTTCCCACCACCCTCTGAGAGCCCCTCAGCTTCATGCAGCCCCGGGGAAAAGGACACAGCTTCATCTTAGGAGTAAACGGGTCTCATTTTAGCAATCCCCCGAGATGCTGACCTCTGTGTGGGGATCTGTCAGTCTAAGACCCTGGGTCTTGGATAGGTTATTACAAATTAAAATCTAATACCCCTTCCTTCTCTCTGGATCTATAACACCCTGTTCAATCAACCACGTCCAGCCTACGTGTGCAATTCAGCCCCCCGAGGCCGACTGCAAAACTTAGTGACTTCAGCCTCCCAAGGGCACAGCAAAATTAATTAAGGCATTACCACCACATATTAGCCCTCCTTGAATCCTCCCTCCCAAGTTTATTTCTAATTATCTCCCATTGAGTCATGTCCCCAATGAGTCAAAAATGTTATTAGATTTTTAGGAGCCTATGTCTTGACAGCTTCAAAGGATTTTTATATTTTAGCATAACTGATTCCCTCTAATATGCTTCAGTCTTTTAACTAATCTCTGTCTTGAATCATATTATAAAACGAAGAGCAGAAAGAGTCCTCTGAGGTCACCTAGCCCAATTCCATCTGATTATAGGAAAAGAAACTGAGGCCTAAGGAAGTTTGGTGTCTCGAGGAGTGTGAATTAGTGAACAGTGCAGAAACTTCACGCCACAGAGGCTGCTGTGAGGTCCCATTAAGACTAACTAGGGAATGGTCCTGGAATGAAGACCTGCATCTTTTGACATGAGGAGTCACCCACCAGGAGCCGCCCAGGTCCCCGTCATTCCCCATACTGTCGTCCCTCAACCTGACTAGCAATCCACAACACTGTCCTCCAGACGACCTTCCAGGGCCGGCTTCATGAACAGGGACAGCCCAAGAAGGAGCCACTGTGAGGGACCTGAGGATCAAGTTCATGTCTGGCTGAGCCAGGTGCGCCGCACCCACCTCTCTCGTGCGCAAACTCCGAGAGCTGAGAACGGGCTACTCACTCTCCGGTGTGTTGAGACCTGACTTTAGGCAGACAGGCTGCTTCTCTCAAAGACCTCCGAGGTCCTGACTCCATTCTCCTCAGCCCCCAAATTCAGTTTCCCGGTAACCAGTGATAGTGTGCCAAACCTCCCAGTCCCGTCCTGGTCTTGCCCCTGCTTGACCCTATCCAATAATGATGTGCCAACTGTCTCGATATCACCCTGGCTCCACCCCCGCCTTACCCTATATAAGCCTGTACATTTCCTCAATAAAGCGGAAGCGTTCCAGAAACCTCCCCAGAGTCTGCTTGGTGATTCCGCGCCTTGCCCTCCCAGTCCGGGCTCCTGAACCTTGTTCTGCGAGCAGGCTCACGGACGTCAAGAGGGACCCAACTGCACACTGAAAATAAAATGGAAGAAAAGAAACCTGGAGGCTACAGGAAATCCAAGAAACGGAAGAAAACTCGGGGAAAATATCCTCAGTGATATTTTATAAGGAGAAGTATGATGATGCCACAAAAAGGACTCTATGAAAGAACAAACATGGGTTCTTAGATATTAAAAAAAATATGAAAGCAAATAAAAAAGCTAAAAGGGGTTGGGATAATGGAGCCAAAATACCTCACAGAAAATAAGTCTAAAAGGAGGAAGAGGGAAACTCAGCCCCCCAGATTCTAAGAACGCTAAGGGCTCAATCCAGAAAGATTACTGTGCAACTAAGAAGAGTTCCAAGAACTTGGAGGAGAAAGCCAGGCGTAGTGGCGAACACCTGTAACCCAGCACTTAGAAGGCTGAGGCAGGAGAATCTCCATGAGTTCAAGGTCAGTCTGGGCTACATAGTGAGTTCAAGGCCAGTCTGAGCTACACAGTGGGACTCTGTCTCAAGAAAAAAAAAAAAAAAATGGAGGAGAAAATACGGACAGAACCACTAGGAGCATAGAATAAGCACATCACCCGGGACCACAGGTAGAAAGCGCTAATCGAGAGGTCTTCCTGAGTGCTCAGTGCTTGGGGTGTCCAGTGCAGAGCTTGGAGAAGGGAAGGACAGTTCTCATCAAAGGACGGAGAGTCGCTTGGGATGGCTTGGGATGCCTAGACCCTGGGAGTGAGAGGAGACCGGGGCAATGCCCCTGAAATTCGGAGCGAAGATTATTTGAAGCCGGGCACCCCACACCAGCCAAATGGGAGGCTGGGAGAGCCTCACTTCCACACAAGCAAGGTGCAGAGCGCAGGCCTCCTGTGCTTTCCCCGGAGGAAGTTACTGCAGGGTTGGGCTTTTGCAAAAGGAAGGAAAAACAAGTTAGATGGAAACATGGGATTTGGGAAAGGGAAGGGACAGAAGCAAGTCCCAGGGGGAAGGTGTGAAGCAGGCCAGGGAGGAAGCAACTAGACAAAGGACCGAAGAAGAGCCAGGCCCGGTAGCACGTGCCTAATCCCTGCACTCTGGAAAGCTGAGACAGGAAGATCACACATTCAAGAGCAGCTTGGTGACTTAGCAAGTCCCTGTCTCCAAAACACGCTTCAAAGGGTTGTAGAGGGCTAGATATGTACCTCAGTGCAAAGGCCCTGGGTTCAATTTTTGCTACCACCACCAACCACAACAACAGTAATAATAATAATAAAAATAAAGACTAAAATAGGAGGCTTCTAGGAGGAAAAAAATGGGAACTTGTTGATTCTCTGATCATCTCTCATTTAGGGAGAGAGTGGCCCTGCTGGCCACCTACACAACCTCCATTTCCTCCTTTGTCTGTGCCACTGGGTTTTGTTTGAGCTGCAATCCACCCAGCTCCCAGGGATGAACAGAGATGGGACTAAATTAATCATGGAATGTGATTTTTAGTTGCCATCTATTACAATCCCTCCATACAGACAGGTGATCAGGGCTGGCCTCTGAGATAGGAGGGCAGGACTTCAAGGGGATTCTGTGAAAGAACTTGATCCCTGGTGAGAGAGCAACAGAAGGAGAAGGCTCCATTTGGGCTTCTGCCGTCTTCCTTCCTGCTTCCTGCTCGTGTGGCACAAGCCATGCTCCCGAGAGCTGCAGCAGTGCTGTTGGGACCACAAGGTGAATACGGTCAGCATGCTGGTGATGGCAGAGCAGCACAAGACAGCAGGGTCCACCTCTAAACCTACCGTGGAGCCACCTCCGCCATGATTTCCATCGAGTGAGATAATTAGAGTCCCCGACTTCCAGTGGTTCAACTTGTGTTTTTTTTTAACTTTACAATGACACCAAAGTGATGGGCATTTGGTACAATTTTGAATCATGACTTTTTCCCTGACTGATGACAGGCAGTACAACACTCTAGCCGTGCCAGGTGACAGCGGCGAGCTCCTAGCAACCACTTGATCATGAAGGTAAACAACCAGTCCCCTACCACGTGCCATGTTGCTAAGTATGATTGTTGGTATGACGTTCATATTAACTTCATTTTCAACTTAACAATATTTCAGCTTAATGATGGTTTCATTGGGATGGGGCCCCACCCGTCATATATTGAGGAGCATCTCTGTATGCCTTTGTGACCTAAGC
Source organism: Heterocephalus glaber (assembly GCF_000247695.1). The sequence continues at coordinate 9,145,911 of NW_004624750.1, read as the reverse complement.
TACTGTCAGTTGAGAGCTCTAAGGCCAAAAGCCAGTGTGGAAACATCATGCACAGACTCTGTCGGATGTCAGCATGTTTATTTTTTTTAAAATTAGCAATGGGTACATTAAAATCTGAGCAGACAAAAAAATGAGAATTATTTCTCTCCAAGGAATGACCAATAAACCTGTGAAAAGATGCTCAGCTTCACAAATAAAAGGAAAATGAAAATAGAAATCATATGTAGGTACCATTTTATCCCCCAGGATATTGAAAAAAACAATCAAACGATAAAAACCTGCCATTTTGGGGGTCATTTCTGCCTTCCTCTTTTGGTTACAAATGGGATTCAAGGGGAAAAGACATAGATTTTTTTTCTCCCAAAGAGAGGAATGTCAACAAATTTATGGACACCCTCTAAAAGTCACATAGTTGCATACCCAGTGTGTATTCCCTATGTCTTCTTTGCCAATAAAACTCACTTTTGTGGAGAATAACAATGTGCACAGGTCAAAGTCATGAATCATAGCAATGCTCTTCCCCTTTGCTGGTAATATTTTATGCCAGCAGTAAAACTGGTTTTCTTTTTTCTTTTTTTTTTTTTTTTTGGTACCAGGGATCAAACTCGGGTCCTTATGCTTTCAAGACAGGCGGCAGAACCACTGAGCTAAATCCCCGGCCCTGTAAGACTGGTTGCCTGGCCCAGCTCTGGATAATGAAATATAAAGAAAACTCTGTTGGGGTTGCTATGGTTTAGATTGAGAATGTCCCCCAAAAGGCTCGTGTTCAGAGGTAGGGTTTTTGGAAGGTGACTGGATCATGGTAGAGCGATGCACATCAGCGGATCAATTTACTGATGTGTTCAGAGCTGAAAGTGCTGTTTGAAGATGGGGCTTGAATGGAGGTGGTCACTGGGGTGTGATCTGGGAAGGTGTATGGTTGCCCCTGGCTCCTCACTTCCCTCTCCTTCCACCATGTTTCTGCTTTGGAGCTAGCCAACCATGGACTGGACCCCCTGAACTATGGGCCGAGTTATACATTTTCTCCTTTAAATTGTGGGTGTCAGGTATCATGTCCCAAGGACAGGAAAGTGGCTGGTGCAGGAGATAAAAGGAACTTCTAGAAAATCTTTTTCTTCCCTGATAAAAGGGTCAGAACTGGGTGGAGTATAGCTCAGAGGTAAAGCACTTACCTAACCTATGAGAGGCTCTGGTTTAGGTCCCCAACACTGCAAAAAAAAAGTCAGACTTGGTCATTAGCAGCATTTGCCCTTCTACTCTTTCCTTGAATGCACACATAATGCTTGGAGCTGTGACAGCCTTTTTGTGACCATGAAGCAACAAGCATGAGAATGAAAAGTCAATAAACTAGTGTCGAAGAGCAGAATATGCAAATAGCTTGGACCTGTGATTGAATTACTGAGCAGCAGAACAAAGGCCAACAGCCACTTACCACCAGATCTCTTGGTATGCAAAAATAATCATAATAACAACTCTATTGTTTAAGCCAATATCCATCAAGTTTCTTCTACTTGCAGCAGGAAGCAATCTTAGCTGACACAAACTTACAATTTCATTTAACTCTGATAATATATGAGTTTGGCATTATTTATTTAGGTGTCATGACCTCCATTTTACAAGTTGGAACCTGAGAAATTTTCCCATGTCACAGAACTAGAGAGTAATGCCAGATTTGAACCCAGCGATGATTTCTGAAGTCCAGAGTCTCTCTTCTACTCCTTGCTTCTCATAGTGTGGTTCCTGAGCCAGGAGGGTTGGCATCTGCCCCGAGCCTGTGGGTGATGCAGTGCCTGGCCCCACCCCAGAGATACTGGATCAGAATGGGCAGTGTAACAAGGTTCTCAAGTGAGCCAGGCGAAAGTGTGTGTCTCTTATCCCAGCACTCTGGGAGGCTGAAGCAGGAATATTGCAAGTTGGAACCTACCCTGGGCAACTTAACAAAATAAAAAATAAAGAGGGAAATGCATATTTCCAATAAAAATAAAATTTTTAAAAAATAAAATAAAATAAAGAGGGCTGGGGGTATAGCTCAGTGTGAAATCCCCAGGGCCACAAAAATAAATAAATATGTATACGTGTTGCCTATACAACCACTGCTGGAGAACAGATTTCAGCTCATAGACAATAACAACATCGCAAATCATTCCAAATCCCTTCCCATAAGGAAGCAAAGGATCTGCAAGCAGTGAGTTCCCCATCACCGGAAGTGTTCCAGCCACGTACTGCTAGGGAGCCTTTCCATTCTCTTGATTATTTCCTGTGTCTGAAGTTGCACCATTAGAGACTGCCCTGGACCTCACAGCCCCAGGCAGAAGCTGTGAACTCGCAGGCACAGGCTTTGGAAACACACACATGTGACCACATTCGCACCCTTTAGAATTTAATTCCACAGTATAATTAAGCACATAGACTGCACACGCTCGGCTATAATACCAGCTGTCGGTTCAATTTGGAAGTGTGCATTAAACAAACCCTAGCAAGGAGCAGCAATCTCCGAGCCTTGGACCTGGGGGAGGAGTCAATCGCCCAGCCCGGCAAACCGAACATTTTCTGTGCCACACCGCCACCTAACGGCCACACGGCGCAACGCCATCACCCGGAGGAACTCCCTCAGCAGCTCCTTCGTTTTCCTTGGACCCGGACACCTGGCAAATGCTCAGAAATTTTGGGAACCAAAGTGAATCAGATTAAATTTAATTGAATTGGAATAAAGCGCAAATGAAGGGGGGGGGGGGGGGGCATAGAGACGAAAGGTCGAGGTCAGAGGGGGACATAGAGATGAGAGCTAGAGGGGGGGGGTGTTGGTACAATGACCAGGCTTTGGTGAACCGATCCCTAACACCATGTCCATATGCATCAAGGAGAAAGAGAATTACGTCCGAAAAGAGTTTGGAAAGTCAAACTGTAGTGCGTGTCTTAGCTACATGATGGTCATGCAGTCTACTCGGTCTGCAGCATAAATCCTGCTTTGTAGGCGAATGTTCAGTAACTAATACAGAAATAAACACATACAAGCAAAATATGGACTCAACCCTGAAGAAAAAGGCCAAAATGGAGCCCTTTCCTCCGGGTCAGCCTCACCTCCAGCACCCTGTTCCCACTCTGGCCGCGTCCACGCTGGGTGTGGAGACCTCGTCCCCTGCGATGCGAACCATCCCTGGTGCCTGACACCGTGCCCATCATCCTGTGGACAAGAAGTGGGAAGAGGGGGAGGAAAGAAGGTCAGGAGGGAAGAGACAGGGGGAGCACCCTCACTGCAGCATCGGCATGAACGACAAGACCATTTCTTCGGTTCGGACGCAGGCCTGTGTCCTCCTAGACTGCTTGAACCTGAAGCTTTGGGGCAGCTGCAAAACACACTACACGCTATGGAGTAAATGTGTAACGAGGTAGGATGACAACAGCCAAAGTATTTATGGTTTACAAGCATCTCATTTGACATTACTATGCGACAGGGCACCATTTTCCAGATGTGGAAACTGAGACTCGAGAAGCCAGAGGACCTGCACGGTCCCAGGAGAGGTCTGGAGCTCAGGAGCTCAAATTCAGCTCTCCTTGCTGAACCGCAAGGCCTTCACATAGCAGGGTGCAGTGGAGCCCCCTCACAAATGTCACTTGCAGACAAAGGGTTTCAGACGAGATGTTGTTCTGAGACCTCATCTGGGACTTATTTTGAAGCTTTCGGTATTTGGCTTTTTTTTGGTACCGGGGATGGAACTCGGAAACTTGCGCTTGCAAGGCAGGAGGCAGAGCCACTGAGCTAAATCCCCGGCCTGTCTTTGGCTTTTTACAGCATCTGCCCATGGACTCAGACACTTGCCTTAGGAGGTAAGAGCAGCTTCTGACTGGGGATCCCAGCTGTGCTGTCTCCTGCCCACATCAGATCCTCCAAGCCTGAATCATCCATCTTCCTTCTCACTGCACACACACACACACACACACACACACACACACACAATCTCCTACACAGACCTTCAAAGCCATCTGAAGTGTCTAACAACTGCATCCCTTCACAACCAGCTAGAAAACTAGATACTGGAGAGAAACTCTCAGGGAGAAATTTTGATGCACCAAGGATGAATCCCTAGCAAGGATTGTCTTAAGGAAGCATGATGGCATTCTGGAGAGAAAGGAGGGACAGGAGCCTTTCTTGGGAAGAACATTTAAATTAAGTTGTTCAAGTGAATGCCAAGGAGTCCACCAGGAGAGAAGGTTATGTCTGCATTAAAGTTTTTTGTATTTATCTTACTTTTCTAAAAATATTCACACATACACTGTGACTGTTAACCCTGATGTGTCAACTTGATTGGGTTAACAAAGGTCTAGCAGATTAGTAAAACGTGCTCCTGGGTGTGTCTGGGCGGGACACAGACATGACCTTGGGTACAATATATGGTCCTTTGCCCTTTCCTCACTCACACTGTTCCCCTGTTTCTTGGCCACCATGAACTAAGCAGCTTTGCTTCCCCATGCCCATCTGCCATGTTTCTGCTTTGAAGCCAACTGACCATGTACTGAATCTTCTGAAACCATTAAGTAAATTGAACCTCTCCTCTTTTTAAGTTGTGGATATGGGTATTATGTCTCAGTGACTGGAAGGCTAATACACACATACGCACATACACATCTACCATGAAAACACTACTCTTTGTTCAAGAGAGTTCAAGAGTAACCCATCTATGAAGCTGTCCTTGTGGCCCCTTTGGCAGGATAAAGTATCCGCTCCCCTTGCCACATCTGTTTAATCACCAACAATCAACATTTTGGTTTCCTCACTAGGCCCTAAACACTTTGAGAACAGAGTGCTATGAACAAATAATCTCCCCTTCAAACAGAAAGTTCAGAAAACAATCAAGATGAATCTAGACAATTCTTAAGCCACTCACAGGCTCACAACTCTAAACAGTGCACTGGGACTAATTTCGGGGGTTGAAAACCAAATCTCTTATAAGTACATCATCCTCCCAGACACATGCTGTGGACATTGCCTAGGAATGGCAAATATCATCCAGTGCCCTTGGAGGTGTTACAGAGACAATGATAAAGGAGCTTTCTTTTAAAAAATGAGAGGGATCATCTGTCACCAGCCAATTCTAAAGGATTCGGCTGTTAACCTTATAAAGTCCTTGTCCTATGTTACCTTGTAGTGTCAATTTTCAGGTTATGGATTTACAAGCTCCTTGAGGGCAGGAATAGGTCCTTCTTTACAAATCTGTGAGTAGTTCTTAACTTTTTTCAAGATATGGGATCTATTAAGGTTTCAAAGGACCTGGTAAATAACTTCCTGTGTTCCCCTGCTGAATTCCATTCAGTCTTTTTTTTTTTCTTTTTTCTTTTTTTGGTACTGGGGATCGAACTCAGGTCCTTGCATTTGCGCAGCGGGCGGCAAAACTGCTGAGCTAAATCCCCAGCGCCCCCTTCTGAATTCCAAATCAAGTAAGAAGTCAGACTCAAGAGGCATGATGATGGAATAGTAGCAGTCATTAATAATGCCACATTCTAGGCACCATAAGTACTTGGATAATTTAAATCATTTGATATTGTTATTCACACTTTACTAGAGAGGAAACTGAGGCCACGTACCTGGTAAGCGGCAGAACCAGGATTTGCATTTGGCAATGGCCGCACTTGTAACCAACATGCAACAGACCGCACACTCAGGAACCACTAGGGGGCCAGGGCGCACTCAGCTCTTTCCCCACCCAGAGAAGTCGCTCCTGAGGGACAGCGAGCTGGGTGGTGTTCCCACCTCTGTGCTTCCAGGAAGTGGAGAGAAAATTCCTTTTCCCCAACAGACAATGAGAAATAAGGAGCTCTCCAGGTACAGGGACTTTGCTGGAGAAGGCACATTCTGTACGTGCATACTACCTTCTGCACACAGTTTCATGGGGGTGGGTGAGGTGTGGCCCAAAACTACGGTGGGTGTTTAAATTTTTTAAATGTACTACAGTAACAGACACATTGCCACCAATCCCCCCTCAAAGTCTCTCCCGCCCTTTAAACACACTTGTTCCATCATTCTTGCCACTTTCTGGGGCAGTTCTGGAAGTCCTTTCTCATGAATGTCTTTAGATGCACTGTCAGCTGCCTGGATGTCCTGAATCAATTCAAAATGTTTACTTTCCGTAGTTCTTTTGAGTTTGGGGAACAGCCAGAGATCTCATGGTATCAGATCCAGTGAATCAGGTGGCCTGGGTCACGGTTTTTGATGAGCCTGCCTTCCCATTGGTCGGCACTGGGTGGCAGCATTCACTATGTATTTTTTTTTAATCACACCTTATAAAGACACGAATAAAGGAAGACTTCCAGAACTGCTTCAGAAAGCGGCAAGAATGATGAGACACCTGTGTTTGAAGTGCAGGGGAGTATTGGAGTGGGTATTGCAATATATCGTTTACTATAATAGTTTTTTAATTTAAATATTCACTGCATTGTTTGATTGCTCCTTGTATCTCTGCAAATCTTTCTGCTGCCTCAAGCGAAGAAAGGGGAATGGGGATGGTTACACACATAACACACATGTACACACACATATATGGCTAATGCATGCATACACATAGCACACATATATACCCATATTCCTATATACATATTTATCTGTATATCTATATATCAATATCTACATCTATATATCATACAAGAGATTCCTGAAAGGTCCCTTCCAGGCTTGAAATTCTTTGGTTCTGACCATCACAGCTTAATCACTAGCTGATCTTCCTGAAACTTTAATCTCAGCAGAGCTCTCTCTGGCTCAGAATGAGTCAGCTCATCTTCTCCCACAGGTAAAGGTCAAACTGCCTCTGTTATTTGTGCACAGGACTCTTCAGTCTCTGTCACCCATAGCTGTCAATCCAAAAGGCTGGATTTATACTCGGTGTGGTCTGGATTCTCATTAACCTTGAATTGCTTCCTTCTACACAGAACTGTGACATTCAAAATCCTATCAAAGTAGTCTAAAACAACCATCAGAATGAACCACTGGGGGATAAAATTAATGATCCATAAGCCCAGGATGAGACAGAAATAAAAACAGGCCTTAAAGAAGTAAGGTCTCTGAAGAACACATCGCTGACAACACATAACTTTGTGTTGGTCTCTATTTGTGATGTGCCTGGAATTGAATGGTATTCATTCAATGTAGCCATTTGGATATAATTTTGGTCCTGAATATCACCTTGAAAATGATGACCAAAGTTTCCAAGAAGGTGGATTGTAATTATAATGGATTTCAAAAGCGTCATACACATTCCTAAAACCAAAGTCTTATTCTTCCAAAACATGATGATCATGGGAGCTGTTTGAAAATAGATTGATCCCCCTGAGGGGTCAGCCTTCTACACCTGTGAGTTCCACAGTTCAAACCAACAGGCCAAAAGTATTTTAAATTTTTTCATCTGTACTAAACATATGCACAAGTTTTTCCTTGTCGTTGTTCCCTAAATAATACTAACAACTCTTTAAATATCTGCATCATACTGGCTATCCAGAGATGACTTAAAGTACATGGGAATGTAGCTTGGTGGTAGAGCACTTGCCTGCAATGCACCAGCCCCTCTGCCCGGCATCAAAAACAAACAAAAATAGTGTACAGGAAGAAGTGTGTAGATTATATGCAAACACTATGCCATTTCATATAAGGCACTTGAGCATCTAAGGATTTTGTTATCCTCAGGGATCCTAGATCCAATCTCTCACAGGTACTGAAGGATGACCCTATTTCATCAAATACATCTCCCTGCCAGCCAGGCTGAAGGGCAATGTTCATCATTTATACTCATTCATCAGCTGAAAATCTACTGGGAACCTGCTTGACATCAGGCAAGGGGACAGGAAGTAGGAATAGAAAGAAATAAAACCTGGGTTTGGTGTTACAGGCAGCCCAGAGTGGGAGAGAAGACAGTCATGTGGGAATAAATGCAGTGCGAGCAGCACACAAGCGAGATACCCTCCAGGGCAGAAAGGCACTAACAGTGTGTGGAAGGTGACGCTTCAGTGCAGAAGGGTGTACTGGGCAGGGAAAGGGGACTGCAGGGGCAGCGTTAGGAAGCTGAAAGCTAGCTCAGGACCCTATGTGCCGTCCTATGTCGTGTTGGGAAGATGAGCCTCGACCTCACGACCTTGAGTTGATTGCTTGCCTTTTCTGACCTTTGCTTCCTTATGTGTAAATTGGGATAATCATCCCTAGTCACCAAGTTGCTAGCAGGTGCTAATGAGAATTCATATGAAAGTGACTTGCAAACCAAACAAACTATGCAAATGCCGATTGAACTTGTTTTTTTATACTAAATCTACTTCAGTTGTGCTTCACGTAACTACAGAAAAACATTCTGGAAATGTGTCACTAGGTGATTTTTCTTCTTTTTTTTCTTTTTATTAGCACATGTTTGCAGCACATAATGTTTACATTCCTCGTGTGGAGCTGGCACACGTACACAACGTATCTTAATTCCTTTTTTCACCAGCTTTCCCTCCTCTCCCTTCTCCCTCCTTCTGCTTCTTGATTCCCTTCCCATTTGAGAAAGAGCTGTCTCCCTACTTCCTATTATCTACCTTTCACTTTGTTTTTATTTAGACTTTGGGTTTCTCCTAGAGAGAAGGCATGAGATATTTAAGCTTGTGTGTCTGATTTATTTCACTTAACATTATGGTCTCAAGGTGCATCCATTTCCCTACATACGACTGTGATTATTGTCACTGTGTAAACACCCTAAAGTGAGCTTACACAAATTGAGGCGGCTATGATGTCACCAGACAACACAATCGTATGGAACCATCATTACATTCTCTGCCCACTGTGGACCAGAGCATTTTAGGACACATGACTGTATTTCTCTCTTCTCTTAATCGTGAAAGCAGAAACTCTCCGAACAGCAGTACAAGAAGGGATCCTGTAGATTGCCTGTTCGAGTCAGTCACAGGTCACAAAACTGAAGAGCCAAGAGGCCACTGCCAGCATCACTGTATCACTGAGCCTCGTCAGTAGCACAGACATCACTCTGGGGTCTTTCCTGCCTCCTGAGCTCCGCATCAAGGACTTTATGGCTCTTGCCCCACTTACAGCCCCTGGCGACCCATACAATTATCACTCCACTTGGAAGAGGAGGGGGAGACCTGGGGAGATGAAAGAGCTCCTCCAGTAACCCAAAGCCAGTAAATGGCCAAGTCACAGTCTGCACCCAAACCTGCAACTTTCTGTCCCGATGCCTCTTTCTGCTTTTCTCTTACCTCCTTTCTCCTCTCTCTTACTTCCTGCCTTGATGCCAAAGTAGGCCACTTGTAAATACTTGTTTTCCAGGAGACATTTTTCTAGGAGGAAGCGATGGGAGAGAAATTGGCAGGCAGCCCCCCAGTTGCAAGTGTCTGAGCTTGAGGACCCCCCAGGGCACAGAAGTCTGCTGCCTCTCCTCAGAATTAGACCTCAAGCTGAAAGCAGCAGCCGCACAGTGGGGGCTCTGAGCACACGGCAGGCGAAGCTGTCTGAGCAGTAACTTTCCTGATCCATTAGCCTCAACATATGTGCCGCATCCACGGGGAGGAGGCAGGGGGAGGCAGCTCAGCTGAGGCTCAACTCCTCAGGCTGCTCCACTTCTTTTAACCCTCTTACCTGGTCCTCCCCTTCCAACAGCCTGGTTTCTACCTTGCCGTATTTGCTTCCTCCTAGGGGATTTCTTTGCATTGCTTCTACCACTTTTTGACTTCTGGAGTGGAATAATTTCCTCCTCCTCCTCCTCCTCCTCTTATTACATTCAAACAGGCATTGCTTGGGGTTGGGAGATTACTTAAACACCTCCACTAACGCAGTTGCCTTTGGAAGGCAAGGGGACAGGTGGCTGTCCCATTGTTAAAAGTCTCTCTTCCACGAACCAAGATCAGGCACTATTGCATGATTTTGTAAATAACAATGTGCCCAGTGGGATACACAAATCAAAAGAGAAAACAAAATTTATAATCTGCAAGGAATTGAGCTGCAATTGCCCCCTGAGTCACTGTCCCTGTCCTGCAGAGACACAGGTGCCTCTGGGTAAACTTAAACTGCAGCACTGACCATGGTGGGTCTGCTTCAAGTTCTGACCTTCAGGACCACAGCTAGGTTTAGACCTCTGGATTCTAAGCCGCCAAAGAGGAGGGTTCATCAGGCAGACCCAGAAGCTGGCCCTGAAGAACTCCAGGAGGTATTCACGGGGTGAATGGGTGAAGACATGGTGCCCCCTGGGAACATTGTGATTGTGCCATGTAAGTGTACAGGAAGGGCAGTCATGACACCGCACTCCACACCAGGAATCCAGTCCTGTGCTCGGAGAATGAAGCAGAGAGGCAGTCTGTACGTCACAGTAAGGGAGAATGGACTCTAACAAAGCTTACTTTATGACACAGGGAGAGAAACTGCTTACATCCCACATGCCCATCCCAGTCAAATGACAGGTTCCCTGCTCCAGAAGGATTCCCTGTGCACAGAAGGATTTTTGAGGCCTCAGGAAAGAGTCGTGATCAGTTAGTAATGTCTGCCATGCACACAGGAAGGGGGAATGATGGCAAGGATAGCATCTATTTGCCATCCCTTTGCTCACACATCCAAAAACACTACTAATCAGAAGTAGAACTGAGCGGAAAAGAGGAGCCACAGAGGCAAATGTAGCCAGGGGACCTAGAGCAGGTATTTCTCTGATGGGAAAGAGGAAAAAGTAAAAGCCACATCATTAAGTCCTTATCTGCCTCTGACTGATTCCAAGTTTACCAAGCAAACTCGTACTTGCTTTCCTGTGTAGCACGTCTTCAGCAAAAAAAAAAAAAAGCCTGAGTCAGACTTGCTTAGAATCAAGTGGCCATGTCCCTCGACTGGCCTTTAATGGAGATTAAAAAGATGACTCTGGTTTCATTGGTTGCATCCCAGAAAGATGAATCAGCACTTGGGATGCCCTTGGCCAATCATGTTTCTGAGTCTAGAACTGAGGACTAGATCTTGGACTGTGGTAAAACCCTTCTGCCCGCCATGTTCTTTTTTCTGATGTTTGGAGACTGCAAAGACCAGATGGAACCTGACATTTATTCAATGGCAGAGACCAGGTCTTACTTATGTTCCCATCTACCCTCTGTGTCATCACCACCCTAAGACATGGCACATGCTCAATAAATATTTGTTTAAGGAATGAGTTGACTAGGCAGCAGAAATTTTCAGAAGTGTTGAGCAAGCAGCTGATTGGATAAGAAGAGAATGAGCCCAAGACAAGAGATGCTAACCACAAACCACTTCCTTTACAATGTCACCTGGAGTTCACCCAGTCAATGTAGGAAGTTTTCCCCCCTCGAAGCCAGCAGTATGCTTTTGCATGTGTGTTCTCTCTGCCTGGGATGCTCTTGCCACTCGACACGTGAACATTCTCTCTCTCTCTCTCTCTCTCTCTCTCTCTCTCTCTCTCTCTCCCGGTGACTATTTCTTTAATCATCATGTCTTCAGAGACATCTTTTCCACCAGCTCTAAATTTTCCTCCTACCAGTAACTCAATTATCCTCTACCTCAGTCCCTTTTATATTTCCTTCATAACATGTGTCAGCAAATGTAATTACCTGAAATGATATTTTTTACTTAGTTTTTGTTTGCCTCTAGAGTATAAACTCCATGTTTCAAAGACCATACTCTCTTATTCACCATTGGATCTCAAGTGCCATAGTAGTCATAGTGGATCCTCAGAAAGTATTTGTACATGAGTGAATACCCATTGTGTCATTGTCCTCTGTGAGTTAGGCTGTAGTAGAAGGAAACAGAAAGCACCACTCTAGGTATCTTAATCAGAAAGGATTTAATCCAAGGAATTTGACTCCTTTAAGATTATTGGAAGGCTGGACAAGTGGGGTCTACACTGAGCCTCCAAAACTGAAGGTCATCCACCATGGGGAGGAGTCAGGAGGTCGCCCTTGAAACTGTTGAGTTCCAGTACATGTCGCTAAGGTTGCAAAATGAGGATCGGAAGTCATCCCTGCTGCAGCTGCTACTCAACAACCTCAAAACTAGAGATTAAGCACTGAAACATTGCTGCAGGGAGGAAGATATCTCTGTGATCAGGCTTAACCAGCACAAACAGCCAAAGCAGCAGGAAGATGGCTTCCACCTAACTTTCAGCTTCTGTATCATGAGCTATTGGATCCAGTTGGAAAAACTTAAATCATGTTGTTAGCCCTGGCTACAAGAAGTCTGGGAGCCTCGGTGTGTTGCCTTCCAGCTTCTATAGCTCAGGAAGGCTCCCGGGGGAGGGTGAAATGATGATGTTGAGTCCCAGTGCACCAGACCACCACATGCCCATGGAGGTGATCGGAGACAACTGCGTCATCTCCACTTGTGCAGATGAAAACCTGAGTCTGGCAGAAATTAAATGACAAAGCCTGTTGATCGGTCCTCAAAATTATTTGTGGAATGAGTAAGGATGAATAATTTCCCCAGGGTCAAGCAAACTTCTACAGTCCTTCAAAACCCAAGTGAAAAGACCCCCCCATGCGTGACCTAACTCTTTAAGCCAAGGTTAATGGATTGTTTATGCAAACACACACACACACACACACACACACACACTCACACACACACGTTTATGTGTCCATTATGGAACCTATCACACTGGAGTTTAAGGGCTAATTTATATGTTTACTTCCACAAATAGCCCTCAAGGTCAAAGAAGACATCTTAATCTTATCAACCTGGCGGTTCGATGTGCTTAACTCGTTGGAGGTAAAATCAATAATTGGTTCATTGACTTAATAAGCATGGAGCACTGGGGTCTTAACACGAGACCGGTGCTCTTTCTGCTATGTCCCTGCTGTTTCTATCCAACTTTCCCTGAAACCCACTGGCTTTGTTATTCACTTCCTCATCCATGCAAGGAACCTCTACTGAGCTCCAGGAGTGTTTGGCAGAGGAGACGTAATAATGGGCAAGAAGAGACTCGGCCTCAGCACTCATGGAAATCACAGTCTAATGGGGAGACAGGGGTCTTAGTTACATTTCTCTCGTTGCTGAGACAAAATACCCAGCACTAAAGGCTTACAGTTTGCAAAGGTTTTGGTCCATAACGGCTGGCTCCAAGGCCGGTGGGAAAGGGGCAACCGTTCATGGCGGTGGAGGCAGCAAAAGCAACAAGGGAAGGGGGAGGGGCCTCAACAGTGTCTTTCTGCCCCTTTTGCCTTACGCAGATTACTTAAGGCTGGAGCAAGTATTTGAAGATGCAAGCTGTTCGAGGATGTCCAGGAGGACTCACCCACAGCAGGGACTACAGCTGAGGTCTCAATGCCAGCCGGGGTTGCACAGTGCAGAGAGGGTAAGAGAGAAGTCCCAAGACGAAGAGAAGAGCCCTGCAGAGATCTCATGGTAGGAGCTGAAGAAACACAAGAGTGAGCACGGTGCCACACAGATCTGGAAAGAGCAAAGACCCAGCTCCTGAGGACATAGGTCAATCGAAGGATCTTTTCTTTATTAATAGGGGAAGAGGGGGTGGCATGCTTACAAGGGCTCTTCAGAAAATTTCAGTATGAAGAATTAAGTATAAGACCTTTATGCATTCAACATCCCACAGTGCCCTGGCCCAGGCCAGGCATGGAGATGCTGAGCTGAGCCACCTTCGACAGCTGCCCCCCTACTCCTGGTCCATCTGTCCAGGATATACTCATATTTTGGACATCACAGAAATATGTGCTATAAACAAGAAAAGCATGCATTTCCAAAGAATGTTTTGGAGAGAAAGAACTTGACCATATTATTCTCATTCCAAGGTTTAGAGAGGTTTATATTGGCATTTTCCATTTAATTTATTTTGCAGAGAGGAATTTAAAAGTTGTTGGCATTGGAGGTTTCCTTTGAACTGACATCAAACCAACAGATCTTCTAAGGAAGGTGCAGCCACAGCTTTGATTTGCTTCAACACGCAGAGCCTGGCTTCTGCTTTGGACGCGAAAATGAGGGGAACATAGTACGCTGCACCACAAGTCACTCCTTATTAAAAATAATTAGTGGAGATAGTGAATAAGTCACTTTTCAACTCCTCCTTTTCTCTAATTATGCTCTTAAATACATACTGAGACCAGTTCGCCAAAGACTCTTTTTACTCTACCCAACAGAAGCTTAAGCAAGAAATTGTTTGTGCTCACATCAAACAAAATAATAATTAATTTTTCTTGCTTTAAGACTCACTTCTTTACACTCCTAAACTTTGTTGTGTTTTAGCAGAGAATGAAATGTATTGCTTACCTCGAAAAATTAAAATTATATGGGTAGATATACAGCCACTCAAAAATTCTGGTAGTTTTATATACTTGTCTGGAGACTCCACAGAAATTTTGCATAAAAGAAGAAACTGTGGTTTGTAGGATATGTTTTTTTAAAAAACTGTCTAATCCTGACTTTCCATACACTCTAAAATCAATACAAATACAACTTGTTTTAAGTTCATGGTCATTCTAACCTAGCTGTGTTTCTCACAAGTGACCTGAGAACTAACAAGGCACTTAAACAGTCTGTGTTTGGTTTGCTTAAAGTGGAGCCAGGCCTATGATCCAAGCACTTGGGAGGCTGAGGCAGGAGGATCGCTGCAAGCTCAAGACCAGCCTGAACTACCTAGCAAGACCCTGTCTCTAACACACTTCTCCTGCTCTTGTGTTCTATGCAAAAAGCAGCTACACTGCTCATTGCTTTGGGCCCCTGCAGATGCACAGCCCTCTCTGCCCCAAATTCCCCAACTTCTGTATCTTAAATTGATCACTCCTTGCTCCACGATGGTCTTCCCATAGCATATTTCACCATAACTATTGGTACTACTGGGTCTCCCAACTAGAGACAATTTGTTCCTTGGGGCAGCAAGAATGCCTTCATCATCTCTATATCTAGCCCTAGTGAAGTTTCCTGGCATAAAATGTGCATTGGATGAATATATGAATACATAGCAAAAATACACTAAGCCAAGAGGAATGGTGCAAATCACGAGGAGATTAAATTATAATACCACGCAGCAAGAAAGCACTATGCTTACAAGGTCCATCCAGGCATTCCAGAGAATTTTATTTATGGTAGAACATGCAAGGATGAATTCTCCTTTAACCAAAACCACCCCATCTGAAGTCACCCTCTGCCTCTCTTATTCTACATTTCCCTTTGTTTATTTCTGTCATAAGAATAACCACACTTTATAACAATTTCTTCTTCTTCTTCTTGTTTTTCCACTAGGGTTCCTGGCAGCAGGGATCTGTCTGTCTTGCTCGTGGTCAGCTCCTGACACATAGCAGGTGCTTGGGAGAAATTTGTTCAGGAAAAAAAGTGAAGCCCGCAAGCATAGAACGATGGGTCTTATAGAATCTCTGCATCCTGTCAGCCACTGTATTACATTTCCAAGATTAGAGAAAAACAGAATTTTAGCCTTTTGGGGGTCTGATCTAAGAGGCCCAGAAAGAACTCTGTTCCCCCTCTCTGCATCAGTTGAGAACTGAAGCAAAGGAGTTGGGAGTTAAAGAATCAAAACTTTACCTTTATTAACAATCAAGCTAAATTTGCAGAATTTAGCAAATGACCCCATGGTACTAAATCTCACAATTATCTAAATCAACCACTAATCTCTGACAAGTCTCAGCTGGGAAGGGGAACTTCACTTTAAAAGTGAAGTTGCTCAGTGGTGGAGTGCTTGCCTAGCACATCTGAGGCCCTGGGTTCAATTCCCAGTACAAAAAAAAAAACCATGATGGCAAAAGACAGTGGAGGAGAGCACTGTTCTGCCCCAGAGCATGGCCAGAAGGGTTTGGGACCCAAGAGTACAGTTTGTTCATCCCCACTTTCTCATGAGAGGCCATGGAGAGTGAGGGAAGAAAACTGAGACGCCCACAAACTAAGGACCTCCCAGTTCCTCACACGAAGGGAAACGTCATCGTTGGAGATGTTTTTTCTCTCACACCCCAACTTCCCTTGACTGCAAATATGGCCGTCTTCAGCTGTTCTCTGTAAAGATTGTGAAGTTGGCCACATTTCTAAGTCCTCTGGGTCAATATTCATGATTACAGGAGATAGGCTCACTCCCAAGTCAAGAAGGTAACCAGAGGCATGGGCTGGCTAATTAATTTAGCTATTTCCCATCAGTTTGGGGAATGACAATACCACTGAGCCATAATACAACGACGGGGGGAGATACACCTTTCGTTGATATAGCTCTGGGTGCACGGCTTGTACGACCACCCCCCAGCCAATTCGGTCCCAATTCAGCCCAAAGTTCTGGTCCACTGAGCTCCAGGTGAAGGTGATAACCTTGCCTCTGTCAGCAGAAGCCACATAAGATCAGCCCTTCCTACAATACTCAAGAGGCCCTATGTTGAAATTGTTCTTCCCCTGAATGGCTAAATATCCTTTGATTCCTGGGAAGCAATATTCTCCAACTGGAAAAGCAAAATAAAGAAAGGCAGGAGAACAGCAAGAGAAAGACCCTGTAACATCCTTCAGAATCACTTCTTCAAAATGCCCAAAGGAGAAATTCTGAAAGGCATTTTCCACAGGCCTCCACAGGTACTGAAAGCACAGCTTCTATGAAGGGGTTAAAAAGAATCCTATCACTTCAACAAAACAGAGAGAAAAACTCAAAGTTTTAAAATTTGGTCTTTTCACGTATCTCCTGCTTTTTTAACTCAAAAGGCAAAAATGTAATGGGTCGGGGGAGGCTTAAAACTGCAAAGTGATTTTTTTTTTCTGTTTCACTTTTCCCTTGTACAGAGAAAACTCTTAGGTTAACATCCCAGCCTAGAATAAATCTTCTGGGCTGAATGATAAATCAGGGATTGTAATAGAAATCACTATTGACCTTTAAAAGGGCACTGTCTTTATATTTTCACACTCCCGTTTGAAACGACTCAGAATCGGGGAAAATAATATGCCATCAATTTCTTACCCTACCTCTTGTAACACAGCTTAAAATTGATCTGGCGAGTATTGGTGTGTGTTTTCTCATTACTGTTTCAACATCATTGGAAATGGTGATTAATGATTCAGTCTTGGAAACAGCATTGTTAGACCTGTTAGTTACTGTGTGAATTGTGTCCAAGCAGCAATGAGCTTATCCTATTCGTACCCTCCAAAAGTGGGTGTATTTTAATTTTCATAAAACCTTATGGTTCTTGATTAAGAGCATGTACAATATGGAAACATCATTTCCTTTTATGATTCTTTACCTTGTTTACTTCTTTTTCAATTAAACTGCCCCTCTATATCCACAGGCTCCACATCAAAATATTCCAAAAATAAGTTGTGTCTGTACTGTACACGTACAAACCATTTTCTTGTCATTATTCCATAAACAATACAGTATAGCAACTATTCATGTAGCATGGGTCAGTCCATGGAGACAGCACAGTACAGTGCCTGGTATGTGGGTTTTCTAAGTAATCAAGAAACAAAGTATACACGAGGGTGTGCACATGTTACATGAAATCTTATGTCATTTTATTTAAGAAACTTGACCATCCATAGATTTTTGTATCCATAGAGGTTGTGGAAACAATCCCCTGTAAATAATGAGGGACGCGGTTCTCCTCTTTTATTTCTCCTCCCTTTTCTTAATGTACCAGGCCTCTCTGGTACATTGTTCAGTTGTTCTTAAGGGCCTATTGTAGCCACTCTGCAGAAGCAGGAGAGGCCTCACTCAAAATTTAGTCCAAATGTCAAGAGTAATAAAAGCACACACTTACCTGTTAAATTAAGTTTGACCTAAGACTGTTTCCATACCTCGTGATAAAATTTGGCCCAAAGCTGCCTCTGTCTATAGTGAACTGCAACCTAGCTTGCCATGCAAGCAAGTTATCACCTTAGATCACTGTAACTAAGCAACTGAGTCTCAATCAATCACAACAGTTAAGCTGCAGCCAATCACTGGCAACCAGCTGGTCAGACCATGCTCATATAAGGCAAATGCTAACCAATTGCTTTTGTAAGCTGCTTTCCCTGCTGTGGCTGTACTGGTAGCCTGCACTGTGGGTGGGGTGGGACATTCTGAACCAACTTAGGTCTGGAATGCCGCCCAGACCCAGAAATTGTTCTTGCTCAAGTGACCTTCGTTAAGTTTAACTCAGCTCAGAAATTTGCTCATGCCAAAAGGATATGAAAACGTTTATTATTGGCATAATTGAAGCAGGGAGAGTGAGGCAGACCACTCCAGCAGGCCTAAAACAATTTGAAAACAAAAAAAAGGAGACTAGTTTGGGTTAGGAACTGGACTAGGAGTGAGGTCTGCCCACAAGCTAGTGGGGGCTGTCAGAGAAGAAAATCCCACACCGCATGTGAAGTACCTGATCATTCCTAAGATGTGATTTGAACAGAAGAAAAAATATTCCGTTGCCCAAAAAGTCTTCAGCCTCAGGGATGCCACCGAGTCAGACACACACACAAGAAACTTTCCTTTAAATTCAAAAGTCAACGACTCCCATAAAATTTATAACAACACAGGAAAAGTACTCTTTTCTGAGCCTCAAATTCTGCTTCTGTCCAATAGGGCTCTATAATATCCATCCCATTTTATCCACCCTAAAATGCATTTCCTCCTCACATTTTAGAGTCTTTGAAAGCTGAGTGCAATTCAAGAACTTATCAATGTAATTGGCAGCTTTTAATGGCACATTAAACAATGGCACTTACTATAATTGATGGAATTAGATTATAGGAAATATTGTGCTTTATTACAGCTACAGTAAAGAAGGAGAAACAAAATGTGACATAGTTTATTCTTTATAAGTTCTACGTAAAGGTGTTATGTACCTCTTTGGACCTCAGTTTTCTTATCTGTAAAATGGGGTTACCAGTAGTACTGACTGTCTGCAGTGGTTGTGAAGGTCAAGAGAGTTAAGACATGTCAAACTTCAGAAGAGTGTCTGGCTCAGGGTAGGAGGCCTTAGTCTTCATAATAGCCAAGACCGTCTCTGATTCATTTGAAGCCAAGTTGGTCACTGATTTATCCCCCGAACATGGGTGTTTGGTTTGTGGCAGCTGAAGTTCAGAGTCACACTCTGAATCCAGGCTCTGCCACTTGCTAACTCTGAGCAACCTCCACGGACTCGTTCAGCTTCCTCATCTGCATTTATGAAATGCAAAGAATTAGAGCACCTTCTTCAGAAAGTGTAGAGGAGCGTGAAGTGGGTCAGTCCGTGGAGACAGCATAGTGCAGTGCCCAGCACATGGGAATCCTGGGTAAATGCCAGTTATTTTTAGTGAACGAGTCTGCTTTGGAGAAGCATCTGGTCTAGCTGTATGGAGAATTCTAATCTCACAAGGTGGAGGCATCCTCCTTTGCCACACTGTCCTGTGTAAGCTCCCTCAATGCCCTCCAGTCAAAGACCCTCCAGAACACATCTGAGGCCAAGCAAGGTCGGGTTTGCTTTCTGCTGTGAGGACACTTTGTGCCTTGAGGAAGCATGGAGAGTCTCAGGACAGAGTGTTGGGAAGGGCTTGAGACAGGAATTGTGCTGTGAGCTGATTTGGGGAGGGTCCAAGGAAGTGGGGGTCATTGCTGCATAGGAGCTGTCAGAAAGCAGAGAAATTTAATGATTCCCATCATTTATATAAAGCAGGCAGGAGGCAAGAATCGGGGCTAGAGCTGTCACTGAGGAAGCAGCAGTAGTCTCTCCTCTTAGCCAGGAGAGGGGGGTGTTTGGTCACTTTTGTAGTTGTCCGATATCTATGTGTCTCTGTTCGGGTATAATTAAAATGTTGTCTTGGTTTTTGTCCTGTTCCATCACATTCTTCAATTCTGGAACACAGGACTTTTAATGCTACAACAGAGAGTCACAGGTCAACGGGCTGGAGTTGACCACTCCAGCTGCCAGGGGTGCCTTTTTCTCTCTCAGCCCTCAACCTTTTGAGACTATGTCCTACTAGGTACCTATCTTACACCCGCGCACTGACTCATGAGTAAGAGGATATGCTGTGGAGGCAGACAAGCCCGGCTTTATCACGTAGCAGCCATGGGAACTCAATGTCTCTCAGCCTTGGTGAAATCAGGTAAGGCCTAGATACAACCAAGCATAAATGCTTTAAGTGATCGCCCAGGAAAAGCTTCTGGGACTTTCATTTATGATTCTTAACATTCAGAACCTGCTTTTCAAGAATGGACATGAGCAGATGCCAGGTCATGCAGTCAACGTCACAAGCTCAGAATCCCCTCTTTACAGCATAACTCCCACCTCCAAGAAAAATGCATACCCACCTTCTGTCATTCAGCCACCACGTTTTCCCTTCTCTTTCCCTATAAATTCCCCACTACCAACCAACTGGGGACCCAGATTAGAGCTCATAGACCCTGGGTCCCCTGCCAGTTGGCTGTGCAATAAATATTTTTCTTTTTGCAAAAACCCAGTGCTATGGTTTTGGCTCTGTGTGCTTCAGGCTCAAAAACGTTTGTTTCCTCTTCTCTGTAAGTTGGTGCATATGTTATACGAAGGCTCAGTGAGACTGTGGCACCCTTGACAATGCCCTGGATCCAGTATGTGACTCCTCTCTCTTGCCCTAATGCCCATCTCTGCCCTTTTCCTTATCAGAGTTGTGCTGTTATACACAAAGTCCTTGAGTTCACAATGATAACTCTGAACTTTTTTTTTTTTTTTTTGGTACCGGGAATTGAACTTGGGTCCTTGCGCTTGCGCAGCAGGCGGCAAAACCACTGAGCTAAATCCCCAGCCCCTGAACCTTATTTTTATACCTCTTAATATGGCTCCAGGTGCCTAAAATCACTTCACATTTTATTTCAGTAGTGTCATTGCTACTTCTTTTTCTTTGCTACTTATTTCCTATGCTTCTTTATCCCCTTTCCCTGCAAGAAATGCAAGCCCAAGAGCAGTGACAATCGTAATAAAGTCTGTGTTTCTAGAACACTTTGTGGCTTATAAAATCCTTTTTCACCAAAATGAAAAAGAAAAAGAAAGAAAGAAGGAAAAGAGAAAGATTGTGTTACATGCATGTCCCAACTCCCCATGATGAATGTGGTCATTATGTTCTGCCATCGTATGCTAAGAGAAATTACAATGTTTTAAAAAAGAAAAAACAACAGCAACATGGGAAGCTAAAAGACAATGAAGTAATCATTCAGAATAATGATGGAAACTCATTTCCAAATTATTATTACATTTAGCCAAAATCTCAATCAACTATGGGAGTAGAATAAAGTCATTTGCAGGCAAAAAGCGGGGGGGGGGGGGGGGTAAGCTAAAAAGCGAGTACCATTACTCTTCTGTTTACAGATTAGCATACTGAGGCTTAGGGAAAGTATGTATGCCTGGTTCAAGATCACCAGTTTAGAAAAGAAATAAAACCAACCCTCTCAGTTGCTTTATTCTGAAACAACTTTCCACAATGTCTGTCTCAAAACTAGAGGCCAATGGATTCCCATTTCTCGAATAGCAGGGGCCCTGGATGAGGCCTCCAGGCCAGATGTGGCTATGGAGACAATCAGCTGTCATTTGTAATTTCCTGTACTGTCCCCCAGGGTCCACAGTTTAATTTTACTTTAAACCCAGCACGGCTCTTGCCAGACCAATGAGATAGTCCCATCCGAGGTGGAGCCACTGAAATCGGATCCACAGCTCTCTGGATATCAATTCAGTTTACGCCCTGGCAGCTGGGCTCATTTGGGACAGGATAGTTCTAACTTCTCTTCACTCACCGCCCCCTGCCCCAAGAAGGAATACCAACTGGGCTCACAGTTGTCGCCCTTTGGAATCTTTGAAGTATCATAGCCTAAGCCAAAATTACAAATAGGGCTTTGATATTTAGCTCAGACTGGTACCAAAATATTTCCCTGTCTGGAGCTCTTCCACAAGGAAAGCATTTGGAGTATGCATATGTAGGGTGTGGGGCTGGAGGAGCCCCAGGAATGCAAGCGCAACAGCCTCGAGTCCTACTAGCTGAAAGGCTGTGAACTCGGAAAACCTTTCCAGGGTAATCAAAGCAGGTGGAGTTTGTGGCAAGGCAGAAAAAGGCTAGGGTTTGAGGTCAGGAGAGCCAGGTTCAGATGCCAGCTCCTCTGTGCACCCCAAGCACTCAGTCTCTGCTAGGCATTTCTTTGGAAGAACAAAATGCCATTGCCTGTCCAGCCCTTCTCTTTAGGCTGGTCCTGAGCTAATGGACATAAAAGCACTTTCTGGTGGAAATCCCAACACAAGCATCAGCTCTTAAAATTAAAGTCCAAGCTTCCAGTGTTCATGATATATTTTTCAGACAGGTTCGCAGCGCGCTTCAGTCCCCTTTGGTCTTTGTTTGTCGTCTGGTTCCTTTGATCTAGCTGCGTGCTCAAGCTCAAAGTCGCCAAAGAACATGTCTACAGTTGTTTCCAACTTCAGTTATTTGAGCAATGTCCCAACTAATGAGATAGTCCGAGGAAGCTTCAATGATTAGAAAGAGGAGAAAACACTTTGGTCAAAATATGCTTTTTGTATTTTGTTTCTCTCTAGTCTATAAGGGAACTACATTTTGATTCATGGAGGGGGAAAAAGCAGGAAAGGAAGAGAAGTTGAAAAGTGAAACGGAAACTTCACTTCACACACCTCAGAATGACTGAAAAGAGATTACTTTTAGGAAGCTAATTGATAATGTGAAGAATCAAGTAGGAGCTGTGAATTTGCAACACAGAAAGATAAAATCATCAAAAGGGTGTTCCAAGTATTTGCATAGCTTTGCTAAGCAAAGATAAATTTGTTTTGTGACAACTCAAGTCATAATTTTAGAACAACCTCATCTGTGCCTATCACTTTGTCCAAGCACGGAAAGATTCTGAGAAAATAGGACCAGTCTGTTCTTCACACATCTCACTGATGTCTCTCGTCCACACAAGTTAATACATTTTCTGGGAACTGATCACATAATTTATTAATACTCTGCAAAGGACTAAGACCAGAAAGGCCCAAGCCAGCCACGGTGGTGCTCCCCTGTAATCCCAGCATTTGGGAGGCTGGGGCAAGTGGATTGCCTCAAGTTCAAGGAAGTTCCAGATCTATGTTTCTCTGTGTATTGTCCTTCAGTCTGGCCCTGCCTCTGGTCACAGTAGCCCATGTGACAATTTTCCAGCAGAACCATTCTGTTCTAAGACTTCGCATTGTAACAAGGTGATTTAAAGGTAAGCCTATCTGTGAACGGGTAAGAAGCTAGCTACGACACACAGATGACTGCATAGTGCGCAAACCTGCAACACGAGCAGTCCACGTGTGATGGAATCTGGATGTGGCAGCAGAATCTTGGCCTCATTCCAGAAGCCTTAGGTCAGAGAATACCACAGGTCCTAGAGACTGTGTGGCTGCTTCACTTCCAAGCCAAGACGGGAGGGGAGGCGGCATTAGGGGCCCAGTGTTAGCAACTGGAAATCTTCTCCTTGGCCACCAGATGGCCTCAGTGTTCAGGAACACACTAGATTCAGGCTGCCCTTACAGCTTTCAAAGCCCATGATGAACCCAGAAGTATATTTTCAAGATTATCTTTGAAATCACAATCCGGAAGTAACCAAGTTTCCGTTGGACCCTAGATTTCTTCACCTAGGTCACTAATAAGAACGTAGATGTCTAATTTCTAGTTTCCAATGGGAAAAAATTGAATAGTACCATTTTTTAGCCCTAATGTTATAGCCAAAATATTTTCTGTTCAACATTATGTATTTTTGTTGTTGAAGGTTCTTAGGTATCTTAATGACATTTTTAAACAATGCATCTACTATTTAATAAGTACACTCTCATATTATTAAAATGGATATACTGAAGACATTTTCAATATATCATCAGTTATTTCTGCCAAGGCTATAACTAGCTGTAGACTAGCAGACAAGAAAAGAATCATCTACACCTATCATGGAGTAAGTAATTTTTCATCTTTCTCCTGCATACAATGCTCCTTTCTGGATCTCCTATGTAATGCACTAGCATTTGGGTGAAACATCACATCACATGAAACGGGCTGAGGAATGGGCTTAAGAGGAAAAAGAAAAATTATAAGGCCAGGGTACGTCAGCTTGAGAAGAGCCCCTGGTCCTGGCCATGCTGACCCGTGCATGGGTCTTCCTTCTTGAATGATAAACACAAACCAGCTCACTTACCAGTTTGGGGGCCAGCTGTTTCCCGGAGTTGTTTACAATGCCAGCACCCAATACCAGGAGATTCTGCAGCCTGTGAGGTGTCTCCAGCCACACACACACACACACACACACACACACACTCGTGGCAGGGGAGTTCCAGATATAGGAGAGGCTGAGCTTAGACAATGCCCCTCCAACTGGGAGAAGGAACATTCTGAGTCCTAGTGAGCCCCTGGCCCAAGCAACCCAGGTAAGCACAAGGGGTTATTTGGGAGAATTCTGCTCCTTGCATAATAGTTAATTTATTAGGCAAAAGTACAAATGATTGTTTTTATTTTTGTTTCTTTGATTACCCATGAATTTATTATATACACCTTTTCACATACTTTTGGCCAGTTGTTCTGACTATAATCTGCTTATGGACCATTCCCATTTTCCTTTGGGAATTTAGTGTTTTGTTCTTTCAATTGCAAAATAATTTTATATAGCATGTCTTTTAATCTATTAAGATTATCATGTGCTTTTTCTTATTAGATCTATTGGTGGCATTTTTAATTTAATATAGAGAATATTTGTTATTTACTGGATACCCACACTGCCGCCTTCCCTGTAATATCCTAATTCTTGGTAGGGGATCTAAATGGCCCCAGATGCCAGGAATTTAGCTCAGTGGTTCCGCTGCCTGACTCACAAGCACAAGGTCCCAAGTTCAATCCCTGGTACAAAAAAAATAAAATTAAATTAAAATAAATGATCACAGAAAAGCTGACTAGACACCCAGCTGAAGGTGAAGTAGATGGACTTGGACCAGACCAATCGGCACAACCTGTGAACTCCATCCTAGAATAGCCATCCTAGCTGTACACAGGTTCGTCTTACCAGGCAGATGTCCTTTCTAACTGGCTAGTACCAATGCTTATGGGGACTGTTAAAAATTTTTATATTATCCTTATATGTCATGACAATTATTCCTTTTTATTAAACTTGTTTGAGTAAGGTTATTTTTGTTGCTCTTTCATCTGGAGTTTATTTGATGATATTTCAGATACTGATTTTTTTTTCAAAATGTAAGAGAAGCTTCTGTATCTAGTGAGATGAGACCTATTCATTGGTTAACTAATCAAAAGAGCCAATCAAATAATAATGGCTAATGTCTACTGTATAGTTACCATGTATCCAGGCAATATTCTAAGTGTTACATATGTTGACTCCCTGAAAACTACTACCATGCTCATTTTAGAGATAAGAAGATTAAGGAAATGCAGAGTTGAATAACTCATCCAAAGCTACACAGGTAGCATCTATAAGAGCTGGGACTTGAACTTGGGAAATCTGGCTCCACAATCCTTGCTTTTTTTCACTATACTATTATCACCCTGCTCTAAAGGATGCCCGGTAACATGGGAAATCGTTGAACACGCACAAACTTTAAACATCTTGGTTTTAAGTTAAACCCAGCACGGGGTTACGGCATGCAGGGACTGCTCTACTGCTTCTACTCATTTCTACTTCTTCCAGGGCACGTGGTGAAAGCACATTTTCCAATCTTGCCTCCCTGTAATACGTGCCTTTTTTATGGCACCTGAAATGTGAACGTGTCATGTGACCCCTTCCCCGTGTTGAAAATGTCAGAGCCGGAAGTAGAAGAAGCCTGGTGACCCAACATGCATTTGGACTCAGCCTAGCTGAGAAAAATGTTCATTGCATTAAGCCTTTGCGATTTGGGGGTTTATCCAATATAGCGCTCGTGTTGCCTTAGCTACTTAGTATTGCCTTAACTAATGCCTTTTCAAGCAGTAGTTTCCTAGTTAGAATTCTGTACCATCCTTCTTACCTAAGTCAACCCCCTAATGCACTGCTGTTTCCCATTTAGTCTCTTTAAAGATAATCTCAAATTGCTTGTAGAGCAATATGAGTACAGAATTCTTCTATACTTTTGAGACTCTTTCCCAAATTTAACCATTGCTTCATCCTCACCTAATTTAATTTTTAGTGACTCACTTGCATTGAGCCCTTTCACACATTCAATTCTTTTTCCTTACTCATAGTTTATCAGTGTACATAAATATTTAATGAGATTATATAAAGGCAGTAGCAGACACAATTGATATAAACTGCTTTGGAAACCTCTTACTATGAGGGCAGAGCGGCCAGCTCAAATTTACCCTGTGCATTCCGCCTGCTCTGGACACCGACAATGTGTGTCTCAGGGACAATGATGAATTGGTTGGGTGGAAATCGATCAACTGAATACAAGTGAGCTGTGTTCCCTTGTTATTTCACTTAGGAATTCCTTGTCTATTTTTGCACATAAAATTGTTCTACAGTCTGATATTTTTGTGGTTTATATATCAGATCCTAGAAGTAAGGAGATGCCAACTTTATCAAATAAACTTGATGGTGTCATTTTCACGTAATTTACAGAGCATAAGGCATATACTTCTTGAAGAACTGGAATCCCTTTTTTTTTTGGTACTGGGGATCGAACTCAGATCCTTGTGCTTGTGCAGCAGGCGGCGAAACCACTGAGCTAAATCCCCGGCCCTGGAATCCCTTTTGAAGGTAAGTCTTTTATGATTTCTTTCAGGGTTGTTGTTCTATTCTGACTGTCCACTTCTTTTAATCAGTTTTAGGAATGTGTTTTCTAAGAAAACCATGTACTTCATTAGGGAGATTTCCAAATGCATAACATTCTCTTCTAAATTTTTAAACTCTTAGCCAGGTGTGGTGGCCCATACCTGTAATCCCAACATTCAGGAGGCTGAGGCAGAAGGGTCACCGTGAGTTTGAGGCCAGCCTGGGCTACACAGTGAGTTCAAGATTAGCCTGAACTACATAGTGAGACTCTGTCTCAAAAACAACCAAAAAAGAAAAAGAAAACCATCTACTTCATTAAGATTTCCAAATGCATAACATTCTCCTCTAAATTTTTTAACTTTTAATTAAGAAATTTTTAAGCATTCATAAAAGCAGACAGAACAGTATCATGAGTCCCCAAGTACCCTGGCCCAGCTCCAGGACATAGCAACATCTTTGCCAATATTCTTTCCCCTATTCCCAGTCACTTTTTTAAGTGAACCGCTGTATTTTAAAACAAATCCCAGACTTCCTATCAACCCACCCACACACACTTCAGAGATTATTCTTACAGAAGAGAACTTTCTTACATAAAAGTTTATCCTGGGACGGGGATTTAGCTCAGTGACGCCAAGCCTGCCTCGCAAGCACAAGATCATGAGTTCAATCCCCAGTATGGGGAGGAGGGTGGTATCCTTTTCTTAACCAAAAAGTCCAAAGCTTATTCATGAAAACTACAGAACATTGCTGAATAAAAAGTAAGTTCATTTCTCCGTCGGTGGGAGAGGACCCTGGTGTGTAGCACAGTAGCTGCCATGCGAGCATTCACTGTCTCCCTGGGGGTGCAGCTCTCCATAAGTTTGGTGTGGCTGAACCAAGCAAGAAAGCGTATGCAGATTTCTACCAAAATTATGATTCCATGAAAGATTATCAGGAAATGAGGAAAGCTGGTATCCTGCAGAGTGCAAAGTGATAGAGGAATAAAAAGGTTTCTTTGGGTTGAGTTCCATAGACACTTGTCACTGATTGGTGTTCCTGAACTGCGAAACATCAATATGTGGGCTAAATAATAGTTCCTCGTGGCAAATAAACACCTGTGTGAACAGTAAAAAAAAAAGTAAGGAACACCTTAAAAAAGTTTAAGCTTTTTCTATGTCAATAACTTTATCACATTTTTTTAATGTTTTGTTTTCCCTTTACTTTCCCAAGAATTTCTTGAACAAACACATCAGTTTTTCAGAGAGTCGTTGGTCGGACTCATATATCAATTCTACTGTGTTTCCATTCCCTAATTCAAGGAGTTCTGTTAATACTTTAATATGCCACTCTTACCACAACTTCCCTTAAGTCAGTTCATTTGTTTTTCTTGGGTTGAATAATAAATTCCCTGAAGAATATCAGTTTGCTTCTGAACACAACTTTGCCCTCATCCTTATGCTGTTTTCATTTTTCATACTTTTTACATTTAAAAGTGCAGTTTTAAATTTTTACCTTAAACCATATATTACTTAAATTTTTTCTCATTTTTCTTTTTTCATTTCTAAATGCATGTAAGTTTGTTTAAATATTTGTATTAATTTTGAAGCATTTATTTCCTTTCACCTATCCTCATGCGCTAGTGTTTATTATGCTACACATTCCTTTTTTTTTTTTTGGCACCAGGGATCTAACTTGGGACCTTGTGCTTGCAAGGCAGGCGGATGCCACATATTCAAATAACACTACACTATCATAAAAATTATTTTTAAATGAAATATAATTAACATGAAGGAATTATTTTTAATGACAGGTGTCGTGATGTACACCTGTATTCCAGCACACTGGAGGCTGAGGCAGGAGAATCAGAAGCTCAAGGTCAGCCTTGGCTACATAGTAAGACCCATCACAAAACAAAAATGTTTTTAATACTTCTTCAGCTTTGGAACTATTTACAATTAGTCAGTTAGTTAGATTGTATTTAACGAATTTCAACTCCCTACCAACTCTTAATACTATAACTTTCCCAGTCTTGAATTCTTCACTTTGGTGTTTGTCTCAGCCATCTGGTCCACATTTTTAAGACACTTTGTGTCAAAGTGGCATTGTACGTAACTACTCATAGCTTGAGGTCCTCACCTCTGCTTCCACATGCTATAGATAAAATATAGAAGAAAAAGAAAATTAAAGTCACAGCCATGGTCAAAACAAAATGAACACATACCCCAAACGGGAACAGAAACAAGGCAGTAACTGAGCTGAGGCACAGGCATGATTCTTGGAAGCTCCAGGCTCAGGAGGATAAGCCCCTCTCCTTGAGTTCAGACAAGCTCTCCATGGGCTCAGGGACTGTGTCTGTCATGTCCCTGCTACCACTGAGGGACAGGAACCCCAAGCAGCCAGTGTAGGACCTGTGATCAATGATGCTTTATACACTGAAAAAAAACTGCTAAAAGGGGGCCGGGGATTTAGCTCAGTGGTTTCGCTGCCTGCTGCACAAGCGCAAAGACCAGAGTTCGATCCCTGGTACCAAAAAAAAAAGAAAATCAAAAGGACAAACTTTAAATATTTTAATAAAATGATCTTAGTTTCCTCTAAGAGATAAATTAGAGAAAACTAGCCAGGGAAAAAGAACAAGAAATGATGAGACAAAAAGAAGCAGAAGTAAAACAGGAAGCTGTTGACATAAAAAAGCAAAGCATTACCAAATAACTTTCTAAAGAAAGTTCTATGGATGGTATGTTTCCTGGACCTTTGCATATCTAAGTCTTCCATCATTGTATCTGCAAAACAAGTGCCCTGAGTAAAAAATTCTCCAGTCACACCTTTTATGCCTCAAATCTATCACTATCATTCCATTTCCTTCTGCCTCTTGCTTTTGCAGGGCAGGAGGTAAGTCAGGGCTGCATGCTGTTCTTTTGCAGATGGGGGAGAGCTGTAGGATTCTCCAACTCTATAGGATGTTCTTTGTGCAACTCAAAAAGTTCATCCAAGTATATCTAGGTATGGCTTTCTTACTGTTAATTTTGCTGGTGCTTATCTTGTTCATTCTCGTCTGATTATTGCTAAGCAGGAAGTTATCAGTGTAAGGCTGTCTCTATACTTTGAGTTCCTAAAGTAGGAACTGCAACCTAATTTAGCATGTAGACAAATCAAACTAACTAGGAGAATAACAGCCAATCACAAGCATCCATGTTTCAACCAATCACCAGCAGTCAACAAATCACTCCATACGCACAGCCAATCTGGTGCCTTCTATTTGGCTTTTGTCAGTCTATGAATGCTGGCTGGTCACACTGCTGGGCAGAGTTCTCTAAATCTCTTCTGGTTCTCGGAGCTGCCAAATTCATAAATCATTCTTTCCCCAGATAAACTCTGCTGAATTTGATTTGTCTAAAACATTTCTGTTGAAACTTCTATGTCAGCCAGTGTTCAGCTGAATCTTACTTATGTCAACTTGACTGACTTAAGAAATACCCGGGAGATTAGTAAAGCACACTTCTGCGTGTGTCCATGGTCACAGAAATGTGATCTATATCCCTCACCCTTCCTCTCTGGGACTGTCACCCTGCTGCTTTCCTGCACAGTGAACTAAGCATCTCTACTCACCCACCCCACCATTCCCTTGTGCTGTGTTGGTTCTGCCTTGGAGCCAGCTAACCATGGGACTGAATCCTCTGAGACCATGAACCAAATTAAACTTCTCATCTTTTAAATTGTGGGTGTTGGATGTTATGCCCAGCAACAGAAAGCTGACTGAATCAAGCAGAGAGAGAGAGATTTATTACAAGATATTAAATTATTTACAAAATTACCAGAACAAAAGAAAATAAAAGAACAGATCCTAGACCTGTGTAGTTCAATACAGCAGCCACATATGACTACTGAATACTTGAGATGTGCCTAGACTAGATGTGCCTAGTGAGATATGCTCTAGTACAATGTAAAACAATGTAAAAGCCCAAGAAAAATATGATACTGTTTTTCTCAATAATACTTTGCACTGCCTGCATGTGGAAACTGTAATGTTTTTGATATACTAGGTTAAATAAATTATCCAAATTAATGTGACCTGTTTCTTGTACTTCTTTAACTGAGCCTAATAGAAATTTTTTAATTACATATGTGTGTCGTTTTCAGTTTCTACAGGACAGCACTGCTTAGACTGAGCTTCCATGAGTGACTCCCATGAGTGAAGACACTGTTCAGGCCTCCGTAGACACAAGATGCTGGCTGCCTCTGCCCAGTCTGGAGGCCCATTGGGGGTTGGAAAGCTGCTTCTGGGGCTGCCCCTGACACTTTTGGTGCCAGCAAAATGGGTGCCCCATGACCTCTCTCTCCCACATAACTCAGTTCTGAGTCCAATCCCATTTGAGTGCATCTTCTTGGCAGAACCTTAATCACATACACAGCTCAAAGCAATTCTGGGAAGTAGTTTTGGCTTTCCAGCTTCTGCAGCTTCTAGAGGGCTGGAATGCATATTGAGCAAGATCTACACCAGCTGGCAGGGTTTCTATTACAGGAACGCTTGTTTCTTTCTTAGAAACACAAATAACTCTTACATAGAATCACCTTTATGTTTATGATGTGCTTTTCTATTATTTTTCTCTGCACTCAGGAAAACCTCAAAAGATTCCTTTCAATAATGCAGCTTCCATTTTCTGCGAAATCAGGTTGGCTCCTTAATACTTCCGATTAGGGTTTTCATTCTCC
Organism: Heterocephalus glaber; assembly: GCF_000247695.1. The sequence continues at coordinate 9,114,595 of NW_004624750.1, read as the reverse complement.
CATTAAATCGTACTTTCCCTGGAAGTCTGTGATAAGTGGCACAAAAATGGAAGTTATAAAAATATTTAATTAGGAGCTGTAACCAAGTCTAGGGCTAGTGTTTCTTTTTCCTTATTCAGCAGTAATTTTTCTCCTAGAACCTATGTTTTGTTTCATTTCATTATTTGCTAATCTTCAAAGGAAAAAAAATTAACCCTTACAGACATTTGTGAAATACATATGAGGTATGATCAAAAACTTTTTAATTTTTTTTAAATGTATTACAATAAAAGACACATTTCTATTCATCTTTCTCATTTTGAACACATTTATCCCATCATTCTCACCACTTTCTGTAGCACTTCTGTGAGTGTTGTGCTGTCCTGGCTGCCTTGATGTCCCGAATTGATTCAAAACATTTACCTTTCATGGTCATTTTGACTTTGAGGAAGAGCCAGAAGTCACACGGTGCCAGATCCAGTGAATAAGCTGGATGAGGACACACTGTAATGTTTTAACAAGGCTGCCTCTCATTGGATGACACTCAGCAGCAGCATTCACCACATTTTTTAACCACACCTGCTAAAGACACTAATGAAAGAGAACTTCCAGAACTGCTTTAGAAAGTAGCAAGAACAATGAGATAAGTGTGGTGGGCTTATTTTGAAGGGGATTCATGGCAAATTGCCTTTTATTGTCTTAATTTTTTATTTAAACATTCACTATATATTTTAATTGTCCATGTATAGTCCCACTTTTTCTGTCCACTGTCAATACCCTAAAGTCAAAGAACACCTGTAACACATTGAACACTTTGGTGTCTCAGCATGAGGTTGTTAGAAAGGACTTTTGGAGTTTGAGTGGGTGCTTTGGGGCAGGGGTCCGGGAAGCAACATTCTGTCTGGATTTGGCACTGTCAGAAAGCAGGAACAATTTTATAAATGGATATCTTAATAAGTCCTTCTTATAACAAAGCAAGCTAGAGCTACAGTAGGGAGAGAAGGTGCCATCATTCATTTTACGCACCAGAGGAAAGTTGTCATTTCGGCACCCGCACGATGTCCCCGTGTGGTCTTTATTCTGACACAGCTGCGAAGTGCTCTTGGTTCTCTTTCCAACCTTCATGGCCGTGGAGCAATCTAGACTTATGCTGATGCTCTGTGAAACTGTACACCTCCTCCGAACGAGAGACAGCAAGACCTAGCTGTTCCCTCAACACTTAGGTGTTGGTACAATTCCACTCTGAAGTCCACTGCTGGAGGGAAAGCAGTGTGGACCTTTGCCCTGCCCATTCCCAGGATGCAGCAGCCGGTCTTGTAGAGTCCCCCTCTGGACGAGGCATGCTCCAGCTTGGGCCAGCACTGGGGCTCATCTCTAAGGCCAGCAGCACCGTCTCCCTCCCTGCCTGCTTCCGCCCACACATCTCCGGAAATATTCCTCACAGCGTGAGAAGAATACGCCAATAAGCAATACCCTCGCAATAAAGGTAAGGTAGAACATTGCCTGCATTTTGAGCGGGGTACAAAGAGTAGATTAATTTTTTTGAATTTTTAAAAACCTATTTTTATCGGTGCATTTGCAGTACACAATGAGTACATTCATCATGGGAATTTGGTACATACACATGACACATCTTAACCCTTTTTACTTCCCCTTTCCCCCTCTCCCTTCCCCTTCCTTCCACCTCTTGGTCCTTTTCACAGAGATTTTTAATGTTTTAAGAATTAATTTTTTTAAAGACATTTTGCTATTTTTCAGGCCACGTTGTGTTTCTCAATCCTTTTCCACTGTCTGTGCAGTGAATGAAAGCTCTCCTGGATTCTGCCCATTCACTGATAACTTGGTCTAATTTTTGAAAAAGTATTGCCTTTATTTTTTGAAGAACACATAACGTGTGCTTCTAGACTGGTATCATTTTCATCTGGAATCTTGCCAATCAAGACTTGTATCAAAACATACATGCCCAGCCTGGCTTCCCACATCAGAAGGTTTTTTATTTTTAATTTTTATTGGTATATGCTTTGGTTTTGTTTTTAATAATTTTCTATTTTCTTAGTATATGTTTGCAATTTATGCACCTTACAATTATCTTGGGGAGTTAGTACATGTTTTCAGTACCTTGTGAGGAGTTCATATGCGTGCTTAATATATATCAATTCTTTTACTCTTTTCCTTCCATCCCCCTTTTTGCCAGCATCAGATTAATTTGTCTTATAATTTCTTATAAAATTAACCATTATACATTAATAACCAGACTAACAGGCAAAAAATCATATAAATACCCTACTGTGACAAATAGATGAACAAAGAAAATAAAATCCACAAAGAAATATCAGAACGCAACCAAACATTTGAATAGATGGACTTAGTAGATATCTACAGAGTGTTGCACCCCACAGCATCAGACTACACATTCTCCCCAGCTGCACATGGGATGTTCTCCAAAATAGACCATACACTAGCTCGTAGAACTTTCTAATGAGGCTGGTCCCCATTTAAAGCAGGCAATCACTGAAGGCATCTTCGTGCAAGAAAAAAAATAGACTAACAGGAATTTTTTTAGAGGATATTCAGGAATCCACAGAGTGATTCATCTAAAAGACCTTTAATGTCCTTTCCAATCTTAAAATTTAATGACACAAAGACTATCAAAGAGATTATGGAGAAATAATGATTAAATGTAATGTAGGACAATGGATTAGATTCAGGCCAGAAAAAAAAAAGTATTCATGAGAAAACTGTTAAAAATCAAAACTTAAAGTCCGTAAGTTAGTTAATCATATTGTATCAATGTAAATGTATGTCCTAGTTTCAATAATTATACTATAGCTATTTAATTAACATTAGCAGAAGCTGGAAGAAGGCTATATAGGAACTCTATTATTTTTGCAACTTATCTGTAGTTGTAAAATTATTTCAAAATAAAAATTTTTTGAAAAATTAAACAATAATACAAAAACAAAGAAGCATCCATAACATCAAATTTCTAGAGAATGCTCTGTTGCCTCCCTAATCTTTCAGCCGACTCCCCTGGAATTTATTTCCAACTGTCACTTACATAATAAGCCTCCTAAATGGGCTAAACTCAGGAGTGTACAAACAGAAAACAACTATGTTTCTCAAATCACTCCCAAGCCTGCCCTTTCAGAGCAGCCTTGTCCACTCCAAGCAACATCTGAAGCATATCTCATAGACTTTGAAATTACATTCGTGATTTAAAATCCATTAGGAAGTCTTACTGAAAGCTTCCTTCACACCCCGTTTGGGGTTTCCACCTGAATGCTGGTGTGGTGGTGACCCACAGTGCGGAGAGGAGATACTGTCCACTCTCTCTCCACCATCTTCACTTTCCTTCTCCTCACCTCACTGCTTCTGGCTTCTTTAGAGTCCAAGCGAGGGGAAAGGAGATTTAAGGAAAGGAACAAATGCATATTTTGTGGCAGATGCTGTTGCAATAGAGCAGACCATGGCCTTAATGCAAAAGAAACTCACAGGCTGGGTCTCTCTGGGGGAAGAGAATACATCTGTGGGTCTTTCCAAGGCCCATGGTGGGGACCACCAGCTGAAAAGCCCCCTTTAATGCCAATATACACTCACATTTCTCCCAAAAGTTTCTTGTGAACTCCTCAGCTCCTGCTTGGACATATGGCATATAACAGCTTATTGCTGAGATCCCTTCACCCCATAGGCAGCCCTCTTACTTCAAAGCTAGCTATTTTCCATTGTAGCTCCTGGAAAACACGTGTCCTCACCAGCACAAATGATAACACTGCATACAATTTGCCCTGCAGACCTCCCCACTCACCTAGAATTCTCACCAGTTTCCCACATCCCAAACTCACCAAGCAGGAAACAAGCCGCAGTTTCCATTTACTCAGGGCCTTATGCTCCAGAAAAACAACATATCCACTTCACGAACTTCCCCACCCTACTTTCCTCCAGTCCTAGAACATCACAGTGTCTCTTGAAGGCTTCCCTATAGGAAGACAAAGGAAAATGCCACAACACTGTCCACCACCCCAAAGATGCTCTTTTGTCCCTTTTCTCTGCATCAGCTGGAAGTATGTGATAGAGGTTGATAATCACTTGCACCAGTTTTCAGTTTCTAGTGCCGGTACACCATTCAGTAATCTAGGGATACTTATCACCTTTTGTTGACAGCTTTGAAGTTTTGGGTACAATTTCAAGACATCATAAAAAGTCTCGTTGGCTATTCTGTTATCCTTAAAACATACTACAATGCCTTCCACATGAGCCTTCCATCCTCATCAGGGCTTTCTGCAGACCTCATACAATGGGAAACAGAGGAGCTGTGACTATTGGCAGAGTCCTACATCTGGGTTCCTGAGATAAGATTTTTGGAAAGATTCAAACTGCCAACTTTTGCAGTAGTTACACAATCACTTCTGGCTGACCCTCACACTGAATGCATTCCAGGAAACTGAACATTCCTTAGAGAAGCTATTATATAACTAAAAGAAAAAGAGTTGTAACGATGTGTAGGGATATCCTTGGAGGAGTTGAAAAATATATCAAATAAGAAGGAAAGAATTGAGAGGATAACTGAATATACTCAAAAGGCCACACTGTAGAGAGGGGATTTAAGTCACTATGAATTGTCTCAAAGACTACTTTATGGAAGCCAGTGTGGGGCTCAATAATAATTCATTCATTCACTGAGTTCCTGTGTATCTTTGGGCTCTGCACTGGGCTGGTGTTGCCACTAGGAATTCAGAAAAAAAAAAATCTCCTTAATGGGATAAGGTACCAGCAGAACAATTCTACCACCTGTATATCTTGCACATGAATATCCTGGATGACCACTGAGAAGGAAGCAGGGATGGCCTAAAATTGGGAAATAGGAAGAGGAAGGCAGTGAAACAACTGATATTTAGGATTCCTTCTACTCTTCCAGACCTAAAATTCTGTGTTCTGGAAGGCTCAGGGGTGAGACATGATGTCCTACTGGCAATGTGCATAAAATAGATGAGAGCAGGAAAGAACTGACTGAGTCACGGAAATTAATTTCAAACATAAAATAGGACCAAAAGTGCACCTCTCCACTATGAGAGGGGTGTTCAATACAGAGGACAATCAGACACAAGATTTTCATCAAGTAGACCTTGTCCAGCCAGAGGGAATTTAGGTAGCCAGTGAGTGACAGGAATGCAGAGAAATGGCTCACATATATACTTGTGGGGTTTTTTGTTTGTTTGTTTGTTTGTTTTGGTACTGGGGATCAAACTCGGGTCCTTGCACTTGCGCAGCAGGTGGCGAAACCACTGAGCTAAATCCCCGGCCCACATATATACTTGTACTGAAATGCAGAACCAGGAACAAAGATTTGTGAAACATATCCAACTAAATAGGATCTTTCCTGCCTCTTTATTGTGACTAAAGGAGAAAAGGTGCTTAAATAAGTTCTGGAAACATAAAAATTGTACTTCTTTCCTATAACCTACATATAAGAAAAAGTAAGGATAACAAAGCATAGAAAAATTTGCTGTGCCTGTTCCAAGACATGTGGGAGTAGCTGCAAGAGAAGCAGTAGAGGAAAGGGAGGTCAAGAGTTCCTGCCAGGTGAAGGACACCATCTTGCAACCCTCTTAACCCCACTTAGACTAAGAAGCAGAAACCAGCAGGTCCAGGGAGAAAAATCTCATACACTAGATTTCTATCCCTGCCATAATAAATTACCACAACTTTGATGGCTTACAACAGCACAAATGCATTAACTTACAGTCTATAGGGTCTAAGTCTACTAGGGGCCTCCCTTGGCTAAAATAAAGGTGTCAACGGTTGAGTTCATTCCTGGAAGCCCCAGAGAATAATATGTTTCCTGCTTTTTTGGAGTTCATTTATTTGTAGTTGTAGGGTTGAGCACTACCACTTTTTGCTGGCTGTAGCTGAGGGCCAGTCCCAACTTCTAGATGTCACTGAATTCCTTGGCCTCGAGCCTTCTTCCTCCATCCTCAAGCCAGCCATGGTAGGGAATGTCCTCATGTCACATTTCTCTGACCCTTCCATAGTCACATCTTTCTCCCTGACTATAGTTGGGACAGGTCCATTTTGGAAGATTCCTATGGTTACATGGTTAGACTGGGATCACATGGAAAATTCAGGATAATTTCCCAACTTGAGATTCATGACTTTAATCACACCTACAAAGTCCCTTTTGTCAGGTGAGATAGTGCTATAGATTGTCCTTCCTAAAACTCATTTTGAAATCTGCTTGTCATTGTAGCAGTGTTGGGAAGTAAAGCCTTCAAGAGGCAATTTTGTCCCTGAGAATTTAATCCCTTTTCCAATGGAGTGAGTTAATTTTCAGGGGAACGAGTGAGTTCTCATTCTCTTGCATCTGGATTAGTTAAAAAGAGAGCAGGTAAAGCAAGGCCGCCCGCACTATTTTGTCTCTTCTACATACAGCCCTTTGCCTTTCCACTTTTCCACCATGTTATGACACAGCATGAGGACCTCACCAATCTTGAACTCCCATCCTGCAGAACCATTGCTAAATCAACCTCTACCTTTTATAAGTTACCTATTCTTGGGTATTCTGTTACAGTGACAGAAAACATATTTAGAAATTTCAGTGATTAGCATGTGGATATCAATGGACCTTTATTCTACCTACCACACAGGGCTTGACCTATTTTCCCTGGGGTTTGGGAAGTGTGGGAACTGGTGCCTGTTTCCATCAAAGAAGTCCAAATGGGAGAGGCTGGCTGCTGCTGTCTGTGATAGACAGCCAAGAGAGAACATTGAACTTCCAGAGCTTAATGGGACAAAATACTCTGCTACTTGTGGCCTGAGTGAATGCTGCACAGGACAGTGGGCTGGAATTGTCCCAAAATTACCACACCAGAGAGCTGCTTACCAGGGTGCAGACTGACACAGCAGAAAAGGCTACAGGGTGTGAACTCTGGAATAGAGATAAGGACATGTTGTAAGAAAGGGCCTCACACGGGTCAGGAAATTTTGCAATCGGAGAGGAAGTCTCCAAAGAGCCCACCAAAGCCCCTGTTTTGTGTGAATGTCAGACTTGAGCTGGGATTTGACTAGTGAGTACAGTTTTAATGAGTGGGAAAGGGAGAGATGGAAGCCCAGGACCAAAGCACCGAGGATGGAAGAGAGGCATAAGCAGAAAGGTAGGAATGAATAGGGCAGTTCCTGGCAAAGAGACCAGGGCTACTTGACAGGACCAAAACATAAGTGTCTGGAAAGTAAAAAAAAGATAGTTATCTGAGTGGAACAGAGTCCTTAAAATTAAAAAAAGAAATTTAGACTTATTACATAGTATAACAGACAACTATTAGTTTTTGTAAGCATTGATATGTCTTGGTCCATTTTTCACTGTTGTAACAAAGTACCTGAGTCTGGGTGACTTATTTTCAAAAGAGGTTTATTTAGCTCACAATTTTCAAGGCTGAAAGTTCAAACAGCATAGTATGGGCTCTAGTGAGGGCCTCCTGGAAGGAGGCATCATGGTGGGAGCAGTTCAAGGAGGTATCACGTGGCAAGACAGGAAGCCAGGGGTCAGGTGGAGTCTTTATAACAACCTTCTCACAAGAACTATCCAGAGACCCTTGAGAACTATACTAAATTCTTCTGAGGGCAGCTCACTCAATGACCCAACCTCCTCTTGCTAGGCCTCACCCCTTAAAGGTCCACCAGCTCAAAATACCACTACACTAAGGACTAAGCCTCCAACACATGTAGACAGATGACATGCAGATCATAGCAGAACACTAAAGAGTAAAATAGATTAGAGGAGAGAAGTAGGATTAAGACCATCAATTAGTAATCTGTTGCCAGATTACTTTTTGAACCAGATTACTTTCAGGGGACTCCATTTTTTGGACCTGCAACCTAACAAGGAGAAGTGTGCACAGCCCAACAAAACAAAATGGAACTGACTCTTCAACAACATGGATATGAACTATGTGAATCCACTTGCACTCAGATTTTCTTTCTGGAGGTCTGTGACAATTTGAAAAAACACAGATGATTGGGTAGCTCAGAAATATCAAAAACCAAAAGAAAAAGTTAGGTATATCACAGATGCATAAAATATAAAAATAATTGTCTATTTTATCATTTGCTACTATAAATTATATACAAATCTATTACCAAAAATTACTCACATAAATACAGAATGTGCACGGTATCATTCCTAGTTGAAAGAAATGTAAACCAACATAAAGATGGAGTATTAAACCTAATTGCATAAAATCAGCTATAGTACATACTGTACTGCCATAACTTCATCGTCACCCTCTGTTGCTATTGCCATGAGTTCAAGTGTTGCAAGTAGATAATGTGATCAAAAAATACGGTAAATAGAAGGTGAGCTGGTCCCAGCACCCGGAAGGAAGCTCCC
>NW_004624750.1:9080913-9103026 GCF_000247695.1 Heterocephalus glaber | reverse complement strand
TCGAACTTGGGTCCTTGCACTTGCAAGGCAGGCAGTGAAACCACTGAGCTAAATCCCCTGCCCAAATGTCTAAATTTTTAAAAATTTATTACAGTAAAAGACACACTGTCATTAATCCCACTCAGAATATTTCCCGTTTAGTTACTTAGTTAACAGTATACTTACTAATAGTATATTTAGTTATGTGTGTTTATTCGAACACACTTTTCCCACTGTGTTTGCCACTTTCTGAAGCAGCTCTGAAAGTCTTCTTTCATGAGTGTCTTCAGTTGTGCTATCATGGCTGCTTCAGTGTCCTGAATCAACTGAAAACATTTACTTTTCATGGCCATTTTGACTTTGGCAAAGGGTCAGACATTGTACAGTGCCAGATTCAATGAATAAAATAAATGAGAACACACAGTAATGTTTTTATTCTACAGAAATTACTCTAAACATTTTTAATCTATTCAGAGCATCGAGGCAGCCACAAAAAGTCACTCATGAAAAAGACCTTTTAGAACTGCTTCACAAAGTGGCAAGAATGATGGGATAAGTGTGTTTGAAGCAAGGGGAAAATTTTTTTTTTTTTGGTACCGGGAATCAAACTCAGGATCTCACACTTGCCAGGCAGGTGTTGTGCTGCTAAGCTAAGAGGGAAATTTTTGAAGGAGATTAATGGCTATGTATCTTTTACTGTAATAACTGTTTAAATTTAAACATTCACTGCATATTTCAATCATATCTCATATCTGCTTAAAACACTATGTGATGCTGATCCTCTCTGCTGAGCAGTTTCTCTCTCACGGAAAAAGCGATCTCTCCTGGTTCTCTCATATTTTTCACCATGTTTGATACATATAGCACAAAAAATGTGTGTTAAATGACTGTTTATGTTATGATAAGCAGCAGGCTACCTGGTCAATAGCAGGCTATTAGTTAAGTTTTAGAGGAGTCAAAGGTAAACAAAATTGCTGAGCAGGCTATTGGCACTCCTAACCCCTGTGTAGTTCAAGGGTCAAGTACATTTGAACTGAGGATGTCCAAAAAAGATCTTTAGCTATTATAAGTACATTAGACATGAGGCAATGAGGTACTAGGACTTCTCTTAACCCTTCCTTCTTTTTCATAATACTTTCAAGACAAGGCTTCTGCAATCTTTCTGCAATTGGTCAATTCGGGGACAAGTATCCATCTACTTTCAAACTCTTTTCTCAGTTTATACAAGCTTCTGAAACACCAACCGTTTTAAAATCAGGGTGTACAGGGCTGGGGATATAATATAGCTCAGTGGCCGAGCTTGTGTTTAGCATGCTTAGTGCCCTGGGGTTGATCCCCAGTGCTTCAATAAAATAAAATAAAATCAGAGAATGCTTATCACTCAGAGTGTGGGATTGTGAAACTTAAGATAATTGCCTGTTACCAAAAAAATGAAAGGCATAATAATTACTTTTTCTTTTAAGAAATATTCTTTCATTAAAAGAAGGCCACTGGCTAATATCAGAATAGCAATTGGTACCAGCCTGCTGTATTTACCACTATAAAGAGAAATCTTTGAAACTATATACAGGGATGAAGAGAAAGAATGCCAAAGAAAAGGACCATATAAAAATTAAAATAAAGAAAACAAATGATAACTAAAATAACAAAATACACTAGAAAGTAACCCAATTCTTAAAGATTTATTTTCAATGTAAAGTTAGAATGCAAATAATAATAACATTTTTTCATCTCTGTATTAAAGATATAACCACATTGAAGAAAAACCAATTAAAATGCAACACTTTAACCCTACTGTTCTATTTTCACTTTTTTGTATGTTTTGTGTCTGGTACCATTTTGCCCTTTCCCATTTACATACATATTATACACATGTAACCAGCAACTTGGGGTACAAAATAAGATCTTGTTTGTTTTGACACTCAAATTAACTCCTTTCTCCTATACCACTTAGAGTCCAAATGTTGTTCTTCACTTCTTGTTACTCTGAACAAGCAAAGGACTTCAAAGGCCGAGGTCAGTCCTCGTTCTGTGGCCCTGAAAGAGAAAACAAGGCTGTGAAGAACGTAGAAATGCATGCCTACTGCATCAAGTCCTTCAATATCAACTATAAATGTTCTCCTCCTACAACAACAGGGCTACAGTTGTCAGTGCTGGCCAAAACTCCAGACTCCCTCTTTTATGTGAGAACCCTTCCCTGAAGATGTCTGCTCCTTTATCATCAGTTGTCTTTCCTCAAACCTTGATAGTAACAGTCTCTTGACTTTGAATCCCAAAGAGAAAATTTCAGGTCTCCCTGAAGACTTCGGAGCCCCTAGGCCAGTGGTAAGCGAACCTGTGGTACAAGTGTTATTTGGTTTTCTTTCAAGGCAAAAGATATTAATGTGTGAGTTATTTTTTCTGAATTAAAAGCTCAGTGTTCAGGTTTAATTACAGTGTTGACACTTTGTGGTAAGTGGGTTTGGGGCTGCAGTTTGGGCCCTCGTCTCTACAAGGTTCACCATGGGTGCCCGAGGCCAATTTGCCTACCTCCTTTTTAGCAATCTTCAAGTTCTCTAAAATAAGGGGTGTTAGAATCTATCCAGGTGTTGATTTTTGCCCTGCTAAGTCAACATCCACTAACTTCTCATGCCTCTAACTAAAGTGGCCCACTTGGGGCTTATCCCACACAAAGGAAGTCTGCTCCAAGTGACCTGATGTCTCCATCACAAGAAACAGAAGTGGTTGGCCTCTTTAGGTGGTGAGTGTAAGGTCAGACTGAGGCACAATTGAGACCACCAAGGCAGGCAAAGTTCAAGCAACTGGCAAAGAGTTTATTGCCATCTGGGTGTAGATGGGCCAAAGGTGAAAAGGACATTGGCACTGAGAGGAGGATGAGAGTAGTTGACATGAGGGAGTTTAGGTAGGGGAGGGGCACTGGTCAAGAGGGTAGAAAATTTTAGAGTCCCATGGGTGATGGGCCTGGGGCTGGCTGATAAATAGGGTGGGGGTAAGAGCAGCAGGGTGGTGGTCTCCAGGGGTGTCTGGACCTGCAGATGTTGCTTGGTGGGGCAGGCTACTTATCTCAAACCTGGGCCTTGGCTTACTGTTATCCTTTGCACCTTGCAGTATGAGTAACTACATTGCCTGGGAAGATTTTCTCTTCTGCCTGGGCTGGGATTTGACAATGGGTACTTGATTAAAATACCAGCAGTAATCATCATGATCATTGTTAAATAATTAAACTTAGCCCACATAATTCTAAGCATAATATGCATATTATTTTGTATTCTGCTTTTTCCACTTATATTATATTAAAACTTTGACTCTATGCCTTCTTCTACCAGCCTCATCTTCCACAAGGTTGGACACTTCTCCATTCTCTCCCTGATGAGTTTTTTTAGCTCCCAAAAGCTACTGCAGCCATATCCACCAGGTCATACATTTGTTTGGACATTCAGTAATTAGGTATTGATCACATAGGCCCCATGCTAGGTGCTGGGAATGCATCAATCAGTAGACTGCAGCCCCTACCTCTGAAAGGTATTATAGGAGAGCAAAAGCCAAAATATACAGTCACAACACTGGGGAGAGCTTTACTAGAGACTACCCCATTCAAATGGACAGAAGAGAGTGACCACGAGAGAAAGAAGGAAGTTCTTAAAGGTGGGAGTCTGCTTGAGAGGGTCTTGAAGGATAAATATGACTTTTCTGGAAAAGATGAACACTTCAGGCAAAAGGCAGATGACATGCACAGACTTCGAAGAGCTCCAGTGGTATTGTTACAGCTAGAGCCAAAGACACGAGTAGGAAAGTAACCAGGAGAGAAAGGCATGGGCGTCATCATGAAATTCTTCCTGTGCCATGCAAAGGACTTTATGCTCCAGGCCAGGGTCTGCAATTATTTTCTGTGAAGGGCCAGGTAGTGTATATTGTAGGCTTTGCAAGCCATGTCGCCTCTGCTCAAACCACTCACATTCTGCCACCGTGGCACAAAAGCAGTGCTTATAGGCAATGTATAAATAAATAAGCATGCTGTGTTTCAACAATAGGTTATTTATAGGCTCTTAAATTTGAATTTCACATAATCTTCATATGTCATAAAATATTATTATTCATTTCATTTTTTTAACACTTAAAAATGTAAAACACATGGAGCCATAGAAAAGCAGGCGGCAGGCTGAATTTGGCTGACAGGCTGAAGGTTGCAGACTTCTGCTCTGGGCCAGTGAGTCCCAAACTTCACTGTGCATTAGAAGCACCTGGGGAATTTCAAAAGCTCTCCATGCCCAACATGCAGGGAAAACAAATCAATCATAATCTCCAGGCGCGGGAACCAGGTGGGTCACTTTTAAACCCCAGATGATTTCCATGTACAGCAGTTTGGGAACTACAGCTTCAGACTGAAAGAGCCACTAAAGAAATGTACTGTTTTAAATGAACGAATGATATACAGATTTGGGTTTCAGAAAGAGGACTCTAAGCTGATGAAAAGAGGTGTTCACTGATAAGAAAATATGTTCACTGTATATACATATTGTTCAACACAAAAAGCAGGTTACAAACTACATGTTATGATCCTATTTTTGTTAAATATAAAGATATTTAATTAGAAAAATAGAAAAAGGAAGGAAAAGTTTGGAAAGCATAATAGAAGGTAAACTGTTTATCTCTGGTTGATAAGGGTAATTTAATTTTTCCCCATTTTTAGTATTCGCATTTTCTAACAACACAAATGTTTTCCTTTTTATTAAAGGTTAAAGAGAACAAAAGGGTTCATATAAAATGAAAAGATAAGAAGCAAGAGTGAGAAAGAAGAAGGGAGAGGACAAAGAATAGGATTTGAGTATACAGGCTGAATATTCCTAATCCCTGGAAATCTAAAATTTGAAATGCTCCAAAATCTGATGATTTTTTTTTTTTTACACAGGGTCTTGCTACGAAGCCCAGGCTGGCCTCCAATTCATAATCCTCCTGCTCTGCCTTCTGAGTGCTGAGATTTAAGTGTAAATTTTTGTGCCCTGACCTGATGCCATGAGTGGAAAGTTCCACGCCTGACTTCATGTAACTGACAGATTGAAGTCAAAACACAGGTGCCATAAAAATATTGTATAAAACTACCTTCAAGCTCTGTGCATAAAGTGTATACGAAACATGAATAAATTTCATGTTTAGACTTGGGTCCCCTCTTCCAAGATATCTCATGAGGTATACGCAAATATTCCACAATCAATGAGAAACATTTCTAGTTCCAAGCCTTCCAGATAGGGGATATTCAATCTATACTTGCTTAGTACAGAAGGTACTAAGAACCAAACAGAAGAAACAGGTAATTAAAGGAACCAGAAGATAAATCATGAAAGCTGAACTAAAACAATGGCAATGGAGAAAGAAATTGAACACATTTAGACACTAGGAACCACCTAAGTTAGCTGGATTTTTCACATAATGATGTGGACCTCAATCCCACCCTCAGTCAGAGAGGTGTTAGAGGGAAAGAGAGAGAATGAAAACACAGCTTGCAATGAAGCCAGTCCTAACAACCTCAGCTCTTTGAGTCCTGATTTCTTTACCTCCTCTCCCCATTAAATTCCAGCTAACAATGAGTCCAGCTCCAGTCTTTGGAGAAGTGGTACTTTTCTAAGTGTTGAAGCAAAAGAAGATAGATAAAATGATCACTAATTTCATCATGGAAAAGTGAAAAACTTGTGCTAAACCAAAAAAAAAAAACAACAAACCTCAAATGGATAGGAATATAGCAGATGAAGTATTTATAGTAACTGTATTAGTTTGGATTCTATAACCAACTGTACTTATGTACATATTTCCTAGAGAACCAGGGAAGCCAATGGCTTCTCAGTTCAAGAAGCGAGAAGCCTCAGAACAAGAGGACCCAATGATGCAGGCCAAGACCAAGGCCGAAGGCATGGAGGCCCCTTGGGGAATCCCTGGGGCAAGACACGGTGAAAGGCTAACAAATCTGAACTCTGATGTCCCCAGATGATGGCAACAGCAAAGATACACTCCCTCAAAAATGCTCGAGCATGCACACATGAACTTCCCCTTCCTCCTGCCTTCTGTTTCATGCAGCCTCCAGCCTACATGGGGTGGAGCTGCCATATTCTGGGCAGGGCTTCCCTGTCGGGAGCAATGCTACATAATTTTAGGGAAAAATAATTTGATTAGGCCTAGTTCTCCTGCCTACAGCCCAGCTATGGAATTCCGAGACATAATTCCATTTTGGCCTCCGGTCACAACTGAGACCTCAATGATCCCGTGATGCTGTGATGCTCCAGGACAAGAAACACCCTAGGAGCTGAAAACATCCTGGGAGGAACAAACATCTACTCAGTTCCTCATTGTTCTTGGATTGTTACATCTTATTTATGCAGGATGTACTGAACTCTCTGCAAGTCATTTGTTACATTTGTTTCTCCCTGAATAAAAGGTGCGGGAAACTGGGGGCTCTTGTCTTTGCTGACCAGAGCAGCACTGATCAGACCCAAAGCTCAGCTTTTTCTCAGTCTCATTTTTCTACCTTTCCTGTAAAAGTTAACTCGCCTGTGCTGCCGTGGCTCGCAGGAGACTAGGACTCACTGCAGAGGTTCTAGTAACGCCCCCTTTCCCTGTTCCCTACATTTCCCCACTCAGTTCACTGACCCCACACCAATCTTGCCAGAAATGCACTCACCAAAACACCCACCAGTATGCTTTACCAATTTTCTAGGCAGCTCTCAATCCAGTTAAGATGACAACCAAGATTAACTATCACAAGTACTTTCTATTAGTCAGCTTTCTGTTACTGAAACAAAATATCTGAGGTAATAAACTTAAAAAGATGAAGAGTTTATTCCTGTTCACAGTTTTAGAGGTTTTAGTTCATGGTTTCTTGTCCCTGTGGCTTAGGGCCCATGGTGACGCTGGAGCAGAGGTCCTTAATCCTTGATATATCTTTAATCGTGTGGAGCTCTTTAAAAATTAGGTTCCACCAAAAACCTATTAATTCCAAGGCGGGGGGGCCAGCATCATAATTTATGAAAGCTTCCTATGAGATTCTAATGTTCATCCAGGTTTGGGGGACACTACAATAAAGTCCTATATCTATCATCTCTGCCCACTCCTTCCTTACTCATCTCCAGGTGAGAAATTCATCTGCCTCATGAGTGTTGAGAGTATAACGTACACTGGTTCATGTTCCTTCATTGGGTAGAATATTCTTTAAAAAGCAGCACACCGTTTCTTACAAAGTTAAACATACACATCATATAATCCAACAGTCACAAGGTTGGCATTTACCTCAGATAAATGAAAAATTAGTCTCCACAAACCCCGTACACAAATATTTAGCAACTTCATTCATAATTGCCTAAAACTGGAAACAGCCTAAATATCCATCAACTGGTGAATAGATAAACCAATCGGTGTACATCCATACAATGAAAGACAACTTAGCAATAAGAAACAATCTACTGACACATGCAACGTCATGGATGCCACATACTATACAATTTTACATATAGAACATTCTATCCAGGTGTTATGGTACACACCTGTGATCCCAGCACTTGGGAGGCTAGGGCTGGAGGAGCTCTATTAGTTTGAAGATAGCCTGGGATACATAATGAGTTCAAGGCCAGCCTGAACTACATAGCAAGACCCTGTCTCAAAATAAACAAAAGAGAAAGGCCGGGGATCTAGCTCAGTGGTTCTGCAGCCTGTCTTGCAACTGCAAAGACCTGACTTCAATCCCCAGTACCAAAAAAACAAAAACAAAAGAGAGAACTTTCTGGAAACAAAACTATGGGGAGAGAGAGAAGAGGAGAATGACTGAAAAGATAATCAGAAGGCAGTCCCTGTCGTTATGGGAATGCTATGTGATACTATATATTTGTCAAGACACATTCAACTACACATTGAAAATAATGAGTTTTGCTGTATTTAAATCAGATGCATCCATTTCTTTAAAACAATACCAAGTTGTGCTTTTTATGCTCACTATTAGGGCTCACAAGTGTGAGGTGGCGATTCTGGGTATATGAGTCTGCCTCTAAATGCTCAAACTCCACCTCTGGTCAGTTAACCCAGATTCTAGAACATGCAGCAAAAGAGGCCTGGCATTAGGTACAACCACATTCTCCAGTCCACTTTACAACCACAAGCCTATTTCCACCTCCTGAATAACCCCTAATCCACATCTCAAATGTTTCTGAATTCAGAAAGTGGGAAAGGAGCATGATGAATCCACACTCCAACTCTCCCCCACCTCTTGGCATATTGACCAGGAAATCTTGAGACTGATCTTACACCAGGGCAACTGAAACAGCACATGGGGAAACGCAGGCAGAGGGACTTCTATGCATGTTGACCACTGTAGGCTGCAGCACATTATACTTTGGCTGACGTTTACAGACACAAGGCTAGTTTTTACTGGTAGTACAGTTTGTTCTGGCAGATTTACACTTAAGCAGAGCAAATCAAAGAATAGGTCACCAGGAAAAGAAAGTATTTTCATATCATGGAAATCTTACAAAACTTCATTTTATAACATTATTAAGCATGAGTGGAATCATTTTTCCTTTCTTTATTCTTAGAAAGGACAGCAACCAAGGACTTGAAATTATAAAAGACGTCAAGTGTGCATGGACCAAAGAGAATTGGCCTTTTTCTTGTAGTATCTGGTATTTACAGGTGGTGATAATTCAGCAGACTGAAGTTCTATTCCTCTCCATGTTGTTTTAGGGCCAAGTAGTAAGCTGATTATAAATCTCTTGAAACTGTTCGGCTGGTCCACAATAACTTGTGACTTTCATAAATCCACTGTGTTTTGGTTTTTACTTTATTTTACAGGGCCAAGTTTTGCCTTCAACCATAAAGGAGTAAAAAAGCATTCCAATGGATAAACAAAACAGAATTGGAATACAGTGTACAAACCTTGTTTAGTCCTGGTTCAAAGAACAAAAATTTTAAAAAACAATTCTAGAAAACACATTTAGAGATGACTAAGGAAATTTGAATGTAGACTATTAAATTATAGTATTCAGAAATTTGTCCGTTTTCTTTGATGTGATAATGATATGTTGTTGTATAGGAAAATACCTTTATTTTTATGTTATAAATGCTGAACTATTAGGGGCAAAGTGTTCTGATTTTTATAATTTGCCTTCAGACAGTACAGAAAAGTATATATTTTGTATAATTTTATACACATATACATTCATAAACATAGATATTAAAGATATACACTTATAAATATACATGTACATGCAGATATAATGTACAATTCAAATATAATTAAATATTACTGTTGAATATAGACATTAAGTGCTCAATATTCTTTTCTTCCAACTCTTCTTTATATCTAAAAGTTTTCATAGTAAAAGATTAGAGAAGAAGAATATAGGTAATCATTCTACATGGGACCTGCTATCCTTCTGGCATGAGGAAGAGAAATAATAATGAAATTATTATAAGCCAAGTAAAATAAAATTATCATAAATCAAAGATTAAGAATAATTTAAACACAACAATCCATGAATATACTTAACACTACCAAACTGCACAATCAAAAATGATGAAGATGTAAATTTCACACTGTCTGTGTTTTACTACAGTATTTTTTAAATCTTTAAAAATTAAATTTCAAACAGAAAAAAAAATTTATCTGTACATTATCTGTTTCTGGAAATCTGTTTTGCTCAGAAAATAAGGAAAGAAATGCACTGATTCTAAAAGATGTGTTTCAGCTTTACTAGGAGAGCAAAAATAGAGAGCAAGAAACAGAAAATAAAAGAACACTGGTTGATTAGGTTACACTCTCAAGAAAAAGAGAGAATTCCTTAGGAGAAAGCCTGAAGCCCTGGAGAAAAAATTAAAAATAAGAAATCTTCACAGTCAGGCCAGACAACCCCAAGAAAGGATATATATTTCAATCCTATTGTCCATAAAAATTGCACCATAAAATGAAAACAGGAATTGATGCCAGAAAGCAAGTCCTTGCATAAGAGGGGCTAGAGGGTCAGGGAGAAACTTAAAGTGACCCCTGTTATGGGCTGAGTTGTGTCTCAAAAAAATTCTCTATTGAAGCCCTAACTTTTTTTTTTTTTGAGATGGTCTCACTATGTAGTCCAGGCTGGCCTTGAACTCAAGGTGATCCTCCTGCCTCAGCCTCCCAAGGGCTGGGATTACAGGCATATGCCAACACATCTTGTTGAATTCCTAACTCCTACGACCTCAGCATGTTTCCTAATTTGAAAGCAGGTTGTAATTGGTTAAAATAAAGTCATATTGGAGTAGTGAACTTATAAAAACAGGAAATGTAGACACGGGCTGATATGGTTCAGATCTGAAATGACCCTCAAAAGTCTCATGTGTTCAGAGATGGGGCTTTTTCCAAAAAGGTGATTAAATCATGGAATCACTCAAATCGTCAGTGGATTCGTACACTGATGAGTTAGAAGGTGGGGCCTGGTCGCAATAGGTGGATAATAGGGGCATAAGCAGAAGAGTATGTTCATTCTCTCTCTCTCTCTCCTTACTGCCATGGGTTGAGCAGTTTTCTACCTTGGAGCCAGCTAACCATGGACTGAACTCCTAAATATATGAGACAAAATAAACCACTTCTCCTTTAAGTAGTGGATGCCAGGTATTTTGTCCCATGACTGGAATGTGACTAATACACAGGCACAAACATGTACAGAGAGAAGATGATGTAAAGAGACGCATGGAGAACACAGCCATCTACAAGCCACGACCTGGAACACACCCTTCCCATACAGCCCGCAGAATGAACTGACCTTGCCAAGCCAACTTCCGGCCTCCAGAATGAGGACAACTGACGTGGTACTGTGTACAGCAGCCCTAGCAGACTGATATACCCTCAAAGGGATCGCAGGTCAGAAAACTACTCTGAAGCTAAAGTTGTTGGAGTCCATCAGGAGAGGAATCAGGGAGGTACTCTGAAGAGCGGGAATGCTACACCAGCCAGTTTTGCCAGAATATGTGGGTAGGTCTGAGAAGGAAGGCTGAGACAGAGATTTCCAGAACCCTTAAAACCTCACCAAGTTTCGAGATGTCGTGGCTGTCTTTGTTTACTTATTTGGGGCAAAGCTGGGAATCAAACCCAGGACCTTGCACACGCTAGACAAGCACTCTACCACTGAGCAGCATACGCAGCCTGACATGGTTATTTTTAAAAGACATTTCTTTTGTTCTGAGAAAATAAACCTGGAGATTTTATGGGAGAATATTTCTTAGATATGGGATTACACATTTGAGGAAGTTTAAGGTAGGAAGTATGTAGACAATGAATGCTTTAGGCAAAGCCAGAACTCCTTAACTTCAAATCTCTCACTAGGTAGAAAAGCCAGAGGAGAAAAATCTAGGAGAGTATTTTAGGAATAGAGAAGTCTGATCCAGGAAGAAAAGAAAAAGGTAAAAGAAAGACACTCTACCTTTTTACCAAGATGGCACCGAAGGCGAAGAAGGAAGCTCCTGCCCCTCCCAAAGCTGAAGCCAAAGCAAAAGCTTTGAAAGCCAAGAAAGCAGTGCTGAAAGGCATACACAGCTACAAAAAGAAGAAAATACGCACGTCACCCACCTTCCGCGGTCCCAAGACACTGCGGCTCCGGCAGCAGCCGAAATACACTCGGAAAAGCGCCCCCAGGAGAAACAAGCTTGACCACTATGCCATCAAGTTCCCCCTGACCACAGAGTCGGCCATGAAGAAGAGAAGAGAGGACAACAGCACACTCGTATTCATTGTGGATGTCAAGGCCAACAAGCACCAGATCAGACAAGCTGTGGAGAAGCTCTATGACATGGATGTGACCAAGGTCAACACCCTAATCAGGCCTGATGGAGAGAAGAAGGCGTATGTCTGACTGGCTCCTGATGATGATGCTTTGGATGTTGCCAACAAAATTGGGATCATCTAAACTGAGTCCAGCTGACTAATTCCAAATACACAGGAAAAAAGAAAGACTCTCTGATCCAGCCTCATTAGCTTTGTTTATGTAGAAATGAAAAGATATAAATGAAGAGGTTAGATTTCCATTTTTCTTAAAACTCAGCTGACTTCCCTCAAAGGAACCATGGAGGAAGATGGACCAGCAGATCATACCCCATCACTGGCAGAGGGTTGGTGAAGAAAGTGGTTTTTGTTCCTTGAAGTATTCAGAAGTTAGGCCCAGAAAAAGGAAATACAGGTCCAAAGAAGAGCCCACTGTAGATGTACTGATTTTCACCAGGCTTATAGGAACACATCAGAGACATCAATAACAACTTCAACTCAAGAATCTGATAAAGGAGGAGAAACTCCTATGTCTGAGCTACATAGTGATAGTCAGCCCTGTAAAGGGCCCACTAGTATTTTAGCTTTTGTGGGCTGTAGAATCTTTGTTGCCACCATTCAACTCTCCCTTGAAATAGAAAAGAAAGCACAGGCAATACAGAAATGAATGGACATGGAATCCCAAAAGAACATTATTCTTGGACATCAAAATTGGATTTCATATCCTTTTTATGTATCATAAAATGTTATTCTTTTGATTCATTAACCATTTAAAAATGTAAAAACCAAGGGTCGGGGATTTAGTTCAGTGGCCCTCCACCTACCTCACAAGTACCAGGTCCTGAGTTCGATGCCCAGTACCAAAAAATAAAAAGTAAAAATCATTATATCTCATAATAAATATAATATTAATTTAAGTAAAATTTAAATGTAAACTGAAATTTCACAATCTAAAAATAAGCAACAGGTTAGATTTGGCCCATAGACCGAAGTTTGTACATGATGTTAGTCAGCTTTCTATTGTGGTGCCAAAATTCCTGAGAGTAAGAACATTAAGGAGGATGGATTTCTTTTGGCTCACGGTTTCAGAGGTTTCAGTCCATGGTCAGGTGGCTGCATGTTTCCCAGCCTGTGGCAAGGCAGAAACATGGTGGCAAAAGGATGTGGTAGAGCAAAGCCACTTACCTCATGGCTGAAAACATAAAAAAGAGCCTGGCAGGTGGGGGCTAGGGACAAAATGTACCCTTCAAAGTTACACCCCCAGTGACTTACTTCCTCCACCTCCTAATAGCCCATTCAGCTATGAATTGATCAATGGGCTGATTCATTGGTAAGGTCAGCCTCCTCCTAATCTGATCACCACTCTAGGCCCCGCCTCTGAACATTGCTGCAATGGGAATTAAGCCTTCAACACATGAGCCTTCTGGAGGACATTTTAAGTCCAAACCGTAACACAGACCCTTGGCCTAGGCAATTCCAAAGCAAGAGCTGTGGTATTCCTAGTAAAGGACTCAAAATAGCTGTCACTGGAAAAAGTGGAGGCAGTGTCCTACAAAGCTCACATTCATCTCTGCCACGGCAAAGCAAAAACAGCTCAAAATGATTTGAATGTGCTGAAAAAGAAAGGATACTTTAAATAATTGTCTAAGCATGTCACCCTCTTAACTCTCTAAATTTTACAAATCCCATTCCCTGAGACAAGTGGCACTACACATAGATGTCCCCTCAAAAATGCAGTGTACATGGGGCCCAGACACATAGTTAATCCATAATTAATCTCTCGAGGAACACTGTCCTGAGTTCATCTTTGTTCATCATGGATATCCTTGTGAGACTGAGCGTAGAATAACTTTCTCTTTCCATTTATGTATTTCCACTCTCTCTGCTTCCTTCAAATACCACTGTCTGGTCAGGAACATACTAAGTTCAAGGCTCTGGGAAGATTATCTTGGTTACAATGTTTCCACATGTCCCAGAGCAGAAGCACAAGACAAAGCAAAGGACAAAGTTTCCACCAGGAAGTAGCACATAACATTACTCACATTTTATTGACCAATGAGAGTCACATGGCCTCAGCCACCCTACGGGATCCTGAAAATGGAACAGCCCTGCCAACGGTCCTGAATGGGGGAAGGGGGCTGGGTCCATCTTGGAGAAAAGTGGTCCTCAGGCCATGGGCAATTTCCAAAAAGAGTTAGCTGCTGGAGAATGTTAGCTAACTATATCTAATCCCAGCCGCAGGAGTCCATTAACTACATCTCCCTCCCCGCAAAACCCTAGGGTGACACATTAATTATGCATTCCCTTCTGGTTTTCAGCAATGTGCTGTGCCCTGGAGGTACTGCTGCTCTTATGGTAAACTCTCGGTGGATGAAAAGACGGAGAAACAAGCGAATCTAAACATTTGGTGAATGAGTTCTCAATTTTTTATATTGAGATTCTCAAAATTTCTCCCCTTGGTGATTTAAGATGAGTGGATCCTGTTGTACCTTTTCTTTTAAAAAATGTATTTTTAGGGCAGAGGTTGTAGCTCAGTGATAAAGCACTTACCCAGTGCATATGAGGTCCTGGGTTCAATTCCCAGCACTGTAATACATATATATGTGGGACTTTTTTTTAAGATACATTTGGTGGCCGAGCATAGTGATGCACACCTGTAATCCAACACTCAGGAGGCTGAGGCAGGAGGATCAATATGAGTTCAAGGCCAGCCTGGGCTACATAGTGAGTTCAAGGCCAGCCTGAACTGATAGTGAGACCGGGTCTCAAAAAAAAAAGATACATTTAATTCTGTATTCATTCTTTTTTTTTTTGGTACCAGAGATCGAACTCGGGACCTTGGGCTTTCAAGGCAGGCCCCAGAACCACTGAGCTAAATCCCCAGCCCATCTACATTCATTCTTAATAAAATAATTTACGTTAAGCTAGGAAAAGAGAGTTCCTTAATTTGAAGAGGAATTTCTACAAAAAAACAAATCTTATTCTTTTTGACTATTTTTCATCTATGTTGAAAATTTTCAAGCATGCACAAAAACATAGAGAACATAAATTGATGAACACTGTGTACCTATCATTCATCAACAATCATCACCCTGTGCCTAATCCCCAAATATTGTGAAGTAAAAATTGGACCACAACTTCACAACACTCAGGCGCAAGATGTAATGATGCCTACTTTTATCATCACTAATGAACACTGCCCTGGCTACCTCCAGTCAGTCCCAGGTATATATATACCTGGTATTTAGATATATACCTTGGTACAAACCCAAGGCAATACATTGGCTAATTCATATTTTCAGAAAGGTGGGGATAAGATTAACATAAAAATCTACAGCGTGTCTCAAATGAGCAAAAAAATCTGTTAAAACATAATGGAGAAACCCATCCTTGGGTAAAGGTACCCTCAATCTGAACTGACTGCCTCACCAGCTGCTACACTTGTAGGATACCTGGAGCTGTCTCAACTACACCCCACTCCCCACCCCCCGCAGTGTTCTGCATGTCAGGAAGGACAGTGACAGCAAATGGGAGCTTGTGCTGGAGTCGGACTGCCTGAGTTTGAACTCCACTCTGTCACATGCCAACCATGTAATCTTGGTAAATCTCTCCAAACCTTAGTGTTCTCATCTGTAAAATAAGGATAAGCACATTTGCCTCGAGAGGGTGTAGGAAGAATTAAGCACATTGTTGGTATAGGTAAAATATTTGGTACAGTGTTAGTTGTGTCCCATGCCCCCATTTCATGGTGAGACGGCATGCTATTTCAACCCTCAGGAATTCTATGAGGTATATATGACTGCATTCGTTTGGAATTCAGAGTTCTAAGAGCTCACCTGCAGTCGAATACCTGCTAAGAGGCAGAGATGTGCTTGTAATAAGACCTGCCAAAGACCAAGTCTTTTTCTTGCGCTGTTTTTTTTTTTCAGTGCTGGGAATGGAAACTAGGACCTTACCCAGGCTAGGCAAGCACTGTACCACTGAGCTACACCCCAACACTATTTCTACATTTTTTAAACTCCTACACGGCACAATATGGAGGTTAAGACCACAAGCTACAACCGAGAGCATTATTATTGCACACCTGTCATCCCAGCTACTCAAGAGGCCTAGGCAGGAGGATCACAAGTTCAAGGCCAGCCTGGACAACTTAATGAGGCTGTCTCAAAATAAAAAATAAAAAGGGATGGGACGTAGCTCAGTGGTGAAGTGCCTCTGAGTTTGATCCCCAGTACCAAAAGAAAGTACCAGGCTGAAGACAAAAGGTCCCAATCTCCACGTGAGTTCTGTGAAGTTACCACTTTTCCCGTTTTACTACTGAGGAAGAAGGAGCTTCTCAAGGGCAGGACTCATGTTAAGTCATCGAGCGGACAGAGATAAGATTTGACCCATATTCTGCAACAGCTCTCCAGGTCAGCAGAGCAGCAGGGTTTGGCTAATGAGCCCTCCATCCATGGACCATCCACTCCATTTCGGCAATAGCTTCCTATCTCCTATGGGATTATATACATATTTTTTTTAATGAATGTATTTTTTGCTACCTAAGTAAATTTGGGACTACTAATCTAAGCAGTGAGAGTTGTAAAATCACAGATTTTGTGTATCAGGTGTATTTCGTATAAAATACCTTTTAAAGTATAGTCATTTCCTAGGACTGCCATAATAAATTACTACAAACTAGGTGACTCAAAACAACAGAAATATGAGAGGGAGGGAGAGAGAGAGAGGAGGAAGAAGAGGAGGAGGAGGGGAAATTAGGAGGGGAAGGAAGGGAAGAGAGAAGAAAGAAAAAGAAAGAAAGAAAGAATGAAAGAAAAAAAGAAAGGGAAAAAAGGAAAGAAAGAAAGAGAGAAAAGAAAGAAAGAGAAAGAGAGAAAGAACAGAAATGTACTCTCCCCTAGTCTTGAAGGCCAGAATTTCAAAATGAAAGTGTTGGCCAGGTGTAGTACCACATGCCTATAATCCCAGCACTCGGGGGGCTGAGGCACGAGGATCGCTGTGAGTTCAGGGCCAGCCTGAACTACATAGTGAGTTCAAAGTCAGTCTGAATTACAAAGCAAGACCGTGTCTCAAAAAACAAAAGCTAACATGGCCAGGGATTTAGCTCAGTGATTCCACTGCCTGGCTTGCAAGCACAAGGACCTGAGTTCAATCCCCAGTGCCAAAAAAAAAAAACCAAAAGCTAACAAATAAAACAATCCAAATGAAAGTGTGGGCGAGGTTGGTTCCTTCCAGAGGCTCTGAGGGCAGGAGAACTTGCTCATGGCCCTCTCCTAGCTCCTCAGTGAGCCATGGCCTGTAGATACCTCAGTCTACTCTCTACCCACGTTCACATGACCTTTTCTCCCTGGGTGGCCCTGTATTCAAATATCCCTCTCCTTTCTTTTATCAGGCATTGGATTTAGAGGCCCCCTAAAGCCAATATTATTTCACAGAGAGATCCTGTTTAACCACACCTGCAAAGAACCTATTTCCAAGTAATATTATGGTCTGAGATTCTAGGTGGACATCAATTTGGAGAGGCGCACTATCCAACCCAGTACAATAAGTATGTAATGATCACATTTTTTGAAAGTTGGGCTATGAGGGTGTACAATGCTTGCTTTGCACACACATGCTAGGTTAGATCCCCGGCACCAGAGGAAAAAAACTTTCCTTGAGAATCGACCCACACACAGCCTAAAATC
Source organism: Heterocephalus glaber (assembly GCF_000247695.1). Next base: position 9,085,593 of record NW_004624750.1, on the reverse strand, counting down.
ATCTTTCATCCCACTCATCCATGGTTGGGAAACCACACTAGGGAGACAGATGTTGATGTCAACATTTGGAGGCACACAAGTCCCTCTTCTGGTTTCAAAATCATCAGATTTTACAGTCGATATGATTGTGCTTCCTCTTCTGCATTTGAACCAATGTATGTTGTGGAAAATCAAGAAGTGAGTTCCCCTAGATAGACCTGATTCTCCGGTTCTGAGAACTCAGGAAATGTAATTAATAGTAGATGACTATTTCAAGGAAGATAGATGAACACTAGCTTATTGCATAAGCCATTGTTTTCTGAAATCAGTGGCTGAGTCCATACAGGTCTTTCAGGATTTATTAAATTTTCCTTCCATGGACACAACCAAAGGAAGGCAGGTGGACCTGCAGTGTCTAAGAAGCCAGCGGATGCTGGGCAGGAAGGCAGGCTGAAGTAAGCCCAAATTCCCAGACCAGAGAAGGAGGAAGGAGAGGAGGATTTTATTTATTGTCACAGCTTTTGTGAGACCTAGTCTGCCGTGTGAATCACAGGTTGAGTAAACTTGGATTTTTCCATGGGAGATAATATTCCATAGACCTTGATCTTCTATATCCACTGATTTCAGCTCTTTTTTGTTTGTTTGTTTGTTCATTTATCTTTGTTGTTCTGTTTCATTTTTTGTGAGGATTGAACCCACAGTGAAGTGAGGATTGTTCTACCACTGAGCTACATACACCCCTCGCCCCTGGCTCTTTTCAAAAGCATGTGCTGCTAGGCTGGGCATTTAGCTCAGTGGTTTTGCCACCTTGCAAGGGCAAAGACCCGAGTTTGATCCCTGGTACCAAAAAAAAAAAAGTATGTGCTGCCAATTCATAACAGCTAAGTCTTGGAAGCAGCCTATACATCTATCAATAGATGAATGGATAAAGAAAATGTAGCACCAACACACAGTGGAGTGCTACTCTGCTATAAAGAATAAACTTGGGTCATTTGCAAGAAAGTGGATGCACCTTGAGACCACAGTGTTAAGTGAAATCAGACACGTGAGCTTAAATATCCAATGGTTTCTATGAGAAACTCAAAATATAAATAAAGAGCAAAATAAAAGACACATAAAAGAAACATGGAGATAGACCTTTTGCAAATGGGAATGGGACCTAGAGATGGCAGGGAGGGGACATAAAAAGAATGAAGATGTGTTGTGTACATGCGCCAGCTCCCCACAATGAATGTAATCATTATGTACTGCAAACATGGACTGATACAAATTAAAATTTTAATAATAAAAATGAAGAGCACTGGCCTGGGATTTAGCTCAGTGGTTCTGGCACCTGCCTTGAAAGCGCAAGGTCCCGAGCTCGATCCCCGGTACAAAAAAAAAAAAAAAAAAAAAGTGAAAAGGACATACAACATAATAGAAATTAAAGAACTCAGGGAAGACATTTTTACTGGTTTTATTGATCCTTCTTATTTTTAATTTAGATGCATTTTGTTCCCCAATATTAAAAAATTATCATGTATCAAAAACGTAAGAGGGTAAATTATCTTAAAATGAAAAAATCATCAGAGGATGGAGGCCAAGTGTTATAGGGCCTGACGCAAAATATTATAAAAGATGCATAGGACCAGCTGCTATGCTTGGAAACGACGTGTCAATGAGCACATTTCTATAAACACATATGGTGTGCGAGCCTTGACATACATAACACCTCAGCGTTTACACTGAAATAAATAATTCAAGATGGTTGAGCAGCTCACAGAAACGTAATAACACACTTCAAGTGAACTTACTGCCTTGAAAAAATAACCTAAACTGCAAGAAGAAAAAACACTAAAATAAGAAGACATGGGGAAAGTTCAACGTGTGCTGGCAAAACCTCAAAACACAAGACGTCACTCACATGTACCTTGTGTTTCTACCCACCGAGGCCTCTAAAGCAGCAGCCTAACTTTTCCTGTCAGGGGTCGCCGGCATCAGTGTGAGCCACTATGTGCACGAGCGGCAGGGCTCTCTCAGAGTGGGGACACACCTCAGGAGGAAACACGTTCCTTCCCTTTTTAGGCACTCCCAGCTCTGAGGGTGTGCCTCGCCCAAAGGAACGGGCGGGCGGCCTTGGGAAGGTGAGAATGACTAACTGCACGCGGACCACAGCATCCCCGTGAGCTCTCAGAGGGCAGGCGGGACAAAGCCCCACCCGTGGACAGTGGGACTAGTACTGCTCGCTCGTGCAGAACTTCAAAATCAGCATCAGCGTTCCAAAAGCTCTATGGAGAGACTGCAAGAAAGAAACCAGTTTAATACATCTTTCCTCAAACTAACCTGACTACAAGGCCCTTTCTCTTTTTTTGGCGGGGGGACCGGGGATCGAACTCGGGTCCTTGCGCTTGCGCAGGAGGCGGGAAACCATTGAGCTAAATCCCCGGCCCAGGCCCTTTCTTACATAACCCTTAACATCCCGTTTCTACGTGAGGATGTGCTTTGGGGAATGTGGTCGCCGGGCCCCCCAAGATGTGGCCCTACTGACCCTCTCCTCTGGGGAGCCCCCCTGGGGTCACTCCCTCCCACACTGAATGGGGCTCGCTCGCCGGAGGCCCCTGCAGATTGGAGAGGGCGCGGCTGGACACACTGGGGCTTCCCCTTGCACCATGGATCGCTGGTCCTGGAGGCCCAAACTTCAAACCACAGAGATGACGTGAGACCATATATGTTCATTATTGGTTCAAGCCACTAAGTTGGGAGATAAATAGTCACCGGGCGGTGCACGTCTAGTAGAGGACTATTAACCCTCAGTGCTTGATGGCAATCATTTTGGTTCATCCTTGAACCCTCATGCGGTGTTGGTGGGAAATGTGACTTTGCACTGCTCTGCTGCTCTTTGTGCACCCAGTTGAGTGAGGGGTGGCCTCGTACCTAAGACCAACCCATCAGATCATTCATTCCTGAGGACTTCAAAGAGATTTATTCAGGAGCCAGCAGTGGCCACATTTCCTACTTCTAGAAGAGAGAGATGTTGGCAACACCTTGGCTGGGCCTGGTGGCTCACATCTTGTGATTCACGACACTCTGAGAGGCTGAGGCAGGGGTATCTCAAATTCAAGCTCAGCCTGCGAAACAGCGACCTAGTGACACCCTATCTCAGCATCTAAAAGAAAACAAATTAATGGCTGGAGGTGTAGCTGAGTGTGAAAGCCCTGGGTTTAATCCCCAGGAACAACAACAAAAAGATATTAAGATACCGACAACACAGATGCAGAGATGAGAGACTGAGAAAAAACACATTTTAAAAAAGAGTAACATTGGACTTGCCAGTCCCAGGGACCCAGGGCCACCTACCCCTCCCCCTCCTTAGTGGGCGCCTTCCGATAAATTCCCTTTTCTCCTAAATTCGCTGAGGGTGGATTTATAACCCTTGCGTCCTGATGGTGAGGACCTGGTGACGCTGTGCTGTCGCCGCAAGCTGCTGGCTACTGCCCTGTCCACAGAGAGGCTCCGGGCTGCCCTCTTCCGCGTCTCAGGAAACCCCATTCACAGGCAGAAAGGGGCGCCTTGTCTGGTTTGCCCTCAAGCCGCTCCCAGGCTCCCTCTGGCCTTGGAAACGAGCCAGACAGAAGCAGGACCCAGAAACCCTCGGCCCTAAGGACAGACTGAACGGCCAGCAGTCAGGCTGGTGAGGCCCGTGCCCGCCAGCTCCCTTCTCCTGCGAATTCTCCAAGAGCCTCCCATATTCTTCCAACAAGCTTGAGAGGTTGCCTCTGCTCCCCAAAGCCCAGGCCTTTTTGAAGTTTTTATTTTGAGAGAGGGTCTTGCTGGATAGCTATTTTGCCCAGGTTGGGCTCGAACTTGGGCTCCCCCTGCCTCAGCCTCCCAGAGTGCTAGGATTACAGGTGTATGCTACGGTGCCCAGCTAGATAGGGAAATCTTGGTGTTTCTTCTCTCTGTCTCCCTCCCTCCCTCCATCTCCCTCTCTGTCCCCGTGTGTCCTGGCCTTGATTCTCCCTGTTCTGCTGGCCACAGGGCTCTGTCCTTTGTGAGCAGCACTTCGCGTCCTTGCCCACACGTCACAAATAAGAGGTCACAAGTCCCCCTTGACGCTGTGCCCAGGGCCATCAATGCTCCAGCCTTTCTCTGCACTTTGCCTGTGCTGAACTCTAGATCAACACAACCAGGTGACTTCTGTGACCAGTGGTGGGTTAGTCCCAAGGCCACGCTTCTAGGTGACTAGAAGTCTTATTGCTTCTCTGGTCTTTGTTCCCAGCTCTCTAGAAGGGGCTTTTGTCACAGCCTTGATGTTCTGGGGTTTTTCTTTTCTTTTTTGGTGTTTGTGTGTTTGGTTTGAGACAGGGTCTCACTATGTATTCCAGGCTGGCCTTGAACTCACTGTGCAGCCCAAGCTGGCCTCAGACCCACAGCGATCCTATTGCCTCTGCTTCCTAAATCCTGGGATGACAGGTGTGCACCACCACATCTGGTTTATGGCCTTGATGCTTTGGGGATGAAAGACTGGGCTCTTGGGAAAATTCCACCTTTCTGAGATTCATCTTTCTGAGACGAACAGACTTCTCAAATGAACAGAATCAGAAAAGTAGGTGGGAAGTGGGACAATGCATGGGGATTGTAAGTCAAGTGGTGTAGTAGTGCACACCTGTAATCCTAGCACTTAGGAGGCTGAGGCAGGAGGATGGCAGCAAGTTCAAGGCC
>NW_004624750.1:8991848-9063063 GCF_000247695.1 Heterocephalus glaber | reverse complement strand
AAATTATACTGCTATGAACATGAGTGTACATATATCACTGTTGTATGATTCTTTTAATTCTTTGGGGAAGATCCCCAGCAGTGGAATAGCTGGGTCAAATGGGACTTCCAGTCCTAGTTCTTTGAGGTATCTCCATACTGATTTCCACAGTAATACCCTCACTCTTACCAGCACAGTACTGATGGTTTATTTAGTGAAGATGAAATGGAGAAGAGTTGAAGCCATAGATACTGTACAGAAATCAGAACTATTTGGTAGCTGTGCATCCATGGAAGACTTCAGTCCTCCTTACTCACTTGACTCCTCAAACACTGACAACTGGACCTTAGTACTCCAGGCAGGTAATCTTTTTTTTAAGTTTCTATAAAAATTTTCTTGACCAAAATGTAGAAAAAGTGATACAATTACACATGATACACTTGCAAGAATCTAAAGAAGAGTGCGGATTTTATTCAGTTGCACATTTTACTAGTGTATCTCGTGAGTGGTGTGATGCTTAATAAATAGGAGTGAGGGGCAGGGGATTCAGATAAGCTAGAAGCAGGGTGGCTTTAGTCAGAATTGTAAACTTGAACTGGCCCCCTCACTGCTGGGGAATATGGAATGTTTCAGCACTGAGAAAACAAAACTACAACAAAACTAAGACATGCAGCCCCTGCCTACAAAATTTATCCAGTTTAATTAGGAGTTTCTTGAATTTTTATTAACTTGGTCCCAAAGAAAGACTTCAAGTCCTAGATAAGAAAATCTTCAATTTGCCATTCCCTGAAGTGTGGAGATGAAGCTACACCGATTATTCCTTTATCTCCACTTTGCTGCCCAGTATTTTTAATAAGAAATCAATTCTTTTGGTCAATTTATTGCAGGCAGGTAATTAAAACACTTGCCAGGTAACCTAACCTGGTCAAGAGGAAACAACTAAAGAAACAGACCTGCAGATAAGGAATACTCACCTAGGGCCTGAACAAGCTTGAGCCACACTCAAAATTGCAAATTGGGCCAGGGATTTAGCTCAGTGGTTCCGCCACCTGCCTCGCAAGTGCAAGGTACTGAGTTCAATCCCCGGTACCAAAAAACAAAAACTAAAACAAAACTGCAAATTGTCTTTTGGATTCTCCATCTTAGTTAGAAGCAGACAACTGAGGACTTCCAGTCATCTGGGAAAAAGTCCCTAGCACAGACACTGAAAATCAAACAAACAGAAGGAAGAAAAGCAAAGCAAACGGGAGGAAAAAGAAACTGGGTAGGGAGAAGAAAATTTCAAACATTCTCCAAGAGAAAAAAGAATATTTTGTTTCCATAAAACAAGAACCAAATGTTTACTCTAAAAGTATAATCTGAGTGTAAGAATGAGTATGTGAAATTTTAAAATATGCTAATAGAATTTAAGACTTGGAGGCTAGAAGATAAATGTGTAGAACGCTCCCAAAAAGGACGGCATAAACACAAAGCTATGAGAAGCCAGGTGTGGTGGTGCACGCCTGTAATCCCAGAATTTGGGAGGCTGAGGCAGGAGGCTCACTGAGTTCAAGGCCAGCCTGGGCTACATCGTGATGTAGGGGCAGACTGGAGGGATGTAAGCAGGCACCCAGGGCAAGGTCTGGATTCTAACGATGGTGACATCATCACATGCTTATTGTGTGCTTGACAAAAATGTACCCTACTGTATCCTTAGGAAAATGTTGCTCATGCTTAAGAAATCTCCAAATGATTTTGTCCCCTTCCCAGAAACAAAGGCTAAGATCCTGATTGGCCCAGTCCACACCAATCACCAAAACTGTTGCCCTGGGAGTGTGGCCCATCTCATACTCAGGGCGTTCCGAGCGATGCCTCCTACCTTGGAGAGCAGTTCTGCTGCTAGTACAGCTTCGCTTCTGCTCTCTCTGTGTTTGTCATGCTTTAAATAAACTTTCACTGTACACTGTATCAGTCTTGGGCCAGGGATTTAGCTCAATGGTTCTGCCACCTGCTTCGCAAGCGCAAGGTGCCGAGTTCAATCCCCGGTACCAACAAAAAAACCCCAAAAAACAAATTAAATTATGTTACACTGTGTCAGTCTTGACTCCCCCATTTCTGGCTAAGAGCCCCCACTCCTTCATTCCTCGCTGGAGTGAGGGCAAGGACCGAAGAGAGGCGGAGGGAGATCAAAGCCAATCCAAACTACGTGGTAAGGCCCTGCCTCCAAAACGAAAAATAAAAAAAGAGAGGCGATTCTACCATCCCCCGAAGAGGAAAACACTGTCACATATAAAGTATTAGGAATCAGTCCGTGGTTTCAGATTTCTCCACAACAATGCTGAAAGCAAAACTACTCTGTCAGTCCCTCTTTGACCAGGAAAATAGAAATCACTCTAGGTACAGAAATAAGAAGGGTTTTAATAAAGCGAATCAGAGACTTATACAACTAAGGGTTGAGAGCATGATGGTCAGCGGAGCAACAAGAAGTACATGAGCCTTCGCACTGTGCCTACAAGTAGTGGAAAATCTCTGCCATCTGATGGGGGCTCGTATCTGTAACTCCTGCCCACGGGAGGCTGAGGCAGGAGGATCGCTGTGAGTTCGAGGCCAGCCTGGGCTCCCTAGTCAGTTCAAAGCCAACCTGAACTGCGTAGCAAAAAAACCTGTCTCAAAGAACCAACAAATAAATAAAGTCACTATGTTCAATCCCAGAGGCTGGTGCCATGAAAGAAGGCTATAACTGAGAGTTTGGCCTGCATCTGCCTACAACCACCTCTGGGGTGATGGTCTCTTCTCTTTGGCGTTTTCTCCAGCAAGGAGCAGAAAAGGAAACCGGAGAGATTCTAAGCAGAAGAGGGACTCCCGGAAAGGAAGATTCTGCACTGCGGAGTTGGAGAGGACACCTGGGAGCCCCCAGAGGCTAAGAGCAAGCCCCTGTGACCGCCAGAAAGAAAGCAGAGACTGGAGTCCTGCCGCTGCCGAGAAATTAATTCCTACCACCCGAAGCGGTTTGGAAATGAGCTTCTCCCTAGGTGAGTCTCCAGATGGGGGCGCCACTGAGACCCTGGGAAGAGAAGCCGGCTGAAACGGTCCCGGGAAGCTGCGAGGTGCGGATGTGTGTTGTTTCAGGCTGCTCCGTTAGTTGTGATTCAACTCGTGCAAAGAGACACTAACACACCCGCCACCGCCCACTGTCCGGATGAACTGAGGCGATCGCTTGCCCCACGAACGCTGGCTTTATTTCCTGCCAGGGCCGGAGAGAAGCCAGGGAGAGCGGCGAAGAGCAGGGAGAGTCCCTGCTCTTTGACTCCGTTTCTGACCCCAACTTCAGAGGTCCCCTCTGTGTTATATGCTGCTTCCTCGTGTTGGCCCTGACCACGACTTCCCCAAAGCTGCTCCTGCTTTCTCTCAGGGACGCTGACGGTAAACTTGACCCAAAGAGTTGCTCAACTTCTCTTTTGAAGCTCTACCCCAAAGGCTGGGCTTGCCACTCAGCTATCAAAAATAAACAACATAGCACTTTTTTTCTCCATATCAGGAATCGAACTCAGGACCTTCCACCTGCCAGGCAGGTGCATCCCCTACAACATAGGACTTTAACAACTTACATATGCTGGAAAGGTGTGTTGCAAAGCAGGAATAATTATCCAAAAGGTCAGGATAGTGGTTACGTCTTTTTTTTCTTTTTTTTTGGTTACTCCTTAAGGAGGAGAAGGGAGACTGATTGAAGTAGAGCATGTGGAGGACTTGCAGTTACTAGCAAGGATTTCTTTGATCACCTGGATGAATAGTGTTCATTCTTCCACCTTTCTTTAAACTCTTTTTGGGGTATTGTTGTTGTTGTTGTACAGTGGCTTGAACCCAGAGCCTTCACAGTGAACTTCATCCCCACCCCTTTTATGATTTTTTTAAAATTTTTGAGACAGAGTCTCATTAAATTGCTACATGGTACAGGCTGGATTTAAAATTTTGATCCTCCTGCCTCAGCCTCCCAGAGTGCTGGGGGTTACAAGTGTGCACCACCACACCCTGCTAAACTGTACATAGCTTTTGTTGTTGTTGTTGTTGTTGTTGTTGTTGTTTGGTACTGGGGATCAAACTCAGGTCTTTGCGCTTGTGCAGCAGGTGGCAAAACCACTGAGCTAAATCCCTGGCCCTGTACATAGTTTTATACAACTTTTGCAAAGTATTTGTGTGTTAGGTATAACACACATGGAAGACCATATAAAAATATGGGTATTATACTTAACATGCAAATGCTTAACAGAAGTTAATGTTATTATCAGGGCCTGGTAGCGTACTCCAGTAATCCCAGCACTCTAGGAGGCTGAAGCAGGAGGATCGAAATTTTGTGTTATTGTTATCAGCTTCTGGGGCTCTCAGGTTTCCCTGTAGAGGTGGTTTCTAGAATCTTTCTGTCCTGAACAAAGAACTGGTCAAAATGAGTGTAAAAGGTAGTGAGGTTTTACATTTATTAAAGGTAGGAAAAGAAACATGCTCTGCAGAGCAAGTGTGGGCCAATTAAAAGTAGGAGAAGAAGAACACTCTGCAGGGGAGAGCGGACCACTGAGAGAGGGCACCGTGGCCATGAGGTTAATGGCCAAGATCTTTTGTATCCCCCACTCCTGAGACTGACATCAGGTCCAAGCCATCCTATCAAAAACCTGCTTGAGTTCTCACATGAAGAACTGAAGATAGCACTTTCTGATTGGTTCCAGACGCAGGGCTTGAGTGCATGTCTCCTGAAGCTCCATGATTGACAGGTTACACCTGCTGGCCCAGCCAGCTAGCCAATCCTAATCTACTGCCTCATTATACTCAGGAAACCACAAATTAAAAATTTATCCTGGCTGCTTTGCCTTTGAATTCCATTCCTTAGAATTTACTAGAGTATTAAGTTTCATAAATAGTTCCTGAAAATCAAGAAGCCATTAGAGTTCCCCTCAGTGGAAAAAAGATGAAATATTAAATAAACAATATTAGATGGTTATAACAAAGTAAATTACAGATGGATCAAGATTTATATGTGAAAATTAAAAACCTGAAAGTAAAAGAGGAAAATATGATAGAATTCATTTGAAATATGAGAGTACTAAAAGCATTTCTAAGCATGATACAAAATATAGAAACTATGCAAGGAAAAGAGTTAAATAAAAATACATTTTTAAAATTCTGCCTAATAACACCATAAACAAATCCAAAAGGCATGAAAAACTGAGAACAAATATCTGCATTCCTAAAAATTGGTAAGAAAAAGACCAATAATTTACTCAAAAAAATAAGCAAAGGACATAAACAGTTCTCTGGAATTCCGATGGCTTTTAAATACATGAGAATATCCTTCTCCGTAATAAGGGAAATGCACATTAGACTACAGATTGGCCCAGATAAAAATTTTGATAACACCATGTGGATGGAGGTTAGAGAAACAGATGTCCTCACATATTGCTGGTGGGAGTGTAAACTGGCTCAGGCTCTGTGGAGAACAACTTGACAACATCTATCAAAATCTAAAATACATGTTTTGGCGGGCACCATGAGTTGCGTACCCTAAAATCATTCCTCCATATTCCTTGCTAATGGAATCCAGTTGCTCAAGTGGCAGTATGCCAAGCCCCAGGCAATGAATGTATGTATCGATTTATTTATATTTATTAAGACTTACTGTGTGCTAGGCTCTGTTATGATCTCTGAGAATACTCCAGCGAAGGAAGCCAACTGAAGCTCAGACTTCATAACAATTCACCACTTACTGATTGAGATACCGGAGCAAAAGAGCGACAGTCGCATTTTGATGTATATTTCAAATAATAAATGAACATATAATTTTTCATTCAAATTGAGACGCTTTTGAGAGTGAATGGAATGCTGCAATAATATACACTGGCACAACCAGCACAAACTAGGATTGTCCCGAACAAACTCTGTAACCCTACAATGATGACATTAACACGTCTTCCGTTGCTATTCTGAACCCTGCCCTTCCATTCTAAAACAACTCCATCAGCAAACACTGGGTGGGGCGGGGCAGGGGTGGGGGGGAGATCAGGACCCAAACTCAAGCTGGAGAAAATACATATGACAGATAAACTTGAAAAGACATTCAACCTCTTTAATAATGAGGAAGGTTGGAAATAAATCAGTAGTAAGACACCTTGGAACCATCTGAAAAAGAGGAAGGATGTGGTCAGAATGCTTTCAAAACATGTGCAGCTTTGATTTGATAATGGACATATAATTCCCCAGCCATATCTCCTGACATAAAAGTGATAAAAAGATTGTTGAATTGAGAGGAAGAGGTATTACACTAGTAGATTTCCTTCCTTTAAGACAGCACAGAACACTAGAACATTTCTTTCACAAAATCAGAATCACCAGCCACTCTCTTCTGCTTATCACTTTAACGTCCTCTTTGTTAGCCAATAGTGGCTCGTGAAATGGGAAACAACGGCCAGAACCCCTCTGCCCAGGCTTCTCTTCCTGTGAAAAGGGCCCAAGGCAAGGAGAGAGCTGCTGGGGCTGCCTCTGCCCTCCTGCTCCAGCCCTGCAAGTGGCCACGGTGCCTGCAGCAGCTGTCTCACCACCGGGACATGAGAGGCAGAAAAAAGAAAAGTCAACTGGCTAAAGGTGGCAGAAATGGAAGATCCAGAAGAGAGAGGCGCCCAGAGCCCTTGAAGACCGTGTGTGGAGCTGCAGGACCAATCTTGACATCACTTAGAGAACAGTGATTGTGAGTCAGGAATGGAAGACAGACTTTTGTCTGTAAGCCTTCTGGTACTTTCTGAGTTTCTCCTTATGTACATAAATCGCTTATTCCAATACAACTGGAATGCTGTGGATCCTATCAGTCACTGAAACCAAAATTTGTTGTGTCTAAATTTTGAATCAAAATGTAATTTCTAGAACACATAGTTTGACCCAGGTGTAGCGGCACACACCTGTCATCATAGCACTTGGGAGGCTGAGGCAGGAGGATTGCCATGAGTTTGAGACCAGCCCCTGCTACATAATTGGAGGCCAGCCTGGAACACATAACAAGACTGTGTCTCAAAAAAGAAAAGTAAAAAATGGGGCTGGAGATTTAGCTCAGTGGTTTCACCACCTGCTGCTGCTCAAGCGCAAGGACCCGAGTTTGATCCCCAGTACCAAAAAAGAAAAGTAAAAATGAAAAGCACAGTTTGATGGAAAATGCAATACAGTGAACTATATTACAAACAAAAAGCACTTTTGGTATCAACTCTTACATATTGATAAAGCTCAAAGTTACACAAGTCATTGCAGTCAAACCCAGCTTGACCATTTTCACCTAATTTATCCAAAATATTGATTTATGCTGTATTCATAGAACTAAATTTGACTTTCTTAGTTTTAGGACCCAGAAACCTGTGCCAAATGCTTTGAGAACTGACTTATTCACTATTAGAATAAAAAACAAAACAAAACAAAACAAAAAAACCTTGCAGCTCAGGTGATTTTAATTTAAAGAAAAAAAACAGTATCCATGCTTATAGGCTCTGCTGAAGTTTAACAGAGCAAGCCTGCTATGCCCGTTGGTGTGTGATTCCTTCCCGGAAGATTCCAGCCATTCCTGTCTCCGGGAATCACCATATTGGGCAGAGAGCGCTGTGTGAACATGGCCGTGAGCTTTGTTGCTTTTGTCTGCCGCATCTTCCTCATCCGGACACCAGAGGGCGCAAGGAGGGCCCGCTCTTGTTTCTCTTTAAATCTCAAATCCGAGTCTGAGCAGAGAACAACAAAAGACCCGGAAGACGGGGCCCTTGAGACAAAGGGACGAAGGGGAAAGGCGGCCCGCCAGGTTTTACTGGAGTCGAATCTGCTTACCGGCACCACCCGGCCTCCTCCTCCGCGCCATAAGCTTAGAACTAGAAATAAACAACTTAAGCTGCAAAATATGGACTCCAGCTAAGCAGAAAAACCAGAATGGATCAGAATAGTCAACACAGGGCTGGGGAAGAGCCTCGTGGCCGTACATCTGAGCTTTTTGTTTTGCCTGATATTAATAATTTCAAAATGTATTTTTTGCTTGCTTTTCCGGGTGCAAGAATAACAAATACACAGAGTAGAAAATTTAGAAAATATCAAAAAGTCAAAAGAACAAAAACCAACACGTTTGAACAGACATAACTTTTTATTTTCATCTGTTTCTTTCCAGACTTTTCCGGTATTTATATATGCAAAAAAAATGGGATTCTGTATGTTATTTTGTGCGGGGATTCCCCCCCCCCCCATTTACTAGATCTTCAGGTCGATTTTTTAAAGATAAATCTGATAATAAAACTTTGCTAATCACGAGTTCATCACAGATAGGAAAATTTAAAATTTTTCCAAAGTGCCACAGGCAGTTGTTTTCCGAAGACAGCAACAACTTGCATACCAGATCTGAAATCAAGTTGCACATTTGAAGCAAGAATAAAACCAGGAAATTTCCTGTTATTTAGAAGAGGAAGCAGGTAAGACCAAAGAAAAGAATAGAAATTGTTGCGTCCAGGCAACAGTCAGAATCAATGTGTCGTTTCCGTCAGCCTGAAGGCTCCCGGGAGGGAGAATGTGGTTCACCTGGACCCCTGGTCCTCCCGGAGGGGACAGACTTAGGGCACACAGGTCAGCACAGCTGCTGACTGGACAGGCCAGCAGGTGGTCAGCAAGACAGAAAAATGGCAGGAACAGGGAGTCGCTGACCTTGAGGCTTGGCACCAGTGACAGGCAGCGGCTCCCCAGAAGCCTTGCCCAGCTTAGGGGCAAAGAGCCCTACGGAAGCAGAGGCCAAGAGGTGGGGTCCCCAGGCCTCCACAGACAGCCTACCACCTGGCTGGCAGGAGATCAGTTTCCTTACCTGGGTAAAGAAAGTGTCAAAAAGATCCTGTAAGATCCCTGCAGCCCCCCACTGCTGAGAATCAAAGCGAGGACTCTGGAGAGCTGGGCAAGCACCCTGTGACTGAGTACACTTCCAGGCCAACCTGGGATTTTTTAACTGTCCCCAACTTTACATTACTCTGTTTCCTGACTCCTGGCACCTTGGTCCCTAAGCAGCAGCCCTCTACTTGCTGTTGTTGTGCCCAGTTTACGAAGTCGCAAAGACCACCAGGAGGCCGTTTCCGATGTAAGCACACGAGGGTCGTTTATTCAAGCTTAAGCAGGGACTCTCAACTGTCACTGACACAGCGGATCGAGATTGAGAGCCCCGAGTTCCAAATTAGCAGGGTTTTTATAGAGGTTACAGCAAGCTTCGGTCATTAGCAGCCATATGATTAGTTAACATTTAGCAAGTATGAAGTGTAGAATTTTGATTGGCTAGGCTCATTGGGGGTTGAAGGGGATTACGTATAGGTTTTTACAAGAAAAATGGGGACAAAGGTTAGTGGTCTACTGTCACGTACTGATGGTCAGCAGACATCTTGACTCATGGTCATGACCACCTTGTGTGGATAGTCAGCACGTGAACAGATTGTCCTATAGATAGTGGGCCCGGGACACTTGTTTCTAGGGCAAACAGATGGCTGAGTAATGAGCTTAGGAATCTTGAGTTACAGATCATGTCTTTTGTCCCAGATTAAGCACATATAATCATTAATTTGAAAGAACAAAGGAGACTGCTCCATTTTGGTCAAAATGGAGTCATTCTGGTCTCACATTAGCAAAATGGAGTCACTTTTGGTCTCGCACTGTTTCCCAAGTCCCCACATCCTTATGCATCCTTAGGCACTGAGTGCCTAAGTTCCCTCTTTCCTGAGTGCTGAGTAACTTCCCCCCATTTCTCCTTCAAAGTTCATCACCCCTTGGGGGCCCTGCTAGAAAGGAGGACTTCAAGCTCCCCAGTCCCTCCTTATCTGTAACCCTAAGGTATTTTGCACAGCCTTTCATCATTTCCTGCCTTTGTGGTCCTAACCTTCCTGTGCCTCAGTTTCCTCAGTGGTAAATGAGAGAGAATTATTGTACCAAACTCATAATACACTATTAATAGGAATAAACGGTTACTATTCTGAAAAGCACTTATAATAGAGCCTTGCACATAACAGTGTATGAAACAGAAATAGATGGTCCATTTTCATTTGGCTTTAAGTTTGGACAAAAATTTACTGACAATTAGGGCAGTTATTTTGAGCATGAGAAGTTGACTACAAAAGAATGAGCCTCACCCAGGGAACCCCCAAACAAGATGTTAGAACTAGATAATTGAGGGGCAAAGATTTAGCTCAGTGGCGCCACGCCTGCCTGGCAAGCACAAAGTCCTGAGTTTGATCCCCGGTACCAAAAATTAAAAAAACATAATTGATAAATAGCATTCCACAATTAAAGGAATGCACGAAGAAGGGTGGGTTTACCAGAAAACTGAGGGGAACTTAGATTGTACCCCCTTGACTTCAGCCAGTGTGACAGGGAAAGGGCCTTTCCAACTAAAGGATACAAAGTTCACTGCTCGTTTGAACTGGGGTATGCTTGCCTTTGGACACACCCATTCCTGCAGAACTGCCATTGAAGTTTTGCTTCTGCTGTGCTGTATGTCTCTGAGCCCATACTTTTGGGGTCTGGATGGTGGGCTTCTCCCACGGCAGGCTCTCAATAAGCATGAACTATGACTCCCCCATACCTCTTAACAAACGTTATTATAATTACCAGCTAAAATGTCCACCTCCTCCATGCAATATAAGTTCCCTGAGCACAGGAAGTGAATGTTTTTCTCTTGTTTTTTGGTCTCGTATCTAGCTTCATGCCTGGCATTGAGGATAAATCATAAAGGTTTTTGCTTTGTTTTCTTTTCTGTGTTTTTGTTTTTGCTTTGTTTTGAATGAAGTGAGAAAGTATTGACTGAACTGGATGGGGATAGACTTTTGCCTCTCAGTTTGTTTTTTGGGTTTTGGGTGGTTTTGGTTTTTTGGGGTTTGGGGGGGCGGTACCAGGGATCAAACTCAAGACCTTGCACTTACAAGGCAGGCAGCAGAACCACTGAGCTAAATCCCCAGCCCCTTTCTCAGTTTTAACTTTAGGTTAATTGTTTAAATAAATTGGGCTCAGAAATAGTGAAGTATGAGCATCCCCAATAGTCATTTATTTCCTCCTTAATAAGGTACTCATCTAAGTATATCCTCTAGCCTCAAAACATGACATAACTTCTTGAAGTTTAATTTTTAATGTTTATGGAAAATTTTAGGTTTAACAGAGGTAAATAATGTTTCTGTAAATAAATGATTATAGAATCCAAAACTACGCACAAGTAATTTAGGCTCTTCAGTTACAGGGAGGAGGGAAGGGGGAAAAAATGGCTGAGTAGTAAACTGACCAAAGTTCTTGTTTCTGTGTTCAAAGGATAAAATGAAGAGATGAGACTAATAGAGAAAAAAGTAACATAAGAAAGAAAAAACTAGGTTTCATATGCATTATTTAAAACTTTTTCATGGTTTCTTGTTACCTTTAGGGTGAAAACAAGTCCTTTAAGAGGTCAAAAAGACAAGACACAGCTTGGGTGAAATATTTGCAAAACATAAATCTGATGCAGTG
Organism: Heterocephalus glaber; assembly: GCF_000247695.1. The sequence continues at coordinate 9,051,588 of NW_004624750.1, read as the reverse complement.
CCTGGTTATCAGAATGTTTTAAAACTTTCAAAATTCAATTCGAAACCAACCCAATTTTAAAAGTAGGCAAAAGATTTGGGTCCTTTAATGAGTACAGGAAAAGATGCTCAACATCTTCAATTATTAGAGAAAGGCATCTTAAAACCACAATGAGATGTTGCTACACATCCATTTGAATGAGTCACATTCAGAAACTTACAGTAGTGCTATAGTTCGGATGTGTCCCCTAAGGGTCCATGTTTAAGAGCTTGGACCCCAGTTTATGCAGCTATCGGGAGGTGGTAGAGCCTTTAGGAGGTGTGGTTTACTGAAAGGAAGTTAGGTTATTGGGGGTGTGCTCCAGAAGGGGATCCTGGAACTCTGGTCCTGTCCTGTCTCTCTCTTTGCTTCCTGGCTGCTGTGATGTGAACAGCTTCCTCTCCCATTCACTCTCACTATGGTGTTCTGCCTTCCCGCAGGCCTGAAAACTGCAAGGCCAAGATAACCATGGACTGAAACCTTTGAAACTGTCAGCCACAATAAAACTGTCCCACTTACAAGTTGATTTATCTCGGGTATTTGTCACAGTAATTGAAAGCAAACTGCCACAAATGTGGTGTCAAAGATGGATATACTTCTATGTTTAACTATGCAGCAGGGTGGAAATTGCAGGGGACTTACCATCAAGGCGTGGCTGATTCCTGGCCTTTCCTACCTTTCTATCTATGTGGACCCTGCACAAGATTGTCTTTAGACACCTGTAAAATAAAAACACTTGCCCTATTGACCTCCCAGGGCTATTAACAAGATGAAATGGATGTGAATCACTTCCCAAGCTGAGATAAGCTATCAGTTACTCAGGCAGAGCAAGATATGAAGCCTTCCATTATATTCATCGCCATCAAGCTGTTTCCCTCCACAGAAAGTTCAGTGCCCTCAGCACACCAGTCACATTTTTAACCTTTCCTTCCTCCCAGGGCTGACAGAGAGGAATCCCTTAGCTCCCTTGGCCTGTTCAGGTTAATGTGCTTCTCTTTTCCTTTCCATTTTAGGAAGATGAGAGCAGGTGCTGGGTTCTGCGCTCTGTCTTTGCTGACTCAGGCTGCTGCTTAGTTCCCCGGGAGGAAGGAGGAGCAGTGGAACATGTGTGTCTGAGCACGCGCAGCTTCACCAGGGTACGGAGGGGATGTTGGCTCTTCTGGGCAACAAAGATTAAGCCTTTTCTCCCATGTGGAGAAAGGGAACAAACAAGTGATTCAGGTGACCCAAGTTCCTGCCACCCTGAAACTCTGTCCAGGGAGAGTCCTGGGGCAAATCCTTTCAATCCAGCCTTGAAAGCGACATCATTATCATCAACCCAGTGCCCTCTGGGCTTCCCAGGAATTACTGGAGGGTGAACACTGGAAGGAAGCTCCAGGACTTTGAAGTGTTTCATTTCGTTCTTGTTTTTTGAGGCTTTTGCCCTAGTTAGGAGTGAAAAAATATCCCAAAACATGTTTCAGAAATTGCTATTTATGTTGGCATTAACAAATTATCCTTTTCAACAGATGAAAAATATCATGTAATCGATGATCTATAAAAAATACATTATGGGCTGGAGGTGTAGGTCCGCGCTAGACCGCAAGCTGTACGTGCTCAAGGCCCTGAGCTCATCCCTGGCACCAAACCGCACACAAAGCAGCTTTACTTCTTAGCACACCGGGAGAAAGGAGGCCTGAAGACACAGGAGTTTAAGTTCTGCAACGAATTCCTTCAGTCACGAGTTTGTCTCTGGCTGTATAAATACATTTATTTAGAGAAAGAGTCAAAGCAAAACATAAAACTTAGTAGAGAGAGAGAAAGAGAGAGAGAGAGAGAGAAAGTTATTGTAATCCAGCATGGTCAATGTTTCTAAAAGTTTACCTCAGCCAGGCATGGTGGCACATGCCAGTAAGCCTAGCACTTGGGAGGCTGAGGCAGGAGGATCTCAAAGAGCTAGTCTGGGCTACATGCTGAGTTTAAGGCCAGCCTGGAACACATAGCAAGACCCTGGCTTGAAAAAGAAAGAGAGACAGAGAGAGAGAGAGAGATCAAGCTTACCTTGATTGTTCTATGTTTTTTGGTCTATTAGTCTGGCTGTTAATCTGTATTTATGATAATTAACTTGACAATTTAAAAATAAATAAATAAATCTGTTGCTGGCAAACAAAAAAAGATGTTATGTACATGTACCAACTCCCCACAATGAATGTAATCATGCAAATATGTACTAATAAAAATAAAATTTTTTTTAAAGTTCTGGTTCAATTTATGTTACCTATGTATAATTGTCAAAGCCACGTGATGTTGTTTTTGAGATGATGGAACGCTATGCGCAAATGTTGTAAGAAAGAAAGACTGAGGACGAAAAGGCTCCGAATGACACAAAGGGCCCCATTCGTCTACTGTCCTCTTCCTGTGTTTCATCAACGGCATGTTCTTGTTTGGTGTTAAATGTATTAATACTAACCACTTACCCATTTCTTCCTGTCGTTTTTAGGGGACCGGGTTTACCAAAGCTCACGAATTGCTTCAAAAGGCACCAGGCTGGGACAAGACCGGCTGTACCAGGCGTCTGGCGGCTACAGGACACCCGGAACTTCGACTTCCAAAGGCCAAGGTTAATTTATGAAGTTAAACCTCTCCCCAACTCACGTACCCTTCCTTGGTCCCGATGAAATCAAACAAAAAAACCTCGGGGCAGCAACATAAAAACACTTGGAAAGCTTTGTAAAGAGCCCTGGGAAACTATTTTCGTACTATTCGCTAACACAAAAATGGGAAGCAGGTTTTCACATATTCTCATTGATTCGTTTATTCTTAAAAAAAAAAAAAAAAAAAAAAAAGGAGTCTAAGGTTCCTAGAGAAGGTAACAAGCATACCAATCCGGATGGTTGATGGAATAAACAGCCTGGGAGAAATCGTACCTTTCCCAGAAAAGGCACCTGAGAGAGAACGTGGTCACGACTCCTCGTTAGTATAGTGGTTAGTATCCCCGCCTGTCACGCGGGAGACCGGGGTTCAATTCCCCGACGGGGAGGTTGTCTCCTTTTACACCCCCAAGGTTAGTTTTCCAGTAGTGTACAACAGCCTCATCACCTATAAAAGACTAACATCTTTATAAGTGTACAGCCATGTCTTCTCAAAACGATCACCTTTAAAGCTTAATGCTTGTTGCAACGGCGAGGCCGCTCTGAAGGAAAACGCTTTATATCAATGGCACAAGCACCGGGAAGGGAGGGCACACACGCGCCAGCCCCGCCCCCCCCCCCCCAGCACGGCCCCGCGCGCGTGCGCGGTGGCTCTCCGCGGGATTAAGCGAGCTCAAAAACCTCAGAGCGCCAGCGGGGGAGGGGAGGCGAAGCCGGAGTCTCCGCCCCTAACGGGCGGGGCGGGAAGGGGCGGGGCCACCAGGAGCGGAAATAGCCCGATAAAGAAGAGGAAGGGCCGGTTTCCTCTCACTCTGTGGGCCCTGTTAAACGGGAAGCCTCGCTCCCCGCCTCTGCTCGTTAGGTCCCGACCTGGGCAGAGGCTCTCAGGAGAAGCGGGGCTCTCGGGATCGGCCCCGGCGGTTACAGAGCGCGAGGCAGGGAGAGAGCGCCGGGCGGGTGGGAGCCCGGAAGAAATGCCTGGCGTCGCAGTCCTAAGGAACCGCGCGAGCCACAGCCCAGCAGGACCTCGTGGCGCAACGGTAGCGCGTCTGACTCCAGATCAGAAGGCTGCGTGTTCGAATCACGTCGGGGTCATGGCTTTTCATTTTGAAAGCCGCTTCACTTACTCAAGCCTTGATGCGTTCCCGCCATTTTTCGAAGATGCATATACATTTTTTTTTAAGTCTTCCTCTTTCTAAAGTTATTGTATGAGTTCTTAGTCTGAAAGATAAAGCTCACTATATTACTAAAGAGAAAAACCAAAGCAAAATCCTTCAAGCTGATGGTTAGCAATAGAGGGAGGGAAAGGGACGTAGAAAGAATTGAGATGTTATGTACCTCTACCAACTCCCCACCATGAATGTAGTCGTTATGTACCGCAAACATGGACTGATAAGCATTTTTTTTTTCTTTGAAGAGCCCTTAAAGTTAGGGTTTTTTTGCTACCGGGAATCGAACTCAGGACTTTAAACTTGCGAGGCAGGCGGCAGAACCACTAAGCCAAATCCTGGCCAAAAGTGAGGTTCTGGGCATTAATGGTACTTGACGTGCATAATATGTAGAGAAATGGATTGTTACTGCTGTGCATTATTAGCAAGCTTATCGGCCCACTGATCCTTCATAGTAAACATACAATGGACTAGACTATACTGTACAGGCTTAAAAAAAAATAAAGGTTTTAGACCATTTACCTGTTGAAAGTACAATACAGTTTAATTTCTAACTTTGAATATCGTAACAGTTCACATGCTTTAGCTTTTTCTGTGTGCTCATAAGCACCTTATAACTCATGACTAATCTCCCCCTTTTATTGAGGAGGCTTGGCACATAGATAACTGGTGATGTGCCAGAGGCCACCCAAGATTCCAAAACAGGTGCCTGAGTCCAGATCCTCTTACACATTTGATAATGAAGGTACAAACAGTCTTCGAAGCTGTGGGGCTTGATATTTTCACTAATTCATGTGAGTTGTGATGAGTCACACACATGTGACTTTTAACAATCAATGTCTTTTATGACAGGGAGCTTACGTTTTTAAACTCCAAGTCTCTTCATACTAAACAGTGCCTTAAAGACATGTATCAAATATTTGTTGCACACACCAAAAAAAGAATAACAAGGCTATAAGAAATATCTCTAAGAGTTTTATTGGATATGCCCTATGAAAGTCCCCGAGTTTTACTGCTCAGTATTTTGAAATGAAAGTATCAAATAGTATTGTTTTTGTTTTTGGTACTGGGGATCGAACTCCAGACCTTGCGCTTTCGAGACAGGCAGCAGAACCACTGAGCTAAATCCCCGGCCAGGTATTGTTCTTTTTGAGTACTGGGAGATACAGATCTATATATCTAAGTATGTCCTCCTCCCCTTTGTCACTGGGGATTGAACCTAGGGCCACACACATGCTAGGAAAGTGCTATACAACCTAAACACAACCCCAGCCAAGACAGATACATTTTAAGCCATCAAATACTACAATATATTGGGATATGTGCCATGAAATTAGTATAAACAGTGGTATAAGGTACTAAAAATGAGGATATTGACTCAGCGTTGGGTTGTATGAGCCCTTAACAACATGCTCTGCCTACATCATAAAGATGATTTTGTTTAAATAACTTGCTTTCTTTAAGGAAAGATTAAAGAAATACTCTTAGAGATATAAGCAGTGTAGGCAAAAGGGGCCAAGGGGAAGAGAGAAGACAAGCTTCTCTTAGGGGCTGAATTTCTCCCCAAAGTGTTTACAATGGATTCTTAACCCTCAGTACCTCAGAATGTGATTATATTTGGAGAGAGGCCTTTAAAGGGTGATTAAGTAATATGAAGCCGTTAGGATGATTCCCAATCCAATCTGACTCATTCATACTTAGAAGAGGAGATTTGGGCTCATGGACATCAAGGATGTATATACACTGGAGGAAAGATCTTTAACAAATGGTGCTGAGAAAACTGGCTATCCATCTGCAGAAGACTGAATCTTTCACCATGTACTAAACTAAAATGAAAATGAATCAAAGATCTACATGTTAAAGCAGAAACACTTGATCTGCCAGAAGATAAAATAGGCAAAACTCCTGAAGAACTAGTTTTAGGCAAGGACTTTCTGAACAGAACCCCAGTTGCACAAGAAATCATACAAGAATCAACAAATGGATTCACATCAAATTAAAAGCTTCACAACAAAGGAAACAACCAATAGAGTGGAGAGACAACCTACAGAATGGGAAAACATTTTTGCCAGCCATTCCTTAGAGGACTAACATCTAGAATATATAAAGAACCCAAAAAAATTAGACTTCCGAACTAAAAGACCCAATCCAAAAACAGGCAAATGAAATGAGCAGACACTTCTCAGAAGAAGTACAAACGGCCAATAAATACAGCTGTGGCTGTGAAAGAATTCCTGCAGACAGAAGAAATGTGTGACTCAGTAGGAGAAAAGGGTAGAGAGTCAGAGAAAGAGCTGGCTCTACTGAAGTGCCTGAAACTACTATTTCACAAAAGCTTTGAGCATGCCATGGGCTCTGACACACATGTGCACATCCAGGGTGAGCCTGAAAACTGGCAACCACACTTCTGGAGCAGGCCTGGTGCAGATCAGCTAAAGTAACGGGTGAGGGAGACTCACCGAGACTCACATCTTCAGTGGAAGTGAATGCACTGTGCTAATCTGGAAGGGTTGCTGAACATGATCACCACTGCAGCAAGGTGAGGCATCTCCTCCACTCAATGCTCCCCCGGCTGACAGGTTTAACCCTATATCTCTCGTCTTGCTGGGCATGGTGGTGCACACTGTCATGCAAGACTCAGGAGGCTGAGGCAGGAGGATCACCATGAGTTCAAGGCCAGTCTGGGCTGGCTACATAGGGAGGGAGGCTTTTTATATCAGTGACTGGTGATGGAGGCTAAGGGAAGAGAGCAGTTTCTCTGTAGCTTTCTGGCAGGATCTTGGCCATCTCACGGTATGGGACATGACCAGAAAAAAGGGGTGATCGTTTATTACCCATGTGATGCACCTCCCTGGCTTCCCACACCCAAGCGTACTCAGCCAGAGTTCAGTCTCCTCCACTCCAACCTCATCCTGCCCTTAATATCATTCTTCTTTTCCAGTTTGCTTTTGATTTGCACATTCTTCTCACCGGACTGCCCTCCCTTTGCTCCCTATTTCGTCTTCTAGAGAGGAACAGTTATAAGAACAAGACAGCAGGGCCTGAGGAAACAGGCTGCTGCTCCATCTCTAGCTATCTGAAGGTAAAGTGGGCAAGAGGATATCAGGCCCTTTCCTTTCCTTTTTTTTTTTTTTTTTTTTTAACACATTTTCATGAGTTTCCAAAACGCAGAATTTGTTTAACTAAAAAAATCAAAGAAACATTATTTATACTGGCTTGATGGCTTTCATGCTGTAACTCTGTCTTTCAGTAGACTCCATGAGAATCTGGTTGTGATTTCTTGCTGCTTGGAACTGCTTTGCAGTCGCATGTGGTCCACACCTGGAGATGTTCTAGACTTCAGGTGAGGACAGGAAAAGAGTGAAACTTCCCAGTTACAGAACTGTGAGCTGCTATCCCTTTATTGAGGGCGTTGGGGTGGGGTGATAGTGGGGAGCGGCCTGGACTGTGGCCTTGGGGTTACCAATCTGGGAACCAAGACGGCTGGTCCAGCAATCCGGGCTGTTGGAAAGTCAGTCAGTTCTGCCTTCCGTGCTCCGAGGGCCCCAGAACAGGGCAGTCTGTGACTTGGTGGTGGGATTTCCTTGATGACTCTTTTTCCCATTTGTGGTAAAAGTTGGCAGAGCTGTTCTTGTCTCCTATTTCTCTCTGTGGTGTTTCAAAACATATATTGCATGTTTCTCACCAGCATATGCTTTTGTGCCCCCCACCCCAGGCTTCTGGAAAGGGGACAGAAGCAGAAGTGGGGCATGGCAGCTACTGCTGGCTCCGGGAAGGGTCTTACCCACAGTTCTCTGGGGTCAGTTTTTAGTTCTCTGATGCATCTACCTTTCTGTTAGGTCATGTACCCAGAATCCCACCTGCTCTTTCTAGAATAGTGAATCCCTGGCCACTGAAGAGGACGCAAGAGGGATGGAATCAGTAGACGGGGGCTTTCATAAGCCTCTAGAGAAGAAAATTAATTTCTTTCATCTTGCTGGGCATGGTGGCACACACCTATAATCCAGCACTCAGGAGGCTGACACAGGAGGATGACCATAAGTTTGAGACCAGTCTGGGCTACATAGGGAGTTCAAGACCAGCCTGAACTACATAGCAAAACCTTGTCCAACAAAAAAACAAAAAAACAAAAAAAAAGAAAAGATAAGAAAAAAAACCTTTCATCTTCAGACTTTTCAATACTGTTGGAATGGTTTTGTGAATTTTTTTTCCCTTTTTTTCTGAACAGGAAAACTAAATGTCATAAAATATTTCCTTTATTTGCTCCCATTCTTGCCCATACACTGATGTTTTAAAATGAAAAAAAAAAGAAAAAGAAAAATACACCACTTTTTGAACAAAAACACTTAATGATTAAAACAAGCCAAAACCCCCTAAAAATAGAAATTACATTCAATTCAGCTATTCCTCTGCCAAGTATCTTCCCTAAAGAGTTAATGACATATCACAGTGATCCATGCACACCTATATTTATAGCAGCACAATTCACAATAGCTAAATCTTGAAAGCAGCCTATACATCCATCCACAGCTGAGTGGATAAAGACAATGTGGTATTTCCACAAAATGAAATACTACTCTGCCATTACGAAGAATAAATTTGAAGCCAGGCGTGGTGGCACACGCCTCTAATCCCCAGTTCTTGAGAGGCTGAGGCAGGAGGATCACCATGAGTTCAAGGTCAGCCTGGGCTACATAGTGAGTTGAGGGCCAGTCTGAACTACAAAGGGAGACACTATCTCAAAAAAAAAAAGAGGAAGAAGAAACCTGAGTCATTTGTAGGGAAAGGGATTGACCCTGAGACCATAATGTTAAGTAAAATAAATTAGGCACACAAGGTTAAAATATTGCCTGGATTTTCTTATACAGAAAATCCAAAGCATAAATAAAGGGCAAAATGAAAGATACATAAGAAATGGGAGATAGATCTTTTGCATATGAGAAAGGGATCAAGATGAAGGGAGGGGGAGGAAGAAGAGGGGAAGAGAATGAAAAAAAGAATTAAGATGTGCCGTGTACACATACCAACTTCCCATGAGGATATAATCATTATGTGCTGCAAACATGTAAAAAGAAAAAAAATTTTTTTAAAAAGGACGATGTACTCCAAGGAAAGGCCATGTGTGTTTGGGGCTGGTGAGGGGCACTGTGGAGACAGAACAAAAAAGCAGGCATCTGTGACCCAAGGACTCAGAAGAAACCAACCCTGCTGGCATTTGGACTTCTGGTCTCCAGAGCTCTGAGAAATAGAAATATCCTTGTTTAATTTTGTTGTGGCCATCCTAGCAACTGAGACAGCTTCCATGGAGACCACTCAGTATGAACAGAGAAGGAAGAGAGAGCGCTGGAAAGGGGGAAAAGAACCGGATCACACATGACCTTGTACCATTTTAAGATTTAGATGTTATTCTGAGGACGATGCAGAGCTATGATTCACGACTGTGACAAAAATCAGATCTGGCTTTGCAAAGAAATTTTTTAAATGGCTGTTATAGATGGCATTCTGAGAACAAGCTAGAAATGTAAATGCATATTCAGGTCCTGCCCCAGATTTACACACCCAGAAACCTCGAGAATGAGCCCCAGCCACAAACCTTCCAAATGTTTTTGATCCAAGCTAAAGTTTGAAAGCATCTGGCCTATAAAGTAGGACGAAGCTGATGGTCTTACTTACCTCACAGGTTAAAAGAGTGGAATTTGACAAAATACTTCAAAATGATTTCTAAGATGTAAAGCGGTACGTGTTCATGTCGTTAATAATACTAGTATTGCTCTAAATTTTCACTTCGAAGATCCCAGCTTATTTCCCAGGGCTGGTCATTTGTAGTTTCTTAGAATGGCCCATGTGCTAATTTGCTATAACTTTGAAGTGATTTAAAATGTGACTTTTCAATTTAACCTAATCTGCAGAGACCAAATACGGATGATGTGCGGGCAGGCAGTGGAATAGACAGATCCACGTCTGAATCTTCACAGCTTGGCACTTAATAGCTCTGCAGCTTTGTTCTATGTCACTAAAAATTTTCCAGTGTGTCATTTATTCTAGCAAGGGGATTTATCACCGGTAGAGAATACCCTAAGCATCAATTTCACCTGATTAATAATCCAACCTCTTGAGATTTTTTTTTTTCAGTACTGGGGATTCTTGCGATTATTTTGAATCAATTATCTAAATCATATACTCTGGATGAGCTGATAAAATGGAGCTTTTGGATATGCAAAATTGAAAGACAGATTTTGAATTCTAATAAGCTGAAAGATTTCTCAATATCTCACACTAAAAAGAAAAATATTTATGATTATAAATTTGTATGTATTCACGGAAGAAATCATGGAAAATACAGAAAAACAAAGAAGAAAATAAAAATCATCTGTACCCCACTACCCAGTGGGAATTACTGCAAACATTTTGGTCTATATAATTTCCTATTTTCTCTTTCCATATATTAAAAATATACATATACACACTTACTATGTACATGTTCTTTATAGAACCAAGATCTTTGTCCTTTTTTTCCTATTTTCTACTTAATGGTGTATGGTGAACATTTTCTCATATTCTTATATGTCAAAAACATACATTTTATGACCCTGTAGTATTTCATCACATAGATACAGTGTAAGTTACTAAACCAGTTTCTATTGTTGCAGGGTTAGATTTTTTACCATTATAAATGCTGAAGCAATAAATATCCTTCAAATAAATTTCACATTTGATCATTTCTTTAGAATAAATTTCCAGAAATGGCTAAGGGAAACAAACATTTCTTAAGATTTTTGGCTTCTCGATCTTTGACATAATTTTAAATGTAATTTATTCTGCTTTGAGGGAGACCCTTAAACTCATAGCCAATTCCATGCAAAACAAGACAATAAAAAAAGTCAGCTGTATGTTAACATGGAAACGGAACTGGTTATCCAAGAGATTTTTAAAAGTCACACAGACAGGATAAAGGGGTGTGGCTCGGTGGTAAAGCAGTTGCTTAGCATGTTTAATGCCCTGGTTCAATTCCCAGCACCACAAAAATAAAAAAGCTGTAGGAAGGGCCAGGCATTTAGCTCGGTGGCACAGCACCTGCATAGCTTTGTGACAAAATAATTGCAACAAAGCTTTGCCTTAACCCGGAAACCCTTTCCGTTGTTTCTCAAGATTCTAGGGATCAATACTGTGACTATTTTAAGAGTTAGTCACTGGCACACACCTGTCATCTCAGCACTCTGGGAGACTGGAGCAGAAGAATCACAAATCCAGGTGGTGGGCAGGTACTTAGTGAATTAGGGAGACCCTGTCTCAAACATAAAGTTTTTAAACAAAGGGCTTGGGATGCAACTCAGTGCAAAGGCCCTGGGTTCAATTTCCAGCACTGAAAAAGAAAAAACAATGATTTAAGGATTATAATTTTTTATGTTAGATGAATAAAACACGAGTCTTTTTAATTTAGAAAATTTCCCAGGGAAATGAATTTTTTAAAGCTTTACTATTCTGACTCTGGTCAGAATGTCCTAAAAGGATTGTAATGCATAAGAAACACAATCCAATGAATCAAGTCTTTGAGGACAGCAAGGTAGGCTTAGAATATGAAAATTGAATGAATTCATTCATTCATTTACAACAGCAGGCACTAAGTCACTGAAGTGCCCAGGTTGGGCTTGGTCTTGAGATTCTCCTCAGTCTCCCAGACTGCTAGAATTACAGCTGTGAACCACAACACCAGGTGAAAAACATACTTCTTATAGGACAAATCTGTCACTGAAAAGAGAAAGACACCAGAGAAAATGAGCACAGGTTTGGCAGTCTGAAGTTGAAGCATTCCCACCAAATAGACTCTATGATCTCAAGAACAGGCCAAGGTCCTGCTGGAAACAGGGAAGTGGAGAACAGGAATGTGAGCAAGTTGATGGGAAAGTAGAGGGTATGAATGGGTGATGTAGACTGGAGAATGGCATGGCTTTGCCAGCTGGCAGTAAGTCCTCCTATGAGGACCAAAGTCATGAATTAAGCAGTCACCTGGCTTCATGGTTTTTCTCCAGCAATTTTGATGAGTTGGAAATGGATTATGTGATGACAGAAGCCAGATAATAGACTTTTAAAAGCGGGCTGTAGCGGTACACACCTGTAATCCCAGCACTCTGGGAGTCTCAGTCAGGAGGATGACAAGCGCAATTCCAGCCTTTACAATTTAGCTATTTAGTGAGACTTTGGAATAAAAAGAAAAAGCAAAACAAATGGTGGAGGGGGGATTTAAGAATGTATCTCAGTGAGAGGCCCGAGGTTCAATCCTTTGTACTGCAAAAAAAAAAAAGAAAGAAAAGAAAAAAGATTTCTCGACCTTTTTGCTAAGATCAAGTGAAGAAAAGAAAAAAGAAAAAGACTTTCACAAGGTGTCGGGGTTAATTGGTTGAAAGATACTTAGGTAAAAAAGGGAGGTGGGGATTTAACTCAGTGGTTCTGGTGCTTGCCCCTGAAAGTGCAAGGTCCCAAGTTTGATCCTTGGTACCAACGAAAAATATATATATACTTAGGTAAGAAAGGGTACACACTTCAGTAAGAAAGGGTACAATAAATTAGCTGGAAAGTAAGGCTAGAATTGTTGTACACGTGTTATCTCAGCTATTTGCAAGGCTGAGGCAGGAAGATCACAAATTCAAAGCCAGCCTAAACAATTTAGTGAGATTTGTCTCACACTCTAGTGGCTGAGGCAGGAGGACCCCAAGTCTGAGTCTACCCGGGACAATTTGGCCATTTAGTGAGACCCTTTCTCAAACGTAAATAAAGGGGCTGGAACGTATAGCTTAGTGTGAAGGTCCTAGGTTCAATCCCCAGTACCACAAACAAAAACTTTAAAATTTTTAAATAAAATAACTTTCAAGACTGGTGTAGAGAACACTGTAATCCTAGCTATTCCAGGAGGCTCAGGTAGGAGAAACACAAGTTCCCAGCCAGCCTGAGCAATTGAGTGAGACCATATCAAAAAAAATTGTTTTTTAAAGGGGTGGAGGATACATGTAGCTCAGTGGTAGCGCACTTGCCTAGCATTTATGAGGCCCTGGGTTCAGTTCCAAATTCACCACAACTTTCAGATTCAACAGGTGAATGAAAAAAAATTTGTTTTTAAATTTTGTTTGTGGGGGAGTAGGATGAGTAGGATGAGTCATTGTTCTAAGGCTTAAACTACCTGAAAAATATTTAGTGCAAAAGCCCTATGAAAATGAAACAAATTAAAAACAGTTCAAAGGCAACATCTTCAGGCAGCTCACTAAGAGTCCACTGTTGTACGCGCAGCAAATTTAAGTGAGAGAATGTTATCTTCAAACATCAGTGGTGCCTCCCCTCTGAAGATCCACATCCGGCCACTGCCCTAGCCCTGGACGCCCTAGCTCGGTCTCCACCTCGTTCAGATCAAATCCAGCCCTGGTAATGCTGAAACCTGTCAGTCAGTCCAGCAAAACCTACCTCTTAAAAACTTCATACAGTCAGGCTGGAGACAGTCTTGCCAATTCAAATAGATTCTGGCCCACTGCGTATGGGCTTGCTGAGATAAAGCTCGGGACTTTATTGTTCTGCCCATTATCGTTTGAGACAAAACTAGAAAAATAACTGAAGGAGACTGCAGATCGGAACAACCCACACGAATTTCATTTTCTGGGGTTACCAGTCACGGCAAACCATGGTTCTTTGTCTCTGAGCCCGGTTCTCCTAAAAATAAAAACACCTATGTGCCTAAGGAAGCCGCTGGTGGGAGACAGATGGGGAGAGCGAGAGACAGAAGCAACTTTCACAAGGCGTCGTAAAAATTCTAAAACGACTCGCTAGTTAAAACACAGCATTACTAAGCTTAATATTATTGCTTAAATAGAGGTGAATATTGAGATTTTTTTGAGAAAGGCATATTTTTAAAAACTGCCTCATGAAAAATCTTTCAAAGAGTGTTTCTTCAAATTTATTGTAAACATTTTTAGTCAAGTCATTTGTTTTAAATTTAACCAATTTAACCATGTAAAATCAGGTAAACATTGTTTTATAAAATATAAAGCAATTTGTAAAGCATAATTGGGGGTTTAGAATGCAGAGAAATGATTAAGACACCGTAACTCCGAGGTGAGCTTTCTTCTCTGGTTTAAAAAAAAAAAGCACCTGGAAACACACACATACACACACGTATATTTATGAAATGTATATGTTCATATAGGTGATGCCCATTTTCAGGAAGACATTTTAATTATAGTCTATTTCTGAGACTACCAGGTTTTAATTTCAATCAGCAACACTAGTTTGATTAGAGTTCCCGGCCTAATTATAGGTCACTGGGCTTCCTTGAAATGAGAATCTAGCAAGCACCCGCTGTTATTTGAAGCTGACCACCAAGGCGTTCCTAAATACTGCGTTCGTTTCACTGTTACAGTAGCCAACATTAGCAACGTAACCCAAGGATTGATTTCAACAAATGTACACACGGATTTGCCTGAAGCTCCCAGTAAACTGCTCAGGGGAAATAATTTAGAAATCCCCCCGCCTTGAGGGTAAGAAGCGACAGAAGGAAATTTTGTCACAAATTCAAGGACATTTACAAGTGTTCAGCAGCAGAGGTCTGGCTCTTCCTGGATACTGGGAACAAAAGAAGCGTTCGCGAGTGGAGGGGGCACTGGACTCCCCCAAGTGAACCAGACCGAGGGACTCGAGCGCCTTGGCGCCTGCTCCCGCCTGCCCTCCGAGGCACCCTTCGGGGAAGGCCGGGCCGCAGCTATTCTTCGCACACCCGAGTCCCGGGGACAGAGAGGCCCGGCCCGGCTCCCCGCGGCGGGGCACAAACACAAAACGACTCATGGTGAAGAGCGAAGAAGAGAAGGGAAACACAAACGGGGCCAGCGCCGCGCTCCCGCCCGAGCGGCTTTTAAACTGCGTGTCTACAACCCCCTCGCTCGGCGCCGCGGCTGATGGAACCCGCGCGAGCCGACCGGCCAATCAGCGCGGCGCTTGCTCCCGCCGCCGGCCAATGGCGGCGCGCGTCCTTGGGGCGCGGGCGAAGCTGGGCGCTCTCAGTTGGCCTCTAGTGTGTGGGCTGGGGTTTGTGCGGCTCCCGGGTCGACAGCGCTCGGGCCGTACTTCTGCTCCCGGGGGCTTTTGTGCCGGGCTGCGGCCCCGCTCCGCGTCCGCTCGATCCAGCTCGGCCCGCGGCGCTCGGCCCAGAAGGGAGCCTCCGTGAGCGCCGAGGCGGCGGCGCGGCCCCGGCCAGCAGCCCCGAGCGATCGCGCTGCGGGGCGGCGCGGGCCCCGAGATGCCGGAGTTCCTGGAGGACCCGTCGGTCCTGACCAAAGACAAGTTGAAGAGCGAGCTGGTCGCCAATAATGTGACGCTCCCGGCCGGCGAGCAGCGCAAGGACGTGTACGTACAGCTCTACCTGCAGCACCTCACGGCGCGCAACCGGCCGCCGCTCGCCGCCGGCGCCAACAGCAAGGCCCCGCCGGACTTCTCCAGCGACGAGGAGCGCGAGCCCACGCCGGTGCCCGGCTCCGGGGCCCGCGGCCGCGCCGCCGTCGGCAGGGTAAGGACCCGCGGCCACAAAGGCGCGTGCTCGGCGGAGGCCGCGTCCGTCGTCCCCCCGCCCCCGCCGCCGCGCCGTCCCCGCGCCCGGCCTGGCCGCGAGGGGCCCGCCCGTGTCCTTTTCAAAATCCTCGGCCGGCCGACCCCGAGACGCTATAGGTTCACTTCGAGCGTTTTCCCGCTTTCGTAACTGAGTGACTCGCAGTGGAGTCCCAGAGCGCCCCCTGGAGGGCAGTTGGCGACCTGCTCCTGGCCAACCCGTATTTGAAATAAAAAGATCCCGCCTTTTTAAATTTAAAAAACAATTAT
Organism: Heterocephalus glaber; assembly: GCF_000247695.1. Next base: position 9,035,921 of record NW_004624750.1, on the reverse strand, counting down.
TTTGCATAGGGAGGGCTTTTTGAACCGTTGATGTGTTCTTGTTTGATTTTATTCTCTTCCGGCCATAGGCAGTCTTTTGGCGGGGAAGCCGTACCTCTAAATTAAAATGAACATCTAAAATTACATTTTAAAGCGCCCATGGGTACATTGGAAAATTCTAGTTAGAGTTTGGGTTGGTGATTGGTTGTTTTATTTTTCTGCCTTTTTGTTGAGTTCTGCCCAAGGAAGCAAAGATTCGGAATGAAGGAAAGTGTTTATGATACTCTGATGTGTCACTATTACATTTTGAAATGTGATCCTGATTAAATTTCAGATTGGCTCCAACAACTGCTTGATAGCTTACTTTTCTCTGGGAAATTTGAAATGCTACTTTGCAGCTGCCTGCTTACTTGACTTGAATCGTAATGCATGTGCATGTGTTAAACCATATTGATCGGTGTAACAGTGTTTTTGTGAGATGGTGAATGTGGTGCTGGTGCTGCTGCTGCTACTAATTATTAATACAATGTACAGCTCAAAATTCCTTTTTTTTTCTTTTTCTCTTTTTCTTGGGTGGGTGTGTGTGTGTGTGTGTGTGTGTGTGTGTGTGTGCTGGGGACTGAACCCACGGCCTAGTGCATGCGCTCTCTCACTGATCTAATCCCCAACCTATTGCGTCTTTCAGAGTTTTGCGGTACTAGCTTTTAATTTTTTAAAAATGTCTAATTGTTTCCCTGACTATTCAGGTGGAAATGAAAGAGATGTAATAGATATATATAAATTGTGTGTGGTGCTGAGAGTCAAATTTAGGGCCGTGCACATGTTAAGCAGGTGCTCTGCCACTGAGTTACATCCCCAGTCAACACCTGTAAATGGAAATGAAAACTCAGCTTGGGCTCTCGAGAAGTTTCGACAATCTCATAAATGTCTTAAGGTGGTGTCTGGCACATGGTAGTGTCTAATAAATATCTGTTAATATCTGTTCTTTTTGTTGTTGTTGATTGTTTTTGTTTGGTTTTGGTTTTTGGTTTTTTGAGATAGGGTCTTGCACTGTAGTTCAGGCTGGCTTTGAACTCAGTGTCATCCAGGCTGGCCTCCAACTCTCCCCCACCCTCCTGACTCAGCCTCTGAGTGCTGAGACGTATACCCAGCTTTTTTGTTGTTGTTGTTCCACACCTATTTTGTTTTGTTTGGTACCGGGGATCGAACTCAGGACCTTGCATTTGCGAGGCAGGCGCCGGAACCACTGAGCTAAATCCCCGGCCCTACACCTGTTTTTGATGATTACTATTTGTGAGTTTAAAGAAAGCCACAGTAGTTCTTTATAGAACCCTATGTGATCTTCTATGTAAATGTATTACACCATAAATTTTTGATTGTAAAAATTTTAAATTTCAATTCGATTACCCTTCATTTTTGAGTTCCTGATGTGTGTTCTTTCCTACAGAAGATTGGTTTCTGCAGACCTCTCATCATAATTCAATTTCTTGGTTTAAAATTTTAAAATTTGTGTTATTTCCTCATACCTGTTTCCTCTTATCCCACCTTAACTCACTTTTGTGTGAAATAATTTTTTTTTTTTACACAGGCTCTCACTATGCAGTTCAGGCTGGCCTTGAAGTCTCTGTTTGGCCCAGGCTGGCCCTGAACTGTGGTGATCCTCCTGCCTCAGCCTCCCAAGTGCTGGGATTACAGTCATGTGCCACTACACCTTTTTTTTTTTTTGTACCGTTGATCGAACTCGGGTCCTTGCGCTCGCACTCGCGCTCGAGAGCGGGTGCCGGAACCACTGAGCTACACCCCTGGCCTAGGTCACATTTCTTAAACAATAGTTATTAGGAGAAAGCCAAGTTGTGTTTGAGAGTTGCAGATATGGCAGATTTAAAATTTTAATTTTATTTTGTGGTACTGGGGGTCGAACCTAGGGCTTTCCCAGTGAACTACAGCCCCAGCCCTCTTCAGTATTTTTTTAGACAGAGTCTCCCTCTGTCATTCCCACTTGCCATCTTCCTGCCTCAGCCTCTCAGAGTAAAGTATGCACCACCATGCCTGCTGACAGGCAGGATTTTTAAGTGGTGAATTTCAACGTTTTGAAACAAGCATTAATGTGAATTTGGCCAAGATTTAATGTTTGTTTAGCACATCCTTTCTGTCTATCGTGGGTGTTTGAGGAATACTTTTAATTAAAAGAGGAATCATTTCATATCTGCCACCATCATAACGTCGTTTCTTACATTCTTTGTGTGGCATGACAAAACTTTGCCCAATTTTTTATTTGTGCCAAGTTTTTAATTTTGGTTTATGTATTTCGGTAGCGGTATTTTTAGGTATTGAAATTATCTAGATTATGGGCACAAGAATACACATTTACAGAGTTGATAATCAGTCTTTTTGTTCCAAAGTGCAAAGATGAAGGTATGGTAGCTATTTAGGAGCCATTTGAGCATAGTAACATTCTTACATGATCTTGACTACATCGTGGTGGGTGGATTTGTTTGTTGTTTTGTTCCATGTTGGGGATTATGGACCCAGCGCCCTGTATTTGCTAAGCACGTGCATTACCTACATCTCCAGCCTATTATGAATTCTTAACAGGAAATGTTTAAAGACTTAGGACAGAATAGTAAGAAAATACCAGCAGTGAGGAATGTTAATTAAATTATAAATTGACCACCATACTACATAATAAGGTGTTTTAAAATGTGCCAATCCTAAATCAGAAAGTTACAGATTCAAATTCCAGGTCTGCTGCTTTCTTAGAAGACCTTTAACAGTGAACATTGATTGCCTCTCACATCTCCATTTTCACATCAGTTGAGGAATAATCTAATAGCCACTTAATCAGATTGAGGATTGATTACATAAAGTTGGGCAAGTGAAGTGCCTAGTGCTCAGTCCAGTAATTGATAGCCATTTATTACAATGCAGAGTTACCGTAATAATAGTTTTCAGAAAGGATGAGGTAAATATGTGAAAGTGATATATAAGCCCTGTTCAAATATTACTGTTTAGCAGCATAGTGTACAGGTTTCCCTAGTTGGTCTTGCAGCCTTTAGACTTGTTGTCCCACACTGTAGAATAGGAATATTGGTATCTTAAAGGATTTTTTGGATTCTCTAAGTTAATAATATCGGGCACTTAGAACACAATTTAGCATATAATGTATGTGCAGTGGAATCTATTTTAGAATAGTAATTATTACTATCATTCAATATCTATCACAAATGTTGGATTTTTAAATTGGAAAAAAAAGATGAGAGATTATCTAGCATCTCGGAAGGAACTGGTCAGTGGTGCCTGGTCCACATATAAGTGGTTTTCTTAAAGGAAAAGCAAAACTATCTGAAGACAGAGCTCAGTACCATTAATTGTTTCCTTCTTGGTTGAAACTGCAGACTTTTAATCATATATACTGCAACCACCTGCTTCCCAATTTTTGTTCTTAATAAATTTGCTGTTTATAAAAATGGCATTACTTTTTTGAAACTTCTCCTTGCAGATTAAAATTTAAAATCAGCCTGTTGCAAACCTCTGTTCAGTGTATTCATCTTATTCAAGTTTACTGCATAAGATTTCTTTGTTCAGCTGAAGTTTTTCATTGTGTTTTAAGAGAATGTAAGGGAGTTGAGTAAGTGACTTAGTTTTCATTCATTCATTTGACAACATTTATCAGATGCCTAGTTCTGTGTCAGGCACTCTTAAGGTGCTTTAAATAAAATATGATAGTGCTCGTACTTTCTAGTGCCAGCTACACAATAAAAATACAGATTAGGCCCAACGTTAAGGCTCAGTATGGGGGAGGCATTTTAAAATAGAGGTAACTCAAGCAAAAGAGTTGAGGTGTTGCTATCAAGCCTGACTTGGAGTTACTGCTCAAGGAGTTTGGAGAAAATAAAGCATGCATACAAGTAGGTGGGATGTGGTAGATGCTAGAGAAAGGTTTCTTGAAAATTGAAGGTTGTTGGAATTCCTGGATGTTTTCTTTTTTGCTTTTTTTTGGTACTGGGGCTTGAACTCGGGTCCTTGGGCTTGCAGGGCAGGCGGTCGAACCACTGAGCTAAATCCCCAGCCCTCCTGGATGTTTTCTTGATAGTAAAAGTTGAACTTTCTTACTCTAAAAGTAATTTTAACCTAATTTTTTTTTAATTGAAGTATTTTCATTATATAATGTAATTTTTCTCCACAGCCTATCTGTACTTTTGGGGGGAAAAGTGGGGTTATTCACATAAGATTAGGTCTATTTAAGCCCCTTTTTTTCCTAAAAAATTCAGGGCTTTAAATATAGAAATCTGAGATTCTAGGCAACTATTTTGTCATCAAAGTGTGGGTTACTTCCGGATTTGAGCCTCAGCTGGATGTGATGGCACATGGTTGTAATCCCAGTGCTCTGGGAGACTGAGGCTGGAGGGTTACAGAATCAAGCTCAGCCTGAGGAGTTTGCCAAGATGCTTACTAAAACTTAGGCCTGGGATTTAGCTCAGTGGTTCCGGTGCCTACCTAGCTTACTAAAACTTAAAATGGGCTGGCAACGTAGTTCAGGGCAAAAGCCCTAAATTCAATCCCTAATACTAGGGGAAAAGAAGATTTGAGCCTAACGTAGCTAGCTTGGTACAGAATGTATGTATGGCAGAACTTTCTGAAAGTACCACATACAACTTTTCACAGCCATCTCTTTATTAAAAGACTTGTTATGAATTGACTTTATTATTCTTTTTGTTTGTTTTGTATCGGGATCGAACTCAGGACCTTGTGCTTGCAAGGCAGGCAGTGGTCCTCGGCTGACTTTATTATTCTTATTAGCCTTTTTGGAAACCCAGAATTAATTGGAAAGTAATCAGTTGCCACAACTTTATATAATTATGGCCATTTGCCATAAGCATATCTGGGGTACAGTATTGACTCTTCCCTTAAATAGTAATTCAGAGCTAAATGAACTTTGGTTGATGTTTTGGGCCATTATTTAAAGTAGTTTCTTAGCACCATAGTTCTTTCTAGGATTTATTAAAGCTATTCACCACAATCTTAAAAGGTACACATACTTTGATTGCCTTCACCTGTTTAACTTTGGAAATTTATATAGTTTTTTGTTTTTGTTTTGCAGTGCTGGGGATCAAACCTAGGGCCTACCACAGGCTAGCTAGCAAGCACTCCACAACCAAGCTATGTCCTTGGGGCTTTATTATTTTATTTTGCGACAGAGTCTTGCTAAATTGCCCAGACTGGCTTTGACTTTCTGGACCTCCTGTCTTAATCTCCCAAGTAGCTCAGACTACAGGAATGTGCCACCACACCTGGCAAAATTTATATAGTTTTCTTTGGAAAATACTGCTGTTGTTCAGATTATTTCAAAAACTTGTTTTGATATTGACCTCAAAGTTTGTTCCATGTTCTTTCAACTGTTGTAGCGAAATGATCATAATAACGAAAGCTGTGTCAGAGGTGATACCTGCCGTAACTATGAATCTGTCAAACTTCCTTCAGAGGTTATAAACTGGCTCCTAAAATGTCTAAGTTACAAGGAAAGTAATGATTCAGCCTTCTTAAATTCTGATATGCTGTTTAATTTAAGGTAAATAATTTTGTATATAACAAAGTATAAAAGCCTTTACGGTAAAGTAAGTCTTGAATTTTCCTGGATCCATTTAAATTTTAAGGATCATCAAAAGAGGTCAGTAGTAAACTTGAGATGAGAATGTTTAGAGCCATCCTAGCTTCACTTTGCAACTTTCATGTTGTTCTGTCTCCTTTGCCATCAGGAGTTAAATGAAGTGTTAAAAACAAAAGTAAATAAATAAGCATAAGATTTTTGATTCCTTACTACTTTAGGTAGGTAATTCGAAACTATTTCAACAGTAATTTCTATAACCTTTAAGCTACCTTTTCATTAGGTTTGTACAGCCTAGTTACAAATGCCTCCAGATAATGAGATACTTCTAATTTAATCAGATTACTATGGACTAGTGTAACTATAAATCAACTTGTAGGCAGAGTTGTGTGGTTATTTTATATAGTGTTATTTATCTAGTACTGTATATGAATGCTTAAATTTATGTGGAGGTGATAATTGGATTTTGTTTACAGAAAGCAACAAAGAAAACTGATAAACCAAGAATAGAGGATAAAGATGACCTAGATGTAACAGAGCTCTCTAATGAAGACCTTCTGGATCAGCTTGTGAGATACGGAGTGAACCCTGGTCCTATTGTGGGTATGTTGACAAAATTTCAAATATCTTGTGTGTGAAGCATGGCCCCAGGTTATTTTGCCTCTTGCCTAGTGGTTGCAATTTAGATTCTAAGGGCCAGTCTGCTAATAACTATTTATATGACCTAGACTCTAGTTTTCTTGACTCTAAATGATGGAAATAAAATGACAGAATTGAATTAGATTTTTTTTTTTAATTACCTGTTGTTGAGATTGTTTTATATGTTGCTCATATCACATACTACCTGATAAGGCCATATGGGTCTTTTATGGCAGTTGAGGAAAATCTAAGTTAACATAACTGGCCAGTTCATCCAAATTACAGTCATACCGTAGTAGCCTCTTCCAGTTATCATTAAGGTATCTTACGGTAAGTTATGTCTTGACTGGGTTTTAAGAATGATAGTCTAGGCTGGGCATGGTGATGCACCCTATAATCCCAGCACTTAAGAGACTGAAGCAAGATTGCCATGAATTCAAGGCCAGTCTGGGCTACCTAGTGAGTTGAAGAGTAGCCTGAACTACATACCAAGACCCGGTCTCAAAAAACAAACAAACAAAAAAAAGATGAGGGGTAAAAAAGTTTAAAGGAGAAAACGGGGGAGTGACAAAACCCCCAGAGAAGTCATTATTAAAAAATTATAATTAAAAAAAGAATAATACACTAAATAAACAAAAAGAGAACTTAGACCCAAATACACTAGATTTCCATCATTGAGTTATTTGTAAGTGACAGTGAATTGCATGGTTGATACTATCTTAGTGTTTGAGGGTTTTGTCAGTAACTTCAAGATGAGAAAAATTTATTTTAATTCTCCAAAGTTGTAAAATTTTGAACACTGATGATTTGGCAGTTTGGGGCTATTGTGACATAAGGATTTAGATTGATAGATAAATCAAGAATATAATTACCAATAGATATTTGATACCTTCATTAAATTTTGTATTTAAAATTCTAAAAGAGACACTGAAAAATGTTTACTAATGTTAATATACACTACATTATGTGTTGGGATATGAACTGTTCATCTTAAGACTACTTACGTAACATTTCTGGGAATGTGTTTATAAAAGACATCCATTCTCATTTTACTTCCGTTGGCAGAAATTAAGATACACAGCTAGTGTAAAACAAAATAAAATCTACTTAAATATGGCTTATGGAACTTTTCCTCATAACTGGCTACTTGTAGGCATATTAGTCCCTTAGTATTGTGGAGTGTGATCATAGTTATTCTCTAGAGTGCAACCTGTTTATAAAAAAGATTTTTCTGCATTAACAAGTATTTTTATGTAGTTATTGGAAAAATATACAAAGTTCAAGACCTGCAGAAAAAATAGTCCCATATAGTTCTTAAATAGGTAATCTCCTGTTAATACCTACTGTGTATTCTATGTTATTAAAAGAAACACCGTGGGGTTGAGGGTATGACTTAGTGGTAGAGCACCTGCCTAGCATAAGCCAGGTCCTGGCTTTGACCCCAGTACGCAATAAATAAGCAAAGAACCTAAATAAAAGAAATATTGTAATCTTGTACTAAAGGCTTAGGAAAATACCTGTTTTAGAAAAGGTACATTATATATTATTTTTAACCACTTCAGTTTAGAAAAAGGAAAAGGTGAAAGTAAACAGGATGCTTGTGTGTGCACGTGTGTGTTACCAGAAATTGAAGCTAGGGCCTCAGCACTGAGCTGTGTCTTCAACTCTTATTTTTTGAGACAGCATCTTGCTAAATTACCTAGGCTGGCCTCAAGGTTGGGATTGTCCTGCCTCAGCCTCCCAAACTACTAGGATTACTACTAGGCACGCACCACCACACCTGGCTGCGATGCCACTTTTTGGATTGAACTCGGGACCTTGCGCTTGGGAGCCAGGCGCCAGAACCCCTGAGCTAAATCCCCGGCCTGCTGCTTCTTAACTGATAGTTTCTGACCTGGATCTTAATTAAGACAATGCAACCACTAAAGTAAGTTTTCCCTTAATACAGGAACAACCAGGAAGCTTTATGAGAAAAAGCTGTTGAAACTGAGGGAACAAGGAACAGAATCAAGATCTTCTACTCCTTTACCAACAATTTCTTCTTCAGAAAATACAAGGCAGAATGGAAGTAATGACTCTGACAGATACAGTGACAACGAAGAAGGTAAAATTTAAAATGATTTTACTCAAATATGTGTAATTTTTTTCACATTCATAGATTCAGTGACCATGAAGAGGGCAAAATTGAAAACAGTGTTGTCAGAATACATGTTATTTTCGTTTATATCATTTGAGCAATATTCCAAGTTTGCTTTTTTATTTACTCATTTAATACAGAGTATTATTTTGTACTCCAAAAAAACTATATAAATACTATGCTAATATTTGTTTTTAGTCCATGTTATTTTTTTAGACCTAATACTGTTACATGTGTATCTCTTTATTCTTTGTAATTAATATAAAGTAATTGAATATGCCATATTTTCTCTTTTGGTAGGCATTTAAATTGTTTATAGTTCTTGCAAGATAATCTTAATTTCACAGCAACTTTAAAGAAAATATTTTGACCATAATTTTATATACTATTTTTTAAAAATTAGACTATGATATTTATTTTTGGGACTAATACATGAAATAACTGTCCTTAAAATTACTATAAATGTAATTTGTTACGCATTTGTTATTCATATATGACTTGTTAATTTTGTGATTAATTTGATCTAAATTGGTTATACTTCCATTAGCAGTTTCCAAATTTGTGCTTACTTTGGCAGCACATATACTAAAATTTCCAAATTGATTGTTCAGAATATGAAATATAGTCTTTTTCTTCAACAGCACTATTTTAGCAAGGAGGCAAAGAATAAAATTAGCTTAAACACAGGTAATACTTAAACTTCCTGCCTCTTTTGCCTCTACAGGAAAGAAGAAAGAACACAAGAAAGTGAAGTCCACTAGGGATTTTGTTGCTTTCTCTGAACTTCCAACTACTCCCTCTGGTGGATTTTTTCAGGGTATTTCTTTTCCTGAAATCTCCACCCGTCCTCCTTTGGGCAGGACTGAACTACAGGCAGCTAAGAAAGTACATACTTCTAAGGGAGACCCACCTAGGGAGCCTCTTATGACCACAAGCTTGCCTGGCAAGGGACAGATGCAGAAGTTAGCCTCTAGAGGGAATTTGTTTACTTCCTCCAAGTCTAGCCACGATAGTTGTTTAGAGAGAAGTTCTTCTTCATCTTCTCAGCATGAACTCACTGCCATGGGCTCTACCGCAGCTTCTCCTTCAGTGATTAAAGAAACCACTACCACTTACTCTAAAGACATAGTAGAAAACATTTACCATAGAGAAAAAAGTGGAATTCAGCCATTACCTACTAAAAGGGCCAATATTTCAGATCAGTCAGTTCTGTCCAGCGAAAGTGAAGTGCTAGAGGAGTGTAGGAGATCACAGGTACTTTCTCCACCACTTGCTCAGGCGATCAGAGAGTATGTCAGTTCTCTGTTAGTCCAGGGTGGGGTAAGTAGTTTACCTGGGACTTCTAACTCTATAACCACACTGGATATAGAAAAAATACTTAAGAGAATTGATCCATCTAAATTTCAAGAAACCAAATCCCTGTCTTCTCCACGAAAAGTCCCTAGACTCAGTGAGAAGGCAGTAGAGGAAAAGGGTTCCAGCTCCTTGGTGGCATTTCAGAGTATACCTGGATCTGCACAGATGTCTGCTTCTGCCAAAACTGTTATCTCTGAGTCGCTTACTACCTTAGGCATAGAAATGTCTACGCAGTCACAGCATGATAAAATAGATGCCTCAGAGCTATCTTTTCCTTTCCATGAATCTATTTTAAAAGTAATTGAAGAGGAGTGGCAGCAGATTGACAGACAGCTACCTTCATTGGCATGCAAGTATCCAGTTTCTTCCAGAGAGGCAACACGAATATTATCAGTTCCAAAAGTAGATGATGAAATCCTGGGGTTTATTTCTGAAGCCACCCCGCCAGCAGGTGTTCAGCCAGCCTCCACTGAATCTTGCAATAAACATTTGGACATAGCGCTCTGTAGAACATACGAAGCTGCAGCATCAGCATTGCAGATTGCAACCCACTCCGCCTTTGTAGCTAAGGCTACGCAGGCAGACATCAGCCAGGCTGCACAGATTCTTAGTTCAGATCCTGATCGCATACCCCAGGCACTCGAGATTCTGAGCAAAGCGTATGATGCGGCTTCGTTTCTTTGTGAAGCTGCATTTGATGAAGTGAAGATGGCTTCCCGTACCATGGCCTCTTCCACTGTTGGCCGCCGGCATCTCTGGTTGAAGGATTGCAAACTTAGTCCAGCTTCTAAGAATAAGCTGACTGTTGCTCCCTTCAAAGGTGGCACATTATTTGGAGAAGTCCACAAAATAATTAAAAAGCGTGGAAATAAACACTAATAAAGATAAGAACAAAGACATCAGTCTTGTTTTTGATATGGAAAACTTAGGAGCTTTTGTAGGAGTGTCAGGTACTTTTAAGGTCAGATTGCACTAATTTCAAAATGGTAAGCTTCTACTCATTAAATTGTAGCATAAAAGTAATTCCCTATGTAGAAGTGCTCTTTTTTCTTTTTTCGATAGGTTGGTACAAACATAATCTTTATAGATCACATACTTGTCTCACAAATAGTTTACTGTTTTCTCTTTTAACAATGTTTTTACAACTCTTCAAAACTAAGAATATTCCAATAATTAAAATATAAGTAGAGTCCTTACTGTTTTTAATAGTATCATACATATGTTCCTTTGTACTTAGGATAGAAATAAACACTTATATATTCAAAATAATGATTTTTTTCTTTTTGCTACTCATGTCTAACTTCACTTTTTAGAACTTGTCCACACTTTACTCTTACATTCTTATTTTTGTTTGTTGCTTGTGTCTGATATTATGATGTCAGACGAAACGACTAGCCCACAGACAATGATGCACAAGAATTGAAATCTGAAGGGCTAGGGGTGTAGCTTAGTGGTTAACAGCATGTGTTTACCATGTGAGAGGCCCCAGGTCCAGTCCCACCCCCTCCCTATTTTTAATGAAGGAATTTAAATCTAGAGGCACTTTTTAGGCCAATGCCAGGATTTATTTTTCTAGTGAACTTCTACTGGTAGCGAAAGCAGTGTATGGGTTTCCATTTTGATGCAGGTGCCTCTTCTCTTCAGGGACAGGTAGTTTACAGTTCACAGACCATACCAATCCATGGACCACACTTTGAGGAACACTGCTCTGCATGACAGATTCTCTGTGCATACTCACTCACTATTCTGTCGTTAGGTGAACTAGACACTGAAAAGGTGGGGCCTCTTTCTTCCTCTTTCTTTTTCTTTCAAGGTATGTTATATTTCATGAGTATTTAGACTAACAATCTGGATGCTAAGAGCAAATTGCAATTATTTTTGTTTTAAAGCCTTAAATCATACCATATCCAAGTGTCTGTTTGTAAAAAGCAATGTATTAATCCTGTTTTCATTTCTATGATTGTAAGGTAAGAAAGTCTGTAGAGGCATTGTGGAAAATAGTCTTAAGCATGACAAAATATAGTCTCTTGGATACTTCTCTAGCCATTATCATAGGCTACACCTTCCAGCTTTGCAGCTTTCTGGAAGTAATTTTATTTGTTATTTGTCTTCTGCAATGTACATGTGTACATGTACCTACTAAGTGCTATGTGATTTTTTAAAATGTATTCTGTAGAATGCTCCTACAAATTCAATAAAGTTGTTAAATTTGAACAGTTTTGTGTGGTCTCCAGAAACATGTTGTATGTGTGCTTTATTCTTGGAGTTGCAACAAGTTGGCTATGTGTAGGTGAACATTCCTTTTCCATTTCATCATTGAAACTCACTTGACATTCCAGGGGTATAATTGAAAATATTCTAGTTACTTTTGAATACTTTTTCTTCTATTTGAGGACTGTGTTTTTATTGGCTGTTGGAAGCTAACTTTGTAAAAGGAATTAATTTCAACCAAATTTGTCTAATCAATTTCTCCTTGGCTACTACATTTTTTTACTTCATACTTTCTCAGATTCTGAATTGAAGCATAAAAGTAGATTTTCATAATGCTAAGGGTGGTCCCAAACAGATACATTGATAGGAGTGTTGGGGGATGGGGGTTTGGGGGTGATAGCTTAGTACTAAATAAAGATTGAACTGTTTGAGCAACTGTTTGAACCAACTTAGTAAAAATCACGTTAGGGGACAGATTCTTCGCTGACTAGTATCAGACTGAAAAGTTCAGAAGATGCATGGCTGTTTAGATAACTTTTTTAGCACATTTACCTTGAGATCATGCAAAGCTGAAGCTTTGTTTAGGATTTGACTCCATTCTTTTCTTTCTTTTCTTTTCTTTTTTTTTTGGTACTGGGGATTGAACTCAGGACTTTGTGCTTGTGAGGCAGGCGGCAGCACCACTGAGCTCAATACCCGGCCCTCTTTTTTTTTTGGTGAAAAAGTAATCTAACTTAAATTTTTGGTAGTAGAAGGTTTAGAAATAATTATTGTCTTACTAGTTTTGCTACACTATGATAAATGGCCACCACAGCAAGGATGTTAAAAATCTTATCAATGTTTTACACTTGATCTTAGCCAAAAGGCCGAGAAGCAGTTCTTAACAGTGTTTTTAAAAATCTAGATCTTCAAATGGTAACAAGGGTGGAAACATGAAATATTGACGTGGATAAAAAATACGTATCTTTCTGTTGTTGGCTTAATGTGACTATCATGATGGTAAGCTAGTAATGCAATAAAGTACTGGCTTATCTTCACAGAAATGTTATTTTATTTATGAGGAAGAAGAGAAGAGACCTGTAATTGTACTTTTTTGTGAACAACATTTTTTCTTGCCTTAATTGTACTATATCTGGGCTTTATATAACTACATCAAAGAAGAGACTATTTCTATTTTGGTGCTGAAGATTGAACCACAGGGCCTCAGCTATGTTAAGCATATGCTCTACCAGGGACTTTTCTACTGCATTCACTTATTAACATTGTCAGTTTTTTGTTAGTAGAGATTTGATACCAGACAGGCATTTTCTTTCCTAAAATTCTCTAGATATTTTCCTTCCACATACCAAATTTTAATAAGCTAACCTTTATATAGTACTGATGCACTACATGGACAAAACAGTGGTAACTGTCTTAATATCCTTCTCCCACATTGAAATCATCTAGTGAAAAGCTGCCTCAAGAGCACTGAATTCACTTTTATGTTAAAAGCTATTAGTCTGAGAAAAAGGAAAGAGTAGGAAGAAGTGGCAATCAGATTAAAAGAGCATGGGACATGAATGAAATAAATGTTTAAGGCAAGTTGTTAAACAATTTTGATCTATTGAGGTTCTTATCAAGAGACATTTTTTGTATTAATGTGCCTAAAACCAGGGTTCCAAAGTAATAAATGGAAAATACAGCTTCTATGTTCCAGAGAGTAATGATTTCTCCAATGTTATTTCCAGACTCTAAAATAGAGCTCAAGCTTGAGAAGAGAGAACCACTAAAGGGCAGAGCAAAGACTCCAGTAACACTCAAGCAAAGAAGAATTGAGCACAATCAGGTATCTAGTTTCATGGTCACTGTGTACAGGTGTAAGTGATCTCTCAACACTCATCCGTCTTGTCCTTGTACCTTTTAATAGGTGACATCTAGATTTCAGCACACTCAAACAACTTCATTGTTACATGGCACAAGAAATCTCAGCTTTATGGGTTTGTGTCAGTAGTGTAGCCTATATTTACAGCAAAAGCAAATGCTTGGTAAACAACTCACTTGGATTTTATTCCATACTGAACGAGATTCAAAGCTAGTCCTACTTGCTCTTGTTTGGTTGGTTTGTATTGGTAAGGATGGAACCCAGGGCCTGTGTATGCTAGGCAAGTGCTCTACCATCATGCTGCTTTTTGAGAGAAATATTTTAAAAGGTAGAATTGTCTAAGCCCTTTTTTTTTTTTTCCGGTACTGGGGATAGAACTTGGGTCTTTCTGCTTGTGAGGCAGGAAGCGGAACCACTGAGCTAAATCCCAGGCCCATGTCTAAGCACTTTTGAAACAACGTTTTTTAAAAGACAAGGGAATAGTTATATATTTGTTTCTTTGTCTACAAATTTTTGACTGCTTTTGCCTTCCTTGTCTTTTGTGGCCTTTCCCTAAACTCTGAAGCTAGTCTGGTTCTAAGACTACATTGTTTTGTTTTCTTTACTCTAAATGAAAGTTTGTTTGCTTGTGTGTGTGTGTGTGTGTGTGTGTAAGAGGCAAGATGAAGTTTTTAAAAAGGAAGATACAAGAGACTAAGGACATGTATAAAATGAACTAGTTGACCGAAAACCAACTATTGCCTCTAATTTAGCATTGGTTTGACTGACAGAACAAGACAGCTAACCCTAGAGGTTTTTCCTTACCCTAGTTACATATCTTTTCCATGTTCTGTTTGGCACTTTAAAATTCTGTATCCTCAGAAGAAATGTTCTTGATTTCTTGAGCAGTATCCTTCTTTTCATTCGATACAGCAAAGAAGTTGAATTTTACAACTATTTGTAACAAATGAGCTTGGGGGAGCCAGGTGCAGTGGTGCACACCTGTGATCCCAGCTGTTCAGGAGTCTGAGGCAGGAGGATTGCAAGTTTGTGGTCACCCTGGGCAAGTTGGTGAGGTTCTGTCTCAAAATTTAAAAAGCTAGGGAGGCAGCTAGGTGGTGGAACACTTGCCTAGCATGTTCCAGGCCCTGGGTCCAATTCCCAATACCACAGAAAAGAAAAGAAAAAAAAATCTGGTGACTGGAGAATGTATAGAATATGAATGAAGATTTTGTTTAACATACTAGAACCAAATTCCAGAATAAAAATTTTAACCATTTACTATTGCTAGCGAAGAACTGTTGAAGCATGCTGAAGTATAAGGAAATAAACAGCAAAAGAAACTAGGGAGAGCTTATAAGGACATTAAAATGGACAAACATGGAGATTTTGTTCCGAAATATGAAGGCAAGATAGTAGAAGTGTGTGACTGATCAGATATTAGGCTAAGGGGGGTGGTGGTACTGAAGAGGGTTTAATGGGTAATTGTTTGAGTTGGGGAATCAAAATTGAGGGGTGGGATAAGAAGCAAAGGAGAATCCAGGTTCAGGACATGACAGGCATGAGACATTAGAACAGAAGACCGGAGATAGAGACGGGTTTAGAGAAGACTTACAGGTGCCGAGCACTTGCCAATGTTTTACGTTCAGTGTCATCTCCACTCACACCTTCCAGCTTGACTTTTCCATGTCTAATCCATGTTCAAGTTTCTCCAGTCATAGAAACATCTCATTTATGGTTCGATTATATTGCTCAAATTAGGGTCTAAACAAGATTGTATATTTATTTTTGATTATTATTATTATTTATCTCTTAAATGTGTAGCTATGCATTTTTTTTTCCTTCCGTTTATTTTACTCTTCTATGTATTCCTTGGATATCCTCAGACTGAGAGTTAAACCAATAGCAAGGCAGTTCGATAGTCCTTTCTGTGCTGTCCCTTACAGTAGTCTCTGGCTATTATACTTGGAATGTATCTAGAGTTTTTAAGTTTTTAATTTAAGTGACTACATATGGCTAGTGCCTATCATATTGTACAGCACAGATCTAGGGAGTTGGTTAGATTCAAGTTCAGTTTCTTTGGCAAGAATAGCTCAGATTATCTTGTGGCCTTCCCATCCGTCATTTCAGTAGGTCCATGGATGTCCTTTTTTCTTTTGGTACTGGAGATCAAACTCAGGACCTTGCACTTTTGAGGCAGGCATGGTGCCACTGAGCTAAATCCCCAGACCATGGATGTCCTTTAGATAATGCTAAAATTTGTTCATAGGTTCAGTTGTTGAAAGATTGATCCATCTGATGCAAAGTTTACACCCCTTTATGTAGTAGTTTTAACAGCTGTTGATTATTGCCTAAATCCAGTACTTTATATATTTATGATCAGCTACTGTCATTATAATTATGTTTGTTTTTGTGGTGTGGGGATTGAAGTGAGGGCCTTGTGCATGCTAGACAAATGCTGTATCACTGAGCAGTACCCCCAGACAAAAAGTGACCCCCAGTTTTGGGGGAGGGAGGGCGGTGGAAGGAATTACTCCTTTCCAAGTTCACAGTGTGCCGCCTGTAGCCGGTGTGAATTACAAAGTATCTGTGTACTTTGTCTGATATCCTTATATCCTCTGTCCTATTGTCCCCCATTTGTCTTTAGTGATTTCTTGCTGAGTATTCATTTCTGCAGGGTTATCATTGCTACTATTACTTCCTATTAAAGAGAAAAATAAATTATGAATACGTAGTGATACTTTAAATTTACCAGTATAGACTAATTTTAGGGTGTTATACATATCTCTTATGCCAAGTGTCTTCTTCAAGTGATATTGTTCATGTAAGTATCACTTATAAAATACGACAGCATTACTATTAACCATAAAACTGCAAAGTACAGATGGAGGGTTTGGGGGGGGTTTGGTGGTGGTAGGGTTGAGTCCACCTGAGCTGTGACCCCACCCTCAGCCCCTAGAGTTCTGGGATTACACTGTATGCCACCAAAGCTGACTGGTGCCCACCTCCTTCAGGTCTTAAAGTCAAAATACTGTGCGTAAAGACACTTGAAAGAATCTTTTTCTTCATGTCCTAAGGGCATAACTTAATGTACTATTAGGTTTTATTTTTTGTTGTTTTGTAATAGAATTACACTTTCTCTCATTTTTAAATAATTATGGAGAATATGTGTGTGGTTTTAGTTAGGTGAAATAGAGTCAAATTTGACTTCTATAATATTTTTATGTATTTATTTTTGTTACTGGGGATCGAACTCGGGACCTTGCGCTTGTGCGACAGGCGCTGGAACCACTGAGCTAAACCTCTGGCCCATTGACTTCTATAATATTTTTTAAAATATAATTATATCCATATGTATGTATATATATTTTATATTTGGGGGGTTTTTTGGTTTTTTTGTTTTTTGGAACCAGGGATCGAACTCGGGTCCCTGCCGCTTGCGCAGCAGGCGGTGAAACCACTGAGCTAAATCCCCGGCCCTATATTTTATATTTGCATCTGTCTCCCTTATATAAAAGGCAGCCTACTTTGAACATTCCTTTCTCTCTTTACCCTAAATATGTATCCTAAAGATTACTTCATATCAGAATATAGCCATCTTCCTCATTGCTTTGTACAACCGTACTTTATGTGTTATAGTTTAGGGTTGTACTATAATTTATTCAACCATTTGTGATGGATCTTTGAATTTTCAGTTGTATATTGTTATAAACAAAGTGGCATTTTGTAGTTTCAGGTAGATATCAGTAAATAAGAATCGAAGTGTTGAAGCACTTTGAGTCCTGATGAGGTATATGAAAGAACTGTTCTCTGCTGAAAGAATGTGATAGGGGTTTCATTTCGTTCCTGTTGTTCTTTTCACTTACTCTTTTTGTTTTTCTTGTGGTGCTGGGAATTGGCCCAGGTCACTGAGCCATATCCCCAGCCCTTTTTAGTTAGAGACAGGTTCTTGTTGGCCTAGAACCTGCAGTCCTCCTGCCTCAGCTGCTTTTGGGCTGGGGATTTAGCTCAGTGGTTTCCCCACTTGCTGCACAAGCTCAAGGACCCGAGTTCGATCCCCAGTACCAAAAAAAAAAAAGTTAGTATGAATAATTATATTGGTCCTATTTTTTTACTTAAAGACTCTTTAGAATAAGGTAGCTTTTAATAATCTTGATTCTTTTTATAACGTAGTTTTGTGTAATTTTTTTACATTGCCTAAATTTTTGATGGGAGTTTATAGCCTTTAATAAACTCCACACCTGCATTCACATGTGCCTCAATTACTCAGTGTCTTCTGAGTTACTTTTTACTTGATAGCTTATCAGACAGCAATGAAGACAGGTTTATTTCTTTCTTTTGTCTCCATGACAAATCAAGATTTTCTGTAGAATATCTTGTTTTGAATATCAGTGATGCCTCAGTTCTTATTTTAGCTGTAAAACATATAACAGTCACGTGACTTATTTTACATACTGGTGAATTTCTTTTTAATCAAATGTTTGCTCCCTTACTAAATAATTATAGAATTGCATTACAATTTTTTTTATATTCTCAACTCACAGGTTTTTTTTGTTTTGTTTTGTTTTGGTACCAGGGATTGAACTTGGGTCCTTGTGCTTGCACAGCAGGCAGCGAAACCATGAGTTAAATCCTTGGCCCTAGTTTCTTATATTCTCAAAGTCATTATTTATAATCCTAATAAATAACTATTATTACTACCATAATATATTCAGGGCAGTGAACATTTATTCATTTCCCAAACCAAATAATCACTTTTATACTGTCTTTAATTATAAAATTAGGGTTAGCACCTTTCCACTTTTGAATACCAGATGTAACACAAAGAATGCCACTTATATCAGGTGTAATTCTATCAACATGACAAATTCTAGAAAAAAATATTTAGAATCTTTCGCTTGTGAAAAGAGTTGTCAGTTTTCTTAGAATTAATTCTAAATTAGGTAATGATAACAACTAATAAAATTGGTTGGTAGTTCTCAACCAAAGAATTTATTAAATCCAAACAAAAGAAAGTATGTTTTACAGTGTTCCAAGCAAGTTCCACAGGTGACTAATGAGTTTCTTGTATTTTTTTTCCACAGAAGAAAATAAAGAATCTTTAAGTGGAACTTGGCCTTTAAAATGTGAACATGTGATATTTTTATTTTTAGCCATAATGGTTTCAGTAAATGCAAGGTTAAAATTGTTGATAAGAGGACCAGGGATTTAGCTCAGTGGTTCCTCCGCCTGCCTTGCAAGCATCCCCAGTACCCCCCCAAAAAAGAGAAAGAAAAAATTGTTGTTAGAGATTATTTTAGTTACTCAAATAAAGCATAGCGAATAAACCTGGAATTTGGTAGGTTTAAGGAAAAAGGCTTTCTTCCCCTCCTCCCCTCTTCACCTTCTCCTGTTGGTAAATATCTGGTTGTATCACTTGCATGACTGATAAACTGTATGAGTCCTTTCAAGTAATGTAATTCTTTAAAGATTCTTTAAAATACTGGAGTGTATATTGCTAATATCGAATAGACTAGACTATCAGGTTAGATGTTTGTGTGTATAGTACTAGGCCTTCCAAGGCCTTCACACTGAGCTATATCCCCAGCCCTTTTTTTTCACTCTACTTTGATTTAGAGCTTTTTTTTTTTTGGTACCAGCGATCAAATGTAGGACCTTGCACTTGCAAGGCAGGTGCAGTGCCACTGAGCTAAATTTCTGGCCTTTCACTCTACTTGGAGACAGGGCCTCACCTAGTTGTCCAGGCCTGACTTGAATTTATGATCTTCCTGCCTTAACATCACAGTGTGATGGGATTATAGGCATGCACCACCATGCCTAGCTAAAGGGGATGATTTTTAAAATACTTCTGATTATTTTGGTTGGCATTGAGCAATTAATTATTAAATGAGGATAGTATTAAAAGTGGTGTCTGTCTGTCTGTCTGTCTGTCTGTTTTTGTGGTACTGGGGATTAAATCCAAAGCTTTGTACTTGTCAGGTAAGTGCTCTACCATTGAGCTGTGGAATTCCCAACACTTTTAAAAATTATTTTCAGGCAAGGATTTGGTAATTTGCCCTGGCTGGGCTTGAAATTGGGACTCTCCTGCCTCAGTCTCCTGAATAGCTGGAAATACAGGCATGTGTCACCATGCCTGCCTCCATTTATTCATTCATTTAAATTTGCATCTTTTATTTATTTGTGTTGGGGATTGAACCCAAAGGTCTTGCACATACTAAGCACATTCCCTCCTACTGAGTATGCCCTAGCCCTGCCAGGTACTTTTAGAGAAGATTTTTATTTAATTGGGCTATGGTGGAGTTGAGGGCATTTTATAGTTTTTCAAAGCTTTCCCCAGACGTTACTGTGCCACCAGGATTGAGAGCCTCAGATTAAAAATGATTGTTTCCTTTATTTAAATAATCAGGAAATTGACTATTAATAAGTGATTTGTGATTTGTTTGCACATTTATCTTTTGACTGACATCAATTTTGTATTCAGCAAATGTTTTTTAATTGATAGCAGCATAAGGAACCCTGAGATTCAGATTGTAAATAAAAGTTAACACTTTTTAAAATTTTTTTGGAAGGCAAGATTTTACTAAACCCTAAATTACCCAGGCTGAGCTTGATCTTGCAGTCCTCTTGTCTCAGCCTCCTTAGAGTGCTGGGATTACAGGTGTGCACCATCACACCAGCCAGAAGTAAAACCTTATAATGTCAATTCCAAATACAGTTAAGTGTCTATTTAGGTACATGAGATTATGCCTATATAGAGAGTTTTAGTAGTAATATTTCCATCAAACTGAATGGGTATTTTTATTGGGTGGCGCTGTTCTTGCCATAAGAGAACAGTAAAAAAATGTCTATAAATTAAATAGATACTGACTTGGACATACTACTCATTGACGGGTGTTGTCTAGGTAGAATTCAGAATGCTTTCTATCTGGTAATAGCGTTGGCTTTAAAATTGAAAAGTTGGTGCTCTCTTTGGCAGCACATATACTAAAATTGAAAATTTGCCACTTGAAATGCAGAATCTCAGATCCTATACCAGGACCTCTGAATCAGAATCTGCATTTTAACAAAACCTCCAGTTGATTAATATACACAATGCAGTTTGAGAAGCATTGTCCCAGTGAATTTCAGGCTATTATGTTAACAATTGTTACTATTTTCAGAGAAAAAAAGGAGTTGATATTTCAGGTTGCAATTTGAGACTACAGGGAAACAGCTGTCTATCACTGTTACCTTCTTTCTTTAGTTAGTTGTGAGTAGCATTGTGGTACCACAGTGACATACTAGGCTCGCAGACTTAATGAAAGTATGATCGCCAATGTTTTGCTGTGTCATTTTGATTCTGCGTCTTAAGAAGAGTTTGATTCTTGGGAATCTTCATTCAGATAGTTATTCAGTATAATTCAAACTGACTTTACTAAAATGATTCTAACCATGTGGAAAGAATGTTTGAGTGCAGGGCCTTGCACATGTTAGGCAAGTCCTGTGCCCCTGAGTACTATCCCCAACCAAAAGTTTGTGTTTTTGTTTTAAAAGGAAACTGCTTGTTACAACAAACGACTTGCTGAAGTCATCATCAGTCTCCTTTTTGTTTCAACACAGAGATGCAGTTATAATACTAGAGCCACCAAATCGCAGAGTATCACCAAAGGAGCCAGTGATAATTAGCTTCCCCTCCTAACTTTTATTATTATAATTTGTGAGCTATTATTGGTGGACTGTGGTGCATTTTACCATCCTTTAGTGTTTTCTGATTCTTATATGTCAGTTCAATCAAAATATTTAGAAATACTTTCAGAGACAGTATTATTTGTGTGTGTTGTTTTGGGGTTTTTTTGGTGCCGGGGATCGAACTCAGGACCTTGCGCTTGCGAGGCAGGCGCCAGAACCACTGAGCTAAATCCCCGGCCCTTATTTGTGAATTCTGGCATTTGGAGAGTATGGCATCTTAGTGTGCCAATACGGCCATTGTTAAGGTGTATGATGTTAGAATATGACTTTTTAATGTGTCGATGCTTGAATAGAGCTATTCACAAGCTGGAATAACTGAAACTGAATGGACAAGTGGATCTTCAAAAGGCGGAGCTCTACAGGCATTAACTAGGGAGTCCTCCAGAGGGTCAAGAAGAACTCCAAGGAAAAGGGTGATGCAAGGCTTATTGCTCAGAATTGGGTTTCAGATTGGTAGGGTTTTAGTGATTATTTTATATTTATTGTTTTTGTTTTGTTTTCAAACTAACAGGTGGACACTTCATATTTTCATATAGATGGTGCAGTAATTTCAGAGAATACTCCCATAGCTGAAACTATAATGGCTTCAAGCAACAAATCCTTAGTAAATATATTTCATAAACTATACAAGTGATATTCTTTGTAAATTACCCTTTAGTTGGAAATGGGGAGGTGGTAAATTTTGGCAAATCTCAAATTTACATGTTTTTGAACATTATATTTTTAACTGATTTTCCCTAGATCTGCAATTTAGAATTTTTTAATATAGCACTTATACAAATGAATTTAATTCATTGCTCAAGAATTCTAAGTATTGTAAAGATACTTTTTATCAAGTATTTGAAGAATTATAAGGTTTCACGTATGAGGCTTTGAATGTGTTTTGTTTTTAGGCTCTTGTGTAAATTTGTATTGTTACAGCTATAGCGTATCTTTTTCTTTTTAAGTGTCTTCGTTATTTTGGATAATTCTGAGTCTGAATAATTTGAATCTTGGCAGGTTGTCAATAGGGTGACTGGAAATTTCAAGCATGCAGCTCCTATTCTGCCAATCACTGAATTCTCAGACATACCCAGAAGAACACCAAAGAAACCATTGACACGAGCTGAAGTAAATGCATCAAATTTAGATCGATGCTATCTATCATTGATCTTTCAAAGAGGAAATCCTTATATTTGTGTTCTCAGAATGGGAGGGAGCAGAGCTTTCTTTCTTGGGTGGTGTGTGACCTCATATATGTGTGCATATATTATTTTAAAGACACTGAAATGAAAATGAAAATTAACTAATACAGTATGACGTGCTAATGCCATCCTCTTGCTGCTGTGTGCCTCCTAAGCTCCACTTTTCAAGGGAGTGGTCATTTGGGTGCTGCTTTTAACTGTCATGAATGCAAGTTTTAAAGTGCTGCTTGGGCTGTGAGGGAAGCTACACTTTTCTTGAAAGGTGAACTAATGGAACTTTCAATGACTTATGGTGCTTGAATTGGTTAACTCCTGTATAATTAAGCTTTAAAGTACTAACTGCATGGTACATTATAATTTTAAGAAATCTTTATTAAGATGAAATTTTTATCTGGGCATGAAAGTAAATACAGTAAAACAGTCAAGCTCTAAAATAAGGGTTTTTTTAATTGGAAAGATTGCATTGACCACAGCTTAAAAGATACACTGCAATTTGTTAAAGCTCTGTGTTAATTGAACACCTTGTATATTTGGTCATTTAATACAGAATTCTTGCCAGGTGTGGTGGTGCACACTTGTAATCCCAGCACTTGGGAGGCTGAGGCAGGAGATTTGCTACGAGTTTGAGGCTAGCCTGGGCTACATTGTGAGTTGAAGGCCAGCCTGAACTATGTAGTGAGGCCCTGTCTCAAAAAATGAATTCTTAGAGGTGGAAACAATGCACTCTTACTATTTTATTAATGAAAAACCTGGAAAACCAACGAGGGAATTTACACTGCCATATTAGTGTCCTGGATTTTTTCCTACTTAATTTGAATGTGTGGCAGTTTCACTCCTGATAACCACAGTAAGAGGTCTTTGTAGTGGAGACATTTGAAGAAGCATGTGGCTACCTAGAGGCTAACAAATTTAGAAACAGCAATCTTAAAATATAGGCGTTTTGTTTTCTAACTTTTTTTTTTTATATTTTCTATAACTTCTATCTAAAGTTATGTTTTAATTACTGCACATTTATACTAAATTTTAACTTACGATTTGTTTCTTACTAGGTGGGAGAAAAAACAGAGGAAAGAAGAGTAGAAAGGGATATTCTTAAGGAAATGTTCCCCTTTGAAGCATCTACGCCAACAGGAATTAGGTACTTGGATATGTCAAATCACATATAAGTGTATTCCGCTAGGGAATTTTTAATTCTTCATCATAAAGTTTTTCTGCCTCTTTTCTCAGAATTAAGCTGTTCTTTTGAGAGCAGATTAATTTCCCTAAGTGACTGGTTCATAATTCATATCCTTGAAAGTTGAATCACTTTCAAAATTAATTTTGTCAAGTTAAAGGATTATAAGAAGTAAATATTTCCTTTTGCTTGGTAGTACTAAGTAAGGGTTGAACCCAGGGCCTCATATGTACATGCTAGGCAACTAGTGAGCTACATTCCCAGCCCCCCACATTTTAAAATCTAAACAGAAACCTACTAAGAAGTATATAATTTTTTAAGTCACTTGTTTATTGTTAGTTTTATTTTTTATGGTGCTGTAATTGAATCCAGGGCCTTGTGCATGTGGTCTACCACTGAGCTACCCCGCTTCTCCCAGTTTTGGAGAAAATCATTTTTTTCCTGCATTTCTTTTTTTCTAATTGAGAATACTATGTTTAGATCTATCAAATTACTTCATAACTGAAGAATCCAACCAAAACTACCTTATGTTTTGCCTCCCAAATATCTCTGCTCCTAAATATGATAGCTGAGAAGCCTTTAGTGAATATTGATCAGTGTTCTGAATATTATTTTCTAATGAAAAATGCATCTAACTTTTAAAATGAAGAATGTATAGAAATTTTAAATAGGTTAACTTCACTGCTTTATACATGTCAATTTTCAACTGTTAGCTCATGGAATATGGGTAGAATTGGAAGTGGCATTGATATTTTATGTTCTTTATCTAAAATTATTTTTCTTCTCCCTTTCACTCTCAACAGCGCCAGTTGCCGCAGACCAATCAAAGGGGCTGCAGGGCGGCCATTAGAACTCAGTGATTTCAGGATGGAGGAATCTTTCTCATCTAAATACGTTCCTAAGTATGTTCCTTTGGCAGATGGCAAGACAGAAAAGACAAAAAAGGGACGCTCCGTTCCTATGTGGATAAAAATTTTGCTGTTTGTTGTTGTGGCCGTTTTTTTGTTTTTGGTCTATCAAGCTATGGAAACCAACCAAGGAAATCCTTTCTCTCATTTTTATCATGCTGGAAAATCTACCTGAATGATTTCCCTTTGGCACATTCAGCTTGGTCTCCTATTTTTAATAACTGTGTAGAAAAACATTGTGTATACTCATTGATTCAAGAACTAAAAAATGTGATTTCGCCTCAATAAATTTAGTATTCCATTGAAAAGCAAACAAGATATATAAATGAACTTCATTTAAATGTTTTGGACTTTGGACTAGTAGGAGATCACCTTGTGCCATATAAATAATCTTTTTTTAGCTCTGGAACTTTTTCGTAGGCTTTATTTTTTTAATGTGGACATCTTCATTTTTGGGGAAAATGTATATTGTTTTTGTGTATTTGGGAAATAAGGGCAAAACATGTATAATGTGAAGCTACACATACTTTGAATTCTTACAGAAAAGATTCTAAGATTTAGTCTCTGCTGAATAAAAATATTACAAATGTGAAACAAATTCAGTAAGAGAACGTAGCTTGGTTGTACTTTTTTAACTGCAGCAAAGTTTGCTGGTGTTTATGAGGAAAAGTACAGCAATAATCTCTTCTGTAACTTTTATTAAAAGTAACGTTATTGTTGTAGCCCTGTCATACTCACTTTTTAAAAGATTTCTAGTATCATGAGAATCCTATTTCAGTAAGACCCATTGAAATAAAGTTGATTTTTAGCAGAGATATTTTAGGGTATCATATGTACATGTTTCAGAGAACTAGCTATACATGTTTTAAAAAGCTGTTAGATAGCTATAAGGCTATGTAATTGGAAATTTGTACTCTTTATTTACAGCAAAACATTATTCTCTCAATCCAATTTACTACCAAAATATTTTTTTAGATAATAAGTGTATGTTTGTTTAGAGATTAGAAACTTTAAACACTGGTCTTTTGTTTCATTTATATTCATTGTTACATTGTTTTTTGTTACCAAAATCAAGTTTTGCCAAGTTTTTTATTTTTTTCCCTGCACTTCTCAGTGTAATTTGATTAAAAAGTACAGGAAGTATTTGCTTTTAAATTTCATATAAGCAGTAGTTAATACTTAAAGTTGTAAACTTTGAATATGAGGTGGGCATTATGATTTTGTGTAGTCTTAAAATAGTTAACATTTCCTTTGAGGTTGATTTATTGTTTCAGCTAAAACTAACCTCATGTACAACCTGGTTTGGTAAAGTCATAGATAATTAAATATTAGTAGAACCATGTAAAATGTAAAAATTTTAAATTTGATCATTTGAATTACAACTTTACTCATTGACCATAAAGCACACTAAAAATGTAAGTTATTTTAAAATATTCAAATAAAAAGATACTTTTTAAAGGGAAGAACCTGAAGGTATATATTTAGACCACAGCACACAGTTTTGATTTGAATTAGCTCTATTCTGATACATAGCTTTTCCATATTTTGTGGACATTTTCACTTAACTTTTGCACCCTGAGACCAGAAACCCTCAGATCTGGGCCTGCAGGGCACGCGGGAAACAGAGTCCAGGATCTGAGGCTCTGGCCTCTGGGTAAATGTCTCTGAGATGAGACACAGAGGGGCATGTTTTGCTCAGTTTTTCCACTAAGGTAATAGCTATCTGCTCTCTTTTGTTTTCAAGCTTTGTTTCCCATACTGTTTGCAGTATTTTGTTTATAATTAGTAATTGTGAGATGCTCCATTTAATGTTTTAAAATGTGGAGAGAAAAATCAGACTTAAAATGTATGTAAGATCAGTTTTCTAGTAGGAAAAGTATGGTCCAAAATAGCAAAAGTAGAACCAGGTGAAACATGTAGTCATTTTTTTAAACATGTACTTGGTCTTTTGTCTGTGTCTGTTTTATTCCACTAGAGTAAATGTGTCCTTGATGTAAATGCAAAGCATTTCTTCCTGATTAAATCGTAGATGTAGACATTACAGTATAATTCAATAATAAAAATAATTAAACTCTAGTTTTGTCATTGCAATAAATGATTTTCAGATAGCACACGCTGTAAAATTTGTAGATAGCATTTCTCAGGTAGTATTTATGGATTGAGTCTCTAATTCTCATTTCAGTCTATTCCTGTATGTTTTCCTCTAATCATTGTAGTACTTGGGTCTTTATTTTGTGTAGGTAAACTGTACAGCCATTATACTTGCAGAATGACATTAGGACACTCAAAGCCACCTCTCCTCTGTGTACTATGGAGTGACTACTCTTCAGATTCCATTTCCTTCCCACTCCCACTTTAACTGTCTTTAGTACTTACCTGTACACTTAGAATTGTTGGCCTTGCTTTGAGACTAGGCCAAGGCATCACTGTGGAATTATTCATCATGGAACTGTTATACAAGATGAAAGTGCTGTTACATCTGTCATTTTTGTAACTGCCAGTGATGATTTAAAATTAGTGAGTCTCAGAATAATACATACACTATGATTAATTAGAGCACAAATAGTTTTAAAGGATTAAAATTTTGCATGCTTACCATGTTCTAGAAACTGTTTTATGACCTTTATGTGTGTTGATTCAACTTTTATGATAATCCTGTGAGATAGATGTTTTCTTATTG
Source organism: Heterocephalus glaber (assembly GCF_000247695.1). The sequence goes on along the minus strand of NW_004624750.1, from coordinate 9,008,480 downwards.
TCTCATTACAAATAAGGACATTGATGCCCAGAGATGCTAAGAAACTTGGTTAGCTTTGTGCACAGCTGAGAAGTGATTGATCTCGTTGCATATAATGTAGCAGAGGGGACCGAAGAACCCATCTCTGTATACCTTAGGCCAGTTCTTCTGTCCTCGGCCCTGCTCCTTCCATGACTTTGGTGGTCCTCAAGTTCCAAACACTTTAGAGTTTTTTTAAGGTTAAGTAGCTTACTTCTAGTGTTTTGTTTTGATTAATTACTTCTAGTGTTAATCTTTGTCCTAGCCATTTTAAGTATAAGCCTTTATTCTGTTAATTCATTTTCTATTTCTTTATGTTTTTCCATCTCCCAAACACCTGTTTGGAATGTCTTCTGCTGTCTCATTCTTTGTCATTCTGTTAAATATGTTTTATTCCTTGATTAAGATTATTCCTTAGCAGGAAGAGGCTATAAACATGTGGTTGGTCTATCATCTTGAATTGCAGTCAGAGTTCACTTACCATTGTTTCCACTAAAGATTTAGGGAGAAATCCTGGTGAGGTGGTGCATGCTTGTAATCCCAGCACTTGGGAGGCTGAGGCAGCAAGATTCCTGTGAATTCGAGGCCAGCTTGCTACATATAGGGAAACGCCAGAAAACCAAAGAAGTATTTTTAATTGGAGGAGGAAGTAGAGGGACAAGGATGAAGTTGAATTTTTAATTTGTTTTTTGTCTTGTCTTGTTGTGGTTGTTTGCAGCGAGCATGCTAGGCATTTGGTCTGCCACTCAGCTATCCCTGGTTCTAGACTTGGCATTTTGAGTACCGAGGGATCCTGTGTGATTCTGCTATATTCTCTGATACTGAATAATTAATTGAACTGACAATTACCTATGCTGTTTATAAGCATTATGAAATTTATTGCTTGTAGAATGTTGCCCCTTCAAGAAATGTTTATTCAGTTTCTCTGTATCAAGTAAAATATATGTTTGGTGGTACCTCAGTGCACTTTTAGAAATAATCTTTGAGCTTGTGTTGGGGCATTCTTTGGGGATATGGCTTTTTTAAGAAAACATTTGACCATTCCATATCACTTGCCATATAGATTTATTAGTTTCATTGCTGTTAATTTATCATATTGATTGAAATATTAATAACCATATAGTAATAGAATCATAACCTTGTAGTAGTAGAACAAAAAAATTGCCAAAGTTTAATTTGGACTGAATCAGAGTGGTTAATGAAAATTCAGTCCTGACCAAATGGCTTTATACTTTATACCACTAACTGATTTTATTGTCCAAATTTTAACATTCATCTTATAACAGTGAATAATTAGGAGAAAGAAGTCTAAAGTACATACTTTGTCTACTTTAGTAGTGGAAGTTACTGTTTATTACAGCTATGGTTTGGGAGAAGAAAAAGTTACTAGTGCGTAGTAAATGACCTCAAAATCCAGCAAACTGGAACATTTATTGTAATTTCTTTGTATCATAAGCCTGGAATTTAGGAAGTTACCTTTCAAAAGTAAAGTCAACAGACTTAACTAGTTAGATATGGACCAGAGGTAAGTAAAAAAATAACCCACAGGAGGGCCAGGGATTTATTTAGCTCAGTGGTTCTGCCGCCTGTCTCGCAAGCGCAAGACCCCAAATTCGATCCCCGGTACCAAAAAAAATGATAACCTACAAGATTTTTGCTGTGAGAAATTCTGGGGCTTGGCACATGGTAAGCACTCACATATTCTTGTCAGTGAGTGCCAGTTGAAGTATCTTGGCAGGAAACTACATCTTCACACCCACAAGAACAGCTGAAAGGAAAAGACAATACCAGTTTGTGTGAAATTGAGCAGTTGAAATTCCCATTGTAGTGGGTGCAAGTGGAAAGCAGTAGACATCTCAAGGAAAAGCGTCTCCGAAACTAGAGCATCTCACACTGTTCGAACCCAGCAGTTCCTTTCATAGGCACAGACCAACAGTTCTATCCGACCTGAACAGCCAAAGAAATCTCAAACAGTTGGAGGTCACACTTTGATTTCAAAAAATTACAAAGCTACAATGATCAACAGTGTGAGCTGTGTGCAGTGGCCCATGCCTTTAATTCCAGCTACTTGGGAGGCTGAGGTAGGAGGATTGCAAGTTGGACCCCAGCCTGGGTAGCACAGTGACTTACTGAGATCTTGTCTCAAAAGAAGACGCTGGGGATGTAGCGCAGTTCAAAGGCCCTGGTTCAGTAGAGAGAAGGAAGGAGAGACTGGCATAAAGATCGACATAGAGACCAATGTAACAGGATAGAAGCCCACAGCTTGAGACCCTCTGGGGCAACGTAGCTCTAAAGACTCAAAAATATTTTTGGAAAAATAAAGTGTGCAGAGTAATCAAAGTTTCTCCAAAGAAGATAATGGAAATCGAGCATATCAAAAGATGCTCCACAATCACGGAAGAAGTGCAAATCAAGAGCACAATCACCTTAGTTGTTACCAGGATGCCTACTGTTGAGAAACCAGAAGTGTAGGCAAGGATGTAGAGAAGCTGTACCTCTTACCCTGTTGGTGGGTGTTTGAGATTTTATAGCCATTATGAAGAACAGTATGAAAATATACCATTGGTCCAGCAAACCTTTTTGGGTTATGTGTCTAAGAATTGAAAGGACCTCAAAGAGATAATTGGACATCCACATTCATAATACAGTGGCCAAGAGGTACAAGCAACCACGTCCATCAAAATAATTACACAGAAAGTAAACAGCCTTGAAAAGAAAGGAAATCCTGTTACCATAGAGTTCTGTGGTGGCGAACCGATGGTACTCGCCCCACAGCAGGTACACACAGCCCTCTAAGCAAGTGACCCAAGTTACCCCAACAGCCAAGCATTGGATAACAGTTGACTTTTCTAAACTAAAACCTCAGTATTTAGGTTTAATTGCAGTGTTAGCACTTCGCAATAAATGAGTGAGTTTTGGGTTGCAATTTGGGCACTCGTCTCTAAAAGGTTCACCGTAAATGACACAGGTGAACTTTTGAGGACATTACATTAAGGGAAATAAGCCAATCACAGGAACTCAAATACTATATGATTCTTTCTATATGAACTGTCGAAAGTAGTCACTACACACAGAAGGGTGTCAAGGCTGAGGGGAAAGTGGAGAACTATTACTTAATACAGAATGTTTTAAGTTTTGAAGGACGAACACATTCTGGAGGTCTGTTTCACAACTGAGTATATGTAACACTCCTGAACTGTACACTTGACAAATGATTAAGGTGGTAAATTTTTCTTAGCACAATTAAACATTTTTTAAAACTTGTGTTATTAGAGCTAGGAATTTAGCTCAGTGGCTCTGTGCCTGCCTTGCAAGCACAAGGTCCTGAGTTTGATCCCTGGTACCAGGGAAAACAAAAACAAACAACAAGAAAAACCCTTGTATTATTTGTAGCTAAATCTGTAATTTTCTAAATTTATATCCTGGGCTGGTTGTGTGGCCTAGTGGTAGCTTGCTTGGCATGTGTGAAGCCCTGGGTTAGAGCCCTAGCACTGCAAGAAGAAATTTATGTATTCTTTTGTTTTGTTTTGTTTTTGGTACTGGGAATGGAACTCAAGACCTTGTGCTTGTGAGGCAGACATAGTGCCACTGAGCTAAATCTCCACCCCCAGAAGTTTACATATTTATATCCTAATTAAATTGAGTTGAGCAAGCGCAGAATAACATTTAAATATCCTCAAAGGTATTTTATATTCATTGTACAATATTTGTTCTGGTTACAAATGGCTTACAATTTTTTTCAAACTTTTGTTACTTGTTTTGGGTTTTTTTTGTTGTTCTTTTTTTTTTTCAGTGCTAGGAACTGAACCCTGAACCTTCGCACTGAGCTATATGTGTACCCTACCCCTTTTTATTTAATTTGCCTTTTTTTTTTCTCCCCGGTACCAGGGATCCTTTTTAAACTTTTATTTAGAGACAGGGTCTCACTATTAAATTACTAAGTGTTGCCCAAGCTAGGCTTGAACTTGGAATCATCCTGCCTTGACCTCCCAGGTGCTGGGATTATAGGTGTCTGACACCATGACCGGTTAGATTTCATTTTGTGTTGTTTTTAGTTTTTATTATGTTTCCCAAATCATGGGCCCTTTAATCCTGTGTGTTTATAAATATGTTATTTATAATTTCAACTATGTAACCATCAACAGGACAGTGAAATTAAATCCTCATTTAGTTTTGAAAGAAATTTGCAGTCTAGCAAGAGAAGGGAAGATGAATACAGGATAGCACAAATTTTGGGCCGGGGATTTAGCTCAGTAGTTTTGCCACCTGCTGTGCAAGCACAAGGACCCAAGTTCGATCCCCAGTACCAAAAAAACAAACAAATACACACAAATTTAGTACATGATTATACTTAGTAGTAAAACAGCATCTAAAATAGTTTCTAAATAGTTATTTTAGGGAATGAGAATACTACTCATAACTACTTATTCATCTCTGGGAAATAGATTAAATCTTCACTTTGCTGAGGAAAATACTGTTCAAAGGCATTATTTTCATGAGGCTTCACAGCTACTAAGTCAAAACTGAAGTTTTGGATTCAGATCTGTCCAAAGGATTGCTATCCTTGTGAAAACAAAAACAACAAAAAAGAAAATCAGACGCACAGCCAAGCAAGTAACAACATTCAGACTCCTTAGTTTTCAATAGCATTTTATAGGCAGCTTTGATTAATAAAGATCACCATTAGATAGCAGAACAATGTTTTCCCTTTGATTAAGGAACCAGGTGGGCTTCAAATGAGGTTTGGTTAGTGGGATGGAGAGATAACATGAAGCTGTTTTTTTCAGGATTATAACAGTGACACAACTATTCAACATGGATACAGATGGCTTCTCACTTAGGACGGTTCTACTTAGGAATTTTCAACTATGATGGTGCAAAAATGGTACACATTTAGTAGGAAAACTTGCAGTTTTGAATTTTCCTCTCTCCTGGCAGATTCCCAGGCTTTGTGGCGAGGCTGCACAGCAGCAGTGAGCACAGCGCCCAGGCACTGGGACAGGAGGGTAGGAAATAACCGATCCTCCGCAGTGGGCTGTGTTGTCTGTGCTTGTTTTGATGCAAGAACTCAGTAAGATACATGAGATAGGCAACACTTCATTGTATAGTAGGCTTTGTGTTAGATGATTGTTGCAGTGTGTGACCAGGGCAGTGTAGAGGATGAATGATTACTTGGAGAAAAAACTTAGTTTGATCACCAAGAGACCCAGAGGGGATGTCTCAGAGCACCCAGCATTAGGGAAGCACCTAGAAGTCCCCAAGCCAAGAACTCTACCACTTTTATTTAGAATATCAGTGTAAGTGAAAAAGCAGAAGAAAAATAGTTTGGGCAAGGAGCTGTCTCAAGGCCAGACAGTTGTTCTTGGGGAAAGGACATAATGGTTAGACACAACATGCTTCATAATCTAAACTTCCTATTCAACCATTTCTCAGAACCCGAGTGCTTTTGGCTTGCAATTTAACCATTTATTTGTTGGCCAAGTCCCCACAGGTGATCGTATGCTAATGTAATGGTTCCAAGCACATACGGCGTATGTCGGCAAGCTATGATGTTGAGTTGGTTAGGTGTATTAAACATTGTTTTGGCAGGGTGTGATGGCACACTCCTGTAATCCCAGCACCCGAGAGGCTGGGGCAGGCATATCGAAAGTTCGAGCCCAGCTTGGGCAATTTTACAATTTAGTGAGACCCTGTTTCAAATTTTTTAAAAAGAACTTAAAAGGGAGTGGCGAAGGCCGGAGAAACCAAGTGTGAAGGGCCTGTGTTCAATCCCCAATAGCGCACAAAAAAAGTTGCTGAAATGTCTACCAAGCTGATTTCTAATTTCATAAAATTCAACAAATAGGTGTTTATTTTGTGGCAGAGGTTATTCTGTGCTATTTTCATACTACACTACCTTGCATAATTTAGCTTTGAAGATACAGATGTTTTATGTAGATATCACAAATTTTGTAATAATTCAAAAAATTTGCGCATAAATTAACTTTACTAATTTTTCTCATCAAAAACTAAATTAGGGCCGGGGATTTAGCTCAGTGGCTCTGGCGCCTGCCTCGAAAGCACAAGGTACAGAGTTCGATCCCTGGTACAAAAATAAATAAATAAATAAAATAAGTAAATTATACAGTAAAAATTTAAAGCAATAGGCCCGGGGATTTAGCTCAGTGGTTTCGCCGCCTGCTACCCAAGCGCAAAGACCCGAGTTCGATACTCGGTACCAAAAAAAAAAAAAAAGAATCTCAAAATTTAAAGCAACTGTTACAGTTTGATTGTCCCTACCAAAACTCCTGCTGAGGCTCAATTCCTCAGTCCAGCAGTGGTGGGGGAGCGGCTGGTGGGCGGGGTTTGTCCTGGGGGCGGAGCTTGCGTGGACCATTTAATGCTGACTGGTGGGAGGGAGGGAGTGCTCCCTCTTTTTTTTTTTTTTTAAATTAAATTCTTTTATTGGTACATTGTAAGTATACAACACAATTACGTTTCTCATTGGGAATTGTACCTTTACATAATGCATCTTGGTTCTTATTTTTTCCCCATTCCTAGCCCCCCCTTCACGCCCTCCACCCTTCCCTATTTACAAAGACTTTATTTCTATTTTTTCCATTTCTCATCATTATTCCTTTCCCTTCTTCTGGACTAGATCAGTTACTTTCAGATCTGGCTATTATAAATCAAGTTTGGTTTTCTTGGCTTCCTCTTGCTTCTTCTTCTCTTGCCATATGACCTTTCTTGGCCAGCACAAGACTCTCATCAGAAGCCAAGATGTGGTTTGTGCTCAGTCTGGGACTTCAGCCTCCAGAACTGTGAGCTAAATAAACCTGTTCAAAAGAAAAGAATAGTCTCACGTATTCTATTAAAGCAACAGAAAACTGACAACTGTGACATCGAGACTACAATGTCAACTGTTGTCCAATCCAGCTAAAACAAGATTCCAACAGTACTACATTCTGCACTGTACTCCAGAAGTCACAGTAAGAATCAATAAACACACTTCAGCTAGACTGTCTACTTCAGAATTTTAAAAATCACACCTAGTCATCCCAAAAATAAAATCAGGTCTAAAGGATTTTACAAAAAGCGTACACCAGATGTCGCTGTGTAACCCTCTCCAGTTGGTGAGATTTCTGCTTGCTAGGGGAGACCCTTACCAGAACAGTCTGTCGTTTCTACCAAAAATGTCAAGTTGCCACAATTTTGTTTGTAATACATGCTGGATCAAAAAATACTATTAGAGTTTAACATCATGTTGATGTAATTACAATGAAATGGTCATAAAGTTAGAGTAATAGAAAAATGAGTAAATAGGAAATAATCAGCCTTAATATTAGCTTATTATTTCCAGTATACTGATTAGATTATGTAGGTTTATTAAATAAGTTCAGGATCATTTATTATCCATTAACAACATAACTGAGAAGAACTGGAGCTTGTCACAGTGCTAGCTTTTGTACAGTAGATCCTGAAATACCAAGAGATATTTTTTTTAAAAATCAAGAGGATAATGTTTTTTGTTTTCATTTTTTAAAGTAAAAACAGAAAAGTAATAGGGCTGGGATTTAGCTCAGTGACACCACGCCCACTTCAGAAGTACAAGGTCTTGAATTCGATCCCCAGTACTGAAAAAAAAAAAGTAATGCATACACAATTTTAAACCTTAAATACAATATATTAAAGAAGATAGAGCTAAAAGCCCTCTGATCCCTGACTCACCATGCCTTTCCTCTCCCCATCCACAACCAATGCTATTAGTTTTTCCAAAGATATCTTTCAAAGATATCACACACGTGCACACTCACACACACTTCATCCATCCTCTTTTACACAGATGGTATATTCTGCATATTATTTTATGTCTGACTTTTTTTTCTTTTGTGGCTTTGTTTTGTTTTATTTTTGAAACAGAGTCTTGCTGTCTAGTTCAGACTAGCCTTGAACTCACTATGCTACCTAGCTACCCTAGAACTCAACACCCCTCCTGTTTCAGCCTTCCATCACCACTGCTGGCTCTGAATTTTTATTTAATAATATTTTGGAGATTCTTCTACCTCTATACACGTGGTTTCAATTTATTTTATTTTATTTTTTATGTATGTGTCAGGGATTGAACTCAGGACCTTGCGCTTGCAAGGCAGGCAGCAGAACCACTAGGCTAAATCCCCGACAATTTTTTTTTTAATTTTTATTTAGAGGTACTGGGGATTAAAACCTAGGGCCTTGGGCTGGGGATTTAGCTTAGTGGTTTTGCCGCCTGCTGTGCAAGTGTAAGGACCCCGGTTCGATCCCCGGTATCAAAAAAGGAGAAAAAACCCCAAAAACCTAGGGCCTTCACACTGAGCTATCCGCTCAGCCCTTTTTTAAATATTTTGAGACAGGATCTCACTATGTTGCCCAGGCTGGGCTTGACCACGGGAGCCTTCTGCCTCAGTCACCCAGAATGCTGGGATTACAGGCATGTGCCACCATACCAGCTATTGTGTTTGTCAGCAGTTGCATAGTATTTAATGTATAGCTGTACAGTAATGTATATAACCCCATGGACAGCCTTACTGTATCAGTCTCAATCTGTTGTAGTTATAAGTATTCCTGAAATGCATCAGTTTGCACTTACATCATTTGGCACATGTGTTATAAATGTAAAATAAATCTCCAGAAGTGTGTGCAAAGTGTATGTTCCTTTATTATTTTGATAGACAAATATAAGCACCATATGTCTTGATAATTAAGCTATTCTCTCTTTGTTCTTGTAAGGATGTGTGTGTGTTAAACAAAACTATAACCATCCAAAATGTAACCCTGTGTGGAACCGGAACCAGCTGTATTTATTTTACTTAAGCCTCTTAGTATCTTACCTGTTCCTCTTTCTATCCCTCCATTGACTTGTACGAGACAGTTCCCTGCCCTTACTAATCTTCATCTTTTAATCTTCCAGTGGTTTAAAAAGATCTCCACACTTACTAGGTTTGTGTCCAAAAAAGATCAAATTACAATCACTAACATGATTTATTTCTCCAACTAGAGATCAGAATTCTACCTTTGTTTCATATTTGTAATCTGAATTATTCAGATTCTTTATATATAATTCCTTTACAGTGAAACATAGTTTTATGCCTTAATATTATTTTAATTAACCCTATAAATCTTTTTTTAAAAATTCTTTTATTGGTACATTTTAGGTATACAATACGTTCACATTTATCATTGGGTGCTTGTACCTGAACATGATGTATCTTGGTTCTTATTTTTTCCCCATTACCTGTGCGCCCTTCACCCCTTCACCCTTCCCTGTTTACATAGACTTCATTTCCATTTTTTTTTCTTTTCTCATAATTTTTCCTTTCCCCTTCCCCTCCCACCACCCCTCCACCTTTGGACCTTTTCCTATTTCAAATTATCAATTATTCATTTTAATCATTTTCATCCTTATTTACACTATCAGTTTCTCACACTAGAGAAACTATTCGGTATTTACACATGTATGTCCTATTTATTTCACTTAAAAGTATGGCCTCAATATGCATCCATTTCGCTATAAATGACTCTAGTTTCTTATTCTTTATGGCGGAGTAGTACTCCATTTTATAAAACATCCACATCTTCTTTATCCAGTTTCCAGTTGATGGGCACTTGGGCTGTTTCCAAGCTTTAGCTATTACAAACTGTGCCTCTATGAACATGGGTGCACATATATCACTGTGGTATGATTCTTTTAATTCTTTGGGGAAGATCCCCAGCAGGGGAATAGCTGGGTCAAATGGGACCTCTAGCCCGAGTTCTTTGAGGTATCTCCACACTGATTTCCACAGTGGTTGCACCAGTCTGCACTCCCACCAACAATGGAGAAGGGTTCCTTTCTCCCCACAACCCCACCAGCATTTGTTATTGGTTGATTTCTTGATAGCAGCATTCTTTCTGGGGGGAGGTGGAATCTCAGTGTTGTTTTCATCTGCATCTCTCAAATGACCAGTGATGTTGAACAGTTTTTCATATGTTTATTTGCTGTTTTTACTTCTTTGTCTGAGAAATGTCTGTTCATTTCAGATGCCCATTTTTGAATTGGGTCTTTATTTGGGGGGTTTGATTTTTTTTTCAGTTCTTTATATATTCTAGATAGTATTCCTTTGTCTGAAGTACAGCTGCTAAAATTTTTTCCCACATTGTAGGTTGTCTCTTAGCTCTGTTAACCCTATAAATCTTGACACAAAGCTGAACATGAAGAACTGAATCTATGCCTTCGGTTGGTCTGTCTTGTGGTACAGCGCCTCAGGGTCTCGTGTGAGCACGTAAAGATTGCCGTAAGCAAGGATCCCACATGAGCGCTGGGCTGCTTACTAAGTTATTGTCCACTGGCTCCAAACCACTCCGTGCTCTCTGACCCTTGGACTGTGATGTTGTGAATTCAATTTTAGATTCCAGCAATGGGAGCTCCAGAGGAGACCCAGAAGGAGGAAGAGGGTGGGATTTGGCAGCTGACCTATCAGAATCCTTCACATCTTCCTCCATTCACTCTGGCAAAACCCTTGGGCTCCAGCCTGGAGCTTTTTCTGCTATTCCCGGAATCCGCCTCATTGAGGCAGCCAGGCAGGGCCTTCTCAGAAGTCTCAGTTGAGACTACAGGACCCGTTCTGTCCTCTGCTAAATTCTAAGAACTCCAGCCTCTTCCTTTCGTGTTTCCCGTGCCAGGGATGGTAGCTGCTATCTGCAGTTACTACCTATGTTACCTCAGTAACATAGACTTTTTTTTTTTGGTACCGGGGATCAAACTCAGGACCTTTCGCTTAGCAAGGCAGGCACAGTGCCACTGAGCTAAATCCTCGGCCCAACATAGACCATTCTGTTCTCCAATACCTGTTTAACCAAGTCCTGTATGAAACAGTCTATTAAATTATTGGTGTGAGCCAGGCATGGTGGTGCATACCTGTAATCCCAGCAACGCCGGGAGACTGAGGCAGGAGGACTGCAAGTTCAAGGCCAGCCTAGGCAACTTAAAGACTTAGCGAGACCCTGTCTCAAATAAAAATAGATTAGATAGATGATAGATAGATAGATAGATAGATAGATGGATAGGATGGAGATATAGCTTAGTGCAAAGGCCCTGGGTTTAATCCCCAGTACCGCAAGAGAAAATCTGGCTGTGGTTTATTTTTTCCTGTTGAAATGACTATCATCCCAGTTTTTTTTTCAAGGAAAATAAGCATCACATGCTCTACTTAACTATATATTTTGAATCAAAACCTCAGACTTTATAGAAGTCAATATTGTTCCAATCTCAGTAAAAGCTGCTATCTTTATTAGAATTGCTTTCTTTTTCTTTTTTGGTACCGGGGATTGAACCTGGGACCTTGTACTTTCGAGGCAGGTAGAGCACCACTGAGCTAAATCCCTGACCCTAGAATCGCTTTCTAATCATTTAGAAAATAGAGAATCTTTAAAAAGGGACTGAAAAATAATTTTTGTAGACTAAACTGTTGGCTTCTGCAGGTTCTAAAACAATGTAAGCACAAAGGTATAACCAAATAGAACAGGGAAGCTATTTTAAGCCGTGAGTCTGTAACATGGTAAGTGGCTACAACAAATGGATGCAGTGACCCTTGAACTAAAATTGGAACCTTTTCTCAAACAGGCTTCTCTGAGGTAGGCTTGGCACCATGTAAATCACCCCCATAGTATTCACAGAATGCTTTCTGTATATATATGGCTGGCACTCTGTGGTGAGAGTCTGCAGATGAGCAAACTTACCTTTGTAAAACTTCAATTTTTTTTTTCAGTACTGAGGGTTGAACCCAAATCCTTCACACTGAGCTACATCCTCAGTTCTTTTATAATTTTTTTTAGTTTGAGACAGTATCTTGCTAAGTCACTAAGGTGGCCAGGGTAGGTTCAAATTTACAATCCTCCTCCCCGAGTCTCCCAAAGTTCTGGGATTATAGGCATGTGCCAGCAACCCAGCAGGATTTTAGGATTTTACAGAGAGTGTAACAGAAATGAATGCTTTCCCAGCATTACGGTAGCAAATGAGACCAAATTCAGTTCTGCAGTTCAGAATGTGAGTCCTTCCTTAATAAAAGATTAAAGTGTGCCCAGGTTTTAGTTCCTAAATACCATTCCCATGTAGAGGGCACCAGAGCTTCTGGGAGAAGTGACTGATTCCAGGACTAGGATATAAAGAGTACAAATGAGCCAGGAATACAGCAGCAAAAAGGAGGTATGTGCTGAGAAAGTGACAGAAATGTTGAAGAATCTAAGGTCCAACTAACTGGCAGGCTCCACCCTGGCAGAAATGTATATATTCACACACATGCATATCATGCCTGTCATCATCCACGGAAGGAGCTACAAAGCAACAACTTCCCAGGCCAATAGTCAGATTTTGCTCCCACATCTTGTTTCTAGATGCGATTCTTCTTTAGAGTTCATTGGAGAAATAGCTGATCCTGGAACATCTTATAGCAGCACAGTTTTGTGTTTTTTTGGTACCAGGGATCGAACTTGTGTCCTTATGCTTGCGCAGCAGGCGGTGAAACCACTGAGCTAAATCCCCGGCCCTGATCCTGGAACATCTTCCTGTGCCAGACAATAAGGAAGTGATTTTAAAATGATGAAGATTTATTGAAAGAATAAAGGATCAGACTAAAGGGGTCCCCATTGCCCAAATCTGGGGCAATATGAACATAAAAATAAATACTGTTAGTATTAGATTATAACTCATTGAATAAAATTGAGAGTAGTCCATACTGATTAAAATAAATGATGAACTAAATGAATGGGGAAATGAGAGGCACTTCCTTATAGTAGAATACCATCTACTAAATCTGGAAGGATTGCCAGGCATGGTGCCTTTTCCAAAATCCCAGCACTTGGGAGGCTGAGGCAAGAGGACTGGTGTGAGTTCAGAGTCAACCTGGGCTACACAGTGAGTTCGCACCCAGCCTGAACTACAAAGCAAGAACCTGTCTCAGCAAAACAAAACAAAACACCTGAGAAGGATTGATGGAATTAGAGAAATCAGCATTTGGCAGTCATCATAGTAAGAACTGATTGAGGCAAAACTTATACGTGGATGTGAAAATGAGTGGGTGAAGGTTTGTTGAACAGAATACTTTTTAAAATTTTTATCTGACAGTACTGGGGATTGAACTCAGGGCCTTTGCACTGTGCTACATCCCTCAGTACTTTATTATTTTTTTAAGACAGGGTCTCACTAAGTTGCCCAAGGAGGATAAAAATATGGGATCCTCTTGCTTCAGCCTCCCAAAATTCTAGGATTACACATGTGTACCTTCACGCCCAGTTTTGAACAAAATACTTATATGATCTCAAAGTATCTCCCCAGAAATTTCTTATTCATCACAGAGAAAAATGGTAATTTTAGAATGAGAAACCTGGCAAGAAACCCCGTGATCAAGGGATTAAAGTTCCCACGAAGGGAACAAAACATCCCATCTATGAAATTCTTGCTCTAATCCTAACTTGAGTCTGATCATTAGAAAATATCTGGGAGTGTGGAAGAGCACATCCATAGCATGCTCGAGGCCACAGGTTCAATTTCTAGCACCAAAAGAAAACATCAGGAGGGCTGGGGATTTAACTCAGTGGTTTCACTGCCTGCTGCGCAAGTGCAAGGTCCTGAGTTCGATCCCTGGTACCAAAAAAAAAAAAAAAGAAAACACCAGGAAACCCAAATTGAGTAACAGTCTCCAGAATAACTGTCCTGTACTCTGTAGTAAAAATGCCAACATCAGGAGTGACAAACAACTGCACCAGGTTGACGAAGATGAAAGGCACCTGAAAATTAGTACCGCATGTACCCCTGAACTAGATTCTGTAGTAAAAGAAAATGTAGGGGCCGGGGATTTAGCTCAGGGATTCCACCGCCTGCCTTGCAAGTGCAAGGACCAGAGTTCAATCCCTAGTACCCCCCCCAAAAAAAGTAATTTTGCATCCTATTGATTTGTTTTGCTTTTCACTGTAAAGGATATTATTGGGAAATTTGGGTAACTTGAATGGAGGCTATAGATTACATGGTTGTGTTATAGCAATGTTAATAGCTTGATTTTAGTGATGGTCCTTTTTTTTTTAGCCAATACACATTAAAATATTTAAGAGTTAGGGCCGGGGATTTTGCTCAGTGGCACCACTGCCTGCCTTGCAAGCACAAGGTCCTGAGTTCAATCTCTGGTGCCAAAAAAAAAAAAAATTAACGGTTATGTAATTTAACTCTTAAATGGTTCCAGAAAGAATATGTTTTGTTTTGTTTTTGGTACCAGGGATTGAACTTGGGACCTTGCACTTGTGAGGCAGGAGCCAGAACCACTGAGCTAAATCCCTGGCCCTCTAGAATATGTGTATGTGTATGTATCCACATAGGTATATATGTAAAGATATATATAGAGATATATGTTTTTGTGTATGCTTGTATGTATACAGTCTACATATCTATGGGGTATTGCATTTGTTGTGGTTGCTTTGTCTGAGACAGGGTCTTGCTAAATTGCCCAGGCTGGGCTCAAACTCATGTTTTTCCCACCTCAGCCTCCTGAGTAGATGAGATTACAGGCATGTGCCACTAACTCTGGCTACTGTGAAAAAAAATATATATGTGTGCTTAACATTTTCTGAACCTTAAACTGGGTGTTCAATAAACATTAATGTAAAAATGTATAACCTAGATTAACTCGGCACATACCTTTGGGTTTTTATTGTTATTACTTTGTAGTGCTAGGGATCCAGCCCAGGCCCTCATGTATGCTAGGCAAACACTCTGCCACTGAGCTGCACCCTCATCATTATATTTAGTTTTAATTATTTTATTGAGGCCTAAAAACTGTCATAGCCAGGCCAGCCTGGGCTACATAGTAAGTTCAAGGCCAGCCTGGACTACAGGGCAAGATCTTGTCTCAAACAAAACAAAACAAAACAAACCTGTCTTCTATTTTTCCTAGTATATTTACATATTTTAATAATCACGCTACATTAAACATTTCAACAATCAAAATACACCCTCCAATATCTTTTGAATTACCTTTGAACCCATTGTTTTAAAGCAACTCTTAAATGTTTCATCAAAAATTTTAAAATATGTGATGTTATCTTGCCTTGTTCTCATTTATTTTTATTTTTTACCTACAATATTGCTTAAAGTGAAGGTAAGGCATGGCAAAATAGGGTATTGGAAACTTCCTAATGTTTAAAACAGAAGCCTTTCCACATAATCCAGAGGGAAATCCATATATATAATAATGATGAAAACAGTAATATATAAAAATAACTGAGGCTGTACACAATTTTTAAAAACGTTGAAAGGGCCCTGGCAGCAATCCACTGGACACCCCCCACCCTGCTCCTCTGTACAGCCACCTGGTTCCACACTACAAAGACACAGAGGACACTGGACCACCAGACCACTGTACCTGGGACCTTAAAATGCATCATCACAGCTGGGTGTGGCAGCACATGCCTGTAATCCCAGCACTCAGGAGACTGAGGCAGGAGGATCACCACAAATTTAAGACCAAACTGGGCTACATAACAAGATCTTGTAAAAACTAATTTAAAAAAAGAACAGAAAGCAATGGGGTTTTAAAATCAAAGATCAGAAAATTGCCCTTCCCCACGGCCAGCTTGTTCATGGTATACCTTTGTGTGAACAACCAAAGATAAACAGACAGAAAAGCAAATATAACTTGCCACTAACCAAGATCACCTCTGCAAAAAGGAATGAGAATAACTTTTGGAGGGATTCTGTTTTGCCTGATAGAATTCAGGAGCAGGAAAAAAAGCCTTTTAAAAATACTGAAAACATTAAAAATATGCATTGGAAGAAATCAGCATTTCTAACTGAAGTGAGCCAAAAGGAAAATTATGCTGGGGCAAAGTTCAGTGATCCACCTTCTCCTAGTGTTCTTCCAAAACCTCCTAGTCACTGGATGGGAAGCAGTGTTGAAAATTCCATCCAAAATAGAGAGCTAATGGCAGTACACTTGAAAATGCTCTTAAAAGTTCAAACTTAGATTTCAGTATGTATGTAAAACATAGTTTTTCCCAAATCCCTGGACTCTTCAAAATTGGTACAGAAATGGAAATTTGCCTTGTTGTACCATTTGAGTGCACAAGATGAGCTTAGAATACAAACAGCTTGTATTATATTTTATATTTTGTAAATACTGTATAACATGTATTATGTGTATATTGTTCATGTTTGAGAGGTACATTATAGTGTTCTTATGAAAGTATGTATTTTGCCCTGCCAACATGGTAGGTGTTTTGCATATATAGTGGACAAATTTTAACTGTGCCAAGGCACATGGATGACTGATTTTTTTGCACAAGGTACTAAGATTTTTTTCAAGAAACAGCTGTTAACTCTCAAACTGAAGATCTAAATGTGAACAGTTTACTAATGCACTACTGAAGTTTAAATCTGTGGCACAATCATTGTAACCATGGGGTTTGTCTGTGTTTCTCTAAATTGATTTCTGCCTTTTAATCTGTAATTGTTGGAAAATTCTTATTCTCATTTTTACCAAACTTAATTTGTGGGTTTTGGTATATAGCCATTATTCAAATTGAAAATGCCTCTAATTTTAATGCCAACAGAATTGGTTGTAATCAAATTTTAAA